>CM029618.1:13066914-13666914 GCA_017311315.1 Dendrocalamus latiflorus | reverse complement strand
TTAATGGCGCTTGCTCATTTGCCCCATGATGTCTCACTGACATGTGGGTCCAGAGCCCATATATCAGTGAGATATCATAGGGCAAATGAGCAAAAGTCATTAAACTTTGAGGCAAATGAGCAAATCCCCCTTCCTTTTTCCCTCGGTTTCTTTCGTTACCTCTCTCCCTCCAACCCCGCAACTCGCACGCACCGCCGCGCGCCTCCTCTCCCACCCCACCTCCGCCTCTCCGCCGGCGCCCAAACCCACCCTCCCCCGCGATGCAGAAGACGGCGCAGGCCTGGTTCACCGGCGGCTCTACCTCCCCCGCCTCTACCGCCGCCGAGTCGCAGCCCTCCCTCCTTGCCGACTGGAACTCCTACGCCGCCTCCCGCTCCGACGCCTCCGCCTCCCCGCTCCCATTCGACATCGAGGCCGCCGTCCGCTCCGCCAACGACACCGTCTCCGGCACCTTCAACGTGTAAGCCTCAGATCTGATCCACTCTCACCGGCCTGAGATCTGCGCGCGATTAGCTGGCTAGCGCTCTCTGACCCGGTCCGATCCGATCCGCGGGTTGCAGGGTGACCAAGGGCGTGCGGGAGCTGCCGGGGAGCTTCCAGAACGCGACAAGCAGCTTCCCGTCGGGGAAGGCCCTCATGTACTTCGGGCTCTTCCTCGCCAGCGGCATCTTCTTCGTGTTCATCGCGTTTGCGCTCTTCCTGCCCGTGATGGTGCTCATGCCGCAGAAGTTCGCCATCTGCTTCACGCTCGGCTGCGCTCTCATCATCGCATCGCTCTTCGCGCTCAAAGGACCCGCGAGCCAGCTCGCCCACATGACATCCAAAGAGGTACTACCCCTATGTTGCTGCAAACTGCTGCTATGGTTGTTCAATTGTTTATGTCTCGGTATTGGAACGGTAGTAGTCTTGTTTGGTAGCGAGGAAGTGGAGATAATCCGGTCAAAACTCATGGCATTACATCCAATAGCCCCCCCTCCCCCCGTGTTTTTAAGTCGAATACACTTAACAATTTGGGAACATGCGGGAACAAGTTGCAAATCTTACTTTGTTGGTGATAATAGCTAGTAGCTTCGTGCGCTCTGCAGACAGTTTAAGACTGCCATTTGCTAGTTGCTACTGAACATCATTTGAGCTGCATAGCAATGAAAATTTCTTGATGATCAATTGTAGCATATCTGATGAACATAGCAGATGCTGGTGAGGGCTAGCCGGCTCCCACCCACCCACCACATTTCCAGTTGTTAACTCATTGATCTGCCATGTGCTCAAAGTGTTGTTAGCTCAAAACCACGGTTCAATTTAGTTCCTGTGTAGCGTTCTATGTTTTTCAGCTGGGTTGGCCCTGTGGAACTTGAAGCCTAGGAAATGAATCCATGTTCAGATAGAGTTGGATGGGATTCTAAACCCCCATGTGGGGTTGAACCAATGGGATTTGGGAAAAAAGAGACAAGACAAAACTTGTATGAATTAACTGGAAAAAAACACAAGATAACCATTATTTTTTTTCCCTAAGCTTCTTGGATTCATTGTGCCCTAAATATCCTAGATGAATTGATTTGTTGAGGATTCTTTCCAAAATTCCCAAATTGGACCTTGTAAAACTTCAGGAAAAATGCTATCTGTACGAGCTTCTTTGTTTGAAACAAGTTACACATATGAAAGGGCTCCATCATGAGACACTCTTGGATGTCTGCGTGATAAGAGAAAAAGCAATCATCAGTCATCACTCACTCCCCAAATTGAAGGCCAGAATTGGAGCAGATTACCCTTTTTCTTCTTACGACCCAATATCTCTGAGTCTGTGATCTTACATCATGTGTGTTCTTTGTATGAGTTTCTTACAAGAACGTTTTGCAAGTGGATCAAGTAAGCGTTTCTTGGATCAAAATATGGTTTGCCAAACTCTAGTGTCTAGTGCCTAGTGTAAGAATGTGCAAACTCATATTTCAAAAAGCATAGTAAAAAAGAGAGGAAAAATGAATGGATCTTCTTGCCATTCACCTAGAGCTAATCTGGTTTTTGGTTCATATTTCTAACTCTAGAACTGTCCTGGGAAAAATGTCTTTGGCACCTCTATCTTTGGACCCCTGAAGTACTCGACATGGAAATCGTCTTTAAAGTGATGAATAAGTCCATGTACTGTGGTCTTTGTGGGGCTGTGGTAGTTTTTGTTTTTTGACTGCTTTAGGACAGCATCTGCTTTTAGGACAGCATCTGCTTTTGCTTTAGGATAGCATCTACTTTTAGGACAGCATCTGCTTTTAGGACAGCATCTGCTTTTGCTTTAGGACAGCATATTGACCGCTTTAGGACAGCATCTAGGACAGCATCTTAGCATATGCTTGGCTGGTTCTCAGCCTATAAATATGTATCTCCAACCCCTCAGGTTGGTATGGCATTGTGTGAGCAATAAACAAGAAGAAAATTGCCCCATCTCCTAGTGTCATCCTCTCCATGAGAGTTAGGATCTTGCTATCACCAAGAGCAAGAGTCCAGCGACTAACAAGTGGTATCAGAGCCTTAGTATCCTGTAGCCTAAGCATCTCCTGCTCATCTCCTTCTCCGGCCTCACAGCAGCCCCAGCCGGTAGCAGCAGCAGCTCCGGCTGTCCCCGCTCACTCCTCTCTGGAGACGGGCAGCAGCTCGTCAGAAGCAGCCCTCTCTCCACGCAACAGCCCCCCAGTAGCGCGCCATGTCCGCAGGGCAGTCTCAGCGCTCGGTCGCCTCGAGCATGCGGCGTCAGCAGACGGCCGAGCTCGCCGCGGCAGAGCAGCGCAAGCGAGCGGCGGTAGAGACCGCTGCGGCGGCGGAAAGGGCGTCAAGGCTGGCAGCGGCGGAGCTGGCAGCAGCCAGAGCGGAGGTGGAAGCGGCGGCGGCGGCAGATGCAGCGCGTGCGGCAGCAGCAGAGGTCAAGGCTCTGCGCGGCAGCAACAGCAGCTCCGGCTCTGTTGATGACAGCGCCGACGCGGACCCTCAGCTGATGGAGAGGGAGGCAGCGCAAGGGCGAACGGCGCAATGGGCAGCCGCGCACGCGCAAGAGCGCGACGGCAGCCCAGAAAGGCGCGGACGCGCCGGCGGCGCTCCTGAAGGAGGCGCGCACGGCGGTGGCGCTCCTGGAGGAGGCGCGCACGGCGGTGGTGCTCCTGGAGGAGGCACGCACGGCGACGGCGTACGGGTCGACAGAGAGCGCGGCCCTCACAGGCAACGCGGCTCTCTCTCCCCGGTTCGGTACCGTGGTCACCACGAGTACCAGGCTGTCGTCAGGGACGTCGGCCCCGGCGGCGGGTGGCCTACCCTCACCAAGACCAACTATGTCGAGTGGTCTGCGGTGATGAGGGTAAGGCTCCAGGTGCGGCATATGTGGGATGCAGTCCGGTACGGCGACGTCGACTACGACCAGGATCGACGGGCGCTGGATGCTCTCATCGCTGCAGTCCCGCCCGAGATGCAGTTCTCGCTTACCAGCAAGCGGACTGCCAAAGAGGCTTGGGACGCCATCGCTGCAGCACGCATCGGCAGCGACCGCGCCCGCAAGTCTACACTGCAGGCACTACGCACGGAGTGGGAGAACCTGGCCTTCAAGCCAGGTGAAGACGTTGATGACTTTGCTATCCGTCTCAACACTCTGTTGCAGAAGTTGGTGCAGTTCGGTGACGACACCTACGGCGAGGAGAGAGCTGTGGAGAAGCTCTTCCGCTGCGTCCCCGAGAAGTACAAGCAGATGGCTCGCTCGATCGGGTCTCTGCTGGACCTCTCCACGATGACCATCGAGGAGGCGTTGGGTCGCCTCAAGGTCGTCGACATCGATGAGCCACAGAGCCTCTCGGGACCCGTCACCATTGGCGGGAAGCTCCTTCTCACTCGGGAGCAGTGGGCTGCCGGCCAAGGTGACAGGAAGAAGGGGGAGCCTTCTTCCACGACAGGCGGCCGCAAGCATGGCAAGCGCGGCAAGCCGCGCAAAGACGCCCAAGCAGGGGCGCGAGGAGGCGCCCAGGGCGGCGATGCTGGCAAGCAAAAGCCGGCACGAGACGACTCTTGCCACAACTGCGGCAAGCTTGGTCATTGGGCCAAGGAGTGTCGACAGCCACGACGCGGCCAGGCCCACGTCGCACAAGCGGAGGAGGAGGAGCAGCCGGTCCTGTTCATTGCTCATGCGAGCATCGAACTACCTCCAGCGGCACCGGCCGCAGTGGCTCTCCTCCACCTTGACGAGCCCAAAGCACACGCCCTCCTCGGCGACAGTCCCGGCAAGGACAAGACCGACGGGTGGTGCCTCGACACCGGCGCCACCCACCACATGACCGGGCGGCGGGAGTTCTTCTCCGAGCTCGACTCAGGCGTTCGAGGCACCGTCAAGTTCGGCGATGCCTCCGCCGTGGAGATCAAGGGCGTCGGCTCTGTCGTCTTAGTCGCCAAGACTGGCGAGCACCGGCTGCTCACCGGCGTCTACTACATCCCCGATCTGCGGAACTCCATCATCAGCTTGGGACAGCTGGATGAGAACGGCTCGCGTGTCGAGATCGAGCACGGGGTGCTGCGGATTTGGGATCTTCGACGCCGCCTTCTTGCCAAGGTAACCAGAGGCGCAAATCGACTCTACACTCTTCACGTGCAGGTGGCACAACCCATCTGTCTCGCTGCTCGTCGGGACGACGAGGCGTGGCAGTGGCACGAGCGCTTTGGGCACCTTCACTTCGAGGCCCTGAAGCGGCTCAGTGCCACAGAAATGGTGCGAGGCCTGCCGTGCCTTGACCATGTGGAGCAGCTCTGCGACGTCTGCGTGTTGACGAAGCAGAGGCGACTCCCCTTTCCCCAGCAGGCGAGTTTCCGAGCCAAGGAGAGGCTCGAGCTCGTGCACGGGGACTTGTGTGGCCCGGTGACACCGGCCACACCGGGAGGACGACGCTACTTCCTGCTGCTCGTCGACGACCTCTCCCGCTACATGTGGGTGATGGTCCTCGGCAGCAAGGGAGAGGCTGCGGACGCCATCAGGCGCACGCAGGCTGCTGCGGAGGCGGAGTGCGGCCGCAAGCTGCGCGTGCTGCGCACAGACAACGGCGGCGAATTCACGGCGGCTGAATTCGCGTCGTACTGCGCTGATGAGGGCATTCAGCGCCACTACTCCGCGCCGTACAGCCCGCAGCAGAACGGCGTCGTCGAGCGGCGCAACCAGACGGTTGTGGGGATGGCTCGGGCCCTCCTCAAGCAGAGGGGGATGCCGGCTGTCTTCTGGGGAGAGGCGGTGGTGACGGCCGTCTACATCCTCAACCGCTCACCTACCAAGGCGCTCGACGGCAGGACGCCGTACGAGGCTTGGCATGGGCGCAAACCGACGGTCTCCCACTTGCGGGTCTTCGGCTCCCTCGCGTTCGCCAAGGAGCTTGGCCACATCGGCAAGCTCGACGACAGGAGCACTCCGGGAGTGTTCATCGGCTACGCGGAGGGCTCGAAGGCCTACCGCATCCTCGACCCTGTCACACAGCGCGTCCGCATCTCGCGTGACGTTGTGTTCGACGAAGGGCGAGGCTGGACGTGGGACAAGGCGGTGGACGACGGTTCGGCCTCGACTCTCAGGGATTTTGTTGTCGACTACGTCCACTTCGAGAGAGCCGGGGGAGCTAGCAGCTCGTCTTCACCGAGCTCGTCCACCTCGACACCTTGCTCGCCATCAGCTCTGGCGAGTGCTCCACCACCTTCGGCACCGGCTCACCACTCTCCTGCACTGGCGGCCACACCACCGGAATCGGCCCCAACAGCTTTGGTCCACAACGAGCAGCGCACGGTGGAGTTCGCTACTCCGCTGTCTCACGACGAGGATCGCGTCGACGCCTACCACGACGACGAGCCTCTGCGCTATCGTACCATGGACAACATCCTCGGCGAGCTGCCGGTCCCTGGACTGGCGCAGCGTGACTTCGAGGCGGAGCTGCACTTGGCGTGCGACGACGGCGAGCCCCGCTCCTTCGCTGAGGCGGAGGGAGACGCGGCGTGGCGTGTCGCGATGAAGCAGGAGATGGACGCCGTCGAGCAGAACCGGACGTGGGAGCTGGCGGATCTTCCTGCCGGTCACCGCGCGATCACCCTTAAGTGGGTGTTCAAGCTGAAGCGGGATGAAGCCGGCGCCATCGTCAAGCACAAGGCTCGCTTGGTGGCACGAGGCTTCGTGCAGCAGGAGGGGGTCGACTTCGATGACGCCTTCGCACCTGTCGCACGGATGGAGTCCGTGCGACTCCTCCTTGCGCTAGCTGCCCAGGAAGGCTGGCGTGTTCATCACATGGATGTCAAGTCGGCATTTCTTAATGGCGACTTGAAGGAGGAGGTCTACGTGCATCAGCCGCCGGGATTTGCGATCCCCGGCAAGGAGGGCAAGGTGCTCCGCCTGCGCAAGGCCCTCTATGGCTTGCGACAGGCACCGAGGGCGTGGAACGCCAAGTTGGACTCCACGCTGAAAGGGATGGGCTTCGAGCAAAGTCCGCACGAGGCGGCCATCTACCGGCGGGGCAGTGGAGAAAATGCCCTGCTGGTGGGTGTCTACGTCGACGACTTGGTGATCACTGGCATCAAGGATGCAGAGGTGGCGGCATTCAAGGAAGAGATGAAGGCCACCTTCCAGATGAGTGACCTGGGGCCTCTCTCCTTCTACTTAGGGATCGAGGTGCACCAGGATGATTCCGGGATCACGCTTCGACAGACCGCCTACGCCAAGCGCGTCGTTGAGCTAGCTGGGCTCACCGACTGCAACCCAGCTCTCACTCCAATGGAGGAGAGGCTGAAGCTGAGCCGTGACAGCACGACGGAGGAGGTGGACGCTACGCAGTACCGGCGTCTTGTGGGGAGCCTTCGCTACCTCGCCCACACACGACCGGACTTGGCATTCTCCGTCGGCTACGTTAGTCGGTTCATGCAACGACCGACGACGGAGCATCAGCAGGCTGTGAAGAGGATCATCCGCTACGTTGCGGGGACTCTCGACCATGGCCTCCATTACCCGAGGTGTCCCGGCGCGGCACACTTCGTCGGGTACAGCGACAGTGACCACGCGGGCGACATCGACACCAGCAAGAGCACAAGCGGGATTCTCTTCTTCCTCGGCAAGTGTCTCGTTCACTGGCAGTCGGTCAAGCAGCAGGTGGTGGCCCTGTCCAGCTGTGAGGCCGAGTACATAGCGGCTTCCACCGCTTCAACTCAGGCACTCTGGCTCGCTCGACTGCTTGGTGATCTCCTCGGCAGGGACACTGAAGCAGTGGAGCTCAGGGTGGACAGCAAGTCCGCTCTAGCCCTGGCAAAGAACCCCGTTTTTCATGAACGGAGCAAGCACATCCGGGTGAAGTACCATTTCATCCGAGGCTGCTTGGATGAAGGAAGCATCAAGGCAAGCTACATCAACACCACGGATCAGCTTGCGGATCTGCTCACCAAGCCTCTTGGAAGGATCAAGTTCCTTGAGCTCTGCTCCAAGATCAGGATGGTTCGATCCTCCCACAAGACGACGCACAAGACTTAGGGGGAGAATGATGAATAAGTCCATGTACTGTGGTCTTTGTGGGGCTGTGGTAGTTTTTGTTTTTTGACTGCTTTAGGACAGCATCTGCTTTTAGGACAGCATCTGCTTTTGCTTTAGGACAGCATCTACTTTTAGGACAGCATCTGCTTTTAGGACAGCATCTGCTTTTGCTTTAGGACAGCATATTGACCGCTTTAGGACAGCATCTAGGACAGCATCTTAGCATATGCTTGGCTGGTTCTCAGCCTATAAATATGTATCTCCAACCCCTCAGGTTGGTATGGCATTGTGTGAGCAATAAACAAGAAGAAAATTGCCCCATCTCCTAGTGTCATCCTCTCCATGAGAGTTAGGATCTTGCTATCACCAAGAGCAAGAGTCCAGCGACTAACATAAAGTCCTTTTAAAAGACACACTTTCCAATGCCAGAGAACCATATTAGCATCAAACCTGGATTCCGCAACAACCGGCCAACCACAATTATGACCCGAGAGAGAGGGAGGGAGGGAGGGGGGGGGGGGGGGGGGGGAGGGACGAGAAGAAATCATCTGAACTTTGTGATGGCTAAGTGGATGGATCTTTTGATCTTTCCAGTGAGCTCACCTGCACTCAAGCTCACCGAACATGATGTTGACTAGCTTCTTTTGTTTAGCCTCCACTCTTGGTTTGGGTTCTCCCAACACCAGGTACAAGTTGCAACAGAAGAAGGCCTCTTGGTATTTTTTCTCCCAGCTATCAAAGAACAAAATATTTTGGCACAATCCAAAAGGATACCAGAGCTCAATCCAATATTCTAGGATTAGACAAAAGGTTTTTGCCCAGCTTTATTAGAAAGCTAGCAAGAGTACAGAGGAAGGGAAGGCTGGGGACACAAGCTTAACCTGTCTGGAAGCCTTGTTTTGGCCAATGACAGTATGACACAAATAAAATCTAATATGTTCTAAGAAATATTTAAGATTTAAGAACGATGAACTTGTCTGGATAGACTTGAAAGAAATACAACTGTGGTCTGGAATCACTTGTATTAGCCCAAATTGGGTCAAAATAAAGGTGATATGGCATTCTTTATTTGGCCAGCCTTTCCCCTTGCCTAGCCTGTTGACAATGTTACTTTCCTGCCCATGGCCAAATAGTACCTCCGTGGCACCCCACTTCTTACAAGGTCAACTTCTTCCTCTGGTAGCGTACCATGACTTCTGTACCGACCTCAACCTCTGCTCACTAAGGCGCCTTAAGGGAGTCCAGGGTTTCGTCTAGTACTGAGGCCTTAACTCTTAGGGCACTACTTGTGCTGCCTATCCACTTAGGCTGTGGAAGCTGTGGACGTGGTGCTCATGTTGGTGGGTTGATAGTGCTAACAATGTTCACTATTTGGATACTGTGCTCTGTACATTGTAAGCAACTACATCTTGTCTCTTGTCTATCACCATCTTTCCAGTCTCCTGTGTCTATGGTTGAACCTTCTCCTTTGTTAGTGCTGTGCAAGTCACTGGGACACGTGGATGAGTACAATTTGACTTAAGTGCAATTGCTGGTCTGCATTGTGGGGAATATTTTGTTTGTTTTTTGGCAACAGGTGCATGGAAGTGTGTGATTCTTATTTCTCCAATCCAGAAAGGAGATTTGTTTTGGGGATAACATTTACATTTGGATCGAGTGATTTTAGTTGTAGTACAAAATTTACAAGTCTTTCTTATTTCTAGTTGGAAATTCCAAAGTGCCAATGTAGGCCCATAAGCATGGCACAAGTGTCGTTAATGCAAAGTAGTGAATCGCTCTTGTACTGGCTCAGTTTTCTTATGCAATGCAATATCTTTTTATTCACATAATCTTCAAATGCACGGGGTATCTGATAAGAGAACTTGCCTGTCTTCTTTTCAGAGGCTACCGTTTACAGTGGGATTTATTGGATGCATGGTTGGCACGATTTATGTTTCTATAGTGCTTCACAGTTATTTTCTGTCGGTGATATTCTCGATCCTTCAGGTACGTCCTTCCTTTGATAAAATTTTTGACTTGTCTTTCATCTTTTTGAAATTTTATGGTACATTGCGGATATTATGCGCATGTTTTATGCCCTGCTCGCCCTTTTATTTTTCTCCCATCTAGAACAAACTCCTAATCAGAGCCTTGACTTCATGAGCAGTATCTTACTATGTTTTGCATTTAGGGGAACAAATGAATTCCTTCTCTCTCACTCTACCCATGCTTTTATAACTCTAAAAAACAATTCAGTGTGCATTGCCTATGGTTGCGATCTGTATGATCTGCAGCTTCTCTAGTTTCCCTTGTGCATGGCTGATGGCCCTTTTCACTCAAGCTTTCCGTTTACGAAGTGACCTTCCCCACTTTTGTTCCAGGTTCTGGCTCTTGCTTATTACACCATATCCTACTTCCCCGGAGGATCTAGTGGATTGAAATTTATCTCTTCAAGTCTCTTGTCTTCAGTAACAAGATGTTTTGGCCGGTAACCCAAGTAGGATGAACATGTACTTGATGATCATACCCTTATTATTCCTGAAGTATTTTTGTACGTAGTTGCTGATCAACCCTTGATAGAGCCCCCTCCCTCTGCTCACGCCTGTTACCATTTAGAATTAGACTTAGACATACGTTGGATATGGTGTCAAACAAGCAAGTTGTGCTTCTGTATCTGAAGTTTCCTTGTATGCTTGTATTGTGGAAATAAAGCTGTTACTACCGTGTTGAGGGCTAAAAGCACTAACCTCGTGAAAATGAGTTGCGTTTTGGGCTTTTGCCTTTTGCTTTATCCGAAAGTCGAAACAAATAATGCTACTTTTTAAAACTGATTTTTCAAATGGCTTTCCGAGTCTAAAACTGTGGGTGCCGTTCATGTTGGTGTCTCTATTGTTTGCTATTGTCTTAGAAAGTGTAGATAAAAACTATTAATTATAGCTAAAAGTTATCAGCTGTAGCACAAAAGATTATGGTCCATTCCAAGACTAGCAGAGCAGCTTATCCTCAGCTGTCGTACTGGTTCCTTCTGTTCTTGTTGCTTTTGAGTTCAGAATGAAGGCGAGCACAGCGATCCGGTTATTCTTGGTGCAAAACTTTAGGGTGTTGTAGAGCGCTCCTACAAACATCCGATGAATCAAATCGTGATCTATGCTTTAAACAAATCCAAGTATGATCTAATTTATAATGTTGCTATTGTCACAATGAGGCTTAACATTCTAAAGGGACCTAACAAGCCAATATATACTCATGTACAATATATATATATATATATATATATATATATATATATATATATATATATATATATATATATATATATATATATATATATATATATATATATATATATATATATATATATATATATATATATATATATATATATATATATATATATATATATATATATATGCTCTGATACCAGATTGATAACCCAGGCAGCGACTCAGGGATCTGGTCGCTACGATGTAAGGTAGAGAATAGATAATATGAATGCAAGGAGGATAGAGTTAGATATGCAGGTTGGAAAGGATGATTAAAAATTAAAATTAAACAGTAACTAAGAACATAAATAGTAAATAAGAACGTAAATAGGAAATAAGAACAGTAATAGTAAAGAATAGTAAAGACTGAATTTAAAGCACACAAATATAAAAGAACATATGCAGATGCAACACACAAAGAATTAAAAGATATGCTTATGCAAGAACTGAAAGTAAGAACACAATATAAAGTTAGAACGAAATAGAAATAATATAGAACATAAAAAACTTAAGTATAGAACTTAAAGAACAGAATAAAAAGAACATTAGTAATATAGCAGAATAACATTAGTAATATAGAAGATAGAATGAAAAGAACATAAGTAAGAACAAACTTAAATTAAAGAGAGTTTAAGGAGAAATCGTTCTTCGTTCATTCATATACCTTGTAGACAGAAGGAATCCTTCTGTGTAGTACACCAAAACTTAGAACTACTACAAGTTTTAGTTATACAAACCCTACTTAGATATTACACACTTACACTCTTACAATCTTACACACTTAGACTCAAAGATTGAGTCTTTATTTAGGCTACTACTTATTTTACACTAGCTTGTGGAGTGGAGGTGGAGTGGTAGTGGTAGTGGAGTGATCAATCTTCTCCTCAGAGTTTTGTGGAATGATGGAGCGCTCTGAGGGGTGGTAGAAGTGATGCCCTTTGAAGCTTGCCTTCATGCCCTTTATATAGGGGTCGCCACCCCTGGGATAAGCATGGGCAGAGATGCCCCATAATGACGCCTTTTGACTGGCAATATTATTCTTCATGATGACGCTTTACACCTCAGGGAGTCATGATGAAACTTTAGACCTCCGTGGAGAATATTCGTCATAATGACACTTTTGACCAGACTGTATCCTGTCTGTAATAGTTTAGATTCTATCTGCAATAGTAGATAGTACTCATATAATTGTCCTGACAATTGTTCTCGTTGTCGGAGAGCTTCTGCGAACAATTATTGTTATTCACTGTCTTCATCTACTATCATTGGTGCAGAGGTCGTGCCTTCAATTTCATCTGGTTGGAGTGTATCATACCAACTCAGCATTTTCTGATATTCTTTGCGAATCATCGTGTCTTCACCGTAATCAACTTTTATTAGGCGTCCAACCCATTTGTGTACAATACCATTGCCACCACAGAATATTTTCATGATTCGGTTTTGGAAAACCATTTGACATGAGGTGTCTAAATAGATGCTATCTTCGATTTCCATAGCTTCTTTAAACCACCGCCACTTGTCATGGTTGGTATTCTGAGAAAATAATTCTTTTTGTTCTTCAGTCAGAAAACCAATTGTTTTGACAGGGAAAGTGAAACATCCTTTGAGAATGTAAACATCATGCATTGCCGGCCTGACTGGTGGTGTAAATCTTGGTGGGGTAGAATAGAAGATAATTTTGTATCTTCCCCTGATGAATTCCATTCTTTTACAAGCTTCCTTTATAGCAATTCCAAGATCAGATTGAAGAATCTGATCAAATGTGCCATAGATGATATAGACTAATCCTTGGTCTATAATACTCTGGAGAGAGAGATTGTTATGGGCTTGTGTTTGTAGGCTTTTGAAAAGTTTAAGGTCTATCTCTGCTCTCAATATAATATATTTGTGATATGGCTGAATACTTATTCTCTCATCAAAATGGAGGAGTGGAAATCTATGGACATTGATTCTGAGGCTTGGGTTAATTTCTCTCCCCTCATGTAGGTTGATAAAATATTTTTGGAGCTCTGAAAATATTTTCATTTGTCGCTCATAGTATTTTTTTCAGATGAGTTCTAGAATATCTGGCCCTAGGCAGGAAAGTGTTTGTTTGGTTTTAAAACTCAATCTAGAGATGAGAATTTCGTGAGAACTAGGGTCAAAGAGTTCTCTGGAGGCCATATTTTTTCTAATTTTGTGGCTGCAATAATTCTCTCTTCTCACTTTATTTTGGTGGCTACATGCAGTTGTATGAATGCTTTCTGATGTTGATAATGCCATGGTTTTTATTTGTGGAAATGTTGTGAGAAGCTCTCTGATATTTATGCAGTCTGGAGATGCAGTTATGGTGGATGCATATGTTTGTTTGTGGAAAGAACCAATATTTGGTGAGCTTGTACTCAAGCTCAATACTTTTGAACATTGAGATGGTCTCATTTCGAGGCTCATCTTTGAATTTTTTGATGATCTGATACTCAGATCTAATGCTTTTGGTCTGATGCCCAGACCCAATAATTTTGAATTGCTAGGTGATCCAACACCTTGATCAGATAATTTTGATGGGTTTTCTTCCCTTCTGGGAAGAATATCTCTTGAAGCCTGTTTTGTGGGCATATAATCTGATGATATTGCCTTTGTATCTTTAGGCATCATATGATTGAAATAGTAGGCCAGCCCACGTAGTGCATGAGCTTTTTCATTATTATTCTTTGCTTGCCAGATTAAATTGAGCAAGCCTTGCTGCAATTCTGTTGCAGGAAAATTATGATTGAACCGCTCAGAATTCCCCTCCCGTGGTTGGGGTAATTTCCAAGAGCTCATCTGTGTATATCTTGGCTGGGACATGATTCCCCTGTAATGTGACAAAGAGGCAACTAACTGGATTAGTTGATAGTAATGAAAGATTTGTGCCCACATTACCTTCCTTATATTTTTACTATCATGGATCATGTTTCTTTTGAACAATAATTTGGTAAAAATGTAACATGATATTACATTATATGACCACTTATATCTTTGATTTGGGCTGCATGCTTTCATGCAAATAATATGAACCAAAACTATTTGATAGTGATGTTTGAACAACAACCCACTATTGTCAATTTGTGAGTCACCCCATAGGCAACTATGGCAAAGATATGAATCATCATTTAGGCAACTATTGCAAATACATGAGTCATTGCATGAGTCATTATATATGCAACTATAGCAAAGGTATGAGTCATCACATGTGCCAAAATTCTGGTTAAAGATGTGTTTTTGATCATACCCAAATAAGTTTTTATAGGCTACTCTAAGGAGACAAGACTTTGTAGGTTTTGTCAATCCGTTATGAGAAGCATAGGACTGCATAGAATTTCGTTTTTGGTTCTCATGACTAAAGAGTAAGCTCATAAAATGATCATGACAACCTATATCATGCTTATAATGATTCTCTAGCAACTTGTTTTGGATGAACACTTCCTTATGCATATTTTGCTCCTCTTTTTGAGGCCAAGATATGGGAAAAAGATGAGTGTTCTTCAGCTGCAAAATATTTTTGTAACTAACATTTTGAATGTTAGTCATGGTAGGCTCAATGGATATCTCATTGACAATATTTTCTTTTCCCGAAGCAATTTCTATAAATTGGTTTAATAACGCTTCTTCGGGTATGGAACAAAATTTTAATTCCAATTCTTGGTTCATGATTTCAAACTTGATACTATCATTTGTCACAAGAAAATGACGTATCAACGATAAGAATGGTGTGCCTAGAATGACTCCTTGTTTTAGATTTTTAACAAGTAAAAAGGAAGTCTTAATAGAAACACCAGAGATGCAAATGAGAACTTCAGGGATTTTGAAATTGACTTTAAGTTGGTTCCCATCCGCCCCATGAATTTTATGAGTAGATTTTTGAAAATATTTGGAAGGAATAATTCCTTCACGAATACAATTCATATCAGCTCCTGAGTCAATTAAAGTTTTATATTTGAAGTGAAACCCGTCAACAAACTTGTATGATATTTCTACATACCATTTTTGCTTGAAATAGGTTTCTATGGAGCTAACTATTTCTTGATTGTTCTGAAGAATTTCTTCTTCAGATTCACTCTCAGATTCACTTTGAGTTTCATATTTTCTTTCTTCTTTTCTAGAAATTTCTAGAATTTGAATTCTTCTTTGAAGATCATTTAGTACTTCTTTTATATACTTTTGCTCTAGAAGCAAGTCATTTAAACTCAAATGCTTCTTAGCCTTCTAATGATCTTCTACTCTTTGAATGACTTCATCAATAGAGAAATACTTTTTATGTTGGATATCTTTTACCAACTTCTCCTTGTTAGTTTTTACCCTTGATAAGAATCTTTCCAAGATAACTTCTTTTTCTCTTGGATCTTGCACCGTATCAAAGGTGTCTAATACAAATTGTTCTAAGTCTGTGAGGACTAGAATATTTTCATCAGATGTATCCTCAGAGACATCTTGCTCACAGCAAGAACATACACTATCTTCACAATGATTAACTTCTGATTTTTCTCCATTTTCAGAACTAGACTCATTGACAATATGGTTTAGGATATCTCCTAGTTTTTCCTTAATGTCTTCTGACTCTGATTCTAGCAAAGTTTGGATTTCTTTTTTGATTTTGGATTTAAAGCAATTGCTTGCTATATGACCTTTTAGTCCACATTTATAGCATACAATTGGTTTATCATCCTTTTTAGGATTATCCTTTTTAAGAGGGTTTTGACGACGTTTCCTCTTAATATAATAAGCTTCTTTTTTATTATCAACATGATTTTTTCTAAATCTTTTGACATACTTTGTCCTATTTCTTCTTTCATGTTGATCCTCAAATCCAAATTGATAGCAAAAATCTCCCAATTCCTTTTTCCCAATAATTTTTTGTTTCTTCAGTTGGTCTTTGATTTTAAGATCATTACAAAGTTCAGCACCTACCAACTGTATCTTTTGGGTGATTTTGCCTATATCTAGGAATTGATAATTTATACTACCCTCTCCTTCTTTTCTTAAAGAGTTTCTAACCTTTTCAGCAAATAAAGGAGGTAGTCCTGATATATACTTTTCCTTCCAAAAATCTTGATTAGGCTCAGGAAGAGTATATAATTTTGATAAGAAAGTATCTTTATACCACCTAAAATCAGACATAGTCTTACATCTTAGGTTTATTAATTGTTCTCTATTTTTCTCATAGATATCTTGATAATTTCCAGCGAAATGATAGACGATGTTATAAACCAAAGTAGTCAGGGCATCTGAGATGTTACCAACAGGGTTTCCTTGCGCATCTACCCGGACTATAGGATTGCCATTTTCATCTATCTTCACTGCATCAATAATTGCTTGCTTCTGATTAGAATCCATGTAGTGATCCCACCAGCCTCTCAATTGACCAGAGAATCCAACAACGATCATTGAGGCTGCTTCTCTTTCTGGATTACCACTAGCTATGCAAGCATTAGCATACATAATCATTTGATGGCAAAGGGTAAATATTTGATATTCAGTGAATCCATCTAAGTTCCATTCCACAATTTCTTTGCCATTGAAATATGCCATATTACTAATTTGAGGCCTTTCTTCCAGTTGAAGATCAGCATAAGTTGGTCTAGGATAGTAATTCCTTGTCCTAGCAGTATTAGTAATTGGTTTGAAGATCTTATTGATCATATCATTATTTTCTCCATCAGAGATTTGATTAATATTTTTGTTCACCTTTAAGTTGCTTAACTTATTGGCTAACTCACTAACCAAATCTGTAGAGACGGATGATCCTATTGCTTTTTGTTTCCCTAGTTTTATATTAGAACTTAATATTTGTGGGGTAAACAAAGGAACAATAGATCGAGAACTAGATGATTCAGACTGAGAATTAAATGGATAATTTATCTTTACCTCAGCCTTGCTGGTCTTGGATCCTTCCAGGAGAATATTTTCGATGCGATCTGTTTGTTGTCCAAGAGCATGTAAAGATATGTTTGCATAATTTTGTTGTTCCACTAGGTGTCCTATGTGTTCTACCTTTACAGGATCACCATAAATGGTTTTAGAAATATTTTTTAATGGAGATGCTTTGGAGCTTTCTCCCTGAGTATTATTTGGAAGTTGGATAGATTCGAAGGGCGGATGAACCGACTCTTCAATCTTTCCACTAGAGGTCTTCCATTCTTTTGAAACCTTTTTGATAACATTTAAGTCGTCAGACTTTGGTTTCTTTTGAACGGATTTTAGAGTATTTATTTCAGACCTTAGTTTGGCTAATTCAGACTTCAACTCATCTAGATCTGACTTAGGCTTTAACTTAGGCTCAGTTTTGGATTTCGTTTTTGATTTACTCTTTGATTTACTCTTTGGCTTGAAGAATTCTTCCAGATGTATAATCTGGCTATTCTCATACCAGTCAAAGAAGTAAATATGTCTTTTTTGCTCTTTCATCTCTTTGTACCAAATCTCTCTTATTTTTTGAACATAAGGACTGTCTACATTTTTGTAGTTCCTTTCACACTTAATCTTATTTTCAGGAAGATCAAGATTTCTCTCAAGGAGATCCTTATCGATTTCAAACTCATGATCTTCTTTTACTTCCTCTATAACATTGAGCTCAAAATCTGAGATTGAGGGCTCATACTGATTATCCTTATCCTCATAAGTTGCATAGACAATATTATTTGGTTTTAACTGTGGTCTATTGTCTAAGTGAAAGGATGGTCTTGATTGGATAAAGATTGTTCTTTTTGAGGAGAATGTTATCTCAACATCTCCATCTGGTGTTTCGGCCAGAGATTCTAATTCATTTTGTTGAGTGGCTTTTGGCTCAACCGCTTGTAGGAGAGTCCACTTCTCCGGAAGTGTTATCTCATCCCACTTCAAGGTTTTGGGAGTAATAATATGATTTCTAGGATTGGCTTGAAGAAGTGTGGTCAGACCTTTGGGTGTATTCTGTTTTGCACAAGGAGCTAACGTAGTCATGGCTTTGTAATAGATCCTATATGTCACTGAAATGTTTTCACTTCCAGGTTCAAGATCAAAGCCAGATGTTTGTAAGCTCAAGGTCAGAACCTTATGGAGATTTAAATCCGAAAGAGATACAGAAAAGTCTGGGAAGGTGTTGAAGAACACAGGACCATTACTAAGACTAGCTTCAACCATTCCTAGCAAAGAGTCCTTAAACTTTTTATTTCTGAAATCTCTTAGACAAGCCAACACAGAAATATTTAAACCTCTTCTGGTTAATGATCTAATAGCCACTTGTACGAGACCAAAATGTATATAATGAAATTGAGGTTTTGCTTTGATAGGATTGATTTCTTTTAGAGTTTCATGCAAAGAGCTAATAAGAAGAGTTTTTTCTATAGTTTTAATATAGTAATCAGAACGAAGAGAAAACGTGCCTATATGATATATATCCTTAACATTTACCTTAGGTACTTTCCAATTTGCAATACTTTGCTCTATATCCTCAAAGCAAACAGACGAAGCATTCTTAACCGACATTGTTTTGATAGACCTGTCATTACTGCCAGAGGCTTCTAGACGGTCAGTTACACCAAGAGACCTGGCTAACCAAGACATCTTATACGGAGATAAAAGAGATAGGATAGGTAGTCTTTCTAGTCTACGGCAGGGAAAATCCCACAATAAAGATCAACCTTTTGGATAGACGGTTTCTAGACAACGACAGGGTAGAACCCTTAATTCCGATCGACCTATACCCCTTACAGGCTTACGCAGACAACGATTTCCACCGCTTACTGCGCTCTCTTGACGACTTATCGGGCCACGCGACTTCACGCTCACCTGCTCAGGGCTTCGGGACCTACGCGACTCAGTGTACCGCCACACCAACCGGGATCTCCGCGACTACTGCTCACCACCGCACCCCTCTCCCCCCCTTCGGAGAAGATGGCTTGGGGAGCCTGGCTGCTCCAGATGGCTCTGATAGCAGATTGATCTAAGTGTATATAATGATATTAGAGTTTTGCTTGCCAAAGTAAATTGAGTGCCCGGGTTATCAATCTGGTATCAGAGCCATCTGGAGGCGCCAGGCTCCCCAAGCCATCTTCTCCGAAGGGGGGGTGAGGGGTGCGGTAGTGGGCAGTAGTCGCGGAGGTCCCGGTTGGTGTGGCGGTACGCTGAGTCGCGTAGGTCCCGAAGCCCTGAGCAGGTGAGAGCGAAGTCGCGTGGCCCGATAAGTCGCCAAGAGAGCGCAGTAAGTGGTGGAAATCGTTGACTGCAGGATCCTGCAAGGGGTATAGGTCGATCAGAATTAAGGGTTCTACCCTGCCGTTGACTAGAAACCGTCCATCCAAAAGGTTGATCTTAATAGTGGGATTTTCCCTGCCGTAGACTAGAAAGACTACCTATCCTATCTCTTTTATCTCTGTATAAGATGTCTTGGTTAGCCAGGTCTCTTGGTGTAACTGACCATCTAGAAGCCTCTGGCAGTAATGACAGGTCTATCAAAACGATGTCGGTTAAGAATGCTTCGTCTGTTTGCTTTGAGGATATAGAGCAAAGTATTGCAAATTGGAAAGTACCTAAGGTAAATGTTAAGGATATATATCATATAGGCACGTTTTCTCTTCGTTCTGATTACTATATTAAAACTATAGAAAAAACTCTTCCTATTAGCTCTTTGCATGAAACTCTACATCTTCTTTCTGAAAAAGAAATCAATCGTATCAGAGCAAAACCTCAATTTCATTATATACATTTTGGTCTAGTACAAGTGGCTATTAGATCATTAACCAGAAGAGGTTTAAATATTTCTGTGTTGGCTTGTCTAAGAGATTGCAGAAATAAAAAGTTTAAGGACTCTTTGCTAGGAATGGTTGAAGCTAGTCTTAGTAATGGTCCTGTGTTCTTCAACACATTCCCAGACTTTTCTGTATCTCTTTCGGATTTAAATCTCCATAAGGTTCTGACCTTGAGCTTACAAACATCTGGCTTTGATCTTGAACCTGGAAGTGAAAACATTTCAGTGACATATAGGATCTATTACAAAGCCATGACTACGTTAGCTCCTTGTGCAAAACAGAATACACCCAAAGGTCTGACCACACTTCTTCAAGCCAATCCTAGAAATCATATTATTACTCCCAAAACCTTGAAGTGGGATGAGATAACACTTCCGGAGAAGTGGACTCTCCTACAAGCGGTTGAGCCAAAAGACACTCAACAAAATGAATTAGAATCTCTGGCCGAAACACCAGATGGAGATGTTGAGATAACATTCTCCTCAAAAAGAACAATCTTTATCCAATCAAGGCCCTCATTCCATCTAGACAATAGACCACAGTTAAAACCAAATAATATTGTCTATGCAACTTATGAGGATAAGGATAATCAGTATGAGCCCTCAATCTCAGATTTTGAGCTCAATGTTATAGAGGAAGTAAAAGAAGATCATGAGTTTGAAATCGATAAGGATCTCCTTGAGAGAAATCTTGATCTTCCTGAAAATAAGATTAAGTGTGAAAGGTACTACAAAAATGTAGACAGTCCTTATGTTCAAAAAATAAGAGAGATTTGGTACAAAGAGATGAAAGAGCAAAAAAGACATATTTACTTCTTTGACTGGTATGAGAATAGCCAGATTATACATCTGGAAGAATTCTTCAAGCCAAAGAGTAAATCAAAGAGTAAATCAAAAACGAAATCCAAAACTGAGCCTAAGTTAAAGCCTAAGTCAGATCTAGATGAGTTGAAGTCTGAATTAGCCAAACTAAGGTCTGAAATAAATACTCTAAAATCCGTTCAAAAGAAACCAAAGTCTGACGACTTAAATGTTATCAAAAAGGTTTCAAAAGAATGGAAGACCTCTAGTGGAAAGATTGAAGAGTCGGTTCATCCGCCCTTCGAATCTATCCAACTTCCAAATAATACTCAGGGAGAAAGCTCCAAAGCATCTCCATTAAAAAATATTTCTAAAACCACTTATGGTGATCCTGTAAAGGTAGAACACATAGGACACCTAGTGGAACAACAAAATTATGCAAACATATCTTTACATGCTCTTGGACAACAAACAGATCGCATCGAAAATATTCTCCTGGAAGGATCCAAGACCAGCAAGGCTGAGGTAAAGATAAATTATCCATTTAATTCTCAGTCTGAATCATCTAGTTCTCGATCTATTGTTCCTTTGTTTACCCCACAAATATTAAGTTCTAATATAAAACTAGGGAAACAAAAAGCAATAGGATCATCCGTCTCTACAGATTTGGTTAGTGAGTTAGCCAATAAGTTAAGCAACTTAAAGGTGAACAAAAATATTAATCAAATCTCTGAAGGAGAAAATAATGATATGATCAATAAGATCTTCAAACCAATTACTAATACTGCTAGGACAAGGAATTACTATCCTAGACCAACTTATGCTGATCTTCAACTGGAAGAAAGGCCTCAAATTAGTAATATGGCATATTTCAATGGCAAAGAAATTGTGGAATGGAACTTAGATGGATTCACTGAATATCAAATATTTACCCTTTGCCATCAAATGATTATGTATGCTAATGCTTGCATAGCTAGTGGTAATCCAGAAAGAGAAGCAGCCTCAATGATCGTTGTTGGATTCTCTGGTCAATTGAGAGGCTGGTGGGATCACTACATGGATTCTAATAAGAAGCAAGCAATTCTCGATGCAGTGAAGATAGATGGAAATGGCAATCCCATAGTCCGGGTAGATGCACAAGGAAACCCTGTCGGTAACATCTCAGATGCCCTGACTACTTTGGTTTATAACATCGTCTATCATTTCGCTGGAAATTATCAAGATATCTATGAGAAAAATAGAGAACAACTGATAAACCTAAGATGTAAGACTATGTCTGATTTTAGGTGGTATAAAGATACTTTCTTATCAAAATTATATACTCTTCCTGAGCCTAATCAAGATTTTTGGAAGGAAAAGTATATATCAGGACTACCTCCTTTATTTGCTGAAAAGGTTAGAAACTCTTTAAGAAAAGAAGGAGAGGGTAGTATAAATTATCAATTCCTAGATATAGGCAAAATCACCCAAAAGATACAGTTGGTAGGTGCTGAACTTTGTAATGATCTTAAAATCAAAGACCAACTGAAGAAACAAAAAATTATTGGGAAAAAGGAATTGGGAGATTTTTGCTATCAATTTGGATTTGAGGATCAACATGAAAGAAGAAATAGGACAAAGTATGTCAAAAGATTTAGAAAAAATCATGTTGATAATAAAAAAGAAGCTTATTATATTAAGAGGAAGCGTCGTCAAAACCCTCTTAAAAAGGATAATCCTAAAAAGGATAATAAAGCAATTGTATGATATAAATGTGGTTTGAAGGGTCATATGGCAAATAACTGCTTTAAGTCCAAAATTAAAAAGGAAATCCAAACCTTGCTAGAATCAGAGTCTGAAGACATTAAGGAAAAATTAGGAGATATCCTAAATCATATTGACAATGAGTCTAGCTCTGGAAATGAAGAAAAATCAGAAGTTAATCATTGTGAAAATAGTGTATGTTCTTGCTGTGAGCAAGATGTCTGAAGATACTTCTGATGAAAATATTCTAGTCCTCACAGACTTAGAACAATTTGTATTAGACACCTTTGATACGGTGCAAGATCCAAGAGAAAAAGAAGTTATCTTGGAAAGATTCTTATCAAGGATAAAAACTAACAAAGAAAAGTTAGTAAAAGATATCCAACATAAAAAGTATCTCTCTATTGATGAAGTCATCCAAAGAGTAGAAGATCATAAGAAGGCTAAGAAGCAGTTGAGTCTAAATGACTTGCTTCAAGAACAAAACTATATAAAAGAAGTGCTAAGTGATCTTCAAAGAAGAATTCAAATTCTAGAAATTAAAAGTGAGTATGAAACTCAAAGCGAATCAGAAAATGAATCTACCAAAGAAGAAGAAATTCTTCAGAACAATCAAGAAATAGTTAGCTCCATAGAAACCTACTTCAAACAAAAATGGTATGTAGAGATCTCATACAAATTTGTTGATGGGTTTCACTTCAATTATAAAACTTTAATTGACTCAGGAGCTGATATGAATTGTATTCGTGAAGGAATTATTTCTTCCAAATATTTTCAAAAATCTACTCATAAAATTCATGGGGCGGATGGGAACCAACTTAAGGTCAATTTCAAAATCCCTGAAGTTCTCATTTGCATCTCTGGTGTTTCTATTAAGACTTCCTTTCTGCTTGTTAAAAATCTAAAACAAGGAGTCATTCTAGGCACACCATTCTTATCTTTGATACGTCCTTTTCTTGTGACAAATGATAGTATCAAGTTTGAAATCATGAAACAAGAATTGGAATTAAAATTTTGTTCCATACCCGAAGAAGCGTTATTAAACCAATTTATAGAGATTGCTTCGGGAAAAGAAAATATTGTCAATAAGATATCCATTGAGCCAACTATGACTAACATTCAAAGTGTTAGTTATATAAATATTTTGCAGCTGAAGAACACTCATCCTTTTTCCATGTCTTGGCCTCGAAAAGAGGAGCAAAATATGCATAAGGAAGTGTTCCTCCAAAACAAGTTGCTAGGGAATTATTATAAGCATGATAAAAGTTGTCATGATCATTTTATGAGCTTACTCTTTAGCTATGAGAGCCAAAAACGAAATTCTATGCAGCCATATGCTTCTCATGCTAATCTTTATGGAATGTCAAAACCTAGTATATCTTGTCTCCATAGAGTAGCTTATAAAAACCTATTTGGGTATGATCAAAGACACCTCTTTAACCAGCAATTTGGCACATGTGATGACTCATACATTTGCAATAGTTGCCTATATGATGATTCACAAATTGGCAATAGTTGGTTGTTGCTCAAACACCACTATCAAATAGTTTTGGTGCATATTATATGCATGAAAACATGCAGCCCAAATCGAATACATAATTGGTCATATTATGTAATATCATGTTACATTCTTACCAATGTAATATCATGTTGCATTTTTACCAAATTATTGATCAAAAGAAACATGATCCACTATAACAAAAGTATAAGGAAGGTAATGTGTGCAAGAATGTTTCATGACTATCAACTAATCCAGTTAGTTGCCTCTTTGTCACATTACAGGGGAATCATGTCCCAGCAAAGATATACACAGATGAGCTCTTGGAAATTACCCCAACCACGGGAGGGGAATTCTGAGCGATTCAATCATAATTTTCCTGCAACAGAATTGCAGCGAGGCTTGCTCAATTTAATCTGGCAAGCAAAGAATAGTAAAGAAAAGGCTCATGCACTTCGTGGGCTGGCTTACTATTTCAATCATATGATGCCTACAGATACAAAGACAATATCATCAAATTATGTGCCCACAGAAGGGGCTTCTGAATCGAGAAATATTCTAGGTACTGGATCACCTAGCAAATCAAATATATCGGATCTGGATATCAGACCAAAAGAATTATATCCAGGTGTTGAATCACCTAGCAATTCAAAATTATTAGATCTGGGTACCAGATCAAAAGTATCAGATCTGAGCATCAGATCATCAAAAAATTCAAAGATGAGCCTCAAATTGAGACCATCTCAATATCCAAAAATATTGGATCTGGAAGAATCCCCAGATGATCCGAAAACATCAGATCTCTGTAAGAAATCTAATGATGATGGTTCAAAATTATTTGATCTAGATACTAGATCATCAAAAGTATTGAGCTTGAGTACAAGCTCACAAAATTGTGGTTCCAACTACCAACAAACATATGCATCCACCATAACTGCATCTCCAGACTGCATAAATATCAGAGAACTTCTCATTACATTTCCACAAATAAGAACCATGGCATTATCATCATCAGAAAACATTCATACAATTGCATGTAGCCACAAAAATGAAGTGAGACGAGAGATTTTAGCTTTGAGAGAATCCTTTAGCCATACTTCCCAAGAGATCCTTATTTCCAGATTAAGCTTCAAAACTAAGCAAACACTGTCTTGCTTAGGACTAGATATTCAAGAGTTAATTTGGAAAAAATATCAAGAGAGACAAATGAGAGTATTCTCAGACCTTCAAGAATACTTCATTGACTTATATGAGGGAAAAGAAATAAACCCTAGCATCCGAGTTAATATCCATACATTTCCACTCCTCCGCCTTGACGACCAAACAATTTTTCAGCCTCACCACAAATATATAATACTGAGAGCAGAAATAGATCTCAAATTCTTCCAGAGCCTACAAACACGAAACCACCAAGATGTTTCTCTTCAGAGTATTATAGACCAAGGTTTAGTCTCTACCATCTATGGCAGGCTAAATCAGATTCTTCAATCTGACCTTGGGATTGCAGTTAAAGAAGCATGCCAGAAACTGGTGTCATTCAGAGGAAGATACAAACTTGTTTTCTATTCTACTCCTCCAAGGTTCATAACACCAGTCAGGCCGGCCATGCATGATATTTATATTTTCAAAGGATATTTCAATTTCTTTGACAGAAGAAGAACTGGTGTTCTAACAGAGGAACAAAGGAAACTCTTCTATCAGAACACAAATCATGATAAGTGGCGATGGTTCAAAGAAGCCATGGAAATTGAAGAAAGTATTCATCTCGACACCACATACCAGATGATTTTTCAGAATCAAATAATGAACATATGGTGTGGTGGAAATAATGGTTTCCTACATAAAGGTGTTGGACGTCTACTAAAACCAGATTTTGGAGAAGACACCTTAATTAGGAGAGAATATCGCAAACTACTGGATTGGTATGAATTACTCCAACCAGATGAAGATACGACCTTTGCACCAATAATAGGAGATGAAGACAGCGAATAACAATAATTGTTCGCCAAAAACCTCCGACAGCGAGGACAATTGTCAGGACAATTATTTGGGTACTATCTACTATTGCAGAGGGAATCTGAACTATTGCAGACAGAATATAGTCTGGTCAAAAGTGTCATTATGACGAATATTCTTCACGGAGGTCTAAAGTTTCATCATGACTCCCTGAGGTGTAAAGCGTCATCATGAAGAATAATATTGCCAGTCAAAAGGCGTCATCATGGGGTATTTTTACCCATGCTTATCCCAGGGGTGGCGACCCCTATATAAAGGGCATGAAGGCAAGCTTCAAGGGGCATCACTTCTACCACCCCTCAGAGCGCTCCATCATTCCACAAAACTCTGAGGAGAAGATTGATCACTCCACTACCACTACCACTCCACCTCCACTCCACAAGCTAGTGTAAAATAAGTAGTAGCCTAAATAAAGACTCAATCTTTGAGTCTAAGTGTGTAAGATTGTAAGAGTGTAAGTGTGTAATATCTAAGTAGGGTTTGTATAACTAAAACTTGTAGTAGTTCTAAGTTCTGGTGTACTACACAGAAGGATTCCTTCTGTCTACAAGGTATATGAATGAACGAAGAACGATTTCTCCCTAAACTCTCTTTATTTTGAGTTTGTTCCTACTTATGTTCTTTTCATTCTATCTTCTATATTACTAATGTTATTCTGTTCTTTTCATTCTGTTCTTTAAGTTCTATACTTAAGTTTTTTATGTTCTAACTCTAAATTCTGTCCTTTACTTTCAGTCTTTTACATTTTCTTCCATGTTTATTTCAGTGTGAGTTTATCTTTCAGTTCTGCATAAGCATATCTTCCTTTATCTTTGTGTGCTGCATATGTCTTAAATTTCAGTCTTTACAATTCTTTACTATTTTCGTTCTTATTTACTATTTCTGTTCTTATTTCCTATTCATGTTCTTGTTTACTATTTGTTTTTACTAATTATTTATAATCATCCTTTCTAACCTGCATATCTAACTCTATCCTCCTTGCATTCATATAATCCATTCTCTACCTTACATCGTAGCGACCAGATCCCTGAGTCGCTGCCGGGGTTATCAATCTGGTATCAGAGCAAAACCTCAATATCATTATATACATTTTGGTCTAGTACAAGTGGCTATTAGATCATTAACTCGAAGAGGTTTAAATATTTCTGTGTTGGCTTGCTCAATTTACTTTGGCAAGCAAAGAATAATAATGAAAAAGCTCATGCACTACGTGGGCTGGCCTACTATTTCAATCATATGATGCCTAAAGATACAAAGGCAATATCATCAGATTATATGCCCACAAAACAGGCTTCAAGAGATATTCTTCCCAGAAGGGAAGAAAGCCCATCAAAATTATCTGATCAAGGTGTTGGATCACCTAGCAATTCAAAATTATTGGGTCTGGGCATCAGACCAAAAGCATCAGATCTGAGTATCAGATCATCAAAAAATTCAAAGATGAGCCTCGATTTGAGACCATCTCAATATTCCAAAATATTATATCTAGGAGAATCCCCAGATAATCCTAAGATATCAGATCTCTGTAAGAGATCTCATGATGATGATTCAAAATTATTTGATCTAGATACTAGATCACCAAAAGTATTGAGCTTGAGTACAAGCTCACCGAATAATGGTTCTTTCCACCAACAAACATATGCATCCACCATAACTGCATCTCCAGACTGCATAAATATCAGAGAGCTTCTCATTGCATTTCCACAAATAAGAACCACGGCATTGTCAACATCAGATAGCATTCGTACAATTACATGTAGCCACAAAAATAAAGTGAGAACAGAGAGTTGTTGTAGCCACGAAAATGTAGTAAGAAGAGAGAGTATAGCCTTGAAAGAATCTTTCAGCCATACTTCTCAAGAAATCCTTATTTCCAGATTAAGTTTCAAAACTAAGCAAACACTGTCTTGCTTAGGTCCAGATATCCAAGAATTAATTTGGAAAAAATATCAAAAAAGACAAATGAAGGTATTCTCAGACCTCCAAGAATACTTCATTGATCTGTATGAGGGAAGAGAAATCAACCCTTGCATCCGAATTAATATCCATACATTCTCACTCCTCCACTTTGAAGATCAGATAATTTTCCAGCCATACCACAAATATATAATACTGAGAGCAGAAATAGATCTCAAACTCTTTCAGGGCCTACAAACACGAAACCACAAAAATATTTCTCTTCAAAGTATTATAGATCAAGGTCTAGTCTCTGCAATTTATGGTACACGAAACCAGATTCTTCAATCTGATCTTGGCATTGCAGTTAAAGAAGCTTGTAAGAGATTGGCGTCTTCCAAAGGAAGATACAAACTTATTTTCTATTCTACTCCTCCAAGGTTCACGCCACCAATAAGACCAGCAATGCATGATATTTATATTTTCAAGGGATATTTCAATTTCCTTGATAAACCAAGAACTGGTGTCTTGACTGAAGAACAAAGGGAACTCTTCTCCCAAGACACAAATCATGATAAATGGCGATGGTTCAAAGAAGCCGAGGAAATTGAAGAAAGTATTCATCTTGACACTACGTACCAGATGATCTTTCAGAATCAAATAATAAACATATGGTGTGGAGGAAGTAATGGTTTCCTTCATAAAGGTGTTGGACGTTTGATAAAACCAAATTATGGCGAAGACACCTCAATCAGAAAAGAATATCGTCAACTGTTGGATTGGTATGAATTAATCCAACCAGATGAAGACACAACTTTTGCATCCATGATGATAGACGATGATAGTGAATGATGATAATTGCTCGTTGAGAATCTTCTCCGACAACAGGACGATTGTCAGGACAATTATGTGAGCACTATCTACTATTGCAGATGGAATCTGAATTATTGCTGACAAAATACAGTCTGGTCAAAAGGGTCATTATGACGAATATTCTTCACGGAGGTCTAAAGTTTCATCATGACTCCCTGAGGTGTAAAGCGTCATCATGAAGAATAATATTGCCAGTCAAAAGGCGTCATCATGGGGCATCTTTGCCCATGCTTATCCCAGGGGTAGCGACCCCTATATAAAGGGCATGAAGGCAAGCTTCAAAGGGCATCACTTCTACCACCCCTCAGAGCGCTCCATCATTCCACAAAACTCTGAGGAGAAGATTGATCACTCCACTACCACTACCACTCCACCACCACTCCAAAAACTAGTGTAAAATAAGTAGTAGCCTAAATAAAGACTCAATCTTTGAGTCTAAGAGTGTAAGTGTGTAAGATTGTCAGAGAGTAAGTGTGTAAAATCTAAGTAGGGTTTGTATAACTAAAACTTGTAGTAGTTCTAAGTTCTGGTGTACTACACAGAAGGATTCCTTCTGTCTACAAGGTATATGAATGAACGAAGAACGATTTCTCCCTACACTCTCTATGTTTCAGTTTGATTATTTCAAGTTCATTCTATTATTTATGTCTTTTTCAGTTTGTCCTTTATATTACTAATTCTGTTCTTTGTTTATCTTCTTTTTTTTGTTCTTTAAGTTCTATACTTAAGTTCTTTATGTTCTATATTTCTATTATTTCATTCTAACTCTAAATTCTGTCCTTTATATTATGTTCTTACTTTCAGTTCTTGCATAAGCATATCTTTTAATTCTTTGTGTGTTGCATCTGCATATGTTCTTTTATATTTGTGTGCTTTAAATACTGTACTTTACTATTTCCGTTCATCTTTACTATTTATGTTCTTTACTATTTCTGTTCTTATTTACTATTCCTGTTCTTAGTTATTGTTTATTTTAATTTTATATCATCCTTTCTAACCTGCATATCTAACTCTATCCTCCTTGCATTCATATTATCTATTCTCTACCATACATCGTAGCGACCAGATCCCTGAGTCGCTGCCTGGGTTGTCAATCTGGTATCAGAGCCATCTGGGGGCGCCAGGCTCCCCAAGCCATCTTCTCCGAAGGGGGGGAGAGGGGTGCGGTGGTGAGCAGTAGTCGCGGAGGTCCCGGTTGGTGTGGCGGTACGCTGAGTCGCGTAGGTCCCGAAGCCCTGAGCAGGTGAGAGCGAAGTCGCGTGGCCCGATAAGTCGCCAAGAGAGCGCACTAAGTGGTGGAAATCGTTGACTGCAGGGTTTAGGGTTTAGGGTGAATCAATCTGGTATCAGAGCCATCTGGAGCAGCCAGGCTCCCCAAGCCATCTTCTCCGAAGGGGGGGGGGGAGAGGGGTGCGGTGGTGAGCAGTAGTCGCGGATGTCCCGGTTGGTGTGGCGGTACGCTGAGTCGCGTAGGTCCCGAAGCCCTGAGCAGGTGAGAGCGAAGTCGCGTGGCCCGATAAGTCGCCAAGAGAGCGCAGTAAGTGGTGGAAATCGTTGACTGCAGGATCCTGCAAGGGGTATAGGTCGATCAGAATTAAGGGTTCTACCCTGCCGTTGACTAGAAACCGTCCATCCAAAAGGTTGATCTTAATAGTGGGATTTTCCCTGCCGTAGACTAGAAAGACTACCTATCCTATCTCTTTTATCTCCGTATAAGATGTCTTGGTTAGCCAGGTCTCTTGGTGTAACTGACCATCTAGAAGCCTCTGGCAGTAATGACAGGTCTATCAAAACGATGTCGGTTAAGAATGCTTCGTCTGTTTGCTTTGAGGATATAGAGCAAAGTATTGCAAATTGAAAAGTACCTAAGGTAAATGTTAAGGATATATATCATATAGGCACGTTTTCTCTTCGTTCTAATTACTATATAAAAACTATAGAAAAAACTCTTCCTATTAGCTCTTTGCATGAAACTCTGCATCTTCTTTCTGAAAAAGAAATCAATCGTATCAGAGCAAAACCTCAATTTCATTATATACATTTTGGTCTAGTACAAGTGGCTATTAGATCATTAACCAGAAGAGGTTTAAATATTTCTGTGTTGGCTTGTCTAAGAGATTGCAGAAATAAAAAGTTTAAGGACTCTTTGCTAGGAATGGTTGAAGCTAGTCTTAGTAATGGTCCTGTGTTCTTCAACACATTCCCAGACTTTTCTGTATCTCTTTCGGATTTAAATCTCCATAAGGTTCTGACCTTGAGCTTACAAACATCTGGCTTTGATCTTGAACCTGGAAGTGAAAACATTTCAGTGACATATAGGATCTATTACAAAGCCATGACTACGTTAGCTCCTTGTGCAAAACAGAATACACCCAAAGGTCTGACCACACTTCTTCAAGCCAATCCTAGAAATCATATTATTACTCCCAAAACCTTGAAGTGGGATGAGATAACACTTCCGGAGAAGTGGACTCTCCTACAAGCGGTTGAGCCAAAAGACACTCAACAAAATGAATTAGAATCTCTGGCCGAAACACCAGATGGAGATGTTGAGATAACATTCTCCTCAAAAAGAACAATCTTTATCCAATCAAAGCCCTCATTCCATCTAGACAATAGACCACAGTTAAAACCAAATAATATTGTCTATGCAACTTATGAGGATAAGGATAATCAGTATGAGCCCTCAATCTCAGATTTTGAGCTCAATGTTATAGAGGAAGTAAAAGAAGATCATGAGTTTGAAATCGATAAGGATCTCCTTAAAAGAAATCTTGATCTTCCTGAAAATAAGATTAAGTGTGAAAGGTACTACAAAAATGTAGACAGTCCTGATGTTCAAAAAATAAGAGAGATTTGGTATAAAGAGATGAAAGAGCAAAAAAGACATATTTACTTCTTTGACTGGTATGAGAATAGCCAGATTATACATCTGGAAGAATTCTTTAAGCCAAAGAGTAAATCAAAGAGTAAATCAAAAACCAAATCCAAAACTGAGCCTAAGGAAAAACCTAAGTCAGACCTAGATGAGTTAAAGTCTGAATTAGCCAAATTAAGGTCTGAAATAAATACTCTAAAATCCGTTCAAAAGAAACCAAAGTCCGATGACTTAAATGTTATCAAAAAGGTTTCAAAAGAATGGAAAACCTCTGGTGGAAAGATTGAAGAGTCGGTTCATCCGCCCTTCGAATCTATCCAACTTCCAAATAATACTCAGGGAGAAAGCTCCAAAGCATCTCCATTAAAAAATATTTCTAAAACCACTTATGGTGATCCTGTAAAGGTAGAACACATAGGACACCTAGTGGAACAACAAAATTATGCAAACATATCTTTACATGCTCTTGGACAACAAACAGATCGCATCGAAAATATTCTCCTGGAAGGATCCAAGACCAGCAAGGCTGAGGTAAAGATAAATTATCCATTTAATTCTCAGTCTGAATCATCTAGTTCTCGATCTATTGTTCCTTTGTTTACCCCACAAATATTAAGTTCTAATATAAAACTAGGGAAACAAAAAGCAATAGGATCATCCGTCTCTACAGATTTGGTTAGTGAGTTAGCCAATAAGTTAAGCAACTTAAAGGTGAACAAAAATATTAATCAAATCTCTGATGGAGAAAATAATGATATGATCAATAAGATCTTCAAACCAATTACTAATACTGCTAGGACAAGGAATTACTATCCTAGACCAACTTATGCTGATCTTCAACTGGAAGAAAGGCCTCAAATTAGTAATATGGCATATTTCAATGGCAAAGAAATTGTGGAATGGAACTTAGATGGATTCACTGAATATCAAATATTTACCCTTTGCCATCAAATGATTATGTATGCTAATGCTTGCATAGCTAGTGGTAATCCAGAAAGAGAAGCAGCCTCAATGATCGTTGTTGGATTCTCTGGTCAATTGAGTGGCTGGTGGGATCACTACATGGATTCTAATCAGAAGCAAGCAATTCTCGATGCAGTGAAGATAGATGGAAATGGCAATCCCATAGTCCGGGTAGATGCACAAGGAAACCCTGTCGGTAACATCTCAGATGCCCTGACTACTTTGGTTTATAACATCGTCTATCATTTCGCTGGAAATTATCAAGATATCTATGAGAAAAATAGAGAACAACTGATAAACCTAAGATGTAAGACTATGTCTGATTTTAGGTGGTATAAAGATACTTTTTTATCAAAATTATATACTCTTCCTGAGCCTAATCAAGATTTTTGGAAGGAAAAGTATATATCAGGACTACCTCCTTTATTTGCTGAAAAGGTTAGAAACTCTTTAAGAAAAGAAGGAGAGGGTAGTATAAATTATCAATTCCTAGATATAGGCAAAATCACCCAAAAGATACAGTTGGTAGGTGCTGAACTTTGTAATGATCTTAAAATCAAAGACCAACTGAAGAAACAAAAAATTATTGGGAAAAAGGAATTGGGAGATTTTTGCTATCAATTTGGATTTGAGGATCAACATGAAAGAAGAAATAGGACAAAGTATGTCAAAAGATTTAGAAAAAATCATGTTGATAATAAAAAAGAAGCTTATTATATTAAGAGGAAGCGTCGTCAAAACCCTCTTAAAAAGGATAATCCTAAAAAGGATAATAAAGCAATTGTATGCTATAAATGTGGTTTGAAGGGTCATATGGCAAATAACTGCTTTAAGTCCAAAATTAAAAAGGAAATCCAAACCTTGCTAGAATCAGAGTCTGAAGACATTAAGGAAAAATTAGGAGATATCCTAAATCATATTGACAATGAGTCTAGCTCTGGAAATGAAGAAAAATCAGAAGTTAATCATTGTGAAAATAGTGTATGTTCTTGCTGTGAGCAAGATGTCTGAAGATACTTCTGATGAAAATATTCTAGTCCTCACAGACTTAGAACAATTTGTATTAGACACCTTTGATACGGTGCAAGATCCAAGAGAAAAAGAAGTTATCTTGGAAAGATTCTTATCAAGGATAAAAACTAACAAAGAAAAGTTAGTAAAAGATATCCAACATAAAAAGTATCTCTCTATTGATGAAGTCATCCAAAGAGTAGAAGATCATAAGAAGGCTAAGAAGCAGTTGAGTCTAAATGACTTGCTTCAAGAACAAAACTATATAAAAGAAGTGCTAAGTGATCTTCAAAGAAGAATTCAAATTCTAGAAATTAAAAGTGAGTATGAAACTCAAAGCGAATCAGAAAATGAATCTACCAAAGAAGAAGAAATTCTTCAGAACAATCAAGAAATAGTTAGCTCCATAGAAACCTACTTCAAACAAAAATGGTATGTAGAGATCTCATACAAATTTGTTGATGGGTTTCACTTCAATTATAAAACTTTAATTGACTCAGGAGCTGATATGAATTGTATTCGTGAAGGAATTATTCCTTCCAAATATTTTCAAAAATCTACTCATAAAATTCATGGGGCGGATGGGAACCAACTTAAGGTCAATTTCAAAATCCCTGAAGTTCTCATTTGCATCTCTGGTGTTTCTATTAAGACTTCCTTTCTGCTTGTTAAAAATCTAAAACAAGGAGTCATTCTAGGCACACCATTCTTATCTTTGATACGTCCTTTTCTTGTGACAAATGATAGTATCAAGTTTGAAATCATGAAACAAGAATTGGAATTAAAATTTTGTTCCATACCCGAAGAAGCGTTATTAAACCAATTTATAGAGATTGCTTCGGGAAAAGAAAATATTGTCAATAAGATATCCATTGAGCCAACTATGACTAACATTCAAAGTGTTAGTTATATAAATATTTTGCAGCTGAAGAACACTCATCCTTTTTCCATGTCTTGGCCTCGAAAAGAGGAGCAAAATATGCATAAGGAAGTGTTCCTCCAAAACAAGTTGCTAGGGAATTATTATAAGCATGATAAAAGTTGTCATGATCATTTTATGAGCTTACTCTTTAGCTATGAGAGCCAAAAACGAAATTCTATGCAGCCATATGCTTCTCATGCTAATCTTTATGGAATGTCAAAACCTAGTATATCTTGTCTCCATAGAGTAGCTTATAAAAACCTATTTGGGTATGATCAAAGACACCTCTTTAACCAGCAATTTGGCACATGTGATGACTCATACATTTGCAATAGTTGCCTATATGATGATTCACAAATTGGCAATAGTTGGTTGTTGCTCAAACACCACTATCAAATAGTTTTGGTGCATATTATATGCATGAAAACATGCAGCCCAAATCGAATACATAATTGGTCATATTATGTAATATCATGTTACATTCTTACCAATGTAATATCATGTTGCATTTTTACCAAATTATTGATCAAAAGAAACATGATCCACTATAACAAAAGTATAAGGAAGGTAATGTGTGCAAGAATGTTTCATGACTATCAACTAATCCAGTTAGTTGCCTCTTTGTCACATTACAGGGGAATCATGTCCCAGCAAAGATATACACAGATGAGCTCTTGGAAATTACCCCAACCACGGGAGGGGAATTCTGAGCGATTCAATCATAATTTTCCTGCAACAGAATTGCAGCGAGGCTTGCTCAATTTAATCTGGCAAGCAAAGAATAGTAAAGAAAAGGCTCATGCACTTCGTGGGCTGGCTTACTATTTCAATCATATGATGCCTACAGATACAAAGACAATATCATCAAATTATGTGCCCACAGAAGGGGCTTCTGAATCGAGAAATATTCTAGGTACTGGATCACCTAGCAAATCAAATATATCGGATCTGGATATCAGACCAAAAGAATTATATCCAGGTGTTGAATCACCTAGCAATTCAAAATTATTAGATCTGGGTACCAGATCAAAAGTATCAGATCTGAGCATCAGATCATCAAAAAATTCAAAGATGAGCCTCAAATTGAGACCATCTCAATATCCAAAAATATTGGATCTGGAAGAATCCCCAGATGATCCGAAAACATCAGATCTCTGTAAGAAATCTAATGATGATGGTTCAAAATTATTTGATCTAGATACTAGATCATCAAAAGTATTGAGCTTGAGTACAAGCTCACAAAATTGTGGTTCCAACTACCAACAAACATATGCATCCACCATAACTGCATCTCCAGACTGCATAAATATCAGAGAACTTCTCATTACATTTCCACAAATAAGAACCATGGCATTATCATCATCAGAAAACATTCATACAATTGCATGTAGCCACAAAAATGAAGTGAGACGAGAGATTTTAGCTTTGAGAGAATCCTTTAGCCATACTTCCCAAGAGATCCTTATTTCCAGATTAAGCTTCAAAACTAAGCAAACACTGTCTTGCTTAGGACTAGATATTCAAGAGTTAATTTGGAAAAAATATCAAGAGAGACAAATGAGAGTATTCTCAGACCTTCAAGAATACTTCATTGACTTATATGAGGGAAAAGAAATAAACCCTAGCATCCGAGTTAATATCCATACATTTCCACTCCTCCGCCTTGACGACCAAACAATTTTTCAGCCTCACCACAAATATATAATACTGAGAGCAGAAATAGATCTCAAATTCTTCCAGAGCCTACAAACACGAAACCACCAAGATGTTTCTCTTCAGAGTATTATAGACCAAGGTTTAGTCTCTACCATCTATGGCAGGCTAAATCAGATTCTTCAATCTGACCTTGGGATTGCAGTTAAAGAAGCATGCCAGAAACTGGTGTCATTCAGAGGAAGATACAAACTTGTTTTCTATTCTACTCCTCCAAGGTTCATAACACCAGTCAGGCCGGCCATGCATGATATTTATATTTTCAAAGGATATTTCAATTTCTTTGACAGAAGAAGAACTGGTGTTCTAACAGAGGAACAAAGGAAACTCTTCTATCAGAACACAAATCATGATAAGTGGCGATGGTTCAAAGAAGCCATGGAAATTGAAGAAAGTATTCATCTCGACACCACATACCAGATGATTTTTCAGAATCAAATAATGAACATATGGTGTGGTGGAAATAATGGTTTCCTACATAAAGGTGTTGGACGTCTACTAAAACCAGATTTTGGAGAAGACACCTTAATTAGGAGAGAATATCGCAAACTACTGGATTGGTATGAATTACTCCAACCAGATGAAGATACGACCTTTGCACCAATAATAGGAGATGAAGACAGCGAATAACAATAATTGTTCGCCAAAAACCTCCGACAGCGAGGACAATTGTCAGGACAATTATTTGGGTACTATCTACTATTGCAGAGGGAATCTGAACTATTGCAGACAGAATATAGTCTGGTCAAAAGTGTCATTATGACGAATATTCTTCACGGAGGTCTAAAGTTTCATCATGACTCCCTGAGGTGTAAAGCGTCATCATGAAGAATAATATTGCCAGTCAAAAGGCGTCATCATGGGGTATTTTTACCCATGCTTATCCCAGGGGTGGCGACCCCTATATAAAGGGCATGAAGGCAAGCTTCAAGGGGCATCACTTCTACCACCCCTCAGAGCGCTCCATCATTCCACAAAACTCTGAGGAGAAGATTGATCACTCCACTACCACTACCACTCCACCTCCACTCCACAAGCTAGTGTAAAATAAGTAGTAGCCTAAATAAAGACTCAATCTTTGAGTCTAAGTGTGTAAGATTGTAAGAGTGTAAGTGTGTAATATCTAAGTAGGGTTTGTATAACTAAAACTTGTAGTAGTTCTAAGTTCTGGTGTACTACACAGAAGGATTCCTTCTGTCTACAAGGTATATGAATGAACGAAGAACGATTTCTCCCTAAACTCTCTTTATTTTGAGTTTGTTCCTACTTATGTTCTTTTCATTCTATCTTCTATATTACTAATGTTCTTTTTATTCTGTTCTTTAAATTCTATACTTAAGTTCTTTATGTTCTATATTATTTCTATTTCGTTCTAACTTTATATTGTGTTCTTTACTTTCAGTTCTTTAAGTTTCTGTCTTACTTTTATGCATCTGCATACTATCTTTCAGTTATTGCATAAGCATATCTTCTTTTATTTTTGTGTGCTTTAAATTCAGTACTTTACTATTACTGTTCTTATTCTTATTCTTATTTATGTTCTTCTTTCCTATTTACGTTCTTGTTTACTATTCTTGTTTTTAATTATTATTTTCTTCCAACTTTTCTAACCTGCATATCTAACTCTATCCTCCTTGCATTCATATTATCTATTCTCTACCATACATCGTAGCGACCAGGTCCCTGAGTCGCTGCCTGGGTTATCAATCTGCCTTCTGTCTACAAGGTATATGAATGAACGAAGAACGATTTCTCCTTAAACTCTCTTTAATTTAAGTTTGTTCTTATTTATGTTCTTTTCATTCTATCTTCTATATTACTAATGTTATTCTGTTATATTACTAATGTTCTTTTTATTCTGTTCTTTAAGTTCTATACTTAAGTTCTTTATGTTCTATATTATTTCTATTTCGTTCTAACTTTATATTGTGTTCTTTACTTTCAGTTCTTTAAGTTTCTGTCTTACTTTTATGCATCTGCATACTATCTTTCAGTTATTGCATAAGCATATCTTCTTTTATTTTTGTGTGCTTTAAATTCAGTACTTTACTATTACTGTTCTTATTCTTATTCTTATTTATGTTCTTCTTTCCTATTTACGTTCTTATTTACTATTCCTGTTCTTAGTTATTGTTTGTTTATTTTAATTTTATATCATCCTTTCCAACCTGCATATCTAACTCTATCCTCCTTGCATTCATATTATCTATTCTCTACCATACATCGTAGCGACCAGATCCCTGAGTCGCTGCCTGGGTTATCAATCTGGTATCAGAGCCATCTGGAGGCGCCAGGCTCCCCAAGCCATCTTCTCCGAAGGGGGGGAGAGGGGTGCGGTAGTGGGCAGTAGTCGCGGAGGTCCCGGTTGGTGTGGCGGTACGCTGAGTCGCGTAGGTCCCGAAGCCCTGAGCAGGTGAGAGCGAAGTCGCGTGGCCCGATAAGTCGCCAAGAGAGCGCAGTAAGTGGTGGAAATCGTTGACTGCAGGATCCTGCAAGGGGTATAGGTCGATCAGAATTAAGGGTTCTACCCTGCCGTTGGCTAGAAACCGTCCATCCAAAAGGTTGATCTTAATAGTGGGATTTTCCCTGCCGTAGACTAGAAAGACTACCTATCCTATCTCTTTTATCTCCGTATAAGATGTCTTGGTTAGCCAGGTCTCTTGGTGTAACTGACCGTCTAGAAGCCTCTGGCAGTAATGACAGGTCTATCAAAACGATGTCGGTTAAGAATGCTTCGTCTGTTTGCTTTGAGGATATAGAGCAAAGTATTGCAAATTGGAAAGTACCTAAGGTAAATGTTAAGGATATATATCATATAGGCACGTTTTCTCTTCGTTCTGATTACTGTATTAAAACTATAGAAAAAACTCTTCCTATTAGCTCTTTGCATGAAACTCTAAAAGAAATCAATCCTATCAAAGCAAAACCTCAATTTCATTATATACATTTTGGTCTAGTACAAGTGGCTATTAGATCATTAACCAGAAGAGGTTTAAATATTTCTGTGTTGGCTTGTCTAAGAGATTGCAGAAATAAAAAGTTTAAGGACTCTTTGCTAGGAATGGTTGAAGCTAGTCTTAGTAATGGTCCTGTGTTCTTCAACACCTTCCCAGACTTTTCTGTATCTCTTTCGGATTTAAATCTCCATAAGGTTCTGACCTTGAGCTTACAAACATCTGGCTTTGATCTTGAACCTGGAAGTGAAAACATTTCAGTGACATATAGGATCTATTACAAAGCCATGACTACGTTAGCTCCTTGTGCAAAACAGAATACACCCAAAGGTCTGACCACACTTCTTCAAGCCAATCCTAGAAATCATATTATTACTCCCAAAACCTTGAAGTGGGATGAGATAACACTTCCGGAGAAGTGGACTCTCCTACAAGCGGTTGAGCCAAAAGCCACTCAACAAAATGAATTAGAATCTCTGGCTGAAACACCAGATGGAGATGTTGAGATAACATTCTCCTCAAAAAGAACAATCTTTATCCAATCAAGACCATCCTTTCACTTAGACAATAGACCACAGTTAAAAACAAATAATATTGTCTATGCAACTTATGAGGATAAGGATAATCAGTATGAGCCCTCAATCTCAGATTTTGAGCTCAATGTTATAGAGGAAGTAAAAGAAGATCATGAGTTTGAAATCGATAAGGATCTCCTTAAGAGAAATCTTGATCTTCCTGAAAATAAGATTAAGTGTGAAAGGTACTACAAAAATGTAGACAGTCCTTATGTTCAAAAAATAAGAGAGATTTGGTACAAAGAGATGAAAGAGCAAAAAAGACATATTTACTTCTTTGACTGGTATGAGAATAGCCAGATTATACATCTGGAAGAATTCTTCAAGCCAAAGAGTAAATCAAAGAGTAAATCAAAAACGAAATCCAAAACTGAGCCTAAGTTAAAGCCTAAGTCAGATCTAGATGAGTTGAAGTCTGAATTAGCCAAACTAAGGTCTGAAATAAATACTCTAAAATCCGTTCAAAAGAAACCAAAGTCTGACGACTTAAATGTTGTCAAAAAGGTTTCAAAAGAATGGAAGACCTCTAGTGGAAAGATTGAAGAGTCGGTTCATCCGCCCTTCGAATCTATGCAACTTCCAAATAATACTCAGGGAGAAAGCTCCAAAGCATCTCCATTAAAAAATATTTCTAAAACCACTTATGGTGATCCTGTAAAAGTAGAACACATAGGACACCTAGTGGAACAACAAAATTATGCAAACATATCTTTACATGCTCTTGGACAACAAACAGATCGCATCGAAAATATTCTCCTGGAAGGATCCAAGACCAGCAAGGCTGAGGTAAAGATAAATTATCCATTTAATTCTCAGTCTGAATCATCTAGTTCTCGATCTATTGTTCCTTTGTTTACCCCACAAATATTAAGTTCTAATATAAAACTAGGGAAACAAAAAGCAATAGGATCATCCGTCTCGACAGATTTGGTTAGTGAGTTAGCCAATAAGTTAAGCAACTTAAAAGTGAACAAAAATATTAATCAAATCTCTGATGGAGAAAATAATGATATGATCAATAAGATCTTCAAACCAATTACTAATACTGCTAGGACAAGGAATTACTATCCTATACCAACTTATGCTGATCTTCAACTGGAAGAAAGGCCTCAAATTAGTAATATGGCATATTTCAATGGCAAAGAAATTGTGGAATGGAACTTAGATGGATTCACTGAATATCAAATATTTACCCTTTGCCATCAAATGATTATGTATGCTAATGCTTGCATAGCTAGTGGTAATCCAGAAAGAGAAGCAGCCTCAATGATCGTTGTTGGATTCTCTGGTCAATTGAGAGGCTGGTGGGATCACTACATGGATTCTAATCAGAAGCAAGCAATTCTCGATGCAGTGAAGATAGATGGAAATGGCAATCCCATAGTCCGGGTAGATGCACAAGGAAACCCTGTCGGTAACATCTCAGATGCCCTGACTACTTTGGTTTATAACATCGTCTATCATTTCGCTGGAAATTATCAAGATATCTATGAGAAAAATAGAGAACAACTGATAAACCTAAGATGTAAGACTATGTCTGATTTTAGGTGGTATAAAGATACTTTTTTATCAAAATTATATACTCTTCCTGAGCCTAATCAAGATTTTTGGAAGGAAAAGTATATATCAGGACTACCTCCTTTATTTGCTGAAAAGGTTAGAAACTCTTTAAGAAAAGAAGGAGAGGGTAGTATAAATTATCAATTCCTAGATATAGGCAAAATCACCCAAAAGATACAGTTGGTAGGTGCTGAACTTTGTAATGATCTTAAAATCAAAGACCAACTGAAGAAACAAAAAATTATTGGGAAAAAGGAATTGGGAGATTTTTGCTATCAATTTGGATTTGAGGATCAACATGAAAGAAGAAATAGGACAAAGTATGTCAAAAGATTTAGAAAAAATCATGTTGATAATAAAAAAGAAGCTTATTATATTAAGAGGAAGCGTCGTCAAAACCCTCTTAAAAAGGATAATCCTAAAAAGGATAATAAAGCAATTGTATGCAATAAATGTGGTTTGAAGGGTCATATGGCAAATAACTGCTTTAAGTCCAAAATTAAAAAGGAAATCCAAACCTTGCTAGAATCAGAGTCTGAAGACATTAAGGAAAAATTAGGAGATATCCTAAATCATATTGACAATGAGTCTAGCTCTGGAAATGAAGAAAAATCAGAAGTTAATCATTGTGAAAATAGTGTATGTTCTTGCTGTGAGCAAGATGTCTGAAGATACTTCTGATGAAAATATTCTAGTCCTCACAGACTTAGAACAATTTGTATTAGACACCTTTGATACGGTGCAAGATCCAAGAGAAAAAGAAGTTATCTTGGAAAGATTCTTATCAAGGATAAAAACTAACAAAGAAAAGTTAGTAAAAGATATCCAACATAAAAAGTATCTCTCTATTGATGAAGTCATCCAAAGAGTAGAAGATCATAAGAAGGCTAAGAAGCAGTTGAGTCTAAATGACTTGCTTCAAGAACAAAACTATATAAAAGAAGTGCTAAGTGATCTTCAAAGAAGAATTCAAATTCTAGAAATTAAAAGTGAGTATGAAACTCAAAGCGAATCAGAAAATGAATCTACCAAAGAAGAAGAAATTCTTCAGAACAATCAAGAAATAGTTAGCTCCATAGAAACCTACTTCAAACAAAAATGGTATGTAGAGATCTCATACAAATTTGTTGATGGGTTTCACTTCAATTATAAAACTTTAATTGACTCAGGAGCTGATATGAATTGTATTCGTGAAGGAATTATTCCTTCCAAATATTTTCAAAAATCTACTCATAAAATTCATGGGGCGGATGGGAACCAACTTAAGGTCAATTTCAAAATCCCTGAAGTTCTCATTTGCATCTCTGGTGTTTCTATTAAGACTTCCTTTCTGCTTGTTAAAAATCTAAAACAAGGAGTCATTCTAGGCACACCATTCTTATCTTTGATACGTCCTTTTCTTGTGACAAATGATAGTATCAAGTTTGAAATCATGAACCAGGAATTGGAATTAAAATTTTGTTCCATACCCGAAGAAGCGTTATTGAATCAATTTATAGAGATTGCTTCGGGAAAAGAAAATATTGTCAATGAGATATCCATGACTAACATTCAAAATGTTAGTTACAAAAATATTTTGCAGCTGAAGAACACTCATCTTTTTCCCATATCTTGGCCTCAAAAAGAGGAGCAAAATATGCATAAGGAAGTGTTCATCCAAAACAAGTTGCTAGAGAATCATTATAAGCATGATATAGGTTGTCATGATCATTTTATAAGCTTACTCTTTAGTCATGAGAACCAAAAACTAAATTCTATGCAGTCCTATGCTTCTCATAACGGATTGACAAAACCTACAAAGTCTTGTCTCCTTAGAGTAGCCTATAAAAACTTATTTGGGTTTGATCAAAAACACATCTTTAACCAGAATTTTGGCACATGTGATGACTCATACCTTTGCTATAGTTGCATATATAATGACTCATGCAATGACTCATGTATTTGCAATAGTTGCCTAAATGATGATTCATATCTTTGCCATAGTTGCCTATGGGGTGACTCACAAATTGACAATAGTGGGTTGTTGTTCAAACATCACTATCAAATAGTTTTGGTTCATATTATTTGCATGAAAGCATGCAGCCCAAATCAAAGATATAAGTGGTCATATAATGTAATATCATGTTGCATTTTTACCAAATTATTGATCAAAAGAAACATGATCCACTATAACAAAAGTATAAGGAAGGTAATGTGTGCAAGAATGTTTCATGACTATCAACTAATCCAGTTAGTTGCCTCTTTGTCACATTACAGGGGAATCATGTCCCAGCCAAGATATACACAGATGAGCTCTTGGAAATTACCCCAACCACGGGAGGGGAATTCTGAGAGGTTCAATCATAATTTTCCTGCAACAGAATTGCAGCAAGGCTTGCTCAATTTAATCTGGCAAGCAAAGAATAATAATGAAAAAGCTCATGCACTACGTGGGCTGGCCTACTATTTCAATCATATGATGCCTAAAGATACAAAGGCAATATCATCAGATTATATGCCCACAAAACAGGCTTCAAGAGATATTCTTCCCAGAAGGGAAGAAAACCCATCAAAATTATCTGATCAAGGTGTTGGATCACCTAGCAATTCAAAATTATTGGGTCTGGGCATCAGACCAAAAGCATTAGATCTGAGTATCAGATCATCAAAAAATTCAAAGATGAGCCTCGAAATGAGACCATCTCAATGTTCAAAAGTATTGAGCTTGAGTACAAGCTCACCAAATATTGGTTTTTTCCACAAACAAACATATGCATCCACCATAACTGCATCTCCAGACTGCATAAATATCAGAGAGCCTCTCACAACATTTCCACAAATAAAAATCATGGCATTATCAACATCAGAAAGCATTCATACAACTGCATGTAGCCACCAAAATAAAGTGAGAAGAGAGAATTATTGCAGCCACAAAATTAGAAAAAATATGGCCTCCAGAGAACTCTTTGACCCTAGTTCTCACGAAATTCTCATCTCTAGATTGAGTTTTAAAACCAAACAAACACTTTCCTGCCTAGGGCCAGATATTCTAGAACTCATCTGGAAAAAATACTATGAGCGACAAATGAAAATATTTTCAGAGCTCCAAAAATATTTTATCAACCTACATGAGGGGAGAGAAATTAACCCAAGCCTCAGAATCAATGTCCATAGATTTCCACTCCTCCATTTTGATGAGAGAATAAGTATTCAGCCATATCACAAATATATTATATTGAGAGCAGAGATAGACCTTAAACTTTTCAAAAGCCTACAAACACAAGCCCATAACAATCTCTCTCTCCAGAGTATTATAGACCAAGGATTAGTCTATATCATCTATGGCACACTTGATCAGATTCTTCAATCTGATCTTGGAATTGCTATAAAGGAAGCTTGTAAAAGAATGGAATTCATCAGGGGAAGATACAAAATTATCTTCTATTCTACCCCACCAAGATTTACACCACCAGTCAGGCCGGCAATGCATGATGTTTACATTCTCAAAGGATGTTTCACTTTCCCTGTCAAAACAATTGGTTTTCTGACTGAAGAACAAAAAGAATTATTTTCTCAGAATACCAACCATGACAAGTGGCGGTGGTTTAAAGAAGCTATGGAAATCGAAGATAGCATCTATTTAGACACCTCATGTCAAATGGTTTTCCAAAACCGAATCATGAAAATATTCTGTGGTGGCAATGGTATTGTACACAAAGGGGTTGGACGCCTAATAAAAGTTGATTACGGTGAAGACACGATGATTCGCAAAGAATATCAGAAAATGCTGAATTGGTATGATACACTCCAACCAGATGAAATTGAAGGCACGACCTCTGCACCAATGATAGTAGATGAAGACAGTGAATAACAATAATTGTTCGCAGAAGCTCTCCGACAACGAGAACAATTGTCAGGACAATTATATGAGTACTATCTACTATTGCAGATGGAATCTAAACTATTACAGACAGGATACAGTCTGGTCAAAAGTGTCATTATGACGAATATTCTCCACGGAGGTCTAAAGTTTCATCATGACTCCCTGAGGTGTAAAGCGTCATCATGAAGAATAATATTGCCAGTCAAAAGGCGTCATTATGGGGCATCTCTGCCCATGCTTATCCCAGGGGTGGCGACCCCTATATAAAGGGCATGAAGGCAAGCTTCAAAGGGCATCACTTCTACCACCCCTCAGAGCGCTCCATCATTCCACAAAACTCTGAGGAGAAGATTGATCACTCCACTACCACTACCACTCCATCTCCACTCCACAAGCTAGTGTAAAATAAGTAGTAGCCTAAATAAAGACTCAATCTTTGAGTCTAAGTGTGTAAGATTGTAAGAGTGTAAGTGTGTAATATCTAAGTAGGGTTTGTATAACTAAAACTTGTAGTAGTTCTAAGTTCTGGTGTACTAACTTTGTTTTGCTCATACTGAAGAGTAATAACTAAAACACATACTGAAGAGTAATAACTTTGTTTTGCACCTGCGATCGCATGTATGAAGCATCCACTTCAATGTACTTGGTGAGCTCATGCTTTACGGGATCTCGAACAATGCTGATCGCGCCAGTACTATCTGATAAGAGAGGAGTCGGTGCAGTGGTAGAAACTCCGAAATCCTCAAGCAGCTATCGAAGCCAGGTGATTTGAGCTGTCAACGACGCCATGGCATCAACTCAGCCCCAGCGCTCGAACGGGAAACTACAGTCTGCTTATTAGTCTTCCAGACAATCAAGGAGGAACCAAGAAAAACACAATAGGCAGAAAGAGATCGGCGATCAGAAGGATCACTAGCCCAAGTCGTATAAGAGTACGCCTAAAGCTGCAAAGAACTGGTACGAGGAAAGAAGAGACGACGAGTGATGGTCCCACGAAGATATCACTTATTAAAAACTGTCTATGATATTTTGTCGTCCGATTTTGCCGCCCCCTCTATTCAAACTTTCAAACTGAAGCATCATGACTTCTCTGTTCCGATACGCAAATGCCCTTATATATGCCTCCCCACACGTCTTCCCCAAACACACTCCAAACCATTCAACCTGTTAGCTCCCCCAAGCCGCCAATTGAAGCGCCGGCCACCTCCCCCAAGCTCCTCCGTGTCCGGTTGTGATGCCAAGGTTCACTGCACAAGACACTCTTGTCATAAGAGTGCCTTTTGCATTGTTACCGTCGTGACACAATGGTGACGCTGCTGCCTCCTCTCTTTCATCAGCGCCAGTACTTTGTTCATACCCCCATCCGATCCTCTCCCCTCTCTTCGTTAATGCTTGGATGGATATGATGTATGTGAAAATTATTTGTTGATGCCTTAGTTCTTGCATATAATGCTTGGATGGATATGGCTAGGATGATCTTGTTCTCGTAAATAGGCCCATTTTGGTTCATCTGTATTCTCTGATTGCATTGTTTTATAGCACAATTAGCGCAAACAATGTAATCCGAAAATGTTGATGAACTGAAGAAGACCTATTTTTTAGTTCGATCAAAACTTATCCCAGACGGTTCTATTTAGGAACCGTCTGTGGTAATATACTATCATAGACCGTTCGTAGTAAGACCTGTCTGTGATGATATACTATCACAGACGGTTCGTAATAGGATCCGTCTGTAATAATCGTTATCATAGACAGTTCGAAAACCGTCTATAATACACTTAGGGTATTATAGACCTATAAGTACAGATGGTTCAAAAACCATATGCGATGATGTTTCCGAACCATTTGTGATGAGCTTTTTAGTGAAGCCATCTCTCAGTCCTCATTGTAGCTAATGATCACCTCCAAGTTACCCTGCACATGCAAAGATCAAAGCAATATTTTTTTTTCTGGCACAAGTTCTTTTCAACTTTAACGACATAAGTCCATATACGTTACATGCCTCAAATGACATTAATAAATAGTATTGTCAATTATTTATCATCACAAGTATTCTAGACCTAGTTATATAGTCTAACACTAGACCTCTTAGTCTCAATCTAATAGTTTAAGGGATAGACTATTGCACAGGTGACTGAAATTTTTTTAACTTTCAGTCACCTAAAGTTGCACTTTGAATCACCTAAAGTTGCACATGTTTTTTTTGAAGGGGAGCTGCAATTTTAGTTGATTGAGAGTGCAATTTTAGGTCACCTGAAGTTGCACTCTGAATCACCTAAAATTGCAGCTGTTTTTTTGGAGGGGGCTGCAATTTTAGGTAATTGAGAGTGCAATTTCAGGTGATTGAAACATAAAAAAAATTCAGTCGCATGTGCAATAGCAAAACTGATAGTTTAAATATTTAACTGAGTCTCAATCCAATAGTTTAAATATTTAACTGCTTTTAACATCTGGAAACAGTCAAATGCTCTATAACCCTACTTTTAAATGCTTATTCGTTGTTAGTTGTTGTATGGCCTTTACATAAACACGCACCAGCGCTTCGCACGCGCAGCTGCAAGTGGGAGAGAGAGAGGCAGAGAGTCAGAGAGATATAGAGAGGATGGGCAGCCAAGCCATCCTCCGGCAGGAGCCATGGTTCGTCTCCTTGGCCATCCTCGGCGCCCTGTACGTAGCCGCCGTCACGTTGCGCCTCCTGTCGTACCTCACCCTCTGCCTACGCCGGCCGAGGGACCTCCGACGCCGCTACGGCGCGTGGGCCGTCGTCACTGGCCCGACGTCCGGCATCGGCCGGTCCATGGCCCTGGAGCTCGCGCGCAGGGGCCTCAACCTCGTCCTCGTTGGCCGCGACCCCGCCAAGCTCCGGGACATCTCCGAGACGATATCCAAGACTCGCGCCGTGCAGACCAAGACCGTGGTGTTCGACCTCTCGCTCGTCTCCACCGCTCAAGGTGATAGACAAAGCACGCTGCACAAAACACAAGCATCCACATAAAGCAAGAGGAAATCGACCGTACTCTCACCGATCTGGTGTACTAAATATTTGGCAGGCGACGAGGCGATGCGGCGGTTCCAGCAGGCCGTCAGGGGGCTGGACATCGGGATCCTGGTGAACAACGCCGGCGTGGCGAAGCCGTGCGCGGTGTACCTGCACGAGGTGGACGTGGAGGCGTGGGTGAGGATGATACGGGTGAACCTGTGGGCGCTGACGGAGATGACGGCGGCGGTGCTGCCGGGGATGGTGGAGCGGGGGAGGGGCGCCGTCATCAACATCGGCTCTGGGTCAACGGAGGCGATCCCCTCCTTCCCCCTCTACTCCGTCTACGCAGCCACAAAACGCACTACTAGAAAATCCCCCTAATGCCACGAAACACATTGCAACGGCACAAAATTTGTTGCAATAGGTAGGCCTTATTGCCACAGTTTGGAAAAAATGTTGCGATATGTGGTCAATATTGCCACTAATTTATTGCGTTGCAAAAATCTTGACTTTCGTGGCAAGAGGTAGGTGTTATTGCCACCACTTTCAAAATCGTTGCGATTAGCTGACAATATTGCCACGCAATTTCCTGCGTTGTGATAATCTTGAATTTCGTTGCAATATGTTGCTGTTATTGCAACGAAATTCTAAGTGGTTGCGATGAGTTGACAATATTGCAACGAATTTATTACGTTGCCATAATCTTTAAATTACGTTGCAAAAAGTTGCTATGTATTGCAACGAAATTGTAAAGCGTTGCATCAATAAATGTTTTATTGCCATGAATTGATTGCGTTGTCATAATCTTTAACTAGTGTTGTAAAAGGTTTGTATATATTGCAACGAAATTGTAAAGCGTTGCATCAATAAAGGTTTGCCACGATTTAAATTTGTTGGAAGAAAAACTTGTTGGGTGGCAAAAAGTAATTGTGTTGCCACAATTTATTTAAGCGAAAATAGAAAAAAGAGCATGTCCTAGGTCTTGAACCCAGGATCTTCACAGTCATAAACCTTTTTCTTACCACTAGGCTAGGCATGTGTTTTGTTCAAATATTTGTGTACTTATTTATTTACATTATTTGCGTTATGGGAAATGACACGTGAGTAACCCCTGGGAAATCAATCTCGCTGACGCGGATACGCTCATGTCTTGCACTTCTCAGTTAAATATATTATTTAACTGGAAGGAATTATTGAGCCGTATTAAATATTATCAGGTGAACTCTAATTTAATTGGGTATTTAATGATTGTACTTGGAGATACAGAGCTACCACTATTTTATTTAATTATATACAGGCCCATACTCGATCTGTACAAGCCTAAAGTAAAAATGCGTTTAGAAGATGATGATCAGGACATCTAGATTGGTCCGATTACGCGAGCACGAGCTAAAAAGATTATCAGGTGAATTCTTTGTCCAGAATATATATTTTTAATTGACATCTGAGCTCTTAACTAAAGTCATTGGTTATTAGTGCCTTTAATTATTAAATAGCTTTTAAATGAATATTCAAGCCATGTTTATGATTGAGTAATCCTATAGGAACTCTTAAATGATCGCAGTTATATCCTATTCCAGTTTTTGCTAGCTATCATGAATTAAAAGTTTTAAAATTCTCTTTAAGCAATCAAGTATTAATATGCATGTAATCCGTAATTACTTGTCATTTACATTAACTAACCATGTCTGGACATTAATTATACTTATCTCTACTCTAACCATTCTTTGCATAGTAATTACTCTCTTAATTGCCTCTTTACTGCAACTTAGCAAAAGCTTAAAAAAATTCACATTTTACTGCGGTCATGGGACTCGAACTCAGACCAGGACGATGGAATCGCAGGGTGCTAGCCACTCGGTTACACGGTGTTACCTGACTTGGTTGGGCGAAGGAATCCACTTGAACCGACCGAGTGGCCGTTGGAGCAGAGGAAGCTCGGGGCGGCGGTGTCGCCGGCGTGGGGTGGCTGATGAGGGCTAAAACGCGTCGCGCGCACCGAGGTGAGGCCGGTGGAGGCGGTTGCGGGGGCCGGGGCCCTCCGGAGCGGGCCGGCGGCGTGAGGCGGAGTTGGGCGGCGGTGGCGCACGGCGCCGGTGGTTTTGAGTGGGGGAGGAGCGCCGGAAACCGTTGGGAAAGCTCGGGAAGCCGGCGAGGGTACTCCTCCCGGAAGGAATCGAAGGGGAGTCCACCGGTGCGGGGAGGGCGGCGTTAATGGCGGCGGCGGGTGCTTTCGGGAAAAATAGAAATTGCTCCGGCTAGCTCGGCTTTTGGGGCGATTCACCGTGGTGGGGAGTTGAGACGGTTGCGGCGAGGCGATTGGGGGTGCGGCTTTCTTCTTATGGGGGCGGAGCCGTCCGGACAGTGGCGAAGGACCGGGCGGCGGAGGGGAGGAGCTGCAAGGCAAAGATCAGAGACCCCTGAAACTCTCTGCCAGACCCCTTCCAAAGATCAGTATAGGAGGATAATATCCCCTATATGGGTAAGAGAAACACGCTTGGGTTCTCCTGGCTAGCATCGCAAATCCGTTCTCACCCCCTCCCAAACTCCCCGGCCGCGCGCGTTCGAGCCTCCGGCTCCGCGGCGCTGCTGGGTTGAGTTTTCTGGATTTTTTTGTTCCACGTGTCGGCCATCGGACACGCGCCGCCCGCATCCAACCGCTCGCCCGATCCTCCCCGTGCCACGCGTCATCCATCGGAGTGCCCGTGCACTATTCGTCTCCTAACCGGTGCTGTCTCCGTCTCCGACGGGACTCCGCCTCCGCCGCCACCTCGGCCGTGTTCGCTGGACTCCGCGCTTGCCATGGAGTCGGCCTCGGGAACCGGGTATAAAAAGGGGCCGACCCCCGGGGTCTCCTCTCCGTCCCAAGCCGCCGCCAGCGCCACCGCCAGCGCCGTCGCCCTCGCCGCCGTCGTCTGCCGCCGCCGGTGAACTTCACCGCCATCGTCTTCGCCGCCGTCCGTCGTCGTCCGCCGTCCCCACTGTCGCCGCCGCCGACCGCCGTCGTCCGTCGCCGCCGTCCGCCGTCGTCCGCCACCGTTGCCGCCGTCGTTGCCGTCGCCGGTGAGCCCCGCCGCCCGGCCGCCTCATCCTGCCGCCCGGCCGCCTCGTCCCGCCCACGCCCGCGACGCCTCACACCGCCCGCCGCCAGCTGGACCGCACCCGCGCACCCGCGACTCTCCGCCTTCCCGTAGACCCAGTCCGCCGTGCGCCGCGCCACCGCCAGATGGGACCCACCCACAGCTGTGAGCCTGAGCCGTAGACCGCGCAGCCACGCAAGCGAGGCACGTCAGCCCTAGGCCGACGTGCCATGCACACGTGCCGCCACGTGGCCGCCACCTCAGCCCTAGCCGCCGCCAGCAGCGGTTCGCCCCCACTATTCCATACGCCGGGTCCACGGTAAACCGGTTAATCCGTGCGCCGGGTCCACAGCACAGTGCGATTTCCGAATTCCAGCCTTTTTCTCCAAATCAGATTTTCCAGAGGCCCGTTCTCCCTCGTCCGAACTCCGATTGACCCAATTTTTTTTCTAAATTCATCTAAAATTGAGATCTATCTTTTGGTTCTGATTTTTCAGCTTTTATAGTTTATTTAAATTTTATTTGAATTTATTTGAATTCATCTAAAATAGAGTTGATCTATTTGATAAGAAAATTTTTAATCGTTTCATGTCCAGTATTGACTAAAAGTAAGTTGTTTGAATATAACTGAGGGGGTACTATACAGTAATTATGATTTGAAATATATATGTTTACTTTTGTCTTTGTTTGTGTTGCAGTGGCTGAACTAGTTATTTGTGTTCATTTGGACTGGAAGAACATGCCTGTTGATGGTAGGAGTTGGATGCGCATGCATTTTACGACAGATGAGTGGCAAAAAGGTTTCAAGAAATTTATTGAAATTAAATTTGGTGGGACTGCTCCAGGAGAAACTGCACCATGTCCATGTAGAAGATGTCGTTGCATGAACTACAGAACAAAAACAGAGGTTCAGAGTCATTTGGTTCTCAGAGGGTTTGATGAAAGCTTCATCCAAGGAGAAGATGATTTACATGAGGGCACCACTGCAACAGATGTCGATGATGGTGCAACAGGTGACCGTAGTGCTGTGAATGAACTGGTTTCAACACTAATAAGGGGTGCTATACATGGAGACATCACAGGTACTATTAATGAAGAGCCAAATGAAGAAGCAAAGAAATTCTTTAAATTATTAACAGAGGCGAAGAAGGAATTGTATCCAGGTTGCAAGGAGGCCACTAAGATATCTTTCATTGTCAGGCTCTTTCAAATTAAGTGCATGTATGGTATTAGTAACAGTGCATTAGAGGACATACTTCAGTTGTTCTCGCTTGTTCTCCCTGAAGGTCACTGTGTTCCAGACACATTGGATAAAGTGCAAAAGGTTGTTCGGGATCTTGGCCTCGACTACGTAAAGATACATGCCTGTGTGCATGATTGCGTGTTATTTCGGAAGGATTATGCTAAGTTGGATACATGTCCAACATGTGGTGAGTCCAGATGGAAACCGATTGTTTCCACGCATAAGGAGGAGGTAGCCAAGAAGCGTGTCCCACAAAAAGTCCTAAGGTATTTCCCAGTTACTCCTCGACTGCAAAGGTTGTACATGAATGCGACCACATCCGCATATATGCGTTGGCATAACGAGGGCCTGGTCCGAGATGGAAAAATGCGGCACCCTGCTGACTCCTTGGCATGGAATCATGTTGATAAAACGTACAAGGATTTTGCTTTGGATCCTCGCAATGTTAGGTTGGGACTTGCATCTGATGGCTTTAATCCTTTTGGGATGCTGAATGTTTCATATACTACATGGCCTGTCATTTTAATCCCTTATAACCTGCCACCTTGGTTGTGCTTGAAACAGCCTTATTGGATGATGTCAATGTTGATACCGGGTCCTACTTCTCCAGGAAATAACATTGATGTATATTTGCAGCCCCTGATTGATGAGCTTAAAGATCTTTGGTTAAAGGGTGTTGAGACATGGGATGGCAAGGTGAAAAAAAATTTTAAGTTGCGTGCAATTCTCCTGTGGACAATTAATGATTTTCCAGCATATGGGATGCTATCTGGTTGGAGCACAAAAGGCAAGTTTGCATGTCCATACTGCCACAAGGATACAGACTTTTTATGGTTGAAATTTGGGTCCAAGCATTGCTATATGGGACATCGCCGCTTTCTGCCTATGGACCACAGGTGGCGCAAGAACAAGAGCAGCTTCAATAACAAAGTGGAAACCAGGGAGTCTCCAGTGCCATTGAGTGGTAAAGGGGTGCTGCAACAGTACGAAAGTTTTGAGCAAGTGACTTTTGGGAAGTTCGCTAGGAAGAGGAAGCAGCGTGAAGAAGAAAGTAGGTGGCATAATTGGAGGAAGAAGAGTATTTTTTTTTGAACTACCTTACTGGGAAAATTTGCTTGTAAGGCATAATTTGGATGTGATGCACATCGAGAAAAATATTTGTGAGAGCGTACTGGGGACTTTGCTTTGCATGGCAGGGAAATCAAAGGATAGCGAGAAGGCTCGGCTAGACATGGAACATTTGGGCATTAGGAAGGATCAACATCTCGTGGTGCAGAATGAAAAATACACAGTGCCATCAGCACTGTACTCTCTGGGTAAGGATGAGATGACATACTTTTGCAAACTTCTAGAAGGTGTGAAGATGCCTGATGGTTATGCCTCCAACATCAAGAGGAGCGTGGACGTGAGCAGGTGTAAGGTGTCTGGACTCAAATCTCATGACTGCCATATTATTTTCCAGAAACTATTACCCATAGCAGTACGCAACATTTTGCCAGAAGATGTTGCTATCCCGTTGATTCAGCTTAGTAGGTTCTTCAATGCAATATGTTCAAAGGAGTTGAGTGCTGAAGAGTTACAACAGTTGAGCACCTCGATTAGTGAAACCCTTTGTCGGCTTGAGATGATATTCCCACCATCTTTTTTTGATATCATGGTGCATTTGCCAGTTCATCTAGCTGAAGAGGCTAAACTTGGAGGACCAGTGTGCTATCGATGGATGTATCCAATTGAGAGATATCTACGTACTGTTAAAGGCTACGTGCGGAACAAAGCACACCCTGAAGGTTCAATAGCCGAGGGGTATATATCAGAGGAGTGCATGACATTTTGCTCTCGCTTCCTAGCAGACATTGAAACCAAGGTTAATCGTCCAGAGCGCCATGAAGCTGCCACGGTGAATGAACCACCATCTGGTCTAAGCATATTTGCCAACATTGACTATACCAAGAAAGGATTTACTATCGAGACACTTACTCCGATTGAGCTACAGCGGATGAGGCACTACATCTTAAGAAACTGTGATGAGGTCATTCCATGGATCAAGTAAGATATTATTTAAAAATACATATTCTGCTTGTATGAATTACCAAGTTTTATTTAATTTTATTTACTTGAAGCCTTCTTTTTCAATATTGTAGTAAGCATATGGATGAACTTAGAAAAATCAGTACTCGGAGTGTTGAGCAACGACACCAGCAACAATTTGTAGGCTGGTTTGAGCGCACAGTGAGTTGGAATTTTTTCTTTGTATATTTGCTGACTAACTGACAATTCTGTACAGAACTAAAAGGGTTTATTACTGGTTGCAGATCAGCAAACTTAATGAAGAAGGAGGAACAAGTGATCTGATGTATGGTCTTTCACAAGGACCAGACCAACGAGCACGTGTTTTCAACAGATGCTTCATCAATGGATTTCTTTTTCGTACAGCTCAGATAGAGCAGAACCTTAACACACAGAATAGTGGTGTTGTTGTTTCAGTGTGACTGGTTTGATGTACCTGCAGCTACAAAGACCAAAGGTAGAGGATATAGTAAGGATCAATATGGGATTATCGATATTGATACCACTCGGTTTCGTTATTTAAATGATCCTTACTGTCTGGGGACACAAGCGGAGCAAGTGTTTTATGTGAAAGGTGCGAAGAAACCAGATTGGTGCAGTGTTGTTAGAATGAAACCTAGAAATCTGTTTGCCATGCCTGAAACATCAGATACTGACAATGTGGGAGAAATCGATTTGGACTCACTTGTCGTGGGGGTGGAGGATATGAGTGTTTCCCGTTCAAATGAAGAATTGACAAATTGGAGAAGGTGTGGCGTAGAGGGGGTTAGTGGTGATGCTTCTGTCATTGAAAAGGCGATTGCAGAATCCATGCCTGAACCAAATGATGCAGACTTACCTGATGAAGATGAAGATGTTGATGACACCTACCTTGCTGATGGGGTTGTTGCTCCTGTTAATTCTCTAGGCCAAGGACATGAAGAAGATGATTTTTTTGTGTAAAACATATATTTTGTGAATTTTTATTTATTCTGTACTGATTAAGAGGACTCAAATTTATCCTATCATCTGTGTGCAAACGACCAACATGCATCTCATAGAAAATCTATATATATTCATGCATAGTTTCCCTACTTTCTGTAATTATATTACTAGCCAAGCCTCCATTGATTAACCATCATAAATAATTAAATACTAATTTATTGATATCGCTCATGAGCGCCAAATTCAGTTGCCAACATCATCCATCAGGGATACGACACCAGAGCGGAGGGCTCACCTTCTCCGTCGAGGAGGAAGCAGGTGAAGCAGACAAGAGGCCGAGATGAAGTAGATGCGACGCCGGCATGGTTGGTGATGTCGAGGCCGCTGGCGTTGAAGTGGAGGGTGGAAGCCGGTGTAGAAGTAGCATTGGAGGTGTCGGTGTAGACGTCGGTGAAGATGAGGAGAAGAAGTCGCCGTCGGTTGGAGTGGAAGGCGGCGCCGAAGGAGGTGCTGCAGAGGAAGAGACGGCGCGTCGGCGGAAGAGGGCGGCGCGGTTGGTTCCGGAGGAGCGGCGGAGAAGAGAGACGGCGGTGGAGAGCCGAGACGGGGGAGAGGAAGTGGCGGAGGCGGTGAGTCGGCCGGAGAAGGTGGTGATGGCGGAAGGGAGATGGCAGAAGGGAGATGGCGCGCCGGCGGTGGAGTTGACGGAACAGGGCGGCGCGGTGTGGTTGGCAGCCGAAATAGAGGGGGTGGCCAAGAGAGGAGATGCGGCCGGAGAAGGAGCGCTGTGGTGGGAAAGTAGAAGGAGGAGAGTGGTGGCCGGTGGGAGTAGGAGAAGAAGGGGAACACTGGGGGAGGCGCGGTGGAGAGCAGTGGAGGGGTGGCGTGACAGTGTGGTGGCCGCCGGCGAGATGGCCGGCCCTCGCCGGCGCCGGAGAAGAGGAAGGGGGGAGGAGAGCACAAGGGGGGCGCAGGTAGAAGCAATGGCCGGCTCGACTTTCTCCAGCGGCGGATAGGGATTTTAGAGATGGGGATTTTTTTTGGCATTTTGCAAATTAGCCCTCCAACTTTCTAGGGTTTACAATTAGGACCCTTCCCCAATTTAGTTTCTTCTGATTTGGCCCCTCTGGAGCTCCGTTTTCAGCGCAGTTTAATCCCTCGCTTCGTGACGACGCGTACAACTGTACAGAGCAATCCAGATTTGTTGTTTATGTGCCTAGATTGCATTCACATGATGTATTCCCTTGGCTTGTCAATTCAACTATTGTTCCTTAACAGGGAAACCTGTTCAGCCTGAAGATTTGAGAAAAATTGAGTCTATAGTGAACCAACAAATAAAGGAGAAGTTGGAGGTATTTGCACGTGAAATAAAATTAGCTGATGCGAAGCGCATAAATGGTCTACGAGCTGTGTTTGGCGAAGTAAGTTTTCTTACTCAGCTTGACATACCATATTCTCTTGTCTCGTTTGGCTGCTCTGCTGTTTCATGTAATGGATTTCACATATGGATTTTGTAGATCTACCCTGATCCAGTAAGAGTTGTGTAGGACCGAAATGGCAACAGAGGGGGGGGGGTGAATGGTGCCTTCTAACAAACTCCCCAAGTACTCACACGACAAATCGAGCGAAAGAACTAGCTTCTTCGATCGAACACACGTGGTCGTAAGCCAACTGATGGTCGAACACCACGTGGTCGAACACTTGCCTGAGCCGACAAAAGAAATCAAACAGTGATAACTGAGAGGATGAACCAGGAACAGAAGGACTCGAGGCGAACAATCATCCGGAAAAGTGAACTTCTCTAATTCGACTCCTGCTCTCGGGAATGAACTGGCCAAGTGGCCTTGAGACAGATTCCCAGTTCTGAGCTAATCAAAGCACACAAAGACGAAAGCAGACTCACGAAGAAGAGAGGAGAGAAAAGGATAGCAAGAAGCCCAAGCTCTCAAAACAGATCGCAAACAAGTCAATCACAACATCTCAAGACGACTGAAAACAAATAGAGGAAGAGAGATGAATGATTGATAATGGAGGTTTCTACAGCCACTCCAACTGGGAGATACATGAGCACACTTGCTCCATCCCAAGAACCCACACACTCACAAATAACAAAGGAAGAACAGAGCAACTCGGGGATCAGGATCTCACTAGTACCCGAGCTCTACCCTCTCTATTTATAGCCACACACTCACACACCAAAGAGGGGGAACCCGCAAACCCCCACCTAACACCGGGTTTTCAACTCACTTTACCCACTAGCTAGAACGAGCTCCAGTGCTTTACCCGTTACACCCAACGGCTCCACTGCTTTGCCCGTTAGCACCAACAACTCCTGTGCATTGGCAGAGACACAGCTTCCCTTTGCAGCTTTCCGCATTTCTCCAAAATGCCACTCCACTGCCTTCCCGGAAGTTTCCTCCTGCTTTGTCGTCCAAACTTGCAACCACCTCGCAAGACTAGGTCTCCTTCGGCTTCCCCTGGTCGTTCTGGACCTCGACATCCCCCATGTCTAGTCCCAACCACTCCAAGCCTCATCAAGACTTGTCTCCAAGGTCCTCTGGCAGCTCTAGCTCCGGTTCCTCATCTCCTCGGCTTGCAACCACCTCACAGACCTCGTCGTCTTCAGCACTTCCTGGCCGCTCTTGACCTCAGCACCGCCCGTGCCTAGTCTCGGCCCTCCATGCCTCGCCACGACTAGTCTTAAGGTCCTGCAAACATCACAGACAAGCAAACCATTACATAGCACCGCACAACACAATGTGTACAGACATCTGCATAAAAGGAACTCAAAACATGCTTCACAAGGTCGTACATTCACTACGATCGGTCAAAAATACTTAAACATTAATTCTCAAGACCTGCGATCGTTACCATAGACCATACGACCACCCCAGTGGTCCTTACGACCGCCTTAAAGCTTGCTACGACCATCACAAGTTTCAGTTCCAACTTACCCGACCAAGTTGTACCAACTTATGACTGGTCGAAACCATAGATCAAGACTTTCTTAAGTCCTACGACCACATCTCAAGATGATACGACTATCTCAGAAGTCCATACGACCGGTTCCCAGAGACTACGACCAAAACCAGAGATTCCATCGTGGTCGAACCACTTTCCGACCACGTTCATCGCTTTCCACCATGGTCGAAACCCTTCTCGATCACGTACGACTTGGTTCACTGTGGTCGAAGCCCTTCCAACAACGTTTGAACACTTCCGACCGCAGTCACCCACTTGCGACCACGCTCCAAGCTCGTCTGACCGCATCCGACCGAGTTACGACCATGTTCGCCCATAACGTGGTCGAAACCCGCTTTCGTTCTTAGGAAGTGAAGTCTGCGACAACGTGGTCGTATGACTGCTTTCGACCACCGACTACGCCTTACGACCGCGTTCTCCATCAGTGTGGTCGTAACTGCCTTCGACCACGACCAAGGTCAGAGTGGTCGAAAACGCCATGTGGTCGTACAGCCTTCCGACCACGGCCAGAAAGAGTAAAACATTGTTTTCCGGCTTTCGACTGCTGATAGAGTGGTCGTAAACAACCCGGCTGGCTCCCGATTGACGACAATAAGTTCATAACCTGCCCGACAGGCTTCCGACCACAACCAATGTGGTCGTAAGAGCCTACGACCACAGTCAGAAGCTACGACTTTGCACAGAAGGCGATTCCGATCACTTCTAAGGCTATGACTTGGCAGGAAGTGCCCAACCCAAACTCAAACTTTCTAAAACAAGAGTCAATTACTCATCACAGACATGTGGTCACCTCCACATGGACTCTCAAGTTGTATCAGTTGGTCGCAGAGTGGAAGATCTGCTTGCAAATCCTGAAAGCAAAGAATGGTTAGCCATATCTACACCGGCGTATAAAAGATGATGGAAGTCAACATACACGTATTTTACTATGCCGTTCGTCATCATCAACCATTTAAGATAGCATTTTTTGTCCGATTGAGATAAAAAGTTCACATAAAATTTTCACCTTAACTGCTAACATCTCGTACAAATTCGCCGCTCTAAATCATTCCATACGGCGTATAAAAGATGATGGAAGTCAACATACACGTATTTTACTATGCCGTTCGTCATCATCAACCATTTAAGATAGCATTTTTTGTCCGATTGAGATAAAAAGTTCACATAAAATTTTCACCTTAACTGCTAACATCTCGTACAAATTTGCCGCTCTAAATCATTCCGTACGGCGTACAAAAAATGATGGAAGTCAACATACACGTATTTTTCTATGCCGTTCGTCATCATCAACCATTTAAGGTAGCATTTTTTGTCCGATTGAGCTAAAAAGTTCACATAAAATTTTCACCTTAACTGCTAATATCTCGTACAAATTCGCCGCTCTACCAACACATGGATAGTATGAAAATTAAAGTTACGATATATTTACGAGTAAATTCTGTTCCTTATGATTGAATGAAGAAAAAAATCTATCAATGTTGTGTTTTAATTCGATACAGACTAAATAGGACATTGTCATATGATTGCCAATATTGAATTATATTATGGATGCTACTCTCCTCTCAAATCCACCTCGGGCAGCCGGCAGCCCCCACACCCCTCCCTCCTCTCCCGTCCCCCTCGTCGCCCTCCTCCTCTCCCCCGCCGCCGACCCCCTCTCCCGCCCCCCCGGCGCCGACCCCCTCTCCCGTCTCCCCCACCCGCCTCCGCGGCTCCGCCTGCCCCCCGCCCCTCCTCCACTCCTCGCCGCCCCCGCCGCCGGCCGGCCCCCCACTCCCGTCCCCCTCGTCGCCCTCCTCCTCTCCCCCGCCGCCGACCCCCTCTCCCGCCCCCCCGGCGCCGACCCTCCTCTCCCGTCTCCCCCACCCGCCTCCGCGGCTCCGCCTGCCCCCCGCCCCTCCTCTACTCCTCGCCGCCCCCGCCGCCGGCCGGCCCCCCACTCCCTTCCCCCTCGTCGCCCTCCTCCTCTCCCCCGCCGCCGACCCCCTCTCCCGCCCCCCCGGCGCCGACCCTCCTCTCCCGTCTTCCCCACCCGCCTCCGCGGCTCTGCCTGCCCCCCGCCCCCCCGGCGCCGACCCCCTCTCCCGCCCCCCCCCCCCATCCCCTCCCTCTAAAAGAGTTGCACTGTAACCCAAAATTTCCCTCCAAAATTTTGCACAAAATGATGGAAGTCAATTCCATAGTATTGATTTCCCACAAAATTTCCCATCCCCCCCACTCCCGTCCTTGAAATTTCCCTCCAAAATTCTGCACAAATTCCATCCCCCGCTAGGTTTGGCTCCAAAGTTAAAGCCCCCGACCCCCACGCCCCCAGCCCCACTTTTCCCTCGTCATCAGACGCGCCTCCTGGGTTACGACTCACCGCGCCTACACTGATGGCGCCGCCCCCTACCACCAGGACGCCGTCCCCTACCACCATGGCCGGCCAACGTGGTGTTCCTCAAGACGTTGATGCCCGTGCTGCTGAAGAGGAGTCGTTGGCTGCTCAAGTTTCCTACAGGTATGTTGCCGACACTTTCCCCTAGGGTTAGATCGGACGAATGATGATGTATGATTAATGGGGATCGTTACAAGTCTGAGTATAGGGCACAGGTCTGTGATTCTGTTCTTCCCAGGGTTAGAACAGGAACAGGGTTAGAACAATCAAACATGATCTACTTCTCTACATCGCCTTGATACCTTTGATTGGTTCACGATAGTGTGAAGAGGCTTTGATAGGATACTTGGTTTTCTACTAAATCTTGTTTTAATTTTCAATACGAATATGTTGTTCTGTAGGGCACCAGGTGGGAACTTGGCCGGCTCACGTCGTGATCGTGAAGAGGTTCAATCCGAGGTTGCTGAAGACGATCAGTTGGTTCTTGAAGGATCCAGCAGGTATTATGGAAGATAAGTGGGGATCATGATAAGTTGGGAGAATAACATCAACACAGATCAAAATTTATCGTAAAACAAATAAAATAAGGTCTTAGGAACATTGCTGGGCAAAGTATTTATGTATAACATTATGTCATTCCCATTACTATTCTTAATATGCATAGGATAGATTCTTTTTATATTTTATAATCAGGCCAAACAAATATAGAATTGGTTATGTCATCTTGTTTTTACTATTTAATCACGGTTTTCATGTAAACATGTCCCACATCTGCAGCTCATTTGCTCATGGAACTTCATCCCAAAAAGATGATGCACTTGACATATACAATCGTTGCAGTTGGTTGGATATACTACTTGTCTCTCAATTTTGCTATTGAAACCGAAATGCAAAGGAGCTTCCGACATATGCAATCCTTTAAACAAGAAACAAGAAAAAAATATATGATTCTGTTGACAGAATAAACAAACTGAAGACCTGCATTTCAAGTTAGGAGCAGTTTGTGTTTGTTTAGCACTGACCACTTGACTGGACATTTTACTTGTCAAGAGAAAGACATGGTAACTATGGTCACATAAAAAGCATATTTTCCGTGGTGCAGTTAATTTTGTAACCTGTAGTTTATCCTATTATATCTGGGCAATTGTAGTTTATCCTACCCAACAATTACAATATCCCAATTTTGCTACTATTAATTTTCAATATTAATCTGTTGTGTGTAGGGCACCAGATTTTTATTAACTACTCATGGCAAATAATTAATTGCATTCTTGATCTTGATCTATATAGTGCCCCATTGACTGGTGAGATGTGGAAACTACGTTTTCGTTGCAAGGGAGAATGTCCAGAGCGAGAGATCGTCCGGATCACCATTGATAGGGCCGATGTAACATATTTGAACTTGATAGTTTGGAAAGAACAGCTAGGGTATGCAGGGAGGGACTACTTATACTATATGAAGAGATGTGGCGAAAACGTAGCAAGTGTTCAGTTGATTGATTATTCCAGAGACATAGAAACCATGATAGAAAACAATGTGGCAGATAGGAAAATCAGACTTTTATTGACAAGGGATGCAGTAACCGAACAACAAGTGAGCATTACACCCATCAAGCGACCAAGGGAGCAGTCACGAAACCTTGATGAACCTTGTACAGATGAACCAATTTATGCATACAAACTTTGGCTGGCGAAGCTGCAGAGGGACCAACAAACGGGTATGATATTTACGTTGTCGCACCTGCACAGATCATAATTAATTTCATATAACCAATATATAGTACTGAACACTGTTGGTGACTCGCAGATTTAAGGGATGACTTCCGGGAGGAAACAACCAAAACATACACAGAATTTTTGAGGCAGAAAGGGCACCTTCAAGAAATTAGTAATTTATTTTGTTTTCACATTCTATACGTTATAAAAAATCAAAATTATCTAGCTGAACCTGTTGATATTGTGTGCAGTGTCGTATTTAGATCAACAATGCAATGAAGACGGCTGTCATAATATGAGCGCCACACCACCCACAGATAGGCCAACTCATGCTCGGAAGAAAAGAAAACAGGGAAATGGTCTGTTATGCTTCGTATACACTTTTAATTCGGGGTTTGAATCTCTATTGCTGAATATATGTGTGCTCACATTTTTTTCTTAACCCTTTGTAAGGAGATGGCAAGAAAGGTGCGCGTGGTACCCTTAAAGGATTAGCGGCTGCCACAAAGAGAATTAGGAATGGCTCTCAGAAACTACCCATCCAATTTTCAACAAGAATGGGAGGTCCGATTGGAGAAAACTCCCGTACATTTGTGGATGAAGTAGTAATTTTTACAAGGAAAAGGGTTCCACTAATTGGAGTTAACAGTTGGAAAGATGTGATGCATAATGTCAAACTGGCTATTGCAGACGATATACAGGTATGTTGCATAAGTTTGTTGCCTAAATATGTGTCTTTTGTCTTCAATAAAAAACCATATTAGCAGCAGGAAAAAGAAAGGGCAATTCTCTGTATTACTCGAAAACAGGGAAAACTAAAGGACATTAATGCCTAAATCTTCTAATTTTTTGAGAATAATGTTGTCTATATTTTAGATTAATGTTGTCTGTACTTTGCTCTGTTCAGATTGTAACATGTTTTCAGAGATAAATCATGTATGTACTTATAAGTTTATAATTGGAGGTGAGCAATAGGTAAACAGAGGTATGTGAAACCTATGGATCGGCATATTCATATATGACTCTGCTGTCCTAAACTAACAGACCACACACATTTACTGATTACCAGTAAATCAGCCCTTATATATATCCTTGAGTGAGGCACTGAGGAACATTAGTCAACCAAAATCTAAGGAACTAACATTCCGTAAATTAAAGAACAAGTAGATAATTACGAAGTTAACTAATTAAGGGTTGAACACACATTTACTGATCACGTATGTTTAGGAAGAAAAATACAAGCTAACCTTTACTTCAAACAGACAGTGGGACATTACCTTGTTAATAGGACATAAACCAACGTAATTGCTGTTTTCATCTTCATAGTGGATATGTTCCATGAGGTTGCTAAAAGCACTTTCTCTTATCTTGTTAATTGGCCACCGATTTAACATTGGTTCCACAAAATTATTCAAACAAGCCATAGCAATATTTTGCACCCGCGAAGGGGGTAGATAAGGTCATCCTATAGGGACAAAAGAAAAAATAATCAATCTTTCGGTAGTAAAGATATTTCCTATAAAAATAGAGAAAACCTTTTCCCCGAATGAACTAATCTCAAGATAAAAACAGCAAACAAAATCTTACCCTTGTCTCTGTACGTCATATATTATATCACTAAAATATTTTTTATGGTAGATCACAACGATGTTGGGGCCTCTGACTGATGGCAATATACCAAACCATATTCCTAAAAGCTGGAACATTTTGGACGCTTAACATCGCTGTCTTGTCTGTTCATTTAAACACACACACATGCTTAACCTGAATTATATAGAACAACATAAATGGCCGTGGTTGGGTGGGTTATATCTTTATTTTCATTATCTTGTTTTTCTATTTTTAACAGAGTAGATGGGACTTTATCAACACTGAGGATCCAAAGGAAAAGATATGGAAGGTTGCAAAGGAGCGGTACAAAGGATGGCGATCAATTTTCAGTTCTACCTACAAGGCATACGCCAGTTATGCTGAGAGGATGAAACATATGCCTGAAGATGTAGACATTGTTGAGTGGCACTACTTGATGTTATATTTTGGAACTGAACAATTCCAGGTACTAACTTCAATTATTTTAGCAAATGCACATGATCTAAATATTACATTATTATTGAATAACACTTCATCTTTTACAGAAGAAAAGCAGCCAGAACTCTGCAAACCGTCAACAACAAAAAACCATGCATTTGATGGGTTCCAAACCATTCTCCCAGTTAAGCTATGAGCAGGTAATCATTTGGTTCATTAATCTAGACTTTCCATTATATGATGTGATATCCATGTCACATATTATTGCCTTCTTAGAGAAACCGCGAAATTGGCGAAGAGCCAAGTGATTTATCTCTTTGGATGGCTACTCACACGAAGCATGGCAAATGGTCAAACGACGTTTCTAAGGATGTATACGTGAGTACAACTTTCTTCATGACTTTGTCATTGCGAGTAGTATCGTGATTCATTTGCCCTTGTTAATAAATCTAATCTATTCTGTACTGTCAATTAGTATAATGCAGCTTCCAAAATTACTGAGAGACAAACATCATCAGAAAGAGCCGTGATTACATCCGAAGAGGAAAACATTATTTTCCAGTCAACGTACAAGGAAACCACGCGAAGCAAATCATCCAAAGTTCATGGCCATGGATACTTGGCAAAATATCCAACTCGCAGCCAACTGTTGAATGACAAACTCGAAGAACAAGCACGTGCTGCCGCTGCAACCCAACACAAAAATGATGTGCTTGAAGAACAGCTTGAGATTGTAAATGAAAAGCTTGCAAATGAAAAAGCTGAAAGGGAAAGGGACAAGGAAGAAAGCATGAGACAGATGCAAGAAATGAGGCAAGAGTTCCAGTCTATGGTAGCGCAACAGATACAAGCAGCATTACATCAGGTAAAAAATAATGAATATTGTTTAAACCTTCATGGATTTGTACACCGTATGTGAGATAATCTCCAGATGCACAAAGCTAATTTACATGATTCTTTTCATTAAGGTTGTAGATTTTGCATTGTTCATTAAGCCATATTTCTTAGTTTGAACTTCCTCCAATGTAGTAGCGGAGCCATAAGCTTTTAGGAGCTCGGGCTGGTCGGGCGGTGGCTCCGCCACTGCTCCAATGTCATTTCTCACCATAGAGCTCATCTTTTGGTACATATAGATTTTGGATGGCTGAATAAACTGTCAGCTTAAATCAAAATAATATCATTGCGACGGGATCTGATGTAAAATCACTTCCTGGAATTACAATTGATGAGAAGAAAATTATCTCGTCTACTGGTGCCTTGTGCTTGACAGAGATCCCGAAGAAAATGGTGGTAATCGGAGCAGGCTACATTGGCCTGGAGATGGGTTCAGTTTGGAACCGCCTTGGTTCAGAGGTCACTGTGGTTTAATTTGCCCCAGATATTGTCCCATCGTTGGATGGTGAGATCAGGAAGCAGTTCCAACGCATGTTGGAGAAACAAAAGATGAAGTTCATGCTCAAAACTAAGGTAGTTGGTGTTGATACTGCTGGAGATGGTGTGAAGCTAACACTGGAGCCTGCAGCTGGAGGTGAGCAGAGCACCCTTGAAGTTGACATTGTTCTTGTCTCTGCTGGCAGAGTCCCATATACTGCTGGCATTGGGTTGGACACTATAGGTGTTGACACAGACAAGGCTGGCAGGATCCTTGTTGATAAACGCTTCATGACCAATGTGAAGGGAGTCTATGCAATTGGCGATGCCATCCCGGGGCCTATGCTTGCTCACAAAGCTGAAGAGGACGGTGTAGCGTGTGTTGAATTCATTGCTGGCAAGAAAGGCCATGTTGACTATGATACGGTGCCTGGTGTGGTCTATACACACCCGGAGGTTGCATCTGTTGGCAAAACAGAGGAGCAGGTGAAGGCTTCAGGAATTGCCTATCGGGTTGGCAAATTCCCGCTGTTGGCGAACAGCCGTGCAAAGGCTATCGATGATGCTGAGGGCTTGGTGAAGGTTGTGGCTGAGAAGGAAAGCGACAAGATTCTTGGTGTTCATATCATGGCACCGAATGCTGGAGAAATCATCCACGAAGTTGTTCTCGCCTTGCAGTATGGAGCATCGAGTGAGGATGTTGCTCGGACATGCCATGCACATCCCACCGTGAGCAATGCAATGCAATTTTATCTACTTGACCAAGAATGAAGTAATATCTAGTATACTAGGATTTGCTTTGTTCCACTTAGGAATACATATCAGTAATAACTATTAACTAGTATACCTTGTGTCAGGTTGTACATTTTCAGCTATTGAACTTTACAAGTTTAGAATGTATATGTTTCTCTTTCTCCTTGCCCTCCACAATTGTGGTTGCTGCTCATGTTCTCCTTTTGGACAGCTTTTTATACTTCTATTCGTGCATAGAACATCTAAGTGACATTCCATTTATCTTTTGCTTTTAGCAGTCTACCAACTGCAGTGAACCAGTTCAAACCTTACGTACAACAGAGGTTGCAGCGAGGATAAGTGATAAGAACAATGTCCAAACGCCAGTACATGGAGAAGATATATTACAACAGGTAAGTTAATTGAACAATGGATCCAACCATCCTGGATTTCTACCTTGCATTAATGTAACGTAATATTGATCCGACATCTAAATATTTTCAGACTCAGCCGGAAAGTGTTTTGACCACACAAAAAGAAGCTAGACCACCTCCTCGCACCAATAGAGCTTCTACTGTTAACAAAAGTCTATTCAATAACAACAATGCCAATGCGGCACCAACTATTATTTCATTACAACAGCTGCAGAATACTGCTAAAACCCGTGCACAGAAAAAGAACAAGGTAAGAAATGCAAATGTCAGTACAGATTTTTGCCAACTAATTTTCAGATTGTGCAGTCCTATATTTTCTCAGCTTCCCCAATGTTTTAAGGCTCCATAAAATCATGTAAAAAACATATGGTTGCATAGGACTTGATAATCATTGTTTATGATCAATTGATCAATTCCTGCAGATATTGATTCTTGTTTCAGTAGATACTATGCTAAAAATCCGGTAATGAAAACCCTGTACAATCTTGTTTCTTGTACTTCATCCTTAATCGTCGGTACATGCAAATATACTGCAATTGTCTTAATAAAAATGTAGAATGTTGTGGTAACAACCGATGTAGAAGAACATATTATTTTTCCCTTCTCATGAATTTATGAATCTTTACAAATGGAAATAACAAATATGTTACCTGAGACATGTGTCTGTGTAGTGTGATGATCCATTTTGATAAACCAGTTTAGTAAGCCCAAATTTCTGTAAACACTTACAGGTTACTAGTAAAAACCTGTAATCACTTACCAGCTAACTAAATCAGCTTATTAATAGATAAACCATGTGTCTGTGCAGTGTGATGATCCATTTTGATAAACAATATTCAATAGGTAACTAAACCAGCTTACTAATAGATACATCATGTTTTTTTCTGAGAAACAGTAAATGGAAGATTGCATGTTTACTAGGCATTCTTCTAAGCCTAGAATTCTTGCAGTTTAAGGAGCCATCTAAATTCACACCCTATTATCAAAAAACTTGGAACTGTTAAGTTACCTGGGCACCATCATCGTCGCTAACCAAATTTTTGTATTTTCGCTTAGAACCATGTTGTAGCCCAAGTTGTATAGGTTTCTTGCATGCATGAGTTTGCCTATTTTATTAATGTGCCAATTTTGTGCTTGTGTTGCACAGGAAAGTAATTGAGCGGGGCGCTAAGGTTCAAGAATTCTCAGAGCAACTCGCATATGAACAAAGATCGACCTTGGAGATTTCTTTTCTTATCGCAAGATTATTTAGGATCTTTTTAGTCTCATTTTGGAGATTGACATTATAATCTTGTATTATTTGCTTCACTGGACATGATACTCCTTTTAGTTTCATAATATGGTGGATGAAAATAAAGATGTTTGGATTTCATGTCATGCTGCATTTTATATGTCGCTACTATTGTATTGCAATAGCGGTTCATTGAATATATATAAAATGCAATATGATGCCCTGAATTATTATTTCGTTGCGATACATTGCTTATTGCCACGTTGCTCCTTCGTTGCGATGTAGCTCTTATTGCCACGTACATTCATCGATGGTATAAGTCTTATTTACAACCTAACTCATTTCGTTGCGTTAACATCTCTAGCCACCAAACATTTCTTGTTGCAATAAAACCTATTGCATCCAAATTATAATCGTGGTAATAATTTCCATTGCAACGAAATGTGTCACGTGGCGCGAAAAACACTTGCAACAAAATGATGCACGTGGCAAAAGGTTCTATTGCAACGACAGTTTTGTCGTGGCAATAACGTTTATTGCAACGGAGCATGTTCGTGGCGCCAAACACTATTGCCACGGCGTCACTCGTGGCAATATTTGCAATCGCAATGCAATAGGTTCGTGGCACTAGAGGTTATCGCCACCATGACAGTCGTGGCAAAAGCCTCTGTTGCCACAAATAATTTCGTTGCATCTCCTATGTATCGCCATGCTCCACTTCGTGGCAATAAGCATATCTATTGCAACGAAACACAAAACCGATGCGCAAACTTTACAGCACGCTAGCACTAGCAACGCTTGGCAACGAAAGTGATTTGGTTGGCATTGGTACCTATTGCAACCAAACTTGGCCTATTGCAATGTTTTCGCGTCGTTGCGAAACACCTGATTCCTTGTAGTGACGGTACTGTATATCTTGTCATGTATGTAGTACTAAAACATTTGTTCGAGAAGTGTCCAATGGCCTGTGGAATTTTTGCCATATATAGCACATTTTCAACACATATTTATAAAAATAGTTGTATACGAACGATAAGTATTTATAAAAATAGCGTTTTTGCCATCAGATCACCGGGCAACAGCGCGCGACAATCGACTCGTGGCACCAACCGTCTGGCCAGCAGACGGCAAGCGTCTGCTGTCCGGCTAGAGGTGCTTTGCCGTTTGCCTACAAAACAATTAGCCTGGTTAATTACATATCTAAATTTGTATTTTTATATTATATTTGTTTAAATTTTTAAATATATCAAATGAGCTTAACAAATTACGAAATTTTTGTGGAGCTTTCCAAGGCATCGTGATACATTGTATAATTTTTTTTGTAAGTTTTTACCACTATTTGCTACCTATAAAATTTTTTGAAGCGACGTATAATTAACCGAGCAATTAAGCAGTTATGCACTGCTCCTAGAATTTTTAGAGGAAGCAAATAGTATTGAAGAATTATAAACTTTTCAGTAGAGCTTTCTGATGCAGCGTGCTATGTCATGATGTTTACATATTTTTTCGCACCACTTTGCTATCTCTAAAAATTATTTGAGCGGCGCGCAGCTAAACGGAGGATAAAGCACTAATGGCCAAGGACTAATGGTTTGCCGCTTGGCCACTGTGCAGAAACTTTTTGCATAGTGGCTGGAGGGCAGACCATTAGCCTAAGCCATTAGTGCTTAATCGTCTGTTTAATTGTGCGCTGCTCCAAGAATTTTTAGAAGTACCAAATGGTAGCAAAAAATTATACAACGTACCATGCTACCTTGGAAAGATCGCCCAAAATATTTGTAATTTTTCACAATCATTTGCTAATTCTAAAAATTCTTAGAGGGCATGTAACTAAACCGGTTATTAGGGCTAATTGGACGGCTAATCACCTGCTGCCTGGTTACCAGATGGCAAGTGACCTGCCACACGGTGACTGCCAATAGGCGGCCTATCACTCGGTAATAGTGGATGTGTCACATTTGCTATATGTAATAACTCCTACAAATATCAAAATTATATGAATTTTTAAGCCACATTTACAGCGGATAAAATTACTAAAAAATTACACAGTCAAGTACGTTATGTTGAGAGGCTGTACATAAAATTTCATAATTTTTCAATTCCATTTGCTATATTGAAGAATTTGAATAAATAATATAAAAAATTAGCCGGATTAATCACCTGTTGTCTGGACATGGGATGTCAGACCACCAAAGTGGGCCAGGCAGGCCTTCCATTTGGCAGCAGGGCGGCAGGCTGCCTGCTGTCTGCTGGCGGGACTGCAGACTGGGCGGCAAGCCCACGCGTCAGCAAGCTGATGTTGCCGTCCGGCCACCGGATAGTAAAAACGTTATTTTTGCCAATACGATCTTTATACTGCTATTTTTATAAATACAGATATAATTAGTGTTATATATGCCAAAAACTCTGGCTGTGACCCCGTATATACGACAGCGTTGTAGACTGGTTTTCATTATGTTTATTTGGTTCTCTTAATTTCAAGCAGGTATGTTGCTCAGTTCTCCAGGAGCCTTTACGTTGAGTACAAAAGCAAAGGGATTGATGTGCAATGTCAGGTAAGTTAAATCATACGGCCAATTCATAAGGATCAAAAGGAAAAAGTATGGGCAATTCAAAACGCATTCATGCTTCCCTTTATGGTCTATCATGGTGGAGCTAGAAAATTTATATTAATTGTGCACCATTGGTATTTAAAGATAAGATAAAAGATGGTTGTTACGTGATTATCGGTTGATGCAATGGTAGCATCGATTAAACCATGCATACTTAATGTTTCTATATAATTAGTTGTATTTTCTTTTCAATTAATTAGCTACTTTACATATTTAATAGCTAAACCAATTTATTTTTACAGAGTGATAACAATAACAAATAATAATATTGATAAAAATATTTTAAATATATGTGAAATGTTATTACAAATGTATATCATTTTCACTAACTTTTTATTAGTACATAAGGGGTCTTATGTCAGTTCACATACCATACCACCTGAGAAACACATATGGTTTTTACTATATGTATACTTAGTAGGGTAGTATTGGCGTCTATTTATAGCATATATGGCTTTAAAATTTGTAAGTAAAATGACTCATATAAGATACTCAATGTTAGTTTTGAATCATTACACTTATAGTGATGGTCGCAAACTATGCAAACATATAGAGAATCCGATCGACACTTTATTTTTAGATAGAAATTAAAGAATTATCTAAGACCTAAATAAAATAAGTACTTTCATACCATTCACATGTTATCATGTAGGTAGAGGAAAAAAGATGTATAACAACCTATAAAATCTGAACAGATGGTATGAAATATAATTTACATCTAATTCTCTTAAGTATTATTAATTTAAAACTTATAGCTAGCAAGGATATATATATATATATATATATATATATATATATATATATATATATATATATATATATATATATAGGAAAATTACATAATGCACCATGGTGCCTAGGCACCAACATCCGATACACGTGTATGATTGATAATTTTTTTGAGTGTATATATATATATATATATATATATATATATATATATATATATATATATATATATATATATATAATTTGAGATGTGACTTCATACTTTCCTTTCCTATAGTAGCTTGTACTAATTGTGATGCACTCAAGGGCTATGTAACTAGAATCACCTCTTGAATGTGTATCAATAGTAATGCAATTTACTATACACTCGGTGTATAGAATCATCTCTTATATAATTTTCAAAAAAAGTAGAAGTGTTCATGCATATCAGGGACCCTAGTTGGCTCTGTCCATGTGATCCACTATGCAAAAGCCGCATTTGGCCATTTGTATATCCTTGTTACTTTAAATTGCTCCATATGACTGTTGGAAGTATTACTTTGGGAGCATCATCCTACTGCAGACTGCGGCCTGGATGCGCATAGGCCACGTCTCACACTCCACTCATCCATAGTACACGTAAAGACATAACAACGCCTATATGATACTTTTCCGGCGAAAGATTCCATTCTAGCTATGCAACATTATTGCCTAAACTAATGTCAGCATGTCAGTGGCACATTCATAAAATGTACACTATGCAGTGCACGCCGTGCATAGTTTACAATCTGCACACGCATCCTTGCAACAGGCTGCTTGATTACGAACTTCGAGCACCAATTTGCAGTTGCGCGTGTGAACATCAACTTGTGTTAATGTAAACCGCTGCAGGCCCCGTTGTTCGTGGAGACGAAGATGACGTCGAGCGTCGCCAAGGCCGGCAAGCGACTGTCGCTGTTCGTGCCGACGGCCGACGCGTACGCCCACGCGGCGGCGCGCTGGATCGGACACCGCCCGCTGTGCATGCCCAACTTGGGCCACCGGCTCCAGTGGTGCCTGTGCCGCGTCGTGCCGGACCGCGTTCACGACGTGCTCCGCCTGCGCGAGAACCTACGGCAGAGGGCCGTCTTCCAGCGGCTCAGATCGGCGAGGGCGCCGTCGCACGTCCATGGCCTGCTCCAGAAACAAAGCTAGCGCGGCACAGACCTGTTCATGCTATCGGGCCCCTGAAGCCCTGAAGCCGAAAAGCCCGAAAAAATCATTTTTCCGAATGAGTTGTTTTGATTTATTTCCTGAATAAAAATATTAATGTGTACTTGTATCTGTATCTGCGAACTGCATTTTGGTTCAAATTAACGACAATACATCTGTGTGACTGATGTCGTGGACAGATGGTGTTCACTAAAAAATTATCTAGGGGTGTAGGACCGAAAGGCAATAGTGGGGTGGTAAATGGCGTTGACTAAAACATTTTTCCTAAGTATTCTTAATCCTATTCCTCAATAGCTACAGTAGCTACTGATAATTGAAAGTTAAATCGACCAAAAAATCATCCTCATAGAAAAATCAAAGCCTACAGTTCTAACATCCAACCAGAAAGCGATCTGACCGCCGTGAATAGTAAAATCAGCCAATGCTACAGTAATTTCAATACTGTTGCAAAACTTAAAATCTACATAACTTTCGATTAGATAATCAAAGAACTATTAACCTTTGTACACATCTTACTCAAGGCCTCGGGAACCTATTATATCTATAGATCGTAAAAATTCACGTCAAAATTTAGATATTTTTGAAATTTAAGCAAGATTGCACTCAAAATGGGGAAAAAAAATCAAAATCGATAATCAAGATTTGCTCGTGGACAGAGAATAGCCAAGATAACTTTGGATATGTCCTATACGTCACATCAAGCAAAAATACCAAACAAATCACTCAAAAACTTTCAGATCAACAAACCACTTGAAAAATAAAAAACGTGCAAAAGCTGAGTTTATTGATGAACTTGCTACCAAAGTATCTAGATAGCTGGAGAATGATTTTCAGAGATTATCTCTATCTCTAATACGTCTTTAGCATAGCAAGATTAAGAAAGGATGAGAAGAAAAGAAAAACCGACCAAATCAAGAGAAAATCAATCAAGACAAGAGATAGCCATGGAGAATATCAAAGATTGATTCTATTGCTGCTTGAGGAGTAAAGTTTTACAGCTACCACATCTTGAAGGATAGAGAGTGCATCAAACACTCAATTCTTAAATCCTAACCCTAATCCAGAGAGCATAAGGGAAGAGGGTTGGATGGTTTACCAAATGTCTCTATCCCAACCTCTTAAATAGATGTGCTACTTAGCCACATTTAACCCTTAATAGATACTATCCACTTAGAATATTAGGAAATTTTTGATAACCACGACGCAGGTTTTAACTCATTCACTACACTTATGCTCCCTTTTCAGAGCGCATAAACTCAAATCCCCTAAGTTCTTAGTTTTGATCCATCTTGATCAAATCAGTTTCACCATGACCTAAATTGTCTTTCCAAGCGCCGCTCATGCGTCGTTGTTTTCTTCCAAAGCCGTTTTCGGTATTTTGATCAAACTATCAAAATATTCTTTCTTGATCCGTCTTCTCCTTCTATTGCAAGTAATCACTATGCTTACCATGTGTAGGTGCACCACTGGCTTATCAAGCGTCGATAAGTCTCTCCCACTCTGGTTTCACTGAACCACGTCTTACTTGGATCGACCAAGCCATATGGTGTAATCCCACCGTTCGAACTTCTCTTCGATATTTTCCGTCTTTCTCATGTCATGCTTGAGCTCACCGTCTCACCCGCATTCTTGATCGTTCTGGACATTGACTGCTCCATAAGCATAGCCCCGATCCTTGCCATTGATTACGGTTGACTCAAACGATCCTACACATCTAAAGAATATTTTTAGACACAAGTTTTTCACAACTTGATCCATGTTAACATAACATATTTTATACAATATATATACAACGACCTTAGTCACCAAAACCCATTTCGCAACTCAAAACTAAAAAAACAAAATCCTAGCAGAAATTTTACAGTCTAGCTGGTCTAACCGGTCAGATCGATACCACCACACAGTCAAACCGGTAAAACCATCCGGTCCAACAGTTCACTGCCGTGCATGAAAACACTGCTGATAAAATAATTGGTTCAGACAACACACCAACCACATCAGTGCTACTCATAAAGCCTTCATCAACTTGGTTTTTTAGTGGTTTATAATTATTCACTATATTTAATTTATTTTATACTGTAACAATCAATAGTTTTTAGCGTAATTAAATTAAAAAATAAAAACAAAAAAGCTAGTCCATCACAAACAATACAAAGGAATACAAAAAAAAAAGAAAAAAAACCAAATAAACAGGAAAAAAATAGAAAAAATAAAATTAAGAAATAGAGAAGTAGAAACCAAACGCCAGCTGAATCCAACGAGCGGGGCAGAGTCAGATATCCTGCTTGATTAAATAATCTTGAAACCATGCAGAACCTTGGCAGTTAATGCAATCTGTGGTGACATCAAACGTGTAACTCATTAATGTCACCAAAATCAGTTACCTCCGAACAGAAAAACACATGTGCATGTATTGACTAAAACATGCATGGCCGATCCATGTGCAAGCATATGATTTTCTCCCAACTGTATGCATGACAAAACGCAAACAAAATTTCAACTTGTAGAACCATATGGCACTATTAGAGGAGGAGGTGAATGATCACCTCCACTTCTTCTGCTTCGCTCGATTTCTTCATGATCGACAATGACCGCTCAAACAATTACTCGTCACATGGAAGTGCTAGTCGTTCGACCAGATGTGCTCGTCGTTCGATTGCATGCTCGATCGCTTAGCTATGACCACCTTTGTATGTGGTCGAACTCGCTCGTGCCGCGCGGAAATTGACAGCTCAAATGCTTCCGCTCGAACGAGTACCGACCGAAGACAACAGTGTGCTCATAACACACTCAAACGAGGTTTGTTAGCCAGCCGCCGACGACGCAAGAAGAACGAAGCCCAGAAAAACACAGTGGCGGATCTAGGATTTTACCAAATGGTATACTACACCAAAATTTTCATATGCGATTCAGTAAAACCATTTGCCAATTTGGTAAATAATTGTAAATTTTGCACTAGTGATAATAGAGTTAAAATGGTAAAAAATAGTACTAGAACCTTACACCACTTATGTAAGTATTTTTCAAAATTAGTACACAAGTCATACAAATGTGAGCAAAAAATATCAAGAAGTTTATAGCAAAAGGAATAGGAACTGAGCATATTATTATGGATTTGGTATAATATCTCAATGTAAGTGTGTAACACAATCATATTGTAAGTGAAGAATAACATTTTAGCTTAGAGAAGTGTGTAACACAATCATATCGTAAGCGAAGAATAACATTTTAGTTTAGTTTGGTTCAATTTCCTTCATGATCCAGATTCATAACTCTTCTAAGCTAGCAGCCTGATCATCAGCATTATGATCTGTCCAGTGCCAAACAGGAAGAATTTTGTGGTTCAGCTAGTTTCCCATTGTGACCCACACTTTGGGACTAATTATCGGCAATGAGGTATAGAGCCCATGAATGCTGATAGAAAGTGTGTTTGATTAGGCCAGTCTCAATGGGGATTTCATCAGGGTTTCATGGGCATTAAATGAGATGACACATCAGCAAAACTAATGACATGGCACTGTATTAAAGAAGAAAGAGAGAAATACCGTTTCATGGTGAAGAAACGGATGGGCACTGTTTCCACCACCTTGGAAACGGCGTGAAACGCGCACTGAGAGCATCTCCTCCTCGTCGGCGGATCCGGTGCGCCATCTCCCCTCCTCTCCCTCCGTCTCCCCTCCTCTCCCGCCGTCTCCCCTCCTCTCCCGCCGCCGTCTCCCGCCATCTCCCCTCCTCTCCCGCCGCCATCTCCCCTCCTCTCCCTCCGTCTCCCCTGCTCTGTTGCCGTCTCCTTGAGCTCCAGCGGCGGAGTCCCGGTACGGATGGACCTCGTCGATCTGGTCAAGACAGGGAAAGAAGACGGTCCGACACAGCTTCTTCGCCTGCGCCCGCACCAGCTTCCTCGCCTACGCCGGCTCCAGCTTCCTCGCCTGCGCCGCCACTGCAACCTGGGCAGCCACCGCAATCCGCGCCGCCACCGCAACCTGCTTGGCAACCAGCTCCGCAGCTACCAGCACAAGGCGCAGGATGGTGGCCTGGATGTGGAGGCAGCAACAGCGTCAATCTCCCATCTCCCCAAGGAAGCTACTCCCCAAATCCTTGGTAATAATTCTCTAAATATGTTTTTTAGAATCTTGTTTGATTTCTGTCCGGTGAATGTGTGATTGTGCTAGGGGATGGCCATCGAACTGCAGTAGGCATCAAATTTCTGTCTTGTTTGTGTTATTTCAGAGGTGTTCAGTCTACATATAAACTCAATCCTGTTTTTACCCAAATACATATGAGTTGTTTAGTTAAATGATGAGTTGTGCTGAACACTGGCTCTGAACCGGATTGCTCTGAATATCAGTGTTTCCCTGAGTATGTTTAGAATTATTTCAGATACAGGTCTTTGATATTGCTCTGAATAGCAGTGTTTGTGAATTTATTTATGTGCAGTCAGATATCAATTCATATGTTGCTGCTGTTGGAATCCTCATACTGTATGTCTTTATCAAGTTGAAGTGTGAATATCTAATGACAGGTATCCAGCAGGTGGTTTTGTTAATTTGTTACAACGACCACAATTTCCGGCACCGCCGCCATCACTAGGAGAAAATTTCCATTTTGTCGGAGTGCCGCAAAACTTGACACCAACAAGTCCACCCCCACCACCATGTGCCAAAGGGACTCCAACACCACTAGGAACATCAACCATTATAAGGGTTAGCATCGAGATTGACGACGATGATGGTGTTGAGGCAAGTAGGACGGTAAAGAAAAGATATTGGACTCATAAAGAGGAAGTCAGGCTGGTAATCACACCGTTAATTGTCTCTTGATTTTTTTTACTTGATATCATACATGAAGTGGTACTCACAACCATTTCCTTATTTTACATTTTGTAGGCCAATGCTTCTAAAGACCCCATAAAGGGGAATGACAAGAAAGGTGATTCATTTTGGAAGGAAGTCACTGAAGAGTTTAACAAAACTGCCCCACCAAACTGTACAAGGGATACTAACCAAATGAACATCCACTGGTCACACCTAAAGACATTGATCAATGACTTCAATGGCTACTGGAGTACGGTAACTAAAGTGAATAAAAGCGGTTACTCCGATGATCAACTTATGGATGAGGCACAAAAGATGTATACAGAAAAACATGGAAAGCCTTTCACGTTGGTGCATAATTGGTGGAAGGCTCTAAAAAAGGAACCGAAATGGTCTGCATATGTCACGCAATTGGATAAAGAAAAAACTAAGAGCGTGACCATTGATGTTACTGATGATACAGAACAATCCCGTCCCATTGGTAGAGAAGCAGCAAAGGCCCAACGCAATGGAAAGCGTAAAAAGGAAGAGGTTATGGATGGTATTGTCCTCCTTGGAGAGAATATTAACAAAATAGTTGAAGTGCAGCAAGAGCGTAAGGTGGAGCGTGAGAAGGTGATGCAAGCACAGCTTGAAATTTCAAAGACAAATCTTAAGGCTGCACAAGAGCAAAAGGAGGCAAGGCTGCTTGAAGTTTATAATTCACTGCTTAAGCAAGATCCAAGTCAGCTGTCCAAAAAAGCGAAGGCTAACCGAGAGAAGACATTGGAGAAGATGGAGATAAAGTTGTTTGGTAACGATGATGAATCATGAGTTTCATGCTTCAACATCCTTTTCTCAGTTTTCATGCTTCAATTATGTTAGATCATATACCTTGGACTCACAGTATCATATGGCTCACATTATGCTTCAATTATGTTAGATCAGTTTTCTCACAGTATGCTAGATTGCTGAAAATTGAAATCAATCTCTTGGACTCACCAGTCATGTGGTTCTCTAAATACTAGTGAGAGCTTGGACAGAACATACGATATGGCTTTAATTTCTTAATATATTCTCTTTTCTTCAAATGATGGATTCTTGATATCCTAGTCATTCTTAATATAATTGAGGGCTTGTAGTTTCCTCTTTTCTGAAGTGTAACAGATGGAAGTGGTTTGCAGCTCATTGCAAATCTGTATATGTGAATCTTGATTTTGCTCTTTTTTATTTACATACATATGACTTAGATATTAGGAATATGATCCCCCCACCACCACCAAAAAGAAAACTGATGTTGTAATTCAGCTATACAGGATTAGACCATTTGAAATTTGTTCAAAAATTACTGGTGGAAAATAGATTTTGTATTGGCAAGGAAACGAACTGGAAAAGCTTCTCTGTTCTGTAGTGTTCATCTAGTTCTCTGTTCTGTTCTGTAGTGTTCATCTAGTTCTCTGTTCTGTTGCTTCTCTTTCTAGTATGAAAGCTTCTCTTTATAGTGTGAAACCACCTCTGTGTCTGTAGTGTGAAAGCTTATTTTTATAGTGTGAAACCACCTCTGTTCTGTAGTGTGAAAGCTTCTCTTTATAGTGTGAAACCACCTCTGTTCTGTAGTGTGAAAGCTTATTTTTTTAGTGTGAAAGTCTGCTCTGTTCTGTTGTTGCTTCCTATATAAAGTAGACCAAAGCACTCTCGCAAACACGCACTGCACATCATGTCAAATGATGATGGAGATTCTCTTCCACCTGACCATCGTGATCCTAGCGAGATATATACATTAGATGAATTCGTTGCCGAGGGCGAAATATTAGATGACTTGGTCAGTGAGACCACGGCTATTCTGAAGGCTGGTGTGGAAGCTCTTCAAGATTTGGCGTCAGATCATCAGTTGCGTCCGTGGAAGTATATCAGAAGGCCACGCGAGGAGTATCATCAACGTCTAGTGGATGATTATTTCTCGGATAATCCTATTTATCCTCCCAACATTTTTCGGTGAAGGTATCGTATGTCAAGGCCGCTTTTTTTACGCATCGTCGATGCTTTAGGCCAATGGTCTGATTACTTCACTACAAGGGTGGATGCCCTTAATCGGCAAGGACTCACGCCATTACAAAAGTGTACGGCGGCTATTCGCCAATTGGCTAATGGCAGTGCCGCGGATCATCTAGATGAATACCTGAAAATTGGTGAGACAACTGCAATGGAGGCAATGAAGAATTTCGTTGAAGGTGTTATAGCTGTATTTGGTGGACAATATTTGAGGCGCCCCACTATGGAGGATGCTGAGCGTCTGCTCAAAATTGGTGAGAGACGAGGTTTCCCTGGTATGTTCGGTAGCATTGACTGCATGCATTGGCAATGGGAAAGATGTCCCACTGCATGGAAGGGACAATTCACTCGCGGTGATCAAAAAGTCCCGACCATAATTCTTGAAGCCGTGGCGTCTCATGATCTTTGGATATGGCATGCATTCTTTGGTGTTGCAAAGCTCCTAGAGTCCATTACATGGTCAACGGGAACCAGTACAACACGGGTTATTATCTTGCTGATGGGATATATCCAAAATGGGCTGTATTTGTGTAGTCAATATCCATGCCCATCACCGACAAAGACAAATTATTTGCACAGGAACAAGAAGCGAAGAGAAAGGATATTGAACAAGCATTTGGTGTATTGCGGCGTCGATTTTGCATTTTGAAACGACCAGCTCGTCTATACAATCGAGGTCAACTCGAGAAAGTTGTGCTAGTTTGCATCATACTTCATAATATGATAGTTGAAGATGAAAAAGAAGAGGACATTGAAGAGAACCTTGATCTGAACGTGGCCCCAAGTACATTGATTGTTGAAGAACCAGAATTCTCCCCCGAAGAATATGTTACATTTGAAAGAATTCTAGACAAAGATGCCGATATTCGAGACAAATCAGCTCATTTACGACTTAAGAAGGACTTGGTGGAGCACATCTGGAACAAGTTCTCAAGCCGTCGAAATATATCTATAGTTTGAGATATACTATATGTAATTATTTTTCATATATCAAACTATTTAATATCGTTTGAATCTTGAAGTTAATTAATATATTTATATGCAACTTCAAATGGCTACATAGTTCACATGGCACATTTGATCACAATACATGCCAGAATTAAATGCTGCAGATAGCATATGAAGTTGTGCAGATGAAACTGTGCATTGAGAGAGCATGTTTCATTCGTCACTCCAAACCTGAAAAGGTGACATGACAGTCTTGGAAACAAGTTTTTGGCTACAAAGTGCCCTCACGGCACCCTAAAAACTTTCTCGACGAAAGCCCAAAAGACTAGTTACATTAGCCTAAACATCTCCTTGCTTTTATAGGCCAACGCCCCTAATCATGTCCGATTCAAACACGAACACAACACCTAATCTCTTCCTCAAATCAAGGGACCCGAAACCATTGCGTAACACGGGTTTTATTCAAATTCTACCTCTTCCAGTCCACGGACTCTATCCGTAACAATCAAAACTCAACACGTCATGAATCCTCCAGGATATCCCCTCCCGTATCTTTATCACACACCATCACCACGTATCGAAGCCTCCGGGAACGCACCTCCCGTAGCTTCTCCATGAATCTCCACCTTTGATCTCCATGTGCTTCAGCATAAGCCCAACCACCTCGCGTGACATTCTCAACCTTCTGGACCTCAGATCTCCCTATCCTAGTCCTGGTCATCCTTGTCACCAACTGTGATCGTCTCCATGCTCTCCTGCACATACAAAGACCAAAGAAATATTTTCTCGGCACAAGCTCTTCCCAGCTTGACCGTCATAAGTTCAACAACTCACAACATCCTTGTTCATCCAGAGACAAGAACAACACCATCCACGATCATCAACTTGGTCGTACACGACCAATCTCCTCAACACAAACCAGAAAACAGTCTCAGACTACCAATTACGACTGCCAAAAACCATCGCTTTCAGAAATTCATTCTTCCGACCACTCAGCACGACCACCGAGCACAACAAGTACTCGTAACCGACAACTGATCGTAAGCCTTACTACTATCGCTCACCAACCGTCGAGTACCTAGTCGCTCCGACTACTGAGTACCGACATCGTTCCATCAAGCACCAGCCAAACACCCCACTGGCCTAACACGAGTACTCAAAGATCACAAAGAGTGAAGTACTCGTTTCGATAACAAAGTCTACGAGTACCGACCATAATCATAAAGCCTTCGACTACTGAAGACAACGACAGCAGACTGCTTGGTCTACGACTATTGACATGACTGCAAAATATACAACTATAAGAGCAGTCAGCAAAACCTACGACCATCAACTGCAGAGTCACCGACTATCGACCAGTAACTCCTACGACTATCGAGTACGACCAGTAAAGTCGCACGTCCATGGCCTGCTCCAGAAACAAAGCTAGCTCGGCACAGACCTATTCATGCTATCAAGTCGGGCCTGAAAATGCCCTGAAGCTGAAAAAGCCCGAAAAATTCATTTTTCTGAATGAGTTGTTTTGATTTATTTCCCGAATAAAAATATTAATGTTTATTTGTATCTGTATCTGTGAACCGCATTTTGGTTCAAAATTAACGATGATACATATGTGATACATATATGTAGAAACAATCTATAACTACACGTTTTTTGCTGTCTTCTATGTCCATGTGCACATGCTCGTATCCTCGAATAGAATTAGGACACCAAAGGTCTAGGGTGTATGTTCATGACGTACTTCTCGGTTTGCACGGTTACTAACCTTTTCCTTATGAAGAATTTAATGTTGGGTGTAATTACAATACCAAATCTAAACTATCATGTATAGCTTATACCTTTTATTACTGCTGGACTCCTAATAAAACATCAGTAAGCATATTGAGCAGGCGGCTATATATAATTGGGCGACCCGCTAGATGCATGGATTGTTTTTCTCTGCTTGAGCCTATTTGGGTCTGAATTGTATCTATCCATCCAGTATACATATCAACAGTTTAAATCCGATTCCATCTACCAAACCATTTTAAAGTTTACATAGATCCATGGCGTAGGTTGCACTAGTACGAAGATTAGATAGCCAAGTTTTTTTTCTCCAATTAATGTAAGAATTTTTAGCCTTTTCTGTTTTTTCAATTAATGTGATAATTTCTAGCCTTTTATCTTCTAGGTTTACCGTGAGGGCTCTTAGAGCAACTCCAGCAGTAGCTCTTAAAACAGGGCCCCTACTTTTTATTTGAAGGCTCTCCCTACTTTTGAGGGCTCTGTTTTTTGAGCTACACTTCAGTAGGAGCCCTCAAAACAGAACCCTCAAATTCATTCTTAGAGGGGATGACGCATAGGACCCACCCTCATCCTACTTTTGAGGGCCGAGGGGCAAAAAACTCACTCCAGCAGGGCCCCTACTTGAGCCCTCAAAAGTAGGGGCTCCCTCCTGACCCCCAGGAATAAGGGCTCGAGGGGGAGATTTGAGGGCCCCCTACTTTTGAGGGCTCAAGTAAGGGCCCTGCTGGAGTGAGTTTTTTGCCCCTCGGCCCTCAAAAGTAGGATGAGAGCTCAAGTAGGGGCTCTGCTGGAGTTGCTCTTAGAGGAGACTCCAATTAGATATAGAGATATAGATAGTGGTAGATATAGATAAACAGATAGATAGATAGGTGGCTTATGCTTGAATTGAAACTAAAGAATTGTGCAATCTCAAGTGGCTGTGAGCAGGATTCACAATTTCACTGAAATTTTGTTCCTTTTGCTACCCAACAAAAAAAATTCAATTTGGTCAAATTATTTCATTTTAATTTGAATTATGAAGGTTAAAAGACAAAATGAAACCTTCTAGCCTAATGTCCAGTCCCTTCACGTGTGTTTGGGAGATTAGAGCATCTCCAAGAGATACTCTATATGGCTCTTAATATTTAAATTTTAGAGTTGAAGGGTAAAAAGTAGCTCCAACATATTCCCAAATAAACTCCCAAAAATAGAACACACCCAAAAAATGGGCTCTCGCTCTCTACTTATAAAGGATGAATAGGCTTCCAATACTGTTTTTCTGGTTTAGGGTATCTGTTGGAGGGAATGATTATTTTGGGACCTTTATCGTGATTAGGATCTGTAAAAAGAGATGTATCTTCTACCAAATTTTTGGTATTTTCTCTCTCCGACATATGGATTCCACATATTTCTAACAAAGAAAAAACAAATTTACGCCGTGACGAATTGAGTCCAAGGCCTGCCCAATCGAAGCGAAAGGCTCATCCCAGCAGACCAACGCACCATGCGTGTGAAAGAAGCACTTTATATTCCTTTTATCCATAGGTTTAATATTTAAAATTCAAAATTGATTTGAACTATTTTACTGAAAATTTGACCAAAATGCCAAAATGTTGGTCATTTCGCCCCTTTCGTTACCCTTTGAAATAAATTGCAAAATAAAATAGTTTTCTCTGGCTTAGAGGTGGTTTTTGGGTTGCTTGTGACATAAATAAATCTACTAAACATGCATAAATCACACACTTGACATAACAAATCATTTTTTGAGGTGTTCCCATGAAAAGGAAAGCAAAAGAATCATTGTAAGAGATAAGTCGGAATGTGCTTCTTCCAATCGATTGTATGTTTAGTAATTACATCAACTTCGCTCGCAAGGGGCTACTGTAGGATCGAAAGGCAACGAGGGTTGAACAGTGCTGACTAAAATTTTTCCAAGTATTCCTGATCCTATTCTACAATAGCTACAGAGCTACTAAGAATTGAATTCATAGCCAAACTCTCAAGTCAAATCGACTAAGAAATCATCCTCGAAGAAAAACCAAAGCTTAGAGGTCTAACCTCCCACCACAGGGCGTTCTAACCTCTCTTCAGACGGTCTGACTACCGTGAACAGTAAAAACAGGCAATGCTATAGTAATTTCAGCATTGTTGCGGAAATCAAAATCCACATAACTTTTGATTCGATGATCCAAAAGCCGTGAAACTTTGTACAAACCATGCTCAAGGTCTCGGGAATATATTCCATCAATGAATCGCAAAAACCTATATCAAAGTTTAGACCTTTTTGAGATTTAAGTAAAATTGCATAAAAAATGAGCAAAAACCAAAATCGATGATCAGACTTGCTCGTGGGTAGATGATAGCCAAGATAGTTTTAGATATGTTCCCACATGACACAGAAAGTAAGAATACTGAAGAAATCACTCCCAAAACCCTTAGATCAGGAAACTACTTGGAAAATCAAAAGGTGCAAAAACCGCGTTTACCAAAGTGCTTACATGGGTAGAGAATGATTCCCATAGATTATCTCTATCTCTTATACATCCATGGCATAGCAAAATCAAGAAAGGATGAGAGAAGAGGAAAAACCAACCAAATCAAAAGAAAATCATTCAAGAAAGAGATAGCCATGGTGATGATTAAGGATTGATTCTATTGCTGTTTGAGAAAGAAAGTTTTATAACCACTCTATCTTAGAGGACAGAGAGCATACTAAGCACTCAACTCTAAAACCCTAACCCTAAATAAGAGAACACAAGGGAGGTAAGTTGGATGGATAACCACAAGTCTCCATCCCAACGTCTTAAATAGATGGGCTAACCAGCCACCTTCTAACTCTTAATGGATATTATGCACTTAGCACAATAGGAGAAACTTGATAACTCCACACACATGAGTTTTAACTCATTCACTATACTTGTGCACACTTTTCAAAGCGTATAAGCCCGTATCCACTAAATCCTTAGGTTTGATATATCTTGATCAAACCAGTTTCTTCATGACCTAAACCACCTTCCTAAGCGCCGCTCACACACCGTGGTTTTCTTCTAAAACTGTTTCTGGTATGTTGGTCAAACTACCAAAACACTTTTCCTTGACCCAGGGGCGGATCCAGGAATTTCGGAATGGGTATTCGAAGTTACAAAAATATTGTTCAATAAAAAATGTAAAGGTCTATAATAGCGAAAATAAAAGTACAATTGTTCGTACTACAGACGACAACTAAAATAAAACAAAGAAATTATAAAATAATTAAGAACTAAATATTAACGCGACGATGCTTCATGCCTTGAAAGCGAGATATAATATCATCATCCTTAACATGCCTTGAACTAAATATTTTTCAAAGCTCAAAGATCTACAAAATCAAACATATAGATATCATTCTCAGATTTAGGGAGAACAGAAGTGTGTGTTCTTATGTCTAAGTCAATAGATGAATAGAAGGATGTAAATGAGAAATATGTTGTCAATTCACAATTGCATAACCATATTGGACTACTGCAGAAACTGAGATTCTGAGAAACATATTGGCCAATTCACAATTGCATAACCAAAGTACCAAACGTCCATAATCCATTACTCCATTTCCAACTTCCAAGTATTGCCATATACTCATATACACAAAAATTGCCATATACCTACACATCTTAGACTCTCAGGGACAGGAGATAACAATAAAATCAGTAAGCAATGCAAAACATCTATATGATCTTAACATGTATTATGCCATTTCTACTCATCTCATACAAAATCTACTCATACATAAAGCACATCATATGAGGCAACACAGATCCAAGTAGAGATTATTGATTAACTACTTTCTCAGGTTATCCAACACACAGATCAAATCAACTAGCGCGGAGGGAAGCTAACCAACAACCAATGTAGCAGATCTGAAGGAAGGGGAGGCCGGGAGGGGATGGATTACCTCGGCACTGCCGCACTAGCCACTGGGGGCGGCGGGGAGCAAGGCTGAAGGAGTAAAGGGGAGGTCGAAGGCGGAGCAGCCGGCTAGCCGGGGTAGCAGCCTGAGCTGAGGAAGCCATGAAGGAGCACGCGGCGCGCCAGCCGCCGGCGCCCGGTGCCGGATCTGAGAGCAGAGAGACAGACGACTGGACGAGGGAGAGCCGGAGCCCGGAGAGGCGGAGAGGGACATGGACTGCGGTACTGCGCTGCGGGCCACCGGCGGAGAGCCGGAGAGGCGGAGAGCCCGAGAAAGGAGCACCGAGCCGCCGCCCGCCGAGGTGCCGAGCGCGCCAGCCGCCGCCCGGGCACCGGATCTGAGGACTGAGAGCTAGGGTTGGAGTCTTGGAGACTTGAGTCGCTCGCAGCTCGCTCGCTGTGTCGCAGGTCGCAGGAGCCAGGAGTCCAGGAGAGATGTGGAGTCGCTCCGCGAATGGGTCGTGGGCTGTTTTGGGCGTGGGTAGACGGAGACGGGAGACCGCAGGGCGCAGGCGGACTGCCGGGCCGCCGGCCATTTAGAATATTCCTGAGACGCAATTACATATATATATATACACACACACACACACTATACCTAATATATAGCAGATTTTTTGCAAAATTTTTTGGGTATTCAGCTGAATACCCATGAATTACTGTAGATCCGCCCCTACCTTGACCCAGTCATATTCTTACATTGCAAGCAATCGCCATGCTTACCATGTGTAGGTGCACCACTGGCTTATCACGTGTTAGCAAGTCTCTCCCACTCCGGTTCCACTGGACCACGCCTTACTTGGACCGATCAAGTCACATAGTGTAATCCCACTGTTCGAACTTCCCTTCAATATTTTTCGCCCTTCTCATGCCATACTTGAGCTCACCATCTCACCTCATATTCTCGATTGTTTTAGGCCTCAGCTCCTCCATGAACGTAGTCCCAATCCTTATCGTTGACCACGATTGACTCCAAGCGATCCTGCGCATCAAAAGACAAAAATCATCTTTAGGCATAAGTTCTTCACAACTTGATTAACGTTAGCAGTAATATAGCTCATGTAATCTAAAACCACTGACTTTAGTCACTAAAACCTATTTCGTAACAAACAAAATTAGAAATCTAAAATCTAGCCAAAAAAATCTGTTGTCTGGCCGGTTTGACCGGGGTCCAATTCCGCTCAGATGGCTGGTGCCATCGGGTCCAGCCGGATGCTCAAATCGGTTCGACTGCAAGCATGGCATGTGATTAAACAATGCTAACAAACAAGGGCCTCATCAATGCGCACAGTAGCATTTCGGTGACTCAGCTTCATGGCCACAGTTGACTTGACAGCATTCCAAAATATTAATCCTTTACTTGTTACGTACCACCAACCCCATCAATGCAACTCATGACACCACGTGAGCAAGATTCTCATTTGACTCAAGAACATGCGGAAAGATCTCATTAATTGCCATGCATGACCAATGAGGAACTCAAACGTTAGAGCACTACTGTCCTCCACACAGGCTTAAAATTATGCATGATCAGACTACAGAGCCAATTTTTTGTTACTGTAGATATGCATTTGCCTCGAGTAGCAAATCTCAAATTTCCAACTCTCCGTATTGCTATAGTTTATTACAATATAATCTGTATTGCTATAGCTTATTACCAATATAATTTAGAATCCTCTCATATAATCATGATCTCCTTCAGTTACTTGATCATTTAAAAAACAGAGAAGATTTCTACGGGGCTATCCCTACATAGAGATCGATACCATCTGTGGCGCCCGTTGGATTGCTCCAAGGATCGGGATTGGATGGCTATGGAAGGCATCCATACATGTGGATGATCTTCATAGATAAGTTTTTTTTGGAATAAACAACTGAAACGACGTACCAATTCAACAATGGAATCACACGACGACGAAACGGCTTCCCTTGCAAATTTTTGGAATGAACAGCTGAAATAAAATGGATTTGAATATGGTAACTGGCCAGAAATTTATGTCACCGACCAAAAATTTCTAGCAACTGGCTTGAATTCAAATTTGGTTGGTTTTTTTTTGTCAATTCGCAAATTAACCAGGGTCACAGAGATTTCCAGTTACCGCTGGCAATTTTCCATAATCGGGAATACTCTTTTTAGACGTGTAATATTGTTCTCTGTTATGATTACAGATCAAACAGTGGAATGAGAGTATGATAGTGGAGATGACAGATAAACAATGATTGGCTCTTCCCCATATCCAGGGCAGTCATATATATATATATATATATATATATATATATATATATATATATATATATTCAAATGGAGAGTATTTTACAATTATGTCCTTACACCCAAGAACCCCTCGCAAGGGTATTTATGTCATTATACATGTCTCATTTTGGGCTTTGCAACAACCCTTTAGTAGGCCGACTGAGCTTAGGTGGGGGCCAGCCCTACAACAGGAGCCTCTCATGATGAAGGGTTTCACAGGCCGAAGCCATGTCGCCGAGCCATTTAGCCCCTTCTGTCCCTACGGCCTGTGACCTCCTGTGATCGTGGGCAGAAATGGACTTGCCAGTGTAGCCCAGCTTCATGCCGAGGACACGGAGTCAAATTGGCTGCCGAAGTCATCTCCGGCTGCGAGGTCCTCTAGCCGCGAAGTCGAAGTTGCTGGCTTAGCCGCCCCGCCGAGTCGAAGCCAAGGCGAGGTTGGGCTCGTCTCGCGGACATGTTGTCGAAGCGCGGGCCATGCCTGGCCGGCGTATGCGAGGTCGGAGCCGAGGGTGGACTCGTCCTGCGGAGACGAGGCCGAAGCGGACGCGACATCGAAGTGGTTTCCGGGGTTGTCTTGCGGACACGAAGTCGAAGTACAGCCCGGTGGCTCGTAGCCCGAAGACGGTGTCTTAATGGCGCCAAGGATCGTGCCAACTCCTGGGATGTCAGGCGGTCGCACGACTGCGGTCGTACGCACCTTTCCGAGGGAGCGGGACGCGTGGCGGGACGTGACTGGTGTGTCATGCGCTGTCAGGCGGTCGCATGACCCCAGTCGTGCATTCCTTGTCGAGAGGGTAGGACACATGGCGGGAGGCGATTGGTGCGTTGTGCGCTGTCAGGAGGTCGCACGACCGCGGTCGTGCGTTCCTTCCCGAGAGGGCAAGACGCGTGCCTAGATGCGATTGGCGTGTTGTGCGCTGTCAGGCGGGCGGACGACTGCGCACCTTCAGCTTCCACCGATCGTGCTTCCCGATGGTGGGGAGGCGAACAGTTGGGCTCTCGCCGGTTGCGCTTCCCGATCGTGGGGGAGGTGAGAAGGTTTTATATACCCCTCGCCGGCACGCCATTGTTCTTCCCCACTTGCTCGTCTACTCCCTTGCTGCTCTTTTGCTCCTTTCTCATGCGCACTCTGCTCACGCGTCGCTCACTGCCACCATTCACCACCGTCGTTGCTCGCTTCATCGTGCCCGTTGAAGGAATGGCTCACTGTGAAGAGCTCGCTCGCCGGTCCAGCGGTGGCACTTCTTCTAGCCGGCGCAGCTCGTCGGCGACGGAGATGGACTACACGCTGGTTGGGCGCGATCCCTCGCAGACCAACAAGTGGTATACAGCGGAGAAGAAGATGGAAGGCCCCTGCTCCAGCATGCTGGGGCAGACCCTCGTGACGGAGGAGACGATCCAGTCTCTACTTCACGAGGGGAAGCTGATGGACCGCAGCGCGGTTCGCCTTCCTGCCCGGGACGAGACGGAGCTGCACCCAGAAGAATCGGAGGAGATCGTCTTCGTGGCCTACTTCAAAGCCGGGCTCCGAATCCTATCTGCTAAGGTCGTCGACGATGTCCTTCATACCTATGAGCTGGAGTTAGTGCAGCTGACTCCGAACGCCATCGCTCGCCTGGCTGTCTACCGCTGGGCAACGCGGACAGAGGGGGTTTATCCCAGCGCCTCCCTATTCACCTTCCTCCACAACGCGTGGTGTCATCCGAAGAAGCTCGAGGGAGGGGAGTTCTCCAACTTTGGCAGCGTCAACTTCGTGTTGCAGTCCCAGTGCACAAAGATCTTCCCCGCAAACTCGACCCAAGGCAAGTGGGAATCCAACTGGATGGGCGGTGGTTCTACCACCGCGTGGAGAGCGGCAGTAGGCTTCGCTGCACAGGGCGGCCGATGGCATTCATCACTTCACCAAGCATGGAGCCGGATGGTGACGACGAGCAGAGGGCGCAACGGCTCGTTGGGACTACTCTCCGCTTGAACATGCGCGACCTCGCGGAGGAGTTCGTCATGTACAGAGTGGCGCCGCTTGCGAGCCGGTGGCACATCCAACCCGACCCCACCCGGCAGGATGGTGTTCAGTCGAGTGTGGCCTCGCTGCCAAAGCCGTCGGACCCCCGTAAGCTCTTCGACGTGGTTGGTATTTTATTTTTTATTTTTTAACCTTGCTTCGCTTTACCTATAGGGCTCCTCCTAGAAGATGCGGAACGCGCGGTGGCCGTGTTCCTTGGGCCATACGTGGCCAAGGAGCACAACCTACGCGAGTCTGCGACCGCAACAGCCAACCTGTGGTGAATCAACAGGGTGTGCGAAGCTCTGGGCATTCCTGTGCCAGAGCGCGCCACTTCGACTGGAGGCTGGGGTCGCCTCCGCGATGATGACGACAAGGGGGAGGCTTCCCCCTAGGCGGAGGGCCCGGTCCCCTGCCCCCATGTCGAGTCCACCGGTTGCCCCTCCCGCACGTCCTACGGGAACCGAAGGTCCGGCAATCACTAGCTCCGACTGGGCGGAGTACGCCAACTCGGACCTGGAGGCGGAGGCGGGTCACGTAGCTTCCGGCGAGGAGTCGTTGGGCTGCACAACGGACAAGGGGCACAGTGTGGACATCCAAGATGGTGACACCTCTTCGCCCGCACCGGCCGCAGAGGCTGAGGAAGCATCGCCCAAGTCCCCGAGGGCTAAGCACCCTCGGACACGATCGTCCTCCCGGCCGAAGGGGGCGTTCGTAGTGGCGATCGGGGTTGGGGACATGTCGCGGTCAGACTCTGACACAGAGGCCATTCGGCCCGAAGAGGGACTCACCGCCCCCGACACTGGTGAGACTCCCATGGCCTGGACCAAGACGGAGTGAACACCCTCACGTGCTTCACTTGGCCGCGTAGAAGGTAGGCGCAACTCTTTCTCCCCCTGTGACTTTGCGAAGCTTTCTCTGATTTGCTCGCTCATCCCGTCGTCAACATCAGCCGAGATAAGGTCACCCGGACGTGGACAAGGATCGAGCAATGGAGACAATCGTGAAGTCTCCGGTCTTCCTAACCCGGACGTGACGTCAACGCCTACCGCCCTGGAAGACGTCGGCGCGGAGGCTCCACGGCCAGTCGTCTCCGACTTTATTCCTCGGCCAGAGATGTTGCGGGCTCTTCAAGGGGCCACGAACTATGCGGACCCCGACATGGATCGACGGACACTATTATCATGTGGCTCGGAGCTCCTGGAAGGTGCGCTAGAAGCCTTGGAGATGAGGGTAAGTGCTTGACTTTACGATTTATACCGTCGTCTAGGACTTCGCTAACGATTGCACTGTGCAGACCCTTGCCCTCGCTCGAGCCCTACAGGCAACACGTGCTCACGAGCAGGGGCCGCTAAAGGACTGGCTCCACGCTGCCGAAGAGGCCCACGCCGCCAAGGACAAGCGCATCCATTTACTGGAGACGAAGGGCGCGAAGGAGATCTTCGATGCTCGGGCACTTGCGGCGGAGGCACAGCGTGCGGCCGTCGAAGAGCGCGATGGCTTACTCCAGCAAATCGCAGCGCTGGAGGAGGAGAGGGCCCGACTCGCCACGTCCCTTGGAGAGAAGGACCGGACTCTGGGCGACGCCTCGGTGGCGGTATGGGACGCCATGGAGGCTCTGGAAGGTTCCCTCAAGGATCTCTTTGCCGTCGTGCCACCTCGGACCTTCGGTCCTGAGGATTTGACGCGGACACTTCAGCGAATCGGAGAAGCTTCCGGCCTCGCCCTCAACGCCGCCAAGTCCTTTGGCAACCATTGCTCATTCGTGACTTCGCGCCTCGTCTTCGCCCTGCTCCACTAGCAAGGGTGCCTGCATGTGAACGAACTGGCCGACCCGCAACTGGAGATGCCAGCTGGAGTCGGGGTGATGTCAGGCGCCGTGCGTGCCGTCCACCGCACTGTCCGGGCCTTCCATGATAGAATCTGGGATTACATCGGGGAGGCCGCGGCAAAGGTAGCGCTGCGATGGACTCTGCATAGCGAGGGGGACTTCGGCAAATGCCTTGATGAAGTTCCGCGGCACAACGAAGACAGTGCCGCTGTCCCGGAGCATGGCGCGGACCCACAGGTGTGACGCCGGAGTCTTAGGGCGTAGGTGTGCGTTGTGATGTATCCGCTCTTTTGTAAAATGGCGCCATATGGCCGCCCTTTTTTATGAATGAAATGAGAATGGCTTAAGTGTTCTGATGACGTGTACTGTTTTGCTCCGGGCAAATGCTTGATAGGGGCCGATTACTAGTTTTAGACCTCATGGTTCGATGGTGCCTTTGGCATTGGGGGTGGGACTCCTGAACTTCTGGGATGCCCGGACTTCAGCGGCTAAGACTTCGGCGCGAGAGTATATCAAGGTGGAGCCGGATAAATAGCGACCCTAAGTACCCTGAGGCGCATGTAGACATTAGGTCTTCACAAATGTAATTACCGGATGTCGCTGTAAGCATTATTTCATTGATGCAATAAAACTGCAGTCGATGTAACTAAATGTACTTGTCGTGTTTTGTGATTGCACTTATCCTCGACCAACGCATAGAACCGCGGGTGCCAAGTGGTCCTCGTTGGCGTTGTCCTCACGCGCATTATGCGATAAACGCTCGAGCGCTCTGTCCTCTACCCTTCGAAGTAGTGGAAGCGGAGCTGGCGACTAGCTGAAGTAGACGCTCGAGCGCTCCGTCCCCTACCCTTCGAAGTGGCGACAGCGAAGCTGGCGTCTAGCCGAAATAGACGCTCGAGCACTTCATCTCCTACCCTTCGAAGTGAGTATACGGTGCGGTCATGCGCGCATGCCACTTGGCGCGTGCTCGCGACGTGTTGGGTGGCGCTCACTCGATCCCCATCAAGAAGATCGAGGGACAGCTCACGCTCCTCCACTAGGGCCTGGACTAGGACCCTCCTCGAGCTGGCCTTGATCTCCTCTGGTGTAACTGCTTCGTCGCCGAAGAGAAGCTTAAATGGCATGAACCCTGTCGTGCGGAGGGACCAGAGCACGCTATGAAGCTCGTCCGGCCATTTGCCCTTCGGTAGGCCGACGAGGCGCTTTTTGACTCCGGCAGAGATGGCACCATTTGCTCGCTCGATGGCTCTGTTGGACTGTGGGTGTCCGACCGAAGCAAATCAGAGTGTGATGCCCATGCTATCGCAGAACGCTTTGAATGGAGCAGAATTGAATTACAGGCTGTTGTCCACGGTGAGCTCCCTGGGAACTCTAAAGTGGCATATGATGTTTTGCTAGAGGAAGCGCTGCATGGCCGCGGAGGTTACCCTAGCCAGAGTGACGGCTTTGGGCCACATGGAAAAATACTCCAAGGTGACTACGATGAACCGAAGATCTCCTGGGGCCCATGGAAGTGGCCCAACGACATCGATGCCCCACCGTGCCAACAACCATACTGGTGGGATGGGCTGCAAGCTCGCCGGGGGTCTGCGGATGACTCGTCCCATCCACTGGCAACCTTGACATCGACGCACGAGGTCTTGTGCATCGACGACGACGGTTGGCCAGTAGAAGCCTTGCCTGAATACCTTGCCGACCAGGGATCTCAGCACAATATGCGAGCCGCAGAGCCCCCGCATGAATCTTCGCGAGGAGGTGCTTTCCTTCGTCGCGCGAGAGACACCGTAGAAGTGGGGCACAGACTCCCTTCTTGTAAAGGACACCGTCTAGTACTTGGAATGATCTGGCACCGTGCAGTAGATGTCGCAGCTTGAGGGGGTCATCCGGTTCGGCTATGCCTTGCAAAAAGCCGTAGATGGGCTCTCGCCAGTCGCCTTACTGGGCAATTTGATGGACGAGGGCCGCGTCGCGGTTGTCTTGGGCGATGGCTGCCGTAGGCAAGACCTCATAGAATGCCCCCTCGGGGAGGGGGAGCTGTTGGCTGGCGGCTTTCGCGAGGACGTCGGCTTGTTCATTATCCGCACGAGGGATGGCCTTGACTGTGACGCCCAAGAAGTGGCGTTCTTTTTCCCTCACCACCACCAGATACTTAGCTAGGTCGAGGTCCTTGGCTTGGTAGGATTTGTCAACGTGGCCCGTGATCAGACATGAGTTGGTGCGGACGAGGACACTTCGTGCGCCAAGGGCTTTAAGCTTCGAGAGGCCGAAGAGCAGCGCCTCGTATTCGGCCGTGTTGTTCGTTGCCAGGAACCCAAGACGAGCTGAGTATAGCAGGCGGTGTCCCTCAGGCGTAGTGACCACTACGCCCACTCCGGCGCTCGGGGCGCCGTAGGCTCAGTCAGTGTTGAGCGTCCAAATCGGTTCTTCGCGTTGTTGTACGTGCTGAGCCGGCGGAGTCCACTCCGCGAGGAAGTCCGCGAGGACTTGAGATTTTATTGCCGTTCGTGAGGCATACGTCAAGGAAAATAGTGCAAACTCGGCAGCCCACTTGCCAATACGCCCCGTGGACTCCTTGTTGTGCAGCATCTTCGCCAGGGGGAACGAAGACGGCACAGTGATTGGGTGGCTAGGAAATAGTGCCGAAGCTTCCTCGAGGCCATGACCAGTGCGTAAGACAACTTCTCAAGCTTAGTATACCACATCTTGGCGACCTGGAGGGCTTCGGGGACGAAGTACACGGGCCGCTGAAGGGCGCCCTCCTCGAGGACAAGGACGACGCTGACCGCTATTGCTGTAGCAGCGAGGTAGAGCAGGAGGGGAGCCTCTGGTGCTAGGGCAACCAATGCGGTAAGGCTTTGCGAGGTGCTTCTTGAGGTCGTCAAAAGCCTTCGGGCAGTCATCATCCCAGTGAAACCCGTTGCAGCCGCGAAGGGTCTTGAAGAATGGTAGGCCTCGTTCCGCTGCCCTGGATAAGAAGCGGTTTAGTGCGACCATGCGGCTAGTAAGCCTCTGGACCTCCCTCGTCGTCTTGGGCGGCTCCATGGCGAGGATCGCATCGACTTTGTCGGGGTTCGCCTGGATGCCGTGTTCAGACACGAGGATGCCCAGGAGCTTCCCGGCTTGCACGCCGAAGACGCACTTGTCCGGGTTGAGCTTGATGCCCACTCTCCTGAGGTTATCGATGGTCTCTTGAAGATCCTGACTGTGGGAGGCGAGCTGCCTGGTTTTCATGACCATATCGTTGACATAAGCCTCCACGTTCCTCCTGAGTTGGAAGGCCAATGCCAGCGCGATGAGACGCGTGAAGGTTGCGCTCGCATTCTTTAGGCCGAAGGGCATCCTGACGAAGCAGTATGTCCCTACCGGCGTTATGAAGTTGGTCTTGTCCTCGTCGTCCTTGGCCATGTAGATCTGGTGGTAGCCGGAGTATGCGTCCAGGAAGCTCATGAGCTCACACCCCGTCGTGGTGTCCACCAACTGATCTATGCGTGGCAAGGGGTTGTTGTCCTTTGGACATGCCTTGTTGAGAGCAGTGAAGTCAATGCACATGTACCAGGCACCGCTAGCCTTTTTCACTAGCACCGGGTTGGTGAGCCAGTCCGGGTGTTGGACTTCACGGATGACTCCGGCCTGGAGAAGCTTCGCTACCTCTACCTTGGCCGCTTGCTGCCGCTTGATTGACATGCGCCGGAGCCTTTGTCTGACCAGCTTGGCGTCGGGGCGGACTACTAAGGTGTGCTCGATGAGGGTGCAGTCGACGCCTTTTATATCGTTTGGTGACCACGCCATGACGTCCACGTTGTCTTGGAGAACCCAGAGTAGGTCCTGCACAACTTCCGGGGGAAGGCCTTCGCCGATAGACACACATTGACCTTCGGCTTGCAGAGGCACCCTCTTGACTTCACCATCCGGCCGGGGCTTAGGCATCCATTCCGGGACGGAGGGCATGTCTGCCTTTGGATTGTCGATGAGGATATGCACCTTGCGGTGCGGGCTCTGGGCACCAAGCTCTATGCGCCGGGCGAGGTCCTGGTCACCGAAGGTGATGATGATACCTTGCAGGCCCGGAAGCTTCATGTATAGGAAGCCATGGTGCGGGACTGCTCCAAAGGAGTTGAGGGTTGGGCGCCCTAATATGACATTGTATGGATACGGGATGTCGACGACGTCGAAGGTGACGTCCTCGCTCCTCGCGTTGTCACCCTAGCCAAAGGAGACTTGTAGGCGTATCTGGCCTAACGCCTTCAGCGGCTAACCCCCGGAGCCCTGTAGTGGGATTCCCGAGGGGCCCAAGCGACTCCGGAGGATCCCCATCTGGTCGAAGGCCATCGCGAACAGAATGTCAGCGAAGCTGCCTCCATCGACTAAGACGCGTTTGACATCGCAACCTGCGATGGCAGCCTGGATGACCAGGGATCTTGGTGAGGGAATTCTACGCCCTCAGCGTCAGCAGGCATGAAGGTGATGTCGTGCCGTGCCCACTCCGGCAGTGCTTGCGCCGGGTACGCTGCCATGTGGTGTAGCCTCCGCGCATAGGCTTTCTGTTGCCACACCGAGGAGAACTCTAGTGAAGAGCCCCCAAAGATGACATTTATGATCCGGCGCTAGGCTCCCTCCGGGGCCTATATTCGCAGGGGACCCTCTTGGGGCTGCTGCACGTGGGCCACCACTGGTGGCCGCGCTTCCAGGGCTCTATCCCTAGCGATGCTCTAACGAAGTGCCGCAATAGCGGTGCATGTCCACGTGAAATGATTGCCACGACCATGTACCTCGCACCACATGCCGTAGTCCTGGTGCTCCTGCTCTGCACGGGGTCTATCATCGCGACCCAGGCCGCGCCCTCGCCCCCGGCCTCTACAACCTCGTCCGTGACCGGAGGGGGTGCTATCCTTAGAGCCGCCTTCGATGTCAAAGACGTAGCGGGCCCTCTGGGACCTATGCTGGTTGCGTTTGGGCTTGTCACTCGACGAATCCTGCTTACGCTTGGAGGTGTCCTTATCTCTAAGGCGTCCTTTGAGGACTCCTGCTTGCGTTTGGCGGTGCTCTTTGATGAGTTCTCGTTCTTCGAGGAGTCCTCCGCTTGATTAGTGTTGGAGTCGTCGCCTTTGCGCCGTCGGGAGTCCTCCTCCGCCCTTGTGTACTCTTTCATCTTGTCGAAGAGCTTAGCGACCGTCTTAATTGGCTTGCGCGCATTGTACTTGGCCAACGGCCCTAGGCGGAGGCCCTGGATCGCCGCGTTGATGATGGTAGTCTCGTTGACGTCCTTGACTTGGCAGCGAACCTTGGCGAATCGCTTGAAGTACTCCCGGAGCCTCTCCGAGGGTTTTTGCTTGATAGCAAAGAGTTGATTCGCGTCAATGCGCTCGACATAATTCCCTTGAAAATTGTTGTAGAAGCGATCGTGGATCTACTCCCACGCGTAGATGGAGTTCGACTCTATGGTAAAAAACCAAGAGAGCGCCACTCCCTACAATGCGAGGGGTAGCCCCTTCGCCTTGGTGGAATCGTCTCCGCCTACGGCTTCGATAGCGGTCTCGTACACGCGCACGAACTCTCAGGGGTCCGTGTCACCTTTGTATGGCTCGAAGGTGGTGGGGAACTTGAAGTCTTCCGGCCACACTAATTGCTGCAGGCCCGCGGAGAGGGGGGACTTCGGATCCACGCGCCGAAGTGGGACTCGATTGGATGTAGGGGCGTCGCGGCTGTCCGCCCGCTCTAGCATTGGCTCCGCCGCTGCCACCAGCGAGATTTGTTGGCTCCGAGCCTCTTGCATCTACCACACGGCTCCGCGAAGGTCCGCCAGCTCCCGTTGCAGCGTGCCGAGGGCCGTCAGTAGGGCGTTCTCCACCATCAACGTGGTTGTGTCGGCACACACTGTCAGGTTGGCAGCGATCACGGCTTGCGCTCCAGAGCTACTCGGCGTGCCGGTGCGGTGGACTCCAGAGCCAGTGATGAGGCCGACGTTGCCAGGCGCAGGGGCAGTGGCCGTGCCAGCGCGAGCATCGACATCACTGCTCCCGACAACCCGATTGGTACCGCCAATGCCGACCGCCGTGCCAACGGTGGGGTCGACCGTCGTGCCACGAGCATCGATGTCGGGAGCCGCAGCGCCAGCTTTGCCGTCCACACCCGCAGCCGATGCCGAAGCCCTAGCATTGATGAGCACCTCCGTCGTACTCCTCTTCTTCTTTGCTGCTGATGATGAAAATTTCTTTGGTGCCATTTTTCTTCAGATCTTAGAGCTTGCTCAGTCTTTCCCACGGACGGCGCCAACTGTTGTGGTTACAGATCACCAAACAGTACTAGAATGAGAGTATGATAGTGAAGATGACAGATAAATAATGCTTGGCCCTTTCCCATGTCCAGGGCAGCCATATATATATATTCACATGGGGAGTATTTTACAATTATGTCCTTACACCCAAGAACCCCTCATAAGGATATTTATGTCATTACATATGTCCCATTTTGAACTTACAACAACCCTTGAGAAGGCCGGCTAGGCTTAGATGGGGGCCACCCCTACAACATTCTCATTGGAGAGATATAAGTAGTGTTAGGAAGCATTGCGACAGGTATAACATCCTGTGTAGTGACGAGACGAACCGGTACAGTTACATCCGACATCTTCGTCACACACTCGTATACTCATATGCCGCCCTAACCGTCCCCCATATACTCTCTATAATTGGTTGGTTGTTACCGGCTGCTGTCCATGATGCATGCATATAAGTGCACACATTAGCTGGGTTAGGCGTATAGAACTGCTGCTCCAGCAGGATCAAGAAAGAATTGTGAGGTGGCCGTGCCGACATGGTTCGTCTCGTTGGCCTTCCTCGGCGCCACTCTATGGCGCCGTCCTCAGCTTCCGCATCCTCGCCTACCTTGCGCTCTGCCTTCGCTGGCCAAAGGACCTCCGCCGCCGCTACGGTGCGTGGGCCGTCGTCACCGGCCCGACGTCCGGCACCGGCCTGTCCATAGCCCTGGAGCTCGCGCGCCATGGCATCAACATCAACCTCGTCGGCCGTGACCCCGCCAAGCTCCATGACGTCTCCGACACCATCGGCAGGTCGCTGGCGGTGCAGACGAAGACCGTGGTGTTCGACTTCTCCCTCGTCTCCATTGCTCAAGGTGACATATGCATGTATAGGTTAGAGCAACAGATCAGTTAAAATGTTGAATGAATCCTGACCAGTTTAGCAGTGGCGGAGCCACATTGACGCATGGGGGTGTAGTTGTACTCCCCCAAATTTTTTTGTGCAAAAAATATATATACCTTCCTTAATATACAACATATATGTACACTACATATACTAATATATTCCTGGCAACTCAAAGCCTATTAGCCCAAGTGCCCACGCCATCCTCACTTCATCAGTCGATCAGCCATCCCACCGGAGATTTTCCAATCGACCAAATCTTTCAGGCCTCTGCCCTAGTGTAGCAGCCGAGCTCAAGCTTAGGCACACAGCTCTGCTCACGCGTAGCTCATCACTGCCACTGTCAGCAACCACTAGGCACCAGAGAAGAAAAGGTAAACCAAAGAAGTCATCAAGCCAAGTCTCAATCCCGTGCTTCCTAATTCGTAGATATATTGTTCTAATTTTTCTAATCTGCGTTACTCCGGTTTAACCGTGAAACAGCGGTAGATCCATGGTGACGTTGGCATCGAAGCTGGCGTAGCTGCAGTCCAAGGTGTGCGAGGCGATAAGGTTGGCAGTCAAGCATGAGCACTCGTACCACAAGACACTTATTGAAAGGAACAAGTAGTATGTCGTCGACCCGCTCACCATCGAGAAATGCCAGGAGCTCTCCAAGCAGCTCGTCTACACCCGCCTCGCTAGGTCCCCTACGCTCCTGACTTATTGTGCCTTGTTTTTTACCGCCCAGTTCTTGTATGCGTATGAGTCTTTGATATCGATTAGTTTCTTGAATCTTGAATGCTGGTAGATCGTTTCCTGATGTTTATGTGTTAACTAGCTCTGATGGGATGATTTTCATGATAGTCATAGATTGTTGTATATAGATTGGTCTGGGACATCAGAAAGTAAATTACTCCTTTTTTGCTTTTAGGTTTAAAAGGATTATCTCAAGAATCAAAACCCAAAAGGAAGTTGCAGGAGTTATGATTAATTCTAACAAGCTAAAAAATAGCATAGGTAAATAATACTTGAATGATTACTTAGTTATCTACATTGAACTTTCATACTATATCATTTGAACTTATCGTAGAACGGACATGTTTTAAATTTGTACCTACATCATTTAAATCCTGACTCCGTCGTCGACAGGCGGCAAGGTGATTGGGCTGCTCCGGGAGGCCGTCGAGGGTCGAGGGGAGGACATAGGGGTGCTGGTGAACAACGCTGGGGTGGCGAAGCCGGGCTCGCTATCCCTGCATGAGGCGGACGTTGAGCCCTTGGTGAGGATAATCCAGGTGAACATACTGGCTGTTGGTACTAAGCTAATAAAGACTCAATGCGAACATGAATATACAACACACGCGAACAATCTAGAAACATACACTACTACAGAAATCGACATTACAGACGGTTCAGAAACGTCATCACAGACGGTTTTCTGAACCGTCTGAATTTATGGGTCAGTGATGATCGAAGGTTATCACAGACGGTTTTCGAACCGTCTGTGATTATTAGATATCACAGACGGTTTTTAATTAAAAACCGTCTATGATTATCAGATATCACAGACGGTTTTTAATTAAAAACCGTCTGTGATAACCGATAATCACAGACGGTTTTTAATGAAAAACCGTCTGTGATACATATCACAGACGGTTTTTACTTAAAAACCGTCTGTGATATTCCTTCCTCCTAAACCAAAATCTATTTCTGTTTATTGGCTAGCCTCAGGAAATGCTAGCCATGCCCTCTGAAACAAGCAGATAATCACAGACAAAAAACATACAATTCACACATCTCATTTGCTTTCAGGTACATTTCGCAGACATAAAACATCCAATTGACATCGCACTTCATCTCACAGACATAAAGCATGCATCCATTTCGCAAATCAATTAATTGAATTGAACTGAAATATCCATTAACAAATGCACAGTTACAAAAGATCTACACTGCATTTACACTTAGTGATAAGACCAATAAGAAATCAGTGTGCGCAGTGGAACCGTCCTTCTGGCTGTATGACTTGAGTCAGCAAAAAGAACGCCAACTCTGATTGAACCTCTCGAAGCTCAGACTGTTTCAATGCAGTTGACGGGATTGATACAGCCTGTCGATAGGAATATCAATGTACATATATATGTAACGTGATAAGTATGAAGTAATTATGGGAAGAGTGACAAACCTTGCGATTGGTGACCCTCGAGGAATCGAGGAGTAGTTCCATATGTTGGCAAACGTAGTATCCACATGTGTTGCCCGGCTGCTGCTGGTGGCACTGCAAAAAATGGAATGTGTTAGTTCAAAAGGCATTAGTACCATCTGTTGCATAGGATTAATTAATGTGAAATAGCGAATACCTTAAAATCTCGAACATGTGTCAGCAGGCCGTTGGCCCCGCGCTTCGAGTCACCTCCCTTTTCAATGTACATCGCGAACGCCCTACGTAATTCGAAAAGGTTAACCTTAATCATTCGGAAGGAAAGAAAGAGTACAATGTAGATATGTATGGGGAATATGTGCTTACCTATCGATTACTTGGCTGACAACTGTGAAGTCCATTTTATTCTTACTTAGGGAATCAAGGTAATATACCTTGTTCCATTTTGGTACAATTACTATTAAAATCCAATGAAAGCTCTGATTGAAGGGCATAAGTACATAGTCCTTATTGCGGCAACTCAGCAGGCCTGATGCAATGTACCTCTCGACGAGGGATGCCTCCACGTCGATGGTAGTCTTGGCGACCAATTGTGGGTCCAAGAAACCAGCTGATGAGTTCGATACTCTAGTTTTAATCAGCATGTCCAAGAAACCAGCTGGCGACCAACTGGATGAATGTTCCAATGGCCTGTCCTAGAGTCACGATCTCGTCGTTGGGGGGCTTCGGTAGCGGGACCACCTCAAAATTGACATACACACCATCCACATTAACTTTTGCGAAGCCTGGCGCTAAAGTTTGGCCGTGCACCATGGCCCCGTTACCAGACGAATATGCCTGGCCCCAAGCAGCGTACAAGGGAATGGCGCCATATCTCACTTGGAGCTTGCAGTTCGTAGGCTCCTACATAACGATACAAAATTAGCTACTCGAATAGGCCTACCAATGGAGCAAGCATTCGAGAGGTAATAATTATTACCAGGATGTCGTCCACAGGAAATTTGGACTGGGTATGCGTCGGATTGGACGCGCAGCTACTCGGACGGTTGTGCGGGCTACCTAGCATAGCAGCGGCGGTGGCGGCCTGCTGACTTTCTGTCTGTTTCCGCACCTCTTCTCTGATTACTTCACCCATCTGAGCAAATAGCTCCTCTCAAAGAGATTCCTTGATCTCTTCTCGTAGCTGCTCCTCACGCTCGGCTTTGTTTCTCTTCCTACGCCGATACATTCCGGAGTCATCTTGGAAACCATGTTTCCAAGGAACGTAAAGCCCAAGGCCTCTCGTACGACCCGGGTGCTCCTTGTTTCCCAGGGCCACGGAGAGCATATCATTCTCCCTTGTTCCCTGGAATGATCCCAGGGTAGATTCAAAACTCAGCTCTTCCTGCAAGAGCACGACATGTCATTTCAATTCGTACGAAGTTGTGGAGTAATTACAAGCTACGTCCACTGCGGGATTTTACCCGCATACCCAGCTGTGCCAAGTCTGTGGGGGTGCGTGTTTTTTGCCTGGAGGGCCTTGTGTGCCACACTTGTACTTTTGAATTCTTCGGTCGTTTTCATCGCCTTGAACTCTTCCCATTGTGGTTCCAGGAATGGGTATTTAGTAAAAGGCGTTTCGTCCGTCTCCACGTATTTCCTGACAAGCGTGCTCTTGAAGTTCTTCCATGCTTTGCACGCCGCTTGGTAGGTTTGTCGTTCCACAGCGTGTAAGTGTTCTTCTGGGAACTCGAACGATGCCAAGATTTCGGTCCACAGCTCACGTTTCCGAGTGTCAGGCACGTTCTTCCACGAATTGTATGTGATCTCAATTCGTTGTCGTGCAACTATTCCGACCATGGTTCGGAATGCGTTTACCGCTTGCTTAGGAAGGATAGGGACCCCAGCTGCGTTTACCGCTGTGATGGTCTGTCGGCTCTGAGGCTTCTTTGATAGCCCTCTTCCTTGGCGTCTTGATGTTGGAGCGGACGCCTCCGGCGATGATAATGAAGAATGCGCGGGTGACATGTTGCTCATTTTGTGGGTCTATTAAGATAAGATGAGAATGTTCAAAGTGAGGAAGCACGAAAAGTGAAACATGATGCTCAATGTTCGGAAGAGAGAAGAGGAGTAGAGGGAAGGGGGAGAAGGGAGGGGGTGATGTGGACACAGAGAGGGGTTATGTGCCTATACTATATACTACATACTATATGTGTATATACATACATATACATATACATACCTACATATATACATATACATACCTACATATATACATATATAATGGTAGCAATATGAAGCAACAAGCAACAAGCATCAATAATAGAATCAATAACAGTCTCAACATGAATATGTGATCTCAAATTGTAGGGTTGCACAAGATTAATCTTGGCCGTCCCGCTACTAAATCATATACTCTTCCTTGATTGGTTATGCCAAATAATGAATTCAGTATTTTGAGCTCTAGATACAAACTCTAAAATCTCAAGATCAAGATATATTCAGCATGCATATATTCAAACAGCAGTATTCATACAGATCAAGACCACACAAGTTAACTTTGCCCAATAATTCAGTCTTTTAACTTGTCAAGATTAAATCCTAACAGATCAATTTAATAACATGCTATAACCTGAAAACTGCATGAACCGACAGCTATTAGAGCTCAAGCACTGAATGAACCAATCTCAGTATATGATTTTATCATCATCGAGCAACTGTAGTAAACAATTAATGTACCAAATAGCAATATGTACCAAATAGCAAACTAATTAAGCTACTGCAGTAAACAATGCTCACAATGCTCAAAACCCTAGTCCATCACAGAAAGTGCTCACAATGCAGTCGGTAATCGAGGGGAGGTGGCCGGCGAGGGGCTCGACGGAGGCGGCCGGCGAGGGGCTCGGGGAGGCGGTCGACGAGGGTTCGGGGAGGCGGAGGCGACGAGGGGCTCGACGGAGGCGGTCGACGAGGGGCTCGGGGAGGCCGAGGCGACGAGGGGCTCGACGAAGGCGGCCGGCGAGGGGCTCGGGGAGGCGGTCGACGAGGGTTCGGGGAGGCGGAGGCGACGAGGGGCTCGAGGAGGTGGAGGCGACGAGGGGCTCGACGGAGGCGGCCGGCGAGGGGCTCGAGGAGGCGGCCGACGAGGGTTCGGGGAGGCGGAGGCGACGACGGGCTCGGGATTTACTTGGATCTAGATCGAATAACTGCGCAGCGCACAGGGAAAACCCTAGCCAGAGGGTATATATAGGGAGGTTATCACAGACGGTTCTAACTCAAAAACCGTCTGTGATATTAATATCACAGACGGTTCCAAGTCTAAAACCGCCTGTGATAGTATAAATATCACAGACGGTTCTAAGTGTATAACCGTCTGTGATAGTCATATTATCACAGACGGTTTTAAACTTAGAACCGTCTGTTTTATTGATATCACAGACGGTTCTAAGTTTAAAACCGTCTGTGATAAGCCTTTGCGACTGTAGTTATTAAGACAACACCAATAAGCACAGCTGCATTCATATCCACCACCAAACAGCTGCATTCATATACAACACCAACCAGCTGCATTCATATCAACCATCACATGTGCATCACACATATACATAAATGCCAATACTCATATACATTTTGTCACACATTTTCACATATACATCTCAAAATTGACTACATCACACATTTTCACATATACATCTCAAAATTGACTACATCATACATTTTCACATATACATCTCAAAATTGTCACACATTTTCACATATACATCTCAAAATTGACTACATCACACATTTTCACATATAGATCTCAAAATTGTCACACATTTTCACATATACATTCTTATTGTACTTGCTTATTTCCTTTAAAAATTAGCCCTTCATCATGATCAATGCGTACGTAACTAGTTTCGTCACGTTGTTCATCGTCGACCCTTATGCCATTTCCAAAAGGAGGTAACTCATCAAATTGATTGTATTCCTCCTCGTCCACTACATTCTCCACTCCGACAATTCTCCTTTTTCCATGAAGAACTACATGGCGTTTCTTATTTGCCGGGTCGGTTACATAGAAAACTTGAACAACTTGATTGGCGAGTACGAATGGTTCGTCTTTGTACCCGACACGTTGGAGGTCCACGGTCGTGACACCGTACTTGTCAACCTTCACCTGTGGGAGATGCACCCAACGGCAGCGAAATAAGGGGATCTTGAAAACCACATAGTCGAGCTCCCAAATCTCTTCTATTAAGCCATAGTACGAGTTTCTCGACCCATCGGTACTGAATGCATCTATGCGGACTCCGCTGTTCTAGTTAGTGCTCTTGACATCCTGAGACTGCGTATAGAATGTGTACCCATTTATGTCATATCCTTGCCATGTCACAACTGTAAATGTCGGCCCTTTTGCCAACCATCTCAGCGTCTCACTCGGCGAGCTCCTAGCAATTTGCTCCTTCAACCATTGGTTGAACCAACGGTTGTGTTGCCTCATGATCCAAACATCCGGCCGCTCTGAATTCTGTTGCCGAAGCACATCCTTGTGCTGGTCCACATAAGGCGCCACTTCAGTCATGTGTTGCAACACCGTGAAATGGGCTTGAGTATACGTGTCCATATCTGGAGTGATTGCTTTCCTTCCGATAGTTCCGAGACCCTTCAGCCTCCCTTCATGACGAGATTGAGGGACACCTATCGGTTGAATCTGAGCCATATAATCGACACAAAACTCAATCACCTCTTCGCTTGCATAACCTTCGACGATGCTGCCCTCCGGCCGAGAACGATTCCGTACGTAGGACTTGAGAATTCCCATGAACCTCTCAAATGGGTACATGCTGCGTAGGAATACGGACCCGCACATTTTTATCTCCCACACAACGTGAACAATGAGATGGACCATGATATCGAAAAACGAAGGAGGGAAATACATTTCAAGGTGACATAGAGTCATCACCACCTCGTCCTGCATAGCATCTAGTCCTTCGGGATCGATGACCTTCTGAGCAATTGTGTTAAAGAAATAACATAGCCTCATGATTGTCTCTCGGACTTTGATCGGCAAAATATTTCTAATTGCAATAGGGAGCATCTGTGTCATCAGCACATGACAATCATGAGACTTCATGCCATTTAACTTCAAATCTTGCATCGAAACAAGTTTCTTCACGTTGCCGGAGTAACCAGACGGAACTTTCACACCATGCAAGCACTGGCACAGTTCTGTTTTCTCAGCCTTGGACAGAGTGTAACACGCAGGGGGAAGGTACGTTCGTCCATTATCAGTGCTTGTCGGTGCTAACTCAGGCCTGATGTCCATGTCAGCCAAGTCAAGCCGTGCGTTGACACCGTCCTTTGTTTTATCACGGATGTTCAGTAAGAGACCAATCAAGCTGTCGCACACATTCTTTTCTACGTGCATGACGTCGATGCAGTGCCGAACATCTAGGTACTCCCAATAAGGTAAGTCCCAAAATATTGATCTCTTCTTTCAGGTGTTCTTCTCATGAGCCCTCAATTTACGTCCCTTTCCGAGGACAACATCTAAATCCTTAACCATATCATAAACCTCGCGTCCCCTTAAATGCCTTGGAGCTGAACCATCTTCCTTCTCTCCGTCAAATTGTTTCTTCATCTTGCGGTATGGGTGAGCCCTCCGAAGGAACCGGCGGTGACGCATGTAGACGGTTTTGCGTGAGTGTCTCAGCCATACACTCTCGGTACCATCTAAACAGTGAGTACAAGCTTTGGCACCTTTTGTACTATGGCCCGATAGGTTACCAAGGGCAGGATAATCATTTATGGTGCAGAACAATAAGGAGCGCAGAGTGAAGTTCTCTCGTTTGTACGCATCCCATACATGTACCCCTTCGTTCCACATTACTTTTAGATCTTCCACCAACGGTGCTAGGAACACATCGATATCATTCCCAGGTCGTTTTGGCCCTTGGATAAGTATCGACAGCAAAATATACTTTCGCTTCATACACAACCAAGGAGGAAGGTTATAGATGCAGAGAGTCACGGGTCATGTGCTATGTCGGCTGCTCATGCTACTGAAAGGATTCATTCCATCTGTACTCAGTCCAAACTTTATATTCCTTGGTTCTGCACCGAACTCTGCAAAACTCCTATCGATGTTTCTCCACTGCGCGGAATCAGCAAGGTGTCTTATCATTCCATCCTTCTTGCGCTCCTCCGAGTGCCAACGCAGCAGTTTTGCCTCCTTTGGATTTGCAAAAAACCTTTTCAAACAGGGAATTATAGGAAAATACCATGTCACCTTAGCAGGAGGTCCTTTCTTCGCCTCTGTTCCCTCGCCATCAACTGATTGATTGTTACGTTTGTATCGGGATGCGTTGCACACCGGACATACATGCATGTTTGCATACTCTTTACGGTAGAGGATACAATCGTTCGGGCTTGCATGTATTCTTTCTACTTCCATTCCCAACGGACAAAAAACCTTCTTGGCTTTATACGTGGTTTTAGGCAACTCATTTCCCTCCGGAAGCATGTCCGCTAAAAGACCTAGCAGCGCCGTGAAACTCTTGTCCGACCAACCGTTGCTTGCCTTCAATTTCAACAGTTCAAGCACGGCCGACAACCTCGTGTACTTGCATCCCGTGTACAAAGGTTTCTCTGAGTCCTCCATCAAGCCACGGAATTTAACATACTCTCTCTCATCATAGTTCTCTTCAACATCGCGAAGCATCTGATCCAGATTATCATCGTGCAACCTATCCGAATCCGACCCACAATCGACATCAGCCGGCGGCATGTCATTCAGTTCACAGGCGATGTCATCCGGGGGCATATCATTCACTTCAGCGGCGATGTCATCCGGCGGCATATGATCATTCACTTCGCCATGACTGGTCCAACACGTATAATCCTTTTTGAAACCCCTCCGAATCAAGTGCGATTCAATTTGCCCTCGGTTCTTAAACATCTTCACATTCTCGCAGTCAGTGCATGGACAGCACATATATATCGCCCCCTTATTCAACATATCCTCCTCGGCAGCTCTTATAAAAGCAGAAACGCCATTAATGTACTCTTCACTCACACGGCTCGCGGCATACATCCAGCTTCGGTCCTACGTTACGTACATATATAACAACTTAGTATTAAAATCTAGATTAACTAATTATAACTACATATATACCGGCCACATTTATTATATTGAGACTTTATTTGCTAGATTCATATTACAAACACAACAGCTATTATATAACCAACAATTTTGCAAATTAACCATCTTCAATAACCACTCATGGATTACTTAGAACTAAATTGTAATGCAATTAAAGAAAAAATAAATTGCATTACTAACCATATCTAGAACAACCAGCAAAGTATGAATCTTCAAAGCTCAATCTCTGCCTCTTCCCACCAAATTAACAAGGCCTGAAATCGCCTAGCTTCCTCCCGAGTGAAAAAGTGCGCAGCAGTGGCTAGATCTGGATCGAAATGAAGACAGATGTGGTCTGAGCAGCGCAATAAATGCCTACTGACATTATCACAGACAGTTTTTAATTATTAACCGTCTGTGATAACAAGGTTATCACAGACGGTTTTTATTTAAAAACCGTCTGTGATAATCTGGGATTATCACAGACGGTTTTTAATACAGACCGTCTGTGATACAAACGTATCACAGACGGTTCATAGTTAATAACCGTCTGTGATAATCCATTTTCCCGCCACAAATACCACAGACGTCCTCCAAATTACAACCGTCTGTAATAGTGCTCATTAGAGACGGTTTCACAAAACCGTCTGTGATGAGGCGTCTACTATTAGGCTTTCTGTAGTAGTGATACAGCTGGCAACGAGAACACATGAATTTTTTGCATCGTGCTAACTCTGCGACTTTTATGTTTTTTTTCTTCTGCTATTTATACACAAGGAAGTAGTCAAATTCATGGAGAGAAACAAATACATGGTAAAGACCCGGTCAACAAATCACGGCATGACCCAGCCATAAACACGCCATGATCCGAACGTGAACTATCCAAACAAAAGTAGCATGCACGGCGCACACATGTTCACGTGCACGCAAGTAAAAACAAACAGAAGCTAGCAAAGTTTTACACGGGAAAAAAAATGAGCGACAAGATTAGTTCAACACTAGCGTTGACCGAGGTTACGGCGGCGGTACTGCCGGGGATGGTGGAGCGGGGGAGGGGCGCCATCGTGAAAATCGGCTCGGGGTCGACGCTGGCCATACGCCACCAAACGGTACGTCACGCGTGCTATATATATATATTTGGAGAGTGTCTATACAATATTAAACTATTTTTAAGATTAAGTTAGTCATATTTTGTGACGTTAGATGGAGATCTAACGTGTAAGATCATTTTTTGGAGGGAGCTCGTATAGATGGATCCGTTGGATAGAGATCCAACGTCTCATATCATTTTTTTTTGGATATAGACTTGTATGGGTAGATCCGTTGGATGGATATCTAACGCCTAAATCATTTTTTCGGAGAGGGTTGTATGGGGAATCCGTTAGATTGAGTTCTAACGCCCTAAAATCTAACTAATTTTATTCTTAAAAATAATTGAATGTTTTATAGCATTTCTCATATATTTACTTGACTAGTAGCTGGACGTGTAAATCTAAAGTTGTTCGTAGAGATGATGGCATGATTTTAACTTGATTATTTTTTTAGCAAAATTTTCACTTTACTCGCGTTGAGTCCATCGTGTAACTGGGTTTCGTGCATGCTGGGTTCTTGTCAAACGGTATGTTGCTGAGTTCTCCGGGAGCCTTTCCGTCGAGTACAAGAGCGAAGGAATCGATGTGCAATGTCAGGTAATCACTGCGTGACCAACTCAGAACATTCGTGGATAGATTAACCTCACTTAATTTGCAGGTGCCGTTCCTAGTGGAGACGAAGATGCTGTCGAGCACTGTGAAATCCAGCTTCTTCCTGTTCTTCGTGCCGACCCCGGACGCCTACGCCCGCGCCGCGGTGCCAGCTTCAAAGGTGGATCAGCGGCGTCGTGCCGGAATTCGCTCACGACAGGTACCGCCTACGCCAGCATCTGCAGCAGAGAGCCATCTTTCGGAGGCTCAGGTTGTGGAGGGCGTCCCAGGGGAGTTCACGGGACAAAGTTAACTAGCTAGGATGCAGCTAGCCAGAGCCAGACGGTACCTGCCTGTAGCTGTGTTGCTATCAAGAAGAACAGCGATTTTAGCGGTTGTTTGGATCAAGTGAACATCTAGCGGCGATCAAAACTTACATGATAGGGCTGCACATCTTTGTCCTGAGTTCTTTACAGGGATTGAATGGTACCTTAATATGGTTCGATATGTATATCTGCTGAATTAGTTTTTCTTTCACTGAATGAGTAGGTAAGACAAACAGGCCTAGTCATACCACTAGCAGATACATTATTTTTTTTTGATAAATATATGCTCAATAATGGTCTCGAATTATTGTGCCCATTACAAGGATAGGCTGTAGAACTCTTTTTTTGGGCCGCCGGGGGGGGGGGGGGTTCGCCACGTCGCATATGGGCTGAGAGGAGGGGAGAGAGCACGAAAATGTGTTCAAAGTGTCTCATGCACGATACGGGCTCAAGGAAACGACCTAGACAAAGTTTGGAACAAAGTTGAAGCAAGAGTTGTGCCTCCTAAACAGCTTAGAATTCGAGTCGTAACTACAAGTTTAAGAGGCCCTTTAGCGCAGGGTCAAAAGAAAATATTGTAACACTATGTGGAGGATATGACATCACTGAGGACAATGGTGGTGAGTTTGAGTTGACAAAAATGCAATGGAACAAATCTGGGAGAAGAAATAGGGAATGTGGCCTGACCTTTGTACAGGGGTGGTTCGATCGCTGGGCATGCACGGTTTGACTGGCCATACAACGGTGATCAGATTGCCGGTGTGATTTTGCCTAAGAAGGCTTGAGGCGGTTTGACCGCCATGGAGGTTAGATCGGCAGTTTGGATGGATACCAAATACTTGTGTGGACATGTCTTGTGTTGAATTTGCGCTATATGGCAATGTTAATTGAAGCTGGAATCAAAACTAGATAGCAAAATATAGATTCCAAAGAGGCTATTTTTGGGGTGAGTTAACCGGTTTGACCGGCCTCTCCATGGCTGTCAGACCTGCATGGTGGTAGTAGTTAGACCAGCCTTGGACTTTTCAGAGGTAAATGCTATGATATGAAAAATTGGGGAACTTACATGGAAATGGTTCTAGGCTTTGGCATGATGAAATATGTGATGTATATTTCATGTGTGGAATTGACTTGGGTCAAATTGGAAGAAACTTGAGTTCAAAAATAGTTGGCTTTGTCTATTTTGTGTAGGTGGTTCGGGAGTCAACAATTATTAACAGCAAGGTGACCTGGACTTAATTGATTGAGAGAACCAAGGTCCAATATGGTCATGGAGGCTAGGTAAAATGGTTGGACTCAATCAAGATGCAAGATGGACAATGACCATGGAAGCAACAAATGGTCAAGGCGATTGAAACACGTGGTGCACAAGTGACTTATGCCCAGTTGCAAGTGAGGATGATTCGTTGGGATTCAAACATGTGATAGGCTTGACAGCGAGTCATTGGGTCCAAGTGGAGGATGACGAGGCATGGCAATGCTTCGAGGCTGTGGATGGGCGATATGTCAGTTGAGGGGCAAACTGGTCTTTTACCCAAAATTGGTAAAGTGGGCGGTTTGCAAAATTGTGGTGAAGACCTAAATGGATTAGGTCAAGGCATCTCTAAGGAGGACAAGTCATGATGGAATCGGGTTATTGGAGCCAATGATGAAGGCAATGCTTTGAATAGTGTGCGTGAGTTAAAAACCCATGTGAATGATGGGTTATCGGGTTCCCATGAGTGTGTAGTGGATAGTATCCACTTTGTAACTTGGCTTAGAGTTAAGGTTTGTTCCTCCACTATATAAGGGGGCTTGAGAGGAGAGAGTGAAAGAACCCTAACCATAATTACCTTTAAACACTATAATTAGCAATAATTAAAATTTTAATTAAGAGTTATTACAAAGCAGTAACTATGAGGATGAATTACAATCTTTGGGTCAAATCTAAAATAATTAAACCGAAGCTAATTATTACAACCTTTTTACAAAAATGGTGCATAAGCAAAATTAATTTCAAAAATTGCAATTGTAGTAAACTAAAAGCTAAGTTAATTAGTGTATTGCATTCCAGTGCTTTGTTCTTGCGATTAGCCAATGTTAGTACCCCAAGCCAGCCACCCCAACCCGTTTCCTTTACTTTTGTCAGGGGAGAGCAAATCAAATAACAATCCAAGGAAGAATAAGAGAGAGAGGGGGGAAAGAGTTGCCGTCAATACCCTCAGGCTACTAGAGCCAAATAGAATGGCGTTCTTAGATTTTCCCAGACCGTCCCAGGTTGGTTAGCGCCTCTCACCATTAGTGGGCCACATCATCCAGTAATTAAAATCCAAAGCCCACATTTTCCAAACTTATGTCAGCCACTACAAATCCTAAAACAGTGCTTAGCCCACATTATGACCCTCGGTCCAAAGCAATAGAGAACTAAGACACAAGAGAGGATAAGATCGGCGCTGCCCAGCTGTGCATAGCCAGACTCCAACTGAAATAGAGAGGAGAAGGCCGAAAACTCCTCATATATAAGCCTCAATCCAGCCAATCGACCGTATTGCCCACTGCATTCCCAAAAACAACTGATAGCAAACCAGCCGGGAGTTCATAAGCACACAGAAAGCCCCAAGAACAACCAAGAACAACAAGAGCAATTGAGCTCCCAAGCCAAGCCAAGCCATTCCATCCATCTCTGCTCTCGGCCAAAGGCCAGAGTGCTAAACCAACCAAAGTCACGGTCCACCGAGTAAGGAGAGAGGAGTGTCAGAGAATGACAGGTAGAACATAGAGGAAGACAAAGGCGAGTGAGGACCACGGGACAAGGAGGCGGACAGTGTGGACCACCACAAACTGATGACCACCACAAGATGACATCCCCGATCGCGACAAGTACCTTGACCGCACCTTCGTCCATGACTACAACCGCGTGAGGACCACACCGCAAACTCCCCACCAACCGAACACTGTCCATTCTCATCCTGACACACAAGTAGGCCCACAATCCCTCCCACCTTTTCTTCTTCTTTTTGGTTTTGTCTCAAGTAAGCACACAAAATGCTCAGCACTACTCCTTAGCTCGTCTGGTTGAGCCAGACAGCTGAGAAGGAGGGAGAAACTGCGTAGCCCAACTGGTGGCTACCACAGCAACCGGTGGCCACCCTAGCACTATGAGCACCCTTAGGCTTGGAGAACCACACCCAGGTGTGAGAACCCTAATTATGAGTTCTATCAGCACAACCACTAGGATTCCCAGAATCGGGTTGGTAAATCAGTGCATAAAAATAATGAAAACATTAACTAAAATCAAAGTCAGGAAGCTCAGGTAAGGATAGAAGAGAAGGTAGAATTGGAGAGTAGTCGCAATCGAGCCCCAGCCCTAGCCATCCGACCAAGCCAAGCCCACTGTAGTAATCCCTGACTAGTAGCATCCTCTTGAGGGAGAAGAGGATGTTAAGTGAACGGCCGAGTAGTCGTAGTCGAAGGCCGAGTGGTCATAGTCGGAGCAGTCGAGTAGCCATTGTAGCCGAGTAGTTAGAGAGGCCGAGCAGTCGGAGCCGTTGTTATCGAGTAGTCAGATTAGCTGGGTAATCGAGGGAGCTGAGTAACCGCTAGATTTGGTGAGTAGCTGCTAGATCCAACGATAGGGAGTAGTGATAGCAGTAGATCCAACGAGGAGTGACCCGGAGGAGGCCAGATTTGTCTGGATCCGAGCCAGAAGGGCTGAGTGCACATGGTAGCCGAGGGAGCATCAAGCCTCGAGGACGGAGGGAGAAAGAAGCAAGCACCAGTGCCAAGAAGGGAGAGCGGATGAGGAAGAGAGCAGTGGCCAAAGGCTGAGGCATCGGTCGAAAAGAGGAGTGTTTCCATTGGCTGAGAGGAACCGAGCGTTAAAGGCAAGGAGTAGAGGAGTGTGAAGTGTCAGCAGAAAGGGGAGAGAAGGAGCATTTTGTCAGCCGCTTGGTCGTGGGACAAGTGTTGGCCGTTGGCCAAGAGTAGATCTAGGCCAAAAGGCCTGAGCCTTTGAGACCGTTATAGTAGGTTCAAGACTCAACTTTAACCCAGTAGATAGGTTAGGCATCCACTGAGACAGGGAAGGGAATTTTCTAACCTATTAGTACCTTAAATAACTAATTTCTTATAGGAGTGCATCTGCCTGTAATGCAGAAATCGAGCAAGCTCAAGCTGAGGTAGCAGAGCAAGTTGCCGTTGATTCTAGTACTTACTACTACCCAGGCAAACTAATTCTTGATCATGAATATAGTTATGTCAAATGTACAAATTACTTTCTATGTCATTACAGTATAATTGCATTTGAAAAAGGTATTTGAAAAGTCAAATCGATAAAGAAGATGAAAGATGTATGAATGAGAAAAGAAAAGAGGAGAAAAGAAAGAGAAGGAAAGAGGAACAGAGGGGGTAAAGTAGTAGTCCAACTAAGAGGAGCAGTAGGACTACAAGTATATATAAAGGAGAGTAACGGGGACCTTGAAAAGGCAGAGAGAGAGAGAGCAGGCAAGATCCCGTTACATATGGCTAGTATATAAGGATCTACCAAACTATCACTCGAAACGGAGACCGTAAATAAAGTGCCAACCATTTTTCATCTCAAATGGGTAGGAAATAGTACCCCGTTACATTATTCATCTCTCCATATTGGGTAAGTAATTAAGTGTGAGTAGAGATGGATAAAGCTCAAGACTAGTAACGCCAGTCTGGAAGTGAGTAAGTCCCGGGACGCTATTGGAAGTTGGTGGAGCCCAGGTGAGTGACCCGGTGCACCAATGGATAGATGGGTTGGAGAATTGAGCAACGTAACTTGGAAAAAGTTCTGTACTTTGAACTTGACCTCATACCAAAGGAAGTGTGGAAAGCCTAGTTAAGATGGTTCGGAGTAGCTATAAGACAGTAGCACAAGCCTGCCCAATGCTAAATAAAACCATAAATTCATACCAGTCTCTTGGATGGACTACGGTGATCACTAGGGATCTTTCTTTACCCGAGTGAAAGGTAGAATTTTTCACAATTAAAAGATGTCAATTAATTTGGTAAAGCTAATTTCTGAATTTAGATGACTAGAACTGGACTTAAGGACAAAGAGAGGCATGCAATGCATTTTACTACTATTGCACTTGTTGAGTACATTAGTACTCACCCTTTCTATTATTCTCCTTTGTTAAACCCCACTCTGACCAAGGAATACTTCGAGCTAGATGAAGGGGTAGTAGGCACTGCCGAGTTCATGGGAGAGGAGGACAGCGATTACGAGGAGCCGGGGGAGGTGGACCCCCTATACTATGACTGGGATGAGTAGGTGTCCCACTGAGCCAAGCAAGAGAGTTCTAGGGTATCAGTCTGTATCTTTTGCCCCTTATGTATTTGTACTAATGACTATAGCCCTTGTGGTAAGTGCTGTAATAAAAGTACAGTTTCTACATTTTTGTTCTGCTATGCAATTATAGTAAAGGTTTGTTATATGTTGGAACAGTGTTCTACTGATTAGGAAAATAATAACCCATTGCCTAAGTGTGATTATCTTTGGGATAATTATACAGGGCGCCATAGAGATAAAAAAAGGCTTGGGAGATGAGAGCACTCATGTATTGAAAGAAATATAGGGTTTTGAGGTGAGTGCTTGTGATCTGCCCTTGGGGCTTTGTCCTTCTGTTGAAGTGATTGTAACCATTCCTCTCTAAGTGGTAATAGAATATCAAACTTTATTCATCATGTCTCTCTTGCTCTATGCTTTGGTTTTCTTTCCTTCTAGAGGTGTTTTGGTGATTCTTTGTTCCTGGGGTTTTCCTCTTGTTTCTTGGTGTGGTTTTGATTGTTGGGATGTCTTAGAACCCATCTATTATCTATAGTCCATGAGTTGGCTTAGATCAAGTTTTTCTTTTTTGCTTGTTCTTGGTGCAACTCTCTTATTTGGATAAAGGTTGGAACTTTAATGATGATTCTTAAAATCGTTGGTAGGAATAAGTTCTTGGTATCTTAGAGAAGGTGTTTTCCAATTTTGAGGTGATTTGGAGCCCTAGATCAAAAGCTAGGTCAATTTACGCTTTGAGCCTCATGCTGATTCTAAGGTATAGAGGTTAGGCAATTAGATCGGTATCATCCCAGTGGTCAGACCGCACTAACTATGGCAGTCTGACTGTCCCTGAAGGAGTTGGTCTGATTTGACTGTTTTTCACTGTGTTGAGGCATTTGCAAGTTAGATCTAATCCTAGTAGCCTCTCATAGCTATTTAGGTGAAAAAATCTCAAATATCTAAAGGAAAATTTAGTTGTAGTTATTCACCCCCTATGTTTGCCATACCTGGTGTTCAAATGCATTGAAGTGGTTGCCTTTGAAATCCCAAAGATGAGATGGAGCACTCTCACCTACCTCCCCTTAGAAACTATAGCATGTTGGAGATGCCCTTAGCCTTGTACGTCCTTGAAGATTCATCCTTTTTCTTCCTCTCCCATGAAAGCTAGTCTGCTACTAGCACCACCTAAATTAAATGCCCCCCTTGCTCCATAGATGCCCTCTATTTGTATGCCACAACATCAAATGTAATAGTCACTCTAATATGTCTAGACATCAAAGGCGGCGGCTATAAGAGCCTAAAAGTTTGCAAACCAAAACTTTCAAAAACTAGCCCTTCAAGTTTTTGAAACCTTTATTTTCTATTTTTCTAACTTCTTCTGATTTTCTCAAAATATGTTGAGTTTATTTGAATTATTCTTTTGCTGGACATGCATTAATGAGAACCATATAAATAGAAAACCAAAAAAGAAAAGGGCAAAACCCTCTGTTGGGCCATCATGGCCCAACTCTTCCTCATCCTAGCCAGCCTTTTGCCCAACAAGATGAGCAACACACACACTCCACCCCACCAATGCCTCAGCATGCTAAGCTGAGCCTCGCTCGTTCCACCACTGCCCTATGCCTGTGCCCTCGGGTAGAGCTGCCACCGCCTCTGCCTACGCCTAGCCAAAGAAGCCATTGGTGCCCACTTCCTGTATAAGCCGCACCGCAATCCGTCACTCGCCTTGGCCTCGCTACACCTCACCATGGCACGCCCAACTACAATCACGTCATGCCGCTGCCTAAGCCACGCTTTGGCCATGTTGAGCCCTACTATCCTAGCTTGTTGCACGCCACAACGCCCTGGAACATGCCCATACCACGCCGTTGAGCCATAGTCGCATTCCCACTCAAGTTCACAGCTTATAAATAGGAGCCCATGTCCAGTGAGTTCGTCCTTTAGCCCTCTCCACACTCCACTAACCATTTTGACCACCACCACCCTGTTTCACCGCCACTGAGAATCTCCAAAAATTTTACAACCTCATCATCCCTCATCCAAAATAGCCGATTGCCTTAGCTTCTCCATTCCCAAAGTGCCTAAGCCCTCTCTACCCCAGCTAGATCCCTGTCAACACCATAGGAGGCCACCGCCTTGCACACGGTGCCGCATTGCCTTGCACCGAGATAGCCCAAGCAAATCACACCTGCCACTACTAACCTACTCACTAGTGCTCCTGAATCCATATCTCATGCCTGGATTTTGCCGAAGCTGCCACCCCATAGAAGGCCTCCATGCCAAGCTCCTGAACAAAATGCCCGCCCACACTGTTCCTTTCCAAGCCCAACCAGCCACCAAAATGGACTCCCTGAACCTTCTTTATTCTCACTATGCTAGCATTTCATTGGCAAACGACCACCATCACCGTCACTGTTGCTGGACCACCGACTCACTCCCGGTTAAACCAAGTTAGCATGGGTCTGAGCTAATTTATGGATGGCTTTCCCAGTTCCAGGCCGATTCCCCATTGAGTCAACTTATCCCAGCACCGAACAAATTGCATTTATCCCAAAAACATATACTATACTTATTATTCATCTTAGTTTACCACTGACCTATTTGCAAAACCTAATTGTTGACACTCTGTTAAGTTTCTAGCAATTCCCTGCTAAAGCCTTTACCTCCTAAAATGCATTTCCACATTCATTAGAATTTATTTGGCTATATTGTTTATTTCATTGGTTCATATTGCATTAGGAAACATCATCACTAGACTTAGAGAAAGATAAGGAGTTGGAACTAGAGCAGGAGGAGAAGGACAAGTAGTTGAAGTAGAAGGGTGGTACTACGTCGTGCTGGAAAGCAAGCCATGTCCTTAATCAGATAAATCCTATCAGAGTAGTATCTTCTAATTAACATGATGCATCGTTTGTTTTCAATTATAGTATTTTTTATTGATATGATGAATAGTTATGCCCTATTTATTATTGTTGCTTAAGCTTGCCTTGACATTGATGATACCTTGTTAATCCTTGATCAAACTAGGATAGAAGGTATAGTGTACATGAAACACTAGATAGGTTATAACACTATACTCACACTCACTTGGTTATTATATGGCAAATCATCAAATAGCGATGATTTATGCTATGGTTAAATTGATTTGGTTGTCGGTAAGGACCTAAAGCATATAAGGATGAAACCCCATTATGCCATGTAAAAGGCACAGTTAACACTCAACCGCACGATCAATTTATTGGACCTGATTGCATGTTGCTCTAGTGGATTGAACTTCTATAGAATTGGAACCCGTTAACATCTTGTACTCTAGCAAGCCCCTGAGCAACTCACCACCCTAGGGCCCAGTTGACACATGCTTTTTTGTGTATTAGCCCATAAGCAACTTGCATGCCACATGGTTCAGGTTGACATGCTTGTTCGTTGGCAAGCCGCTGAGTAACACGTCGTGCCATTGGGCATGGTTGATATACTATCTCTATGTAACAGCCAATGAGTAACATGTGCTCTAGACAGGTGGAATGTTCGGGCGACATACTGCCTTTGTGTGGGAGTAACCGAGTAACCCACATTCTCACAACGGTAGGTGCTCATTGAAACAACTAGGTGCAACCCGCTCAAGGGCCACACTAGGTCGGCCATTGATATGACCTTTAACATACCGGATAGAAGGAATATATATTTGGAGTGGTATTACACCTTGGTGTCCGATCCACAACCTAGCTAAGTGGAGCTATCGTGTGGGTAAAGCTGGTCGTAAAGTATTTGAATACACCATGCTTACGTTAAATGAAGCAAGTGCCCTAACCTGTGGTGGTGGCAAAATAAACCCAAGTATTTTAGCAAACACTCCTTTTTTCTGTTAACAAAAGATATATATCTGACTAAATCATTTGGTAAAAAAGGAATGGTTGTTGGCAGAAAGTTAGATAATGCAACATGTGTCATTTATAACTCAAAATGCAGGTCAGATATTATACACTTAAGTATTTATCATCATGTATACAGTGCATCCTACAAAACAGACTTTAACAAAACTCTCAACAATATAATAGAAATCTATGCAGACCATTAATACCACAAACGGTTCTATAATGGAACCATCTGTGATGTTGTAGCATATCACATATGCTTCTATTATAGAACTGTCTGTGATGTTGTAGCTTATCACAAATGGTTATATTATGGAACCGTCTGTGATGTGAAAGCATATCATGATGTGATATCACAGATAGTTTGTGACACTAAACTGCCTGTGATAGTTCCTTCTTTAGCTACAACATATCATGTTTTTCGGCTAGCCTCAAGAAATGCTATCCATACCCTCTGAAAATAAGCAAGTAAATACAATCACAGATGTAATTATTTTTTAATTACTAAATCAATTACAATAGAATAGTTCTTAATTACATTGGCTATTTTCTTTTAAATAAAACCCTTTACGATGCTTGGTTCTTCCTCGAACCTGATGCTATCTCTGAATGGAGGTAACTCATCAAACTGATTGTACTCTTTCTTATCCACGACATTCTCAACTCCGACATTCCTTCTTTTTCCATGAAGAACTATGTGGCACTTCTTATTTGCTGGGTTGGTTACATAAAAAACTTGAATAACTTGCCTCGCAAGTACGAATGATTCATCTTTGTATCCTACATGTTCGAGGTTTATAGTAGTGACATCATACTTGTCAACCTTTACAACCTGTGAGAGTTGAACCGAACGGCATTGAAATAGAGGGATATTGAAAATTATATAGTCAAGCTCCTAAATCTCCTCTACAAGCCCATAGTAAGAGCTTGGGCCAGTGGTATTGAACTACTTATAAAATACATCTATACAAACACAAGTTCTAGACTATGCCGTTTTCTATCCTGATCTGTTGCATAAAATGTGTATTCATTAATGTTGTATCCTTGCTATGTCACAATTATAAATTTTGGCTCTTTTGCCAACCATTGTAGCATTTCACTTGACCTCCTAATGAATCGCACCTTCAACCATTTGTTGAACCGACGATTGTGCTCTCTCATGATCCAAACCTCCGACTGGCCTGGATTCTCTTGGCATAGCATGTCATTGTGCTCTTCAATATATGGGACACTTCAGTCATTTGTTGCAAGACCATAAAATGGGTTTGAGTATACGTATCCAGATCGAGAATTATTGCTTTCCTTTTGATGGTCCCAATGCCCTCTAGCCTCCCCTCATGATGAGATAGAGGCACACCTATTGGTTTGACCTGAGCTATGTAATTGATGCAGAACTCAATGATCTCTTTGGTTGCATAACCTTCAATGATACTGCTCTCTAGTTGAGATCGATTCCATACATAGGACTTGATAATTCCCATATACCTCTCGGACGGGTACATATAATGTAGAAACATGGGGCCGCATATCTTTATCTCTTTCACAAGGTGGACAATGAAATGGACCATGATATCAAAAAATGACATAGGAAAATGCATCACAAGATGATATAGAGTTGTCACCACCTCGGCCTATAGAGCATCTAGTCCATCGGGATCGATGACCTTCTGAGCAATTGCGTTAAAGAAACAACACAACCTCATAATTGTCACTCAAACCTTGTTTGGCAAAATACATCTAATTACAACAGGAATCAATTATGTCATTAGCACATTATAGTCAAGAGACTTTATGCCAATTAATTTTAAATCTTCCAGGGAAATAAGTTTCTTCATGAGGTTCGTTTTTTCGGTTTTTAGTCGGTTTTTCCCGAAAAAACCGAACACCAAAAAAACATAAAATATAAAAACTGAACCGAATACCGAAAACCGGTCAAACCGAGTTGACCGGTTCGGTTCGGTTTTTTCAGTTCGGTGACAAAATGCACAGCCCTAATGCTAGTAGAGTGACCGGATAGAACTTTCACACTATACAAGTACCGGCACAGTTTAGTTCTCTCGAACTGTGATAGAGTGTAGCAAGCTGGGGGAAGGTACGTCTGGCCTTTATTGGTCTATATTAGTACTAACTCGGTCCTGATGTTCATAATGACCAGGTCACATCGCACGTTGACACCATCCTTTGTTTTATCATGAATGTTCAGTAACAAAGCAATCAAGCTATCATATATTCTTCACTACATGCATGTCATCGATGCAATTACGAACTTCTAAGTGCTCCCAATAAAGCAAGTCCCAAAATATTGAGCTCTTCTTCCACATGTTCTTCTGACGGATCCTCAACTTATGTCCCTTTTCAAGCACAACATCGATATTCTTGGCCATATCATAGACCTCTTTCTGGCTAAATGGCCTTGGTGCTGAGTCGTCTTCTTTTTTCTTCAAATTATTTCTTCATCTTGCGGTATAGGTGATACCTTGGAAGAAACCTATGGTGACACATATACAAGTTTTGCGTGAGTTATTCAACCATACACTCTTGATATAATCTAAGTAGTGCGGATAGGCTTTGGCTTCTTTTGTACTCAACCCTGACAAGTTACCAGGGGAAAAAATCATTGATGGTGACAACATGGCGCAAAGTGAAGTTCTCTCATTTGTCCACATGCCATACCTATACCCCCTACGTTCCATAGTATCCCTTTGTCACATGTATACATTCACAGTCCAAGTACTATATCGGCTGCTTATGTTACCGAAAGGATTCATTCTATCTGTACTCAACCCAAACCTTATATTCATCAGTTCCACACTGAAGTCTACAAACATCCTATCAATGTTCCTCCACTACGCAGAATTAGTAGCATATCTTATCATTCCATCTTTCTTATGCTCCTCCGAGTGCCAACGCAGCAATCTTGCATCCTTTTGATTTGCAAATAAACGCTTGTAACAAGGAATTATAGGCAGATACCATAACATCTTAGCAGGAGGTCATTACTTCACCTCAATGTCCTCGCTGTCATCAGAATCATTCTTACGCTTGCATCGGGATACTTTGCACACCAGACAAACATATAAGTTTGCATACTTTTTATGGTAGATGATACAATCGTTCGGACATACATGTATTCTTTCTGTTTCTATTCCCAGTGGACAAAGAATCTTCTTGACTTGGTAGTTGGTTCTCGGCAACACATTTTTCTCTGAAAGGATGTTCGCTAGGAGACCTAATAACGCCGTGAAACTCTTGTCGAACCAACCATTATTTGCCTTCAATTTTAACAATTCAAGAATGTATGACAACTTTGTGTATTGAGGCTTACAGCCTAGGAACAAAGGTTTCGCTGAGTTCTCCATCAAGCCCTCGAATTTATTAAACTCTCTCTCAGTATAATTCCCTTCTGCATCATGTAGCATCTGATCCAGATTGTCATCGTGTGACCTGTCCTCATCGAAACCATAGTCCACAACCGGCATATCATTGTCTCCCTCGTCGATATTATAACTACTTTCCTGTATAATCTTCTCTTCACCGTAACTAGTCCAACATGTATACCCTTTTTAAAATCCCTTCGAATCAAGTGAGTTTCAATCTACACTGAGTTGGTAAACATCTTCAAATTATCACAATCAATGCACAGATAGTACATATATTCCATCCTCTTCTTAAACATATTCTGCTTGGCTGCTCTTCTAAAAGCAGACACGCCATTAATGTACTCTTCACTCACACAGTTCTCAATGTACATCCAGCTTCGGTCCATCTATGATATGCATGTAACAAATTAGTGCCAAATTGGATTATTAATGCTACTATAGTTAGGTAGTCTAATACTTACACATAATTGTCATTTACTTTAATAAATTATCCATATTTAAATTAAGTAGCTAATACATACTATTCATGAAGCAATGTATATCAAGCAAGAATATGTTGAAGTAAACTAGGAGTAGTGATCTATTCTTAAATTGGAGCAAACTACCAAGCTGGATCTAAACCTAGTTATCATCTCTCTTTATTACAAAGCATATAATTAGAAGCAAATATTAATATCTAATCAGTAAGAATAAATTGATTTACAAGCTAGATCTACAAGCGGTATGCTTTCACCAAACTCCCCAAAGCCGGCTACCTCCTTCAATGCAGCACAATGAAGATAGATCTATCAGGACCGATCTTGCTAGGTATTTAATAATGTGGCGTATCCCAGACATGTCCAACCGTAAACCATCTGTGATAATGGGAGATTTTACAGACAGTTACTATTACGAACCGTCTGTGATAAGTAATTATCATAGACAATTTGTATTAATAACGTCTGTGAATACACATTACAGATGGTTCTAAAGTAGAACCGTTTGTGATAAATACACTGCACATGGTTCTAAATGCATATACAAAAACATATTATCATATACAAAAATGCAAATTCAGTAATGCCTCAGGAGTAAATATGTATTACTAGTAGTTTTTTTACCGGTCAGTAATGCTGATCATGTCGTTATACCAAGATTGTTTACATATATAGAAGACAGCAAATACAAATTCAACTGCTTGTATTTATATATGGCCAAATAGCGTGGCCAGTTGCTTCTTACAAAAGATAAAAGAAGTAAAAACATAAATCTTTGAAGTTTTTCTAGTGGCGGAGGTAGCATACTATCTTCGTCTTCAAAACTTCGTATGCAATGTGGTCGGGATCGGATGGTTTAGGATCATCAATGAATGAGGCCCAACATGTGTTCACTCATTGATGCGCTTGTTCGAGTGTCTCTTGAACACCCTTTGACTGAACAATCAAGTCGAATTGAGCCCATAGGCTCTCTTTCCTTTCTTGAGGAGTCTCGGCAAAGTTGACTCGGTCGCCTGCCGCCTCGACTAGGCACTCCAAACGCTGGCAAGCCTCCTGGAAATATGCAAATCATTGTGGAGGACCACGTCGATGGTGAGATTAGCTCATGAAAGAGGGAGACCAATGAAAGACGCGGTGGAGAAGGATGTTAAGACGACAGAAGGTGACCTTCAACTGCTTTGGCAAATCCTCGGACATAGGAGGGATGACACTTTTGGCACAGTATCCTTCCGTAGCATCCACCAGTGTACGACCGATGAGGTGCTTGTACAGGATGGCCAGGTTGGCTATCAATGCTGGTGACATAGAAGAGTAAGGAGCAATTTATTTATGCTCGTAAGATAAAGAAGACAAGGAAGATAGGCGGCCGGCGAGGTGATTGCACAGGATCAATGATGTGGGGATTAATCTCTGGTGGTGAACAATCATTTTGACACAACAAGGAATAAATTCAGCGTGTGAGATGACGAGACATATCGAAGAGCTGAAACGATCGAAGAGACATACGTATCGAGGAGACGAAGCACCATTCATGTGTACAAATACATAGCATAGATGGTTTTAACCACAAATTGTCTGTGATACATAATTGTCATAGACGGTTCGTATTAATAACCGTCTGTGAACTATCACATATGGTTCTAATTAAAAACCGTCTGTTACATCTGTAATTATCACAGACAATTCATATTAATAATCATTATTAACAAGAACTATCTATGATAGTTGCGTATTATAGATGGTACACGGTCACGCTTGTAAAACCATCTATGATAATTATAGCACAGACGGTTCCTTATGAACCATCTGTAATGAGACATCCAGTATAGCTTATTTTGTAGTAGTGATTTTCTTTTAATTCTTAATTGATGGGTAAATGTAAGTTCTAACCAGAATCTCAATTCTATTTAAATAACTTCGATTTTTATACTTGCTCTTTCACAATTTCTTTGTGCAAGCATTTGGCTCATTAATTCACTATGTGATGCTATGTTACTGCTTCCACATATGAAATGCAACACAATGAACTGATAAAAAATCAATTTCTAACCACAAATAATCAAGACCTCTCTAGCATGAGTAATTCACAATTAAAAGCGGTGGTCTTTCTTCCTTCGTTCCTATTACAAGTGGCCTTTATGCATGATGACGTGCAAAATTTAGTTTACTTAAATGAGCCCAAGACCCCAAATTTACATGCGCCATCATCTGTGACTGGAGCCCGAAGTGCGCCGCAGAGGCCACGTTGCCTTACCCTTGCAACATCCCTAGCTGACCCTACCCAAGCATGGCCATGTGCACTGCCAGCTACTGTTGCCACACCTTCCCTTCGCCACCAGAGAAGCACATCTGCCCACCGTACATCTTGGCCACCACAGCGGCGTACTGCGGAAGCTGGTTGATGGCGACGAGGCGGGAGGCCGAACCCGAGTGGTGGATTTGGCCAAAGCCCTCGGCATCGGCTGACTTATGGGTGGGCGAAGGCTCCTGCAGCCGTGGGAAGTCCATGGATGCGTTGCCGGCGATAACCACGACTGGGTCAAGCTGTGGGGAGGAGGTGTCGGAGACAGGGGATTTGGAGGGAGAGGCGGGTGTTAGGGTTGGGATTTTGTGGGTGGAGGCGGAGGTTGCAAGCTAGTCGGGCTATGGTGAGGCAGTGCGCGGTGGACTCTTGCCCCTGGTCTAGAGCCCCTGCTACCACTGGCTGAACCCTTAGGTACCTCCCTAGCACCCCCACCACCTCCCATTATAGAGGTACTACCTTTATCGTACACTTATCTCATATTAGCTTTGTCCCATGAGCATCCTCTAAATTTTAGTCTTGGGTACGCCACTGCACGGTTACGCAATCAGTTCGTTGTTGGTGTGGCAATTGTTACACTATCGTGTCATGAGGATGTACACATAGTCGGTATGTACTTTCTTTTTGTTTCAAGAGGACACACGGTTGGTACCTAGGTAGCTGTTCACATATATGACACTAGCGCTTTTTTTCAAGTTTGTCTCTAGATACCTATTTTGTAAATATAGCCTCGTTCCCGAGCTCGATAGGTGCGGTAGGTGACACTTGTCTCCTACCGCACCACTGGAGCTCGGCAGGACCGGTAAGAGACACGTATTGCTGCCACGCCATTGGAGTTCGACAGGACCGACAGGAGATAGATGTCACTTGTCGCGCTTGCCCAGCTTGGGGACGAGGCTTTATTTGAAAAAAAAAAGGGAAATTCGAGGGCCAAGTAAAAAAATGCTCCAGTACATATGTGTGAACAGACGTACTTGGGAAGACCCATGCACGTCATAAACACGGATCGGCGGACCAGCTCTTATAGGCTGCTCCAAAGAACCAAAACAAGCATAGCACTCTGGACCAAGAAAGAAGAGAGAGGTTATGGCTAACCAGGTTTACTTTCAGAAAGTCCCTGAGCCGGTGCCGGCATGGTTCCTCTCGTTTGCCTTCCTCGGCGCCCTCTACGTCGCGGCATTCTTGTTCCGCCTCGTCGCCTACCTCGTGCTCTGCCTGCGCTGGCCCAAGGACCTCCGCCGTCTTTACGGCTCGTGGGCCGTCGTCACCGGCCCGACGTCAGGCATCGGGCGATCCGTGGCCCTGGAGCTCGCTCGCCGGGGCATCAGCCTCGTGCTTGTCGACCTCAACGGCGCCAATCTCCAGGAGATCTCCGACACGATCAAGTCTCTCCATGCCGTGCAGACCAAGACCGTGGTGTTCGACCTCTCGCTCGTCTCGACTTCTCAAGGTGTCCTGTAGTATATGACACTGTTGCACACGTGCGTAGCTGCGTATATAAGTATATAACAAACGAGCACCTGATCACTCTCATCGTCAGCAGGTGATGAGGCGTTGCGGCAGCTCCGAGAGGCCGTCGATGGGCTCGGCGTGGGAATTCTGGTGAACAACGCCGGGGTGGCGAAGCCGGGCGCGGTGTTCCTCCACGAGGCGGACGTGGAGGCGTGGGTGAGGATGATACGGGTGAACCTGTGGGCGCTGACGGAGGTGACGGCCGCGGTGCTGCCGGGGATGGTGGAGCGGGGCAGGGGCGCCGTCGTGAACATGGGCTCGGCGTCGTCGGAGGCCATCCCCTCCTTCCCACTATACACTATGTACGCCGCCACCAAACGGTATGTGCCATGTACATGTAGCATACGCATACACGTCAACATCAACATGTGTGTTTCTGGGCAGTGATACGGTGTGCGCGACTGGTTTTCCTTTTTCGGTTTTTCATTTCAAGCAGGTATGTTGCTCAGTTCTCCAGGAGCCTTTACGTTGAGTACAAAAGCAAAGGGATTGATGTGCAATGCCAGGTAATTAACGGATTTCTCGGCGCCCTGCAATTCATACTTGCATGTATAGTCAACATTTCAATAGTTCTCCCAATACTTTTACCCTTCACGCGCACACAACACTACAACAGATTGACTGACTGCTATGTCACAATGTAGTAGTAGGGGGGAAAACATTCTGATATGGCCCATTGGGACAACGGGAATTTTCCCTTATTCCCACTTGAATTAAACTATTTTTAAAAAATTTATGTGAAATTCTAACGAAATTCTTGCGTTTAAAGTAGGCACTATAAAATAGAGTAAATAGAAAATTTTTCGTCTGTACAACTGTATCTCAACAAAAGATTCCTTTTCAAGTTCATGGAGTCATGGGCCTGCAAAGACAAGCCCATACCCTGTCGCCGTCACTGTCTCTTACACTCCGCACATGCATGCATACTTGCATAAATTAGAGCAGGTGGCTAATTAATTCGTGTTCGTGCGAGCAGCACTAATTAACTAGCATTTCAACCTTCTGCTGTATGCATGTATGCATTAGTTAAGATGTCTGCTCGATTGATCTAAAATAAACTAATTTATAATTAAAATTATGTTATAGCTGATTAAAATTACACTATAGCTAATTATGACTTACTTAATATAACTAAATTTAAAAAATGTAAAAATAGAAGGAAAAAAACAGGTTAGCACATCACGGACTATACAAACGAATATGAAAAAAAAGAATCAGCAAAAAAAACTCAAAAAAGTCAAAAAGCTTGAAAAAAACGAAATTTATGAATAGTAAAAAAACCAAAATTTTAAATTTTAAATCAAAATAAGCAGAATCTAAAGCAGGTGGCCAATTAATTCGTGTTCGTGCGAGCAGCACTAATTAACTAGCATTTCAACCTTCTGTTGCATGCATGCTTGCATTAATTAGAGCGGGTGGCCAATTAATTCGTGTTCGTGCGAGCAGCACTAATCAACTAGCATTTCAACCTTCTGCAGGCCCCGTTCTTCGTGGCGACCACGATGGCGTCGAGCTTCGCGGAAGCCAGGCGCCTCTCGCCAGTCACTCCGAGCCCCGACGCCTACGCGCGCGCGGCGGTGCGGTGGATCGGGCACGGCCCACTCTGCGCGCCCAACTTGGGCCATCAACTCCTGTGGTGCCTTGCCGCCGTCGTGCCGGACTTCGCGCACGACGAGCTCCTCCTGCGCGAACACCTCTGGCAGAGAAAGGTGTCTCAGAAGATGATCCTCAAGAACGTCGTCGCGCGTGGGCGTGGCAGCAACTGACCCCCCGGGACAAAGTTGACTAGCAAGCTGCAAGCTAGCCAGAGAAAATGCCTGCCTGTAGGTGTGTTCCTGCTAAGAACAGCAACGACAATTCTAGTGCCGGTCGATGCAGTATTTGGTAGAGGATGATGCTAATAAAGTAACATACGCCCTATGTGAAAAAGAAAACCGCATGTGTGTGTGCGGGCGCGCGTAGCCGGTAATAAAGCATGCATCAAGCTGGTGAGGTCCATATGCATCATCTAAGATTACGAAGCAAATATCTTGAACTTTGTCTTTACGTATGACTGTGCGTGAGACACATCTGATACGTGCGAATTAACGACACAATTTTTGGGAGTCGTGTGCACCGTGCACATGCAAGAGGCTAACTAACGTGCATGCACTGATACACGACGACCGGCAATGGTGTAGTTAGTGCTCGGCAGCAGTGGGTAATGCAGAGACATCAAACTCGGTATCGTGGCGTCACCGGTATCGCATTTCGCCAGTGTCTTCGGCATCGCTAAGGCTATGATATCAAGTGTTGGATCTTTCTAATGGAGTGGCAAGAAGAATATAGTAATAATATTCTCAACTCAACTATATTAATTCTTGGCTTGAACTCAACTACATTAATTCTTGGCTTGAGCTTACGAGCGACCACATCAATCTCATTTCTTGGTAACACAAGCATTATAGGCTAGTACATTTATAGAGCTCACAAACCGAACTTACAAGCCGACTTGAGACAAACCGACCTAACACATGATACTATTATCTAATGCTAACGGCGACCAAAAAAAAACCAAGAAACACCAAGCGGCCAGCACTCCTTTTGTTGTAGCCTGAGCTGTCCTCTTCCGCCATTGACCAAGGATTTATCCAATGTAGGGACAGTGACAAAGATTTTTAACTACTAGCTGAATGCCTGTACGTTACTACGGATTATTAAAATTTATCATACTACATATTTTAAAACTCACGGGTGGTAAAAATTTTTAGAATATGCATACAAACATGTTCTAAAAGTTTTTAAATTCGTCGAGTAAGTCGGAAGACGTCGATCACACCTCGTGGTCATAAGTCAGAAGACATCGATCACACCTCGTGGTCGTAGGTCGGGAGCCCTCGAGCACACCTCATCATCATAAGTCGGAAGCTGTCGACCATCGCGCATGATCGTAGATCGGGAGCTGTCGGGACCTGGAGTGACAACTCCAGGATCCTTTGTGTAAATCGCACTAGTCTAGGATCAGCTAGTGCACACAGCGGACAACAAAGATAAATATCAAGTATAATAACATTTATTAAATTTAAAGAGTACGGCCTTATGGCCAACGATTACATCACCGCACATTGGCAAATGAATAATAACAGCGAAAGAAACTGCGGAAGCAAGCTGAAAAAGCAAAGCCCAAGTCTGCCTATAGGCAAACGACTGCAAGACGTGGCCTACTCGTCCTAGTCCTCACCGAAATCGACGTAGTCCTCCTCTGTGATGAGATAGTAAGGGTGAGTACAAATTTGTACTCCGCAAGTCACACGGAGAAATACATCATAATGATTAAGGCGACAAAGGAAGGCGTATAGGGTTAATTGTGCATAAAACAGCATTTAAAGAAATACAATAAATAGATTGAAACTGCTGAATTTAATACAATAAGTAAAAACAGTAACTGTAGTTGAAATTAATACCGTTAGTGCAAACTCCGATTAAACACTAATCTATCCACGAGCATCTCACCCGGACCATCTTTTCCAAAAGATCTCGTATGGATTCCATCCATCCACACGCTTTCCATCTCTCATGGATTCCATCCATCCATAAGGTTTTTCATCTCTCGTGGATTCCATCCATCCACAAGGTTTTCAAAAACTATTTTTGGAAAACAAAGTCTAATCCATGAAAAACTTTACTCAGCATACCCATGACCGTGGGCATGACTATCTAGGATAGATTATACACTCTGCAGAGATTGTACAGCTTTACCCATAAGACATGATCATCCTGTACTGCCACGCGAGTTACACACTTCCTTAGGTATGCGGCGAAGAGATCACGACAAGGCATTTACAATACAAAGCCTTCAACTTGGCCAAGCCAACACTAAGGTTTCGCCCCAGTAAGGAATCCACCAGACCGTGACCCCCTCTTGAGCCGAGTGAGACTTCTCATGGCCTACGTCACGCTCACTTTCAACCTACGACATGACTGTAACAGCCCAGGTTTTTATGAAAATAAAAATAAATAAATAAATAAATAAATAAAAATCAATTAAAATAAAAACCTAAATTAAAATAAGTATATTTGTGCCTAAAGTTTAAATTTGGATTTGCCTTGAATTTCTGTTTTTGAAAAAGCTGGATTTGAAAAGCATTTTCAGAAAATCCTAAAATTATTATTAAATAAAATGATATTTTGATTTTCCATAAAAATCTTATGTGAAATTAATTATTTGGAGTTATTTGGCTTTTATTTGGTTTCCTGAATTTTCTGGAGTTCAAAAATGTATTTTTGAAATTAAAAAGTATTTTAAAGTATGAAAACTAAATACCAACATTAGTTGAAAGTATTTTTATTAAGTACAAAATTTCTCCAGGAAGTTCTATGAATTTTTCTGGGAATTTTGGAAGTAATTTCATATTTTTCTGAGCATTATTGAATTTTCTGGCAATTTCTGAAAATCTGAAATTAAAAATAAAAAAAATAAAACCCCTCTCCCCTCCTCCGGCCGCCACGTGGACGGCCAGATGCCTCCCACGTCCCCCGCCCTCATCCCGCCTAGCCCCCTCCTCCGCTTGACACGCGTACGGCCCAGATCAGCCGCACCCGCGCGCGCCTGGCCCATCTGCCGTCCGCCCCACCCTCCGTCTCCGGGCCGCCCGATTTCCCTTGGGCCACGCGGCCACATCAGAGCCACCCGAGCCCCCGCTCCTCTCTCTCCTCACCCCGGCCCCACCTGTCGGCGCCTCCCCTCTCTCTTCGCCCTCTCTGCCCCGCGGGCCCCGCCCGTCAGCCGCCCCTCGCTCCCTCTCTCGCTGCGCCCCAGGCCCACCTGTCGGGTCCTCCTCCTACCTCCGGCCGCGCCCCTCCCCTCTCCTCCCGCACCATCCCCGCCGCCATCTCCGCCGCCCCTCGCCCCGCTCAGTTTCTTTCCTTTTCTACCGCCCGTGCAACCCGCGCCCTTCCCTTCTTCTTCCCCGCGCCCGAATCCCGCCATCCCCGCACCGTGCCTCCCCTAATTCCACCGTGATTCCCGCCGCCCCGCGCTAACTCCGGCGAGCAATTCCCGCCGGGCCTCCCCTCCCCGACCCCTATAAAACCCCCCTCGGCCTTGCCTCACTCCGCACCACCTCCCCCTCCACTTCCCTCTCCCTCCCAGCCGCCCCACCGCCGCCGCGCCGAAGCCTGAGCGCCTCCGCCGCCCTTTGCTCGCCGCCAGCCTTCTCCCGCGCCCGCCGAGCTCCGTGACAAGGTGAGCCGCCTCCCCTCGGCCTCCTCTCCTCGTAGCCGCCCGCCGGAACGCCGGCGAGCACGCCGCCCCCGTGCGCCTCCCGTCAGCGCCACCTGGGCGCCACGCGGGCACCGGCTGCCACGCCACCCCCTGCGCCACCTCAGTCCCGCCCGAGTCATGGACTCGGTCCACTTGGACCCGGGCCCACCTGCCAGTCAAACCTCCCCAGGGCTGACGCAGTAAAGCCCATTTTTCAGTAGAAAAATAATTCAGCCAAAAATAAAATCCCTGCTGACGCAATAATTCAGATTTTCCTTTAGGAAAATAATTCCAAAAATCCTGATTTTCCATTTTCTCTCTTTTTAAACTTCCCGGAGCCCGTTCTTCTTCGTCCTAACTCCGATTTAGCCCATTCAAATTTCTAAATTCATCAAAAATTCCCCTCTATCCATTTCTAGCCTCAATTCAAATATTTGAAGTCAATTTGAATTTAATTTGAATTTGGTGGGTTATTTTCACGTGTAGACTTCGACGATTCGGGAAAATTCTTCGACGAAGATTCAAACCAAGTTGAAGAGCAAGGCAAGTCACACTCCTTGATCATGTTTATCCCAGTTTGCAAATAAAATTATCTTGTTTTAAATTATACTGCATGCATATTTTTAGTCACTGTATTTCAATGCAATTTTAAGTTTAGTTAATACCTGTTTGTTATTACCTCCTTTGACATTGAACTCCCCTGATATCTTGTCGCCCTAGAATCAAACTCTAGTTAGTACACTAGTATTAGCTAGAGAGATTTTTTTATCAAATGCGTAGACCTGCTTAGACGTAATCTTGTTTTGGGGTACCTTTTCACATAAAATGATAAGATTTTCGAATGTATTCTTGACCTCGGTGAGTCAAGAAGGTTTATGAAATATTTTGAAAACAAAATATAAAAACCTGGTTTAGACTTAGTCAATTGGTTAGGTGGTGGGTGCAGGCATGCCCTGTTGTTCGGAGACACATGGTTGATTGTCGTGCACAGGGGTATGTGGTTGGGGCTAAGTCAGTTAAGGACCGGTCTGTGAGCTACTATTGCAAAGCCCTAACGTACTACCACAAGGCTGGTATGGGACAGCCTTGGCTGAATAATTTGCGGGTCCCAACCTGAGTCATTTCGTAGGTTGAAAGTGAGCGTGGCGTAGGCCATGAGAAGTCTCACTCGGCTCAAGAGGGGGCCCCGGTCTGGTGGATTCCTTACTGGGGTGAAACCTTAGTGTTGGCTTGGCCAGGTTGAAGGCTTTGCATCATAAAGGCCTTGTCGTGATCTCTCCGCCGCACACCTAAGGAAGTGTGTAACTCGCGTGGCAAAACGGGATGATCATGTCTTGTGGGTAAAGCTGTACAACGTCTGCAGAGTGTATAATCTATCCTGGATAGCCGTGCCCACGGTCATGGGCATGCGGCGTAAAAGTTTTTCATGGATTAGACTTTGTTTTTCAAAAATGATTTTGTGATAATCTTGTGGATGGATGGAATCCATGAGAGATGAAAACCTTGCGGATGGATGGAATCCGTGAGAGAGTTGCACAGTGGAAGCATGTGGATGGATGGAATTCATACGTGGTCTTTTGGAAAAGATGGTCCGGGTGGGATGCCCGTGGATAGGTTAGTGTTTGGTTGGAGCCTACACTGACGGTAGTATTTTCAATTACAAGTACTATCTTTACGTATTGTATTAAATTCAGCAATTTCAATCTAGTTACTGTATTTCATTAAATGTTGTTTTATGCACACTAACCCTATAAGCCTTCCATTGAAGCCTTTATCATTATGATGCATCTTCTCCGTGTGACTTGCGGAGTACAAGCTTGTACTCACCTTGCTATCTACACACAGAGGAAGACGACGTCGACTATGGAGAAGATCAGAATGAGTAGGCCACGTCTTGCAGTCGTTTGCCTGTGGGCAGACTTGGGTTTCGCTTTTCCAGCTTGCTTCCGCAGTTTCTTTTGCTATTAATAAATTTTTCCAATGTGCGATGATGTAAACGCTGGCCATAAGGCCGTACTCTTTTTAAGTGGAATAATATTGTCATATTGCTTGATATTTATCTTTGTTATCCGCTGTGTGCACTAGCTGATCCTGGACTAGTGCGATTTACACAGAGGATCCTGTAGTTGCCGCTCCGGGTTCCGACAATGACCCAGGTTGAAACCTGCAAATTATTTAGTCAGGACTGTCTCATACCAGTCTTGTGGTAGTACGATAGGCTTTGTAATAGTAGCCCACTCTTGTCTCGCTACTCGAGGTATCCTCTACTGCAAATAACTCCTAATGAGTTTGGATAATTTACATGACATATCAATTTAAATGCCTATATACTAGTTGTAACGGTCAACGTGTATTTTCAATGTACTAACAACATTACATTCATTCCTAATTAATCTTACAGAATAACTAACAGAATTTTGAATAACTATAAATTTCTACAAAGGATTAATTTGTATAACGTTGAGTAAATTTTTTACAACTATAATTTTTTACACACGCTAAATTGCTAAGGACTCTAATTTTTTGCAACTATATTCACTAAATTTTCTTCAAATACATAATACTACGGCTGCTAATTTTCTAAAGCTACATTAACTAAATTTTCTATAGCAAACTTGTACTATTATTTAATACATTTACAACTTTCTACAGATACTAACACTAAATAAAATATCTATTTTATATACAAAATTTAAACGACAACATAAAAAAATTACCTCACAAAATTACAACATCTACAATTTTCTTCCTCTCCCTCTCCTCTCCTCCTTCCTCTCCTTTTCTCTCCTCTCCTCTCCTTTTCTCTCCTCTCCTCTTCTCTCCTCTCCTCTCTCTTCTTTTCTCTTTGTCGACTCTATTCACGACACGACCAAGCGTTCGCTCGGCTATGCGGGCCTTTTTATATGCATCTCCAATCGCCTAGCCGCTGGGCAACAGGTTGCAGTCGTCGAAGCATTGGGCGACTGCAATCAATTCGTCCAACGGCCAGTGGATTGCTTACATGTCAAGTAGTCATTGGGCGATAGGCTCCAGTCGCACGACGGTTAGGTAACCAGAGTCTATTTCTGTAAAAAAAAATCGCATGGATACATTTCTGTTATTTCGAATAAAAATTAGATTATTTAAAAAAATTCGCATACTCTCGCATCGACAGAAAATTTTCGTCTGTACTACAACTATATCTCCAAAAACGATTCGTTTTGAAGGAATTTGTGCGAGTAGTAATAACTAGGTTTTCTGCAGGCCCCGTTCTTCGTGGCGACCAGGATAGTGTGGAGCGTCGCGGAAGCCAAGCGCCTCTCGTCGTTCGTGCCGACCCCTGACGCCTACGCGCGCGCGGCGTTGCGCTGGATCGGGCACGGCCCGCTCGTCGCGCCCAACCTGGGCCACCAGCTCCTTTGGAGCCTCTCCGCCGTAGTGCCGGACTCCGTCCACGACTGGCTCCGCCTGCGCGAACACCTGCGGCAGAGAGCGGTGTTTCAGAGGGTGAGATCTTCAAGAGCGTCGTCGCGTAGGAGTGTTACCAAGTGATTACCGGAACAAATTTAGGTCATTAACCTGGCCCGACTGTTTCACTGTGGTTGAGTTTCTATATGTGAGTAGTACTAACGATGTAGGCTCCGTTATAAAAGGTTTCAATTTCTGTCTTATTTTGACTTTCAGTTGATTTTTAATTTTGATTTATAGGCTTTTTTGGTTTCTTCCTTTTTCCCTAATTTCTTGTATTGTTCGTGATGGTATAACAATTCTTTTCTTTTTTTTCTATTTTTCTTTATTTTTTAGAAAAAGTTATCAATCGTTACAGTGCAATTTTAGCCAAAAGTCACAGCCAGAAACTTAACCCGTAAACCAGTTAAAGCACCACCGTAATGGTTGTTACATAGCTCTTCAACTTGGAGAAAAGCATAGTGTGACACTCAAATAAACTTCATATCAACTACCAAGTTAACAATTCCGCTTTTGAGTGTTCATAATTCGATCTTCCTTACGCTATTAATTAACGCGTACGTAATTTCAACTTGCAGAATTATGTTGTGGCTGTTACATAACTATTCAAGTTGCAGAAAAGCGTAGCAGTATAACTCTCAAATAAAGTTCACATCAACTACCAACTTAGTTTCAACAAATATAGACGAAAGCGCATGGTACTTGTTTTACCTTCGCCGAGTTATGGCCCAGTTCACAATCTCGATGAAATTTCGTTCAAAATTTTCGTTCCCTTCGCTACCTAAAGAGAAAAAATCAATTCGGTCAAATTAATTTTTTTAATTTGAATTATAAAGGGATAAAGGACCTAAAAGTCCTTCCGCAAGTGAAACAAGCACTTTACATTCTTTTTGTCCTTAGGTTTAAAGTATATAATTGAATTTCGATTGGAACCGTTTTACCAAGATTTTGACCAAAATGCCAAAATTTCGGCCACTTCACCCCCCATTTGTTACCCTCCAAAATAAACTGCGCTCGGCACAGGCGAGAAACGGCAAATCCTCCTATCCCAACCGGCGGCGCGCGTGCCACGTCTTGTTGCGCTACATCGATCTGCAGTCAATTAAAGTCATTTATATAACCAACCCTTCGATCCTTGTTCCCCCCTCGATCTGCAGTCATTTATATAACCAACCCTTCGATCCTTGTTCCCACTTGATCCCCCCCCCCCCCCCCCCCCCTCTATTTATCAGTGTTTCCTCCACTGGCCGTTCGCCATTGCTTTGCTTCGAGTAGCACCACCCCAAGGGTCGCCGCCTGTTCGGCTCGGTGCAGCCATTCGTGTTTCTCCACAAGCCACAGCTAATGGAGGAGGCGGTTCCACGCGCGTCCGTGCCGCACTCCATGGCGGAGCAGTTGCTTCGGCTCAGGGCGGCGCCGCTGCGCGTGGAGGACCTCGAGTACCTGCTCCGCGACGTGCTCGAGACGCTGTCGCGCCTCGAGTCCAAGCGCGGCAGGCTCCAGGAGCAGATCGCCGCGGCGTCCCACGGCAGGCGCGCTCATCGGCGGCCGCCGGCGGCCGTCGTCGTGCGCTTCCCGGCTGATGGCGACGAGGGCGTGAATGCGCTGGTAGCACCGACGATGTACACCCGCAAGGGCGCCGGCGCTGTCCGCAGGAGGCTGAGAGCCGCGGCCGGCGGCGTGAAGAAGGAGCGGGAGCGGCTGGAGGCGGTGTGGGGGGAGCTGGAGGAGGCGCTCGTCGACGCCAAGGAGAGGCTCGCGCTGCCGCACGGAATAGCGTAAAGCGCAGCAACAACTCGAAAATAAGTATTTCCGCACTTAACTCCGATCTTCTACTCGAGCTTGTTGCTTCTTTCAGCGATCGAAGCAATGTGGATGTGTACTGTGTAGTATGTTGGCACCATGTATATGTGCATGTCAACGTCGTCTCTTCCATGCTTCCTAGTTGCCAATAACTTCTTCTGAATGGAATGAACTTACGAATGTAATGGATGCAACGATGGGGTGCGCATAATTTGAACATATAGTGTTGTGATCTAGGACTAGCTAGTGGCCTTTACATTTTGAAGTTGACAAAAACTAACGAACGGTATACCACCCAACAGGATGTGCTTATGCCATTAATTATGTCGATTCAACGCACCGGATGAACCAGCCCTCCCGTCCACCTCTCTCTAGTATATTTCTATTCTTGTTCCACCATCGTCCTACTCTAATCCCCCATCCCCTCTCTCACTCACTACTTCACATCCCTCTCTCTAAGACGGTAGGGGTGAGTGCGTGCAAGGGCCATAGCCCTGAGAGAGCAACATGCAGCGAGGCAACAAGCGGACGGGTGTGGGCGAGCGACGAGGCTGTGGGCATGGGCAAGTACCGTGGGGCGGGGAGATAGGATGGTGCGACGACGGAGGCCACGGTAAGCGCTGGCAAGGAGAGTGGTGCAAGGATGGAGCCTACAAGCGAGGCAGCGTCAAAAGTAGGGATGGCAATAGGGTGCAGTGGGTACAGGTAGTGCTCGCCCATACTCGTACCTGCGGCCCCGATTTACGCCCACGGGTATACCCGCGAAAGACGACGGACAAAAAATTTCGTTCATGTTACACGCGACGGCGAAGGAACAACGAAGTAAACAAGATCAATCGCAGAGAGACACGAGATTTAACGTGGAAAACCCTCCCAATGCGAGAGGGAAAAAACCATGGGCGCCAGCCAGCAACAATCTTCACTATATCGGGGTGAGGTTACAACGCCGGGGATTACAACTCTAATCTCATCTCCCAAACGGCGGCTTACAGGAAATATATATAACAGGGAAACCCTAATTCGACTAGAATGTCCAGAAGCTGGCCTTATTAATGTGTAGAATTTGGATCACAAATCAACAGTTCATACCCGTCGCCCGCGGTATACCCGTTTACCCACCAACTGACTCAAATTGCAAAGTTCAAATATTGAAATGTGTGGGTGCCTTATAAAGAAAAACGGAAGGAGTACATTGGTACTATTACCCAAAATATCTCAGGAACTATTTCAGTTTGACCAAAGCAACTCCAAGCGTGTAATGTTTCCCAGAACTAAAATGGCACAGTATTGCCTTAACTAGAATCTATCTTCCCATCTTTCAGCATAGAGCATACAGGATAGAAAGAGGCCAATTGATCAATGAAACATAAGCTAAGCTACAGGAGCATACCTTGACAGTGTCATCAGTTGGGTGGGCCTCTGCTACATCACACAACTTCCCAACAGTATAAGAAGCTGAATATTTCCCATCTGCTGTTCCATACTCTCCCAATACCCAGCATATTATCTGAAAGTAAAATGAAAATAATATAATTTAACCACAAAAACTTGCTATGGGATAGGAATGAAAGAGGAAACATGTAACTACCTGCAGAAACGAAGGAAGCTTTGGCTCCCCCCAATCCGAATATAGGAATCTACCTGTTTAAGGGCCTGTTTGTTTCAGTTATAGATTCTGAGAAGTAGCTGGTGAGTATCCAGCTAGTCAGAATCTGGAGAAGCTGGATAACCCCAGCTTCTGGCTACTAGTTCATTTTCTCGATTCTGTAGCTTCTGGCTACTTAGAATCTGGATTAAAATCTAGACTGTTTGGGGGGAGCTGCAGATTCTGGGAGTAGCTGCAGCTGCCAGAAGCTGAAACAAACAGGCCCTAAGAAAAGCAAAAATGAGTTATACTAATAGATAAGTAGTGAGAAAGTTAAAAATAAATAATCAAGCATCGATAAGGCTGACAAAACTTTGTTAACGGACTCCATAGTATCAAGTTGAGCAATATAGCAGGAATTAAGCATAGTGGTTTGCAGCTAGGGCAGTGCAAGCTTTCTTTAATGAGTTTATTCACACAGAAATCATGTTTAGCATTAAGAAGAACTTGACAGCAAAGTATTATGAGAAGTCCAGAGTACATACAGCTGATGATCTTAGTTGACTATCAGCACCTTCATCCTCCTCTCCAAAGCCTTCAGCAATAAAGCCGCATCAAATTGTGTGCCACTCTAATGTTGACAAGATCTCCAGCATGCTCAAAGACTTTGTTCATGGTCTAGTAAATGATTAGAGGAACCAAATGATCTTCGGTTAAAAACCAATGCATGAAAATTACACCAAGTGCTTGACAACAAATTGGCAAATACTCATGTAGTTACCTGGATAAACCATTGATTGCTAGGTGCAAATTGTTCTGCTAGCTCAACACAACGTGATGCAATTTCTGCCTTGTAATGGTGATCAGTTATATTGATCATGTACTCAATCATCCGATCAACAATCACTTCAACATTTATTGATTTTGTCATCTTATAGAGAAGCTCAAAGGTCTTGCGCTTCAAAGTGTCATCAGGGTCCTATTCAAAAGAAGATTCAATGAGTCAGAAACCTAAGTGCTAGTGGGAAACACAACAACAAAAGTTGCTCATACAATGATATGCATCTACTGAGCTTAACTTGCCATATCACTCACCTCTAAGCAATCAATAACAACCAATTGGTGCTCTTCTGCGATATCTGGATTAATTTTTATTATCCGGCCAAGAGCATCAATGCCCATGTACTTCAGATTATGGCTATCACTCTGCAAACAACAAAGGGATAATCAAGTAAGTTAGCTTTCCAATGAACACCAACACTATGAAAGTCTTTATCTCCTATAATAAAGGGATCTTGGCCGGTTGCGAGGGAGGAGGCTCACCTGAGTTGATGGCGGAGAGGGGTGGCAGTCGCGGAGGAGAGGGGCGACAGGCGATGAGGCTGTCGGATTTGGACGACAGGCGGCGGATCTAGTCGGTGGAGAAAAAGGCGGCCGGATCTGGTCGGTGGAGGAGCGGCGGAACGAGGGGCGGCGATTAGAGGGAGTCGGGAGCGGCAGAACGAGGGGCGGCGAGGAGCGGAGATTTGGTGTTTCGGCGAGGAGGAGAGGCGGCGGCTGGGACAGGGAGGTTTTTGGTGGATTGGAGGCTTAGCCGAGAGGCCTGAGATTTGGAGGCCGAGCCCGAGTCAGTGAGTAGTGAGTTAGTGACGGAACATGGTGGATGTTAGGGTTTACTGGTTTTAGGAGGGCCCACTTGTCAGTCTATTTCACGGGTAAACGGGCGAGACGGGTACAGGTAGAACTAACCCATACCCATACCTGTTTACCCGATGGGCAGAGATTTCCGCCCATTTTCCTACCCGTGGGTAAAAAATCCATCCTATACCCGATTCTATTAGGGTATTTACTTACAGGTACACAAGTAAACAGGCGCAATTGCCATCCTAGTCGAGAGGCGTGGGGCCAAATGCTAGCGTGGCGGTGCGTAGCCCGCCAACAGCGTCCTCGGTTTTGCCGTGCTCCTCAACAGGCCCGTATGGGAATCATGTCCAGCATGGGCTACTGCACAGGGCCCCTAAAAATTAAGGGCCTATTTTCTACCTATTTTTTAGTTATTACTAGTTAATCTTTGTATTGGTAAGAGCAAGAACTAATAAGTGAGCAGCTCTTTTTTTATGTTTTTTCAATTTCTTTTGCTAAAATCTTATTGTAAAAATTCATTTCGAAGGAAAACATGGGCTCCGTTGATATTTTACAGCTTCTGAAATGCCTAAATTATTTCCGTAACGCAATTGTTGCATATGAAACTTTGTTGACTATTCCGATAACCATTGCGTATGCCAAAAAAAAAAACAGCTTATATAAATTGATGTTGTTATCTACTTTCGTTCTATAGTGACTCATGAAAGACTTAATGATAGCAGTTAAAATTGATATTTAACATGGACATGACTAATTACGAGTATAATTGAAGATTTTGTTTCAAGGAATACTACAAGAACGATGCTTTTTAAGAAAAGGACACATACAAATTTAGAGAGTTCTTTTAGTGGGACGTGATCCTTTGAACTGTAAGAAGAACTTGTACTATCAAATAATAATATTTTTCTTATTTTGGTAATTAACTTTTATTATATTTTTCTTGTTTTGGTAATTAACTTTTATTAAATGTTGGGCATAATTTTCAATTTAGCATAGGGCCCTAAAATGTCAGGTATGGCTCTCCTCCCCTACGGCTTCCCGTGGAAGGGACCAAGCAGTTCTACTCCCTTCGGGTTTTTTTTCTTCAAATTTTCTAAATTTCTTTTGAAACTTGTCTGATTTGTTGTGAAACTTGGGTGAAATTCTCTTTGAAACTTTCTGAAACTTGAAATTGTTTTAAGATTCATTGAAAGTCCCCTAAAACTTGGAGTTTCAGTTTTGAAATTTTAAACTCTTTTAAATACGCTAAAATGGCATGAAACATGTTTGAATTTTGTTCATGTTTTAAACTATTGGTGAAAATTTACTATAGCCCCATGAAGCTTTTCCGAATCTCTGTGAAAAATGTTGAAATTTGCTTTAAACTATTTCTGAAACTTCTTGAAATGTGTTAAAACTTGTATAGAATTTTCTCAAATGCGCTCTACTAGAAACAGCAAGCCACCAAAAAATTGAAACCTCTTTAAAACTTTCATGAAACGCATTGAAACCTACTTTAAAACTTCAAACTCAGATCCTAAAACCTCCGTGAAACTTTTACACAAAAAAGTAAGAAAACTCAAGGAACCTTACAAAACAGTTGTTTCATTGGAAACGTATTCTAACGATATAACGTGGGGTAGCAGTACCCTTTGAAGTAACCCTTTCTTTGGAGGGCTGCCTAGCTATCTACCTGTTTTTTTCCTTAAAAAATCAATCAATTTTCACCATAGATAGTGGCCATTTTTCCCAAGAAGGTGACCCAAGTTATCCAGGCGGCTAAACGGCCCGCCTGTGCGCGTACTGCTCCAGTGCTCGCCTAAAAGCCCATCTAATGCGTCTTCCTTCCATTCCCAACCCACCTAGTCGTAGCCGCCTCAAACCCTACCAAGAAACCCACCACACCTCGCCGTCGGTGGCTCGCCAGGGACGGTAGGTCCTTGTCATCCATGGCGTCCCGCCGAGCGCTCCACCTTCTCACGGCTTCCCGCGGCATCTCCTCGACCCCGCATCTCGCCTCCCTCGGGTGGTTCGACAAGATCAAGAGCACCTTCACCGGTAAGAAGCCCGACGAGCCGTCCTCTCCCGCCTCCGGCTCCTTCACCCTCATTCGTAAGTCCCCGAGGTGTCCCAGCAGTCTTGTTCCTTTCTTGGTAGGGTGGTGGTGTCTGATTCGGGTTTTTGGGTTTAATTGCAGAGTTCGCGCGTACGATGGAGATGGCGAGGAAGGTGGGGACGTTCAAGAGCTTCGTGGCGGGGCGGTGCAGCGAGGCCACCGTCGCCAACGCCTTCGAGAAGCACTCCGCCGTCCTCCGCTACCTCGGCGCCATCGACCCCACCGGCGAGGTATACAATGATCAGAGTGGTTGCGTTGTATTTTTAGTACATAATGCTCGCCATTTCTGCGTGGAGGTTTGTTGATTGTGTGCTGCGCTTTTTTCGCAGAAACTCCAAAACAGTGATAAAATTAATGCCACCAAGCACTGCAACTGCACAATTGCAGATGTGGAGCATATACTAGCCAAGTACACATGGGCTAAAGAGGCCCAGGAGAGGATACAAAAGCTGAAAGAAGAAGGAAAGCCATTGCCAAAGACGTTTAATGAGGTAATTCCAGTCTTTAGGTAGACCAAGGGTAGCAAGCATCGGAGGGGGTGTTAAACCTTTTGTAACACTATTCATTGAAGAGAGGAAGAGAGACAGAAAATGCTAAGCACGTTTTTTTAGAATATCGACAAAAGGGGACGATGTAGCCCAATATTACCATCTTAATGTGAAATGATTAATTACTAAACATCCTATTCAACAGGAAATTGAATATGTCAAAACATAAATTAGGTCAGTGCAGGACATGCTTTTGGTTTCGTTGCTCATTTTTTTTTCTCAATTTTTTTATGTATTGATTTCTAATATCTCTTATCTGTTCTTAGATACAGAATTATTATGGTTTTGCCATTGTAAATGACTTGTTAGGAAACGTTGTAAGGTTCTCCATGTAGTGTAACCCTTAAGGATATGGTACAAGGTAAGGTCCATATCACTTGTTAAAACTTAGATTTCGTTGTTATAAGATGTTTGTTTGTTCTCTGAATGGTAGACTTAAGCTTCTCAAAAGTATGTCATTTTTTGTCTTGCATGAAATAAGTATGCCATCCAGAGTTTCTTGCAGTCATGCTGAATTGTTTGAATTGTATCGTGTTTGTAGGTGCAAAATCTAATGGGTTCTACACCACTAGACGTTGGAAGATCTAATCTGGCAAAGAGTGGGCAGATAAGTAGGAATGCTCTCTGCCCATGTGGTTCTAAGAAACGATATAAAAGGTTTGATGCTTCCAGGCCAGATTCTGTTCTTAATCTGTTAAACGTTGTAGTGCTGCCACTCTTTGACTGGTTACCTTTCCTTTGAAAAAAAATCAGATAGCTGCGATTTATATAGACTTTAATATATGTACAAATTGTGGACCAGGCAAGTATGGCCAATTGGCAATTTTTTGAGTAGAAGGATATCTGATTCAGTGCTTCACAAATGAAAAATGAAGATGCTAGGCAGCTGATTTACTTGGCAATCCATGGGTGCTTGGACCATTTGAGACGATATGCTAGTTATTGAGTTCTCATGTATCTGAGCACTAAGCAGTATTTTTCTTACTCAAGCATATACGTGTTACTCCAAGATTAGATTTTTCTCTCTGTAGCTAACAGCCTTTTTCAGACCTGATTTTTGGCCCACCTATTACATTTTGTATATGGTTTCGGATTTATTCTGCAATACTGTAAGCTATTATGTTTCTCATGTCGTCATGACATTTTATTTTTGCTGCCTCAAATTTGAAGGTGCTGTGGAGCTTCTTGAGGTGAAAACCCATGCTTTCCTTTGCTTGCTTGTGCTGACCGGAGGCAGTATTTTGCTTTGCTGTGATCAAGAAAAGCGTGTCGCAATTCTCTACTTGAGCAGCAGCAGGCCTGTTTCAGTAAGCAACCTACATCTCGTTGTTACAAACCTGGCTGTGAAACTTGTGAAGTATCATGAGCTCTGAATTACGGAAGAAACCATTGAATAAATTGCATGATGTCTAGGTTGGTTTTTGTTAGTTTGTCTAGGTTGGTTTTTGTTAGTTTGATTTGTATATGTACAGTTGGAAGCATCCACTACATGCAAGCCTAAGTATGTTTCAGCTTTCTCCATTGATCAAATTTTATGTTCTAGGTGGACTCAGAAATCAGAAGTTGAGATGCATGTATCTGAATAAAACTGCGAGAGATTTTTCTAATGAGTTGAACTTTCCCTTTGGGCACTAGTTATCGTTTTGCCTTTCTCCGATCGTGAAAACTACGATAGATTTTTTTTTTCACATAATGAACTTTCCCTTCGGGCGCTAGGTACCGTTCTGCCTCTGATTGTAAAACCGTGTAATATTACATTGAATGGTACCATCACTCAGCAACTACGAATGGTACGATTGTGCGACGTCGATGAAGCACTCCGTACGATCTCCTAATGAAAAATAAAATAAATAGTCCATCACGACGATTCTAATTTCCTAAAGAGCATACAAAACCTCTTGCTTCTCAAAACATGGCAGGCACTTCCATTCGCTTTAAAGAAGATTCAACGATGCGTCGTGTTATGCCGAGGTAGGGGGATATCTACACAGAACTGGGTCGTCTTCGATGAACCATCAATTGACGCATGATCTAGTCCAAACTTCTTTTGGTGGGTCGATCCCAAGACGTCTTGGATGTGAGGCTGTTCCCGTAATACACCTGCTTCGTAGACTCATCCAAGTATGCCTGCGAGCGAAGAACAAGGAAACTCAGCACCTTTGTCTCAACACAAATGGCACCCAAACTGGAGCGATGAATACAGGTTGTGATCTAAAAATTTCTGTTTCTTAATGATCCGTGTATTTGGATTGTCAGCAAGAAAAATGCATTTCTTGCAAGTGGCAATGCAGCTTTCATTATGGATGTATCAAGCACAACCTCAGGTATATTTGAGCATACGAGGAAACGTACAACACTAACCTGCCACCCAGAAGGAAGACCCTTGGAGAGCTCTGCAAGATCAGGCTGCCCTTTATGCTTTTCGGCAGCACTTGGTGCAGGAATGGACTCTCTCTTTGACTCCCTTTTTGCTTCAGCTCTTCTGCGTTTCACACGGTCACGCCTGCAAAAATGATTAAGGTAAGTTCAACTCAAGACAAGAACAACCACCCAGCAAATTCAACACAAGGATCTATGTGCCTGCTCGTGACACTGGTAGCTTTGTGATAGCAAGGTTCCCAACTCTGCCCATAACAGGCTGGTTATCACCGGTAAATGGGAAGCCCCCGCCGAGCCTATTTTTGAAAAATAAAGTCTAGGCTCTAGGAGTTACAAAGGGGGCTTTCGCAATATTTTCTCATGCAAACAGAAAACTTGAGAATATTCCTTTAAAAGAGTTGAGTTTTTGAAACAAACATATTACATGAAGTTATAAGGATAATCCATATAAAGGGGAATTGAATAAGATTAATATATTCAACCAAGTTTCATGAACCAGCCGAAAGCCTAAACTGACCATCTTTCAGGTCGCTTCTGGCTGTTTCACCTAGAAGTTTTTTCAGTGTATTGGCTGGTTTCAAACCAATTACCACTGGTACTAGGCAGATAACCGAATATATGCAAATCCCTCAACGAAAGAAAATAGAGCAAAAAAAAAACAAATCAGTTTTAGATACTTTTACACAGACATACTCAATGATGATATCCGTGATAAGGTATAGGTAGCACCAATTGAAGAGAAGTTTGGACACCTCCAACAGAGGTCTTCTGAGACACCAGCACAGTAGAATTTTAAGACGTACCAAAAACATAAGATACAGAGGTCGACCAAGACTAACATGAATGAATCAGTTAAAACAGACATGAGATGTTGTAATGTATCTAAGGAGTTGGCTTTGGATAGGAAAACATGGAAGGTAGTGATTCACTTACCAGAATCATATCATAAGAAAAAGGTTTAGTGATGGTGTTTTAGACTCTTGGTTCAGATGGTATGATGTAGGGTTTAAAATTTTAGCTTTGTAGGTTTTATTACAAGACTCTCGTTTCTTTAATCTTGATGAGATTTCGTTTCTAACTTACCTTAACTTGTTTGAGACAAAAGATTTTGTTGTTGTTGTGTATATGCAAACTCCTCGACGAAGGAAAATAGACATGAGAATATGACGGACAAATATGTACATAGAAATATTCAAGAAATTAGGCACCTACAACTTACATTCAGCAAAAGATACAAAAGGTTAAAACATTGTCTTTGAACACAGTTTTCAGATGCAGAAAGGCAATCCCAGTTTCCGAATATATCCTTGTGGGCACTGGAAGTATAAACAAGTACGACATTGAATTGATTTCATAAAACAATCCTTTGTAATCCTATTTTTAAAAATAAACACATCTGAAACTTACGTTAAATATACCCTATTTGCAGTGTCGCATGAAATTTGCAAAACCATGGGTAGTCTTTTAATTTCCAAAAAAAAAGAACTCTGCCTGCGATGCCACGGCATGTGGCATCACAAATAAACCTTGCAACAACATAAAGCGCAGCCATGCAGGGCCCATGATATTGCAAGGTCCGTGGTGCCTGACATAGCAAACCTTGCAACGCCAAGGTTCATTTGCAACTCTATGGTCCATGCCGCTGCAAGCAGAGTTCATTTTTTAAAATAAGTTTCAAGCTAGTTCATTTCAAAAATAAGATCCAGAAAGGATTATTTCACAAAAAATATTCTAGGACATCAGAGAGCGTAAAATGCGAAAACAAGATAAAAAATTAAATAACCATGACAAATAGTATCAAGTTATTAAAGTCAACCATCTTATGGTAAAGAAACAATACCAGTCACCACCAAGGGGAACAAAATTGGCATTTTCCTGAGCTTCTCCGCTAGCTATCTGTTGTTTGCGCCACTCCTGAATTGAACAGAACATGATTATACTGGGGGACTTCGGAAGCATTTTCTGATGTGTTCTTCAGAGAGGAAGAGGAAGTTACCTCTATTTCCTTCTGACGCTTCCTTTCTAGTGCCTCCAAAGCACTTTCAGGTTCTTCTTCCTCTTCATCACGAAGCTCCTCTTTTGCAGCTTTCCACTGTTATAACAAAATCCAAAAGTAGTTGCTTTAACAAAGTGAAATTGATGGGCAAACAATTATCTACACATCACTACTCACCTCAGTTTAAGCCTTACCATGTAAACATATTGCTCTGCCTTTAAACTAAGAAATGATAAACATGAGATAAGATAATCAGGAAACACAAAGTTAAGATGCCACTTTCAGGAATTCGTTTTTCTGCATGACCTATATTGCACATAAGGAAATAAGGCTCTGTTCTTTTTTGCTGTGGCTTATGGCTTTTGGTTGCAGCTTGTGGTTTTTGGACTGTTCGTGTGAGAGATTACAGAGTAACAGAAACTCACATGCGGTTTTTGCTTATATAAATAAAGTCGGTACAGTATGTACTACAATTAACTAGTAGACCCTATCTTGAAAAGATATTCCGTTTAAAAGCTAGTTACTGTAGAAAAGCTGAAAAGAACAGAGCCTAAACTAGTTTAAGATCCTATTTCCATTAGCTAAGTATACACGGTTAGCAATTATGCACATCGTGAACAAAAGTGGCAACATATTTATATTTCATCATTAATGTCAGGCATCGCATTTGGGGAAGGGTGTTTTGTGTGTGTGTGGCAGTCGTGGTGGACTAGGGAGGGGATACAAATAGTAACTTTTTGCATTCATGCTTGCAAGTTTCTTGGGAGGTTTGTTGTAGAGAGCTACCTTATCCACCAGACTTGAAACCTTCTTATTAGATCTCAGTGATGATGCAACAGCAACAGCTCGCTTCTTGCTACGAACAACTGCAAAACAGTGCAAAAGGTAAAACAATGTTTGTCATGTTGGAACAAGAAGCAAGAGAGCAAGATGAACCTTTAGTTTGATTGGTGGTACTTGTAGAAGGCTGTGCAGAACTTCCAAGTATGGATGTTGTTCCTGAAGCTGATGTTGCTCCTACAGCTTGGCTCAAAGATGCAATTTTGGCCTCCTTGGATATAACTTTATCAGACTCCGTGGGATTCACATTACTATTTGCAGAAACAAGAGAGGCTGAGCTTGTTTTGTTATCTAATGCACCGCTAGAAATGGCTGAGAGTGATGAAGCATAGTATCCAGAAGGTTCAGCTGCTACTCCAGTGGCAGCCATAGTGACTGAAGGATAGCCATAGTAAGAAACTGGTACTGCAGCAATAGATGTGGTATCAACAGGAATAGATACGCCACTTGCAGATACTGGTGCATAGTAAGAATGCTGCTGCGGTTGAAGATCATGAGACTCGCTCACTTGCATATAGTAGTTGGCATTTGTACCTTCTGTACCTGCAGCAGCATAGTACTCTATTCCTGGAAGTGTATAACCCAAGTTTGCTTGACCTACGTATGGCTGAGGAATTGTGGCAGTATGAGCATATGACACAACAGGCTCTTCAGGAGGAAGTGGGGGAGCTGGTTCATTCTCAGATGGTGGAGGTGGAATCCATTCCTCTTCTGGTGGTGGCAGAGGAATGTCATTATCCTCTGGAGGAGCAGCAGAACCCTCCAATGATGACAAGGTTGGTGACTGTGCTTGCTGTGATGGAGGATGATCCTTATTAGGCATAGAACTGGAATGCCCCTGCTCTTCAACATTTTCTTCATCAACCTCCATTTCCACATCCATATCTTCGTCATTGCCTGATTCAACTTTTGAAGGAACTGCTGTAGCATCTTTTTCTTGCGAATTCTGAACAGATGATGTTGAAGGTGTCTCCTCAATCTTAACATTTTCATCCATAGTGACCCCAGTGCTAACCTCAAACTTCAAATCCTCACAATTGGAGGGTGCCATCACTTCAGTTTGATTAGGTGCTTTGTATTCCACATCCTCTGTCTTCAAAACTCCAGGTTCAGTAGTGTAGCTAGCTTCCAACTTGGAAACTGAATATTCTAGTTGCTTAAGGTGCACCTCAGCATGCAACCACAACGGAAGCAAAGAAGACCCATACAATGAGAGCGCATTGCAGTCTGATATTCGTATCTCAATTTCTCTTTTTATCAATTCAAGACTGTCAATGGGACCATGGATCCTACAATGATAATAACATGATGAAAAAATAGTTATTCAGTTCTAGCTAGAAGAATACTTGCAACAAGAAGAAAGAAATGGCAAAAGGATAATAACACCAAGCACCTTTCCAGCAGCTTCAATCTTTGCAGCAAATTCTCACCGTATTTTGCAAGCTGCAAGGGATCAATGTCCATTGACTCATGACTAGCAACAGCATAAGCATAAGCATCATGAGTAAGCTGTCCACTTCCACATTCCATTCCCAAAGTAGCATAAGTTGCTGTGCCATTTCCAACAGACACGTCATTGGAATATGCTCCAGCATTGTTGTGGGGAAGGACATGTGCTTGAGCTTCCATGGAGTAGTCTATATGAGCAGGAACAGATGCAGAAGTGACTACATCAGCTGCAACTCCTGAAGTTAATCCATTAGGAATCTCCCAAGAAGTTTCTCCAGTAACTGTGTTCCAGTAGTAACACTGACTACTCTGTTCATGCATTACAGCCTTCCAATTCCCACCAATGTCACCAACAATTTGCATACCAGATGAATCAGGAATAGCTTCAGCAGTTGTCACACACTCATTTTCCGGAGTTGGCTCAGGGGCAACAGTGTTTTCCTCAGCAAAATTTTCAGTACAATTCTTGACATCATCAGCTTGAGGTACCTCTTGCTGAATACCAACAGGAGCAGACAGTTCACTATGTGCATTGCCTTTATCGCCAGCTGGGTCACCATGCTCGTGAGTAACCTGAAACAAGTGAACATATTTCATCATAGGACCAAGTGAGCTCAAACTCCTTAATCAAAACAATCTCCTCTGTAAGAAAAAGAGATGTGGTTGACCAAGAATCTGACAAGAGAGCATTACATGAGTGTTTCCTAATTGCAATATACAAGCACTGGCTTCAGCTTATTTGGGGCTTATAGTACAAAACTCGCTTAGGCTTATATGATAAGCCCAACAAGGTTCAACTTGTTTGGTCTAGCTTCAGCTTCAAGAAGCCCATAAGCCGAAGCTGAAGATAGACCCAAAGAAGGTACAAGAGACAACAGAGTGAGAACTTGAATTACCTGAGCACTTGCATCTGTTGAACTCCCCTTAGTTTCACCATTGGGTTGATCTGCTGCTTCCTCGTCCTCTTCTTCATCATCACTATATTGCCCAAGCAACGCTAGAGGATTCTCCTTCTTATCTGAAAATACAAATGCATCAGTAAAATTGCAAAAGGTTGCATGTGGCAATCTACATTGCACTCTTTTCCAAAGTTAATTCTGTGAAGACATTAACAAAGGTATAAAAGTAGAACAAGTTTTGGGAGTTTGTTAAAATTACTTACCATGCAGTATATCAGCCTGGCAATAATAAAAAGAACAGGTTAGGAGCTACATTATAAAGAAAGAGACATACGAACCGAGGAGGCAACAATCACATCCTGAAATCCCCACGCCTAGATGCTGCCAAAAGAGAAATTACCGGTAGGCATTAACTCAATTTTGGCAGTGGCAGCCTGATCTGAAGAATTTACTCAATGTTCCTTGCAGGCCGGGAACCCTACAGGTGCCTCAAAACCAGATATGTGGAGCATATACATGCTTGTACAAAAAATCCAAATTTCCACCAAATTTACATTCCATAGGCATGTCTTCTTTACATATCCCTTGGAAAATTGATGAAACCCACCTGAAGAAGATGGTGAAGTGGGAACCCCAGTTTGTTGGTCATGGTTTCCCCCTCCTACTCCCTCTTTCAAAGATGCCTCCCCTGCAAGTTAAAAGAGTATCAGAGTCAGCTTATTGCCTTATTCATAAAGATATATCACAATTTATCAGAATGCAAGTTTATCATACTTCTTATTTACCATATCTTACCTATGTTCGGTAGCTATACGAATACAAGCATGTGTTGCTATACTTGTCAGTTGTCACCCCTTTAGTGATTCACAAGTGGAAAGAACATCCAAGCGTTAATCTCTACAATTATAAAGGCTGTGATTCAAATTTATTTATCAACCATCCTTCCCCTAAATCCAACTGACATTTTTTTGTAACCATAACAGATATATGGGGTCATTTCTCCTCCTTTAGTGATTCACAAGTGGAAAGAACATCCAAGCGTTAATCTCTACAATTATAAAGGCTGTGATTCAAATTTATTTATCAACCATCCTTGCCCTAAATCCAACTGACATTTTTTTGTAACCATAACAGATATATGGGGTCATTTCTCCTCCATGTCAAATGTTGTTGATTTGATGGAGGCAGTGTGATTCAATTGCTTATTGTGGAAACTACCAGATCTCTCCACCCCCTAAACCAGTGGCGGATCCATTGAGACCCACGGGGGTGCACAGGACACCGGGTTCAATTTCGTTTTCTTTAAGCAAATGGACTGAATTTATGAGTTATGGTTTGAATGTTATGATTGTTGGTTGGTTTTTGTCAAATTGTAGGGTTCAAAATTAGTGTTTCAATTTGGGTTTTTGGAAATTGGATTATCCACCTACTTCATTGTAAATTGGAGGCAAAACTATATATGTAATTATGGAGATGTTCTTTTGGATTGTGGCTGATGGCTTTTTATCTACGCTTTTCTACACGGCAATGGATGACGGAGATGCTGACATGGATGGCCCACACAATTTTATGCCCAGGAAGCTGTTTGGAGAATCCGCTTCAAGAGCTCGCCCCGTTTCGACGTTTGGATTTTTGACTTCCGGAGAAGTTAGAAATCAAAAGCTAAAAAGAACAGGCCCTATATGTATGGCAAATCGGTGATCATTCTGGTTCCGCCCCTACCCTAAGCCCATGTTTTTCCCTAGCCACCATCCCCGTAACATACCATAGCCTACATACACAAATTCACATCACAAACTCCATCAACTTCTATTTGTTTTCTCTGGTCATTAAATTGGAAACCTTGTGCTCCTTTTAGGTTATTTTTCATGCAATAAATAATTGAATGATTGGCTTGGAAATTCTCATGGATTTTTGTTATTTAGGTTTGGTGGGCTTCTGCTCAGCTCTCGCCCCACTTAGATCAACTGTCATTTGGTATTGCGACCACCATATTTGTTAACACTTTGGGTAACTCGCTTTATTGCCGAATTAGTGACTGGTTTGATGCATGGTAAAATAATGCAGCTAGAACTGCCATCAAGACTCTACAGGGGCACACAGAAGTGTCAAGGTCACCATGCCGAAAAACTTTAAAAGGTACAGAACTGATGGCTTCTGTCAGCCAGCCACTTTGCCTTTTTTTTTTTAGCTTCATCCGTCATTCTAGTGTATCCATTGTCGCATCCAGAATCTACTAGTGCACTACAACCAACCAAACAACATAGCGGCCTCTCCAAAGCCACCCGCACATGAACCAAACAAATTAGCCTAAATCCACATATTCAGGTTGAGCTCGTGATTCGAGCTGCATCCACTCACTCAGGATGGTCGGAATCCGAGCAACCAAACGGCCCCTAATCATACAGCTACATCACAGTTAGCTTCGACTGTTCAAACTAATCGAGTTCAATTCAAGCTCAGTCCGCTTACAGGTTAGATAATTAACGCGAGCAATCAGCAAATAAAATCAGGTCGGGATTAATTGGAACACATCGATCAAACATAAGTTACGTAACCAAACCGAGCCAACCCGAGCGGGGATAGAACTCACTTGGGGAGGGATCAAGGAAGAGATCGAGCTTCACCCTGCGGCCCGCGGCCGCCATGGCCGCCAGGCGGCGCTCCTTCCTCTTCCCCATCGCGCGAAGCGTGGGGGGCAGCGCCGAGGGTTCGAGCAGGCGTCAGGGCTGGAAAGTTTAGGGTTAGGGTTTGGAGGGCGAGGTGGGCTCGCGAGTTTCGGCGAGGATGCGAAGAGGGGAGGGAAGCGAAACGAGTTACGGCGAGGCGAGGCGAGGCGAGAGGCGGCTGGAGCCTGGAGGAGGTCGGCGCTTCGACGGCGTCTCTGTTTCCGCCACGGCTCGCGTTTCGCGAATGGTAAAGTGGGAAGGCGGACTGGGTATGCCCAAATGGCGGGCCGGCCCGGTACAGGTCCGTTCAGCAGCTTATTTAGTCGGTCAGACGAAATGGGCCGTGTCGTGCCGGCATATATGCTAAGACACCGGCCTAGACACAGTCCAAAGAGCGTCTATGGCGGGCAGCTATGCGACCCGTTTAGTCTAACGGGTCATGGAGGCTCGGCTAGCTCGTTTGATCTGAAAAATTGGGGAAAAAATTTAATAGTTTAAAATATATATAGAATTCGAAAAGGACACATTAAATTATAGAAATTACAAAAAAATGCATAATAAATTGTACAAATAGAATAATGAACTTTATTAATGTTAAAATGGTTGTCTCGTTAAACACTTTACCAAGTAAAAACTCTCTTCGAGAAAATCTTAGCCAAAAAAAGTATACCCTGCAGCTCAGCATTACAAATAAAAAATTATAAGAAGTACAATGTATACATATATGCTCTAAGAATTGTCGACGGTGTTGTTTGTGTCTTAATTGCCTTCGCCGCCATCTAGATAGAGATTGTTGAACGCGTGTTCCAATTGTCCCAGTTTTGTACTCTGAGAAGTACTTTCACCATCTCACTCGTGAGTTTTGTTCTTCTCTCCTTCAATATTCTTTTAGAAAGACTAAAAGCAGACTCAGAAAAACCGTCGAAACAAGAACGGTTGACACATCCCATGCTACTATGAATAGCACCAGATATATTAGCTTATGCTCACGCCACCAGTCCAAAATGTTGAAGTCTTCTGTGTGGTGAGGCACGTGATCACCGCTTAGAAAGACAGATAGTTTCCCGTAGACTTTGGTATATATTGTTCCACCATTTGATGATGTAGAGCTTGATCTTCCGGAGGAAAAGATGGTGCCCTATATATTAGTTTTCTTACCTCTGGTAGGTGCTGGTGGAGATCATTGAAAACGAACTCTCTGAAACTTATGCTCGCACTTCTGGTGAACTTTAGACAGCTGTGAATGGACAGTTGTAAAGTAGTTAGAATAATCTATTCCTATAGAATCACTTATAATTGAAAGAACTTTTGTGAATTCTGCAATTTTAGCTCTTGGATCTAGAATAAATACAAAAGAGTATAAGTGAGGAATCTCATTCCAATATTTTAAATATTTAGTTTTCATAGCGCACACAGCCTCTCACAACACTACGCTATTTTTAAGTTTTTCAAGTGAATGGCAATCGCAAGAATATGATGGATAATTACCAGAGATGTTGGGCATGCCCATGACAGTGGGCACGGTTATCTAGAATAGTTTATACACTCAGCAAAGGTGGTATAATTTTACCCACAAGATATGATCAACTCATATTGTCATGCGATTAGCATACTTACTTGGGTGTACGGTGGAGAGATCATGACAAAGCCTTTACAAATGCAAAGCCATCAATCTGCCCACACATTCGCTAAGATTTCATCCCTATAAAGAATCCACTAAATCGGGGCCCCTCTTGTGCCGTATGAGACTTGTCGCAATCTACGCTATGCTCACATTCAACCTATAGTGAGACTTAGGTTGAGACCTGCAAATTAGTTAGCCAGGACTGTTCCATACTAACTTTGTGGTAGTACGATAGGGCTTTGTAGCAGTAGTTCACAGATCGGTTCTTAATTGAATTACGTAGACTTTCCATATCCCATTGTATCTGGCACCCATGTTGAGCCATTGAGCAACGATTTATGCTAGTAAGCACCCACAACCTAACTATTTGCCAAAGTCTAAACCAAGTTTTATATTTTTCTATGTCAAATATTTTATAGTCCTTCTTGACTCACCAAAATCAAGAATACATTTTAAAACTCACCATTTTATGTGAAAAGGTTACCTTAAGCCTAAAGTTATTTCTAGACATGTCTAAGTATTTGCTATAAAAGTTCTCTAGCCCATACTAGTGTAGTAACTAGAGTTTTATTTTAGAGTGACAAGATATCTAGGGATCAATGTCAAATGAGGTAATAACAAATAGGCACTAACTAAATTCAAAATTGAAATTGAAATACAGAAAATAAAATTAATCATGTAGCATAATTTGAAATAATATAATTTTATTTGCAAACTTAAATCAACATAGTCAATGTGTGTAACTTATCTTGCTCCACGGATTAGTGAGAGTCCTCGAAGTAGAACTCCGCAGAATTGTCGCAGTCTATACGTAAAATTAACCAAACAAGCTAAATACAAGTAAAAACCAAATAAACTCCAAAAATTTGAAAGAATGGAAGAGTTGGATATATTATGACTATAGATGAATTTAAAATTTTGAATGGCAGAATGGGGTCTCAGAAATTTTAATCCTAATAAAATGGAAAAGAAAATAATAATTTGGATTTTCTGGAATTATTTTCTTAAAGGAAAAAGGCAATTATGACGTCAACAGGGAATATTGATTTTTGGCTTATTTATTTTCCTAAAGGAAAATCTATATTATTGTGTCATGATGGTGTCAGCTAGGTATTTGATTTTCGGCCGAAATAAATTTCTAAAGGAAATAAATTACAGAGACTGACATGTGGGCCTAGGTCCATAGACCAGGTCCACGGACTAAGATCGATCCATGATGGACCTGGTTCAATGCTGATCCGCATATGTGGTGGCCACGTTGACTGCGACACCCTATCGAGCGCTGATGTGGCACCAACGGCGAGGTGCCGTATGGGGCTAATGGTTGCCAGTAGTGCGGTGGTTAGTGGCAGATGAAGAGTGTCGCAAAGGCAAGAGGGAAGTGAGGGAGTTTGGATTTACCAAGTATCGAGGCGTGGGTGAGGACGGAGGTGGTCGTCGACGTGGAAGGCAGCGGTTGCAGTTCGAGCAGTGGCAGCACCGACGTTTCGGTGGTAGAAGAGTGTGGAGGAGAGGTTAGCTAAGGCGAGAGGAGACTCTTGGTGTTGACGGTGGTCTGAGAGGGAGCCCGGAGTTGCGGGAATTGCTCACCGGCGAGCTTGATGGCACTCGGATGAGCGACACGCAGTGCAAGAGCTCGGAAGTCGAGGGGGGAAGTGGGGCTTTCGTGAGTGGGGGAACGAGGTAGCTCAAAATGCTATTTATAGCGTGGGGGAAGGCACGCTGGTGTGGTTATTGCTCGCTGGCCTAACAGCAGCGCAAGACCCCGGCGAAGGGATAAGGGAGAGTGCCATACCAGCACGGTGGGCCAAGGTGGTGGCCCAGGCATGGCCCACCCCCTCGTGCTGTGTCTTCTTGGCTCGTCGGCCATCATGCTGTGCCGTGCCATGGCTGTGCCTACAGTAATGGGCCATGGACTAACCTGTTAAGCATGGCCCATTTGGACAAGGTAGTGGTTGCCAAATGCGTAGCACGGCCCGACACAGCACGGGTCATTAGGTATGGCCCACTTAGCCCGTTAGCCAAAACGGGTTGTGCTATGTTAGCTCGTGGGCTAAGGCATAGACCCAGGTACAGCCTAGAGAGATGACGGGCCATGTCAGATGGGCACAAGCCCATTTAGCCCGACGGGTCAAGGAGGCCTATCTAGCCCGTGTCAGCGCGTTAAGCCTGTTTCGACCCGAAAATTCTAAAAAGTGTAATGATTCTAAAAATGTGTAGAATTCAAAAATAATATATTTATAGAAATGTGATAATGAGCTTTTATTAATGTTTAAATGGTCATCTAGTTGAAAACTTTGCCAAGTAAAAAATTCAACTTGAGAAAATATTGGAAAAAAAGAGTATAGCCTATAGCTTTGTAGTACATGTAAAAAAAATGAGAAAATGTACAATATACATCGATGCTCTAAGTGTCGTCGTCTAGATAAAGATTGTTGAACGTGTCTACCAACTTTGTATTCTCTACAAAGTGTTGAGCTCGCGAGTCAACTTGTTCCCAGCTTTTCACTAAGAAGTATTTCCACCATCTCACTCGTAAGACTTGTTATTCTCTCCTCCAATATTCTTTTCAAAAGACTGAAAGCAAACTCGGAAGAAACTATCGAGATAAGAATAGTTAATATATTCCATGCTAATATAGATAGCACCAGATATATTAGCTTATGCTCGTGCCACCATCCCAAAATGTTGAAGTCCTATACCTGGTGATCTATGGGATTGCTGTCCAGAAAAGCGGATAGTTCCCTAGTGGTATGAATTGCTTTAGCATTTTACATTATAGAACTTGATCTTCCGTACAAACCTAGTGCATCAAAGATTTTGCCCAATATATTTATGTTCTTACCTGTGGCGAGTGTTAGTAGAGGACATTGTAAATGAACTCCCTGAAACTTTTGTTTGTACTTCTGATAAACATCAAACAATTTAGTATGAACAAATAAAAATAGTTAGAATAATATATCCCTACGACATTACTCAGAAGTAAAATAACATTAGTGAATCCTTCAATTTTAGCTCTTGTATCTAAAATAAATGCAAATGCATATAAATACAAAATCTCTTTCTATTATTTCAAATATTTAGTTTTTATAGTACACACAGCCTCTCATAACACTATGTCATTTTATTAACTTTCAAGTGATGCACAATCGTAAGAATATGATGCACAATTAAAGGAGATGTTGGATAATACACTCCGAATAAAGCAACAGTGGAATCGTAAAAGAGTTTCAAAAAATGCTAGTAACTTCACATCAACATACCAATACTGCTTAATCAATATTGTGTTGTTGTCATAGCTGTAATAGTGTGTGTGAATAAAAATAGAAACTGTACTCTTATAGGGTAAAATATTCTGTAGTATCAGATAAGTTGAGTTCCACCTTACCAACATGTCCAAACCTAAGTTTTTTCGACATTCATCCATTGCAATGTAGAAGTTCTTATATGCTATAATTCATTTGTTTGAATGATTTTACGAAAGATATTATAGAACCAATCTCTTTAAACCACATTTAACTATAATATTAATAATATGACAGGCGCATCGCTGATGTAGTAAGAAGGATTCGACGTATGTACTAAATAACAGAGTGAGAATATCCATTACCCTAGAGTTTGCTGCAACATTGTCCAAAGTAATTGTAAAAATTTTATTTGTAAGAGCAAAATCTTCCACAACTTTGATAATGCATTCTGCAATATTCTCACCTATATGTGCTATGTCAATTAGTTTAAAGCCTATAACTCTCTTTTTCATTACCCAGTCATCGTTAACATAAGGCTTAATTTCACTAAGATAATGCGTAACTACCTAGACCAGCCACTTTATATGTCTGCGGTCAAGGCCATAGAAAATATACAGATCTCAAAGAGTTCTTTTAGTTTAGCATGACTATTATTATACTATTTAACTAAATCTCGAGTTGTTGTTTGTCTAAAAACTGAAGAAAATCTAGGATTATGAGTGGTTCTAATTTAGGTTTCGAACGCTTGAGACTCACCAAAATTTAAAGGTAGATCTTGCATGGCAATTAACGGCAAAGAGATTCTCGAGCTACCTCAGGATTATAATCCTACTTTACCATATCATTAGTGTTGTTCCATAGTTGCATCTACTTCGTGGTTATACCTTGTTTTTTCTTCACATCTTTGGGCATGTCTAATCAAGTGCTCAATTCCACCTGTAGACTTTGCAGACAATTCATGACAATAAATTTTACAAACAACATGTCTTACCTAAGCTCTGGCCTCGTCGCTTCATTATCTTGTCGAAATCTTGCCATACCTCCGATGTACTAGGTCTGAATCTCTTTGCTCTGGTGCTTGCAAACATAGTGGCACTCGTAGAGCCTGACGACGGTACAACTAGGGATTGCTCTCCCATTTGAGGTGGAGACAAAGGCAGAGATGTTTTATTCCCGAAGGATGAAAGATCATCCGAAGAAATTTCATAATCACTTATAGAAAAATTGCCAAAATTTTCCATGGAGAAATGTAGAAAATAGTAAAATACAAATAGAAAATTATTGTAACATCCCAAATTCTAGTGCATGCAAAAAATGAGAAAATTTTTGAACTTTTCAATGCCTTTTTTGTTCCCTTGGCTTTTATTTGAGCTTCTTCGGAAAATTTGATTTTCAAAAACCAAAAGTGCATAAAATATCAATCAAATTGAATCCAAAATCAAATGTTGGAAAATACAGTTAAAAGTGGCATGCGAAGACTCGTGGTGGAAACCATCCTAAAAGGCCACGAGTATAATTTTGGCACTAAAAATAAATATCAAAGCAAGTTTTGAAGCACGTTGCTCTAATCCTTCACAACACCTCTTAGACACCATCCAATACTTCAACACCACTCGAATGACGTCCGATGCTCTGAAGCCGCTCGAACACCATTCGATACTCCACTGTTACTCGAATGTCATCTGATCTTCGTTGCTACTCGATCGCATAATTAGAAATAAAGTACCCAAAGGAGCACCGACTCAAGCAGGAATCAAGACACAAACGACGACCAATAGCTCCAAGATCATTGGCTAAGAAAGTCTTGAGTAAAATCAAGGCCACGGTAATTTAAGCAAGGTAAGTAACCTTTTTGACCATATTGATCCTAGTATTTCAATTATTGTACATTATTTGTAAAATCTATTATGTGTATATGTATGTTTCATTAAAATGGCTATATTGTGGGTAATGGTAGTTACAACCACTCATATGCATTAAACTTCCTTCAAAATTTGACATCCTTGTTGTTGTAACCTCTAGGACATGGTTTAGACAATATCTAATATCAAATTTGGAATATTATATTAATATATGGTCTAGATGCTTAGCCAAACACTAGTTTTTGCTAAGTTTGAACTCACAAACAAGTTACGCTTGGGCTTGATGGTTTCAAAATGTTGGTCCAGAGGAGGAACCTCTGCTAGTTTGGTATAAAACAAAATGAAAAACATAGTTTTTGGACGCGGGCGAGTTGTATGTTTAATTATTGAATGTGAGGCGGAACCTCGCATGTATATAGGGGAGATTCTCGCCCGGGTCAATTAAGGACCAAACGCTATTGCCGCATATCTAAGTCACACCATAGAACCACATATACTATATGGGCTCTGGCATTTAGCTGCTTAAGTTGTCTAGATCTAGCCTTGTATTATGGTAGGCACAAAAGTAGTAAGGGCATTCCGCGGAACGGTCTGGCTCGTAGGGGCTCCCTTCACTAGGGCTGTGCATTTTTCAACCGAACCGAAAAAACCAAACCGAACCGGTCAACTCGATTTGACCGGTTTTTGGTATTCGATTCAGTTTTTAAATTTTGGGTTTTTTTGGTATTCGGTTTTTTGGGTAAAAACCGACTAAAAACCGAAAATACCGAAAAAATCGGAAAATACTTTGCTCTACGTTAGCTCTTGCGGCTCTGCTGTTCTTTGGTTTGCTACCGGTTTTATTCAAAGAACCGATTGCAACCGTCTGCCTTGACTAGTCTGGGCCATGGCCCATGAGTGCAATTGATCCAGGCGGGTTGTCAAAGTCTCAAAGAGGTAAACTGGTAAAGGTTGAAATACGTCCGGCGGAGTGGCATGGGGATCCAGTGCTGTTATTAACGATTCAGGCAGCCTGATGTTTCTTTCTTTCTTTTTTCTTTGCTTTCTTTCTTTAGCAGTTGCGCTTTGGCTTTGGTGCTTCGTTTCACTAGTCGCTATATCGTTTGCAATTCACGTCAACTTTGGTAAATATGGTATTTACCGATACCGCACCAAAATAAATTGGGATTTACCGATACCGAACCGTACTTCTAAAAATACTGTATATTACCGAACTACAAACACCGTATTTACCGTATATACCGAACCGATTAAACCGAAAAAACCGATTGCACAGTCCTACCCTTCACCAAGGTGTTGGAACCAAAGCTTGCTAATACAATGGTGAATGCCTCACCAAAAGGACGTAATCCGCTGAGATGAGGGTCTATCATGTGGCTCACTTGGCGTAACCAAGGAGGGCTTATCCATTCATCAGGCTGGTGCAAGGTAAGGACTAGATAACTTAAAGGCTATATGATAATCACTTCGTCACATGCCCAAGGAAGTGTGTAATGTCTGACAGTGTATCTCATGTAGGTAAAGTTGTACAACCTCTACAAAGTATTAAAAACGATTTAAATAGTCGTGCTCATGGTCAGGAGCATGCTTGGATGTAGCCGTAATAGGTGTAGTTTTCCTTTTCAAAACTGTTTCACTGAATATCTAGGATAACATGTACGCAACCGTGTGCCCATACCCATGGGTGGGAATTGTGCAATGTTCACAGCCAAGGAAGGCTACGAATGGATTTGATCTACTGTTATGAAAATTATATAAATGTTATTTCATTACATATCAAATGCTCTTTACAATTCCGTTGCAAATTACTACTTATCGATATTGCAAATAAAATTTGCTTCATGTTGAAAATAACTTAGTATAGAGTCTTATCCTTTGATAGCCTTGCGCACACACACACACATAATTTTAAAATTCTTGCTGAGTATGCAATGTACTCAATCTTACTTAAATTATTGTTGATCAGATAATGAAGAAGGATACATGTTAGACAACGCGTACTTTGCCCCTGGCAATGGGGAGTTTGACTATGAGTTTTCTCTAGGGCTCAATCAACAGTTGGTTGCCTGTGGATATGTGGCATACCACTGGATCGATGCTTCCACTCAGTTATTTTGTCTTCTACTGCAATTTACTTTTGACTCTGGTATTCTCTCGGCCAGCCAGCCACATGATGTAAAACCTTATTGTATTTACCCTTTTATCATAAGTAAAATATATGCAATGTGTATGGATGTGATTTCAATGTTGTGAGTGTGTGTACTAGCTACTGATCATGGGGCTAGTATAGAAGAACACTCATGCGGCGACCCTCCACACGGGGCGGTCCCTCACAATTACACTCTTATCTATTTTACATCACAACAAAGAAAAGTAAGAACAACAAAAATATATGAAAAATTAGTATTGTTACCTCTTTTCTTGACTGTAGTCGAATTTTGAATTTTCGGATTTTTGGCAAAAAAAAATATGAATTTTGTCAAATTATCACAAATTGTATAAAACTTTCACAAGAGAATTCAGAGAAGAGATTACAGGTTGGAGTGTGGCTCAATGGGGGCGTTTTGCTGCCTATTTATGGAAAAAAACTTGAGATTTTGTTGATTTTTTGTATTTTTAAAGTCCCACATAGCTAGAAAATTAAAAAAATCTTCTATTGGGGTAAACAGGTTTAAATCGTGCTAAATTGGCCATGCCTAACAGGCTAATCGTGCCTAATTGGCCATTTTCGTGCCTAACAGGCTAACCATGCTTAACGTGTTAAATGGGGGTAACGTGCCTAACAGGCCGTGTCGTGTTGTGCCTATCGAGCTCGTGCTAGGCCATGTTTGGCCCAACACTATTTGTGCCGTGCCAGGGTGGCGGACCAAGAACAGTGCAGTGCTTTGTGCAGGGCTGGCTTGTTATGATTTGATCATGGGCTATGCCTATAGTAGTATGCTTTGGACTGGTTTGGCAGGTATGGCCATTTGGCCACCTCTGCTACTATGAGGATAGTGTTGGGCCTAATATGCTACAAGCCCATAGGCTTAGTTCGGGCAAATAAGCCCATCAAGGCGATGAGCTCACTAACATGGCATTTGTTCTTAGCTTTTTAAGAGTACAAGTCAATTGTACATATTTAACATACATTATACTCAAACTATCCATATACATATAAACCTGCATAATTTTTAGATACACTTGAATTTTATCGGATGCACCTAAGCTCTAATAGAACACATATACATGCTTTTCAACTGAATATGCATGTATTCTATCCTTTATACGCGACGGTATACCAACGCCTAATAGGAGCATGAAGTTCATGCGACCTTCTAGTTTTATGTAACAATAATTGTGTTTTCATGGGTTAAAGTGCATTTCGACATGGAGAGCTTTGCACCACGCAAAAAGAGTGTCGAGGGGTTAGAATCCTAAACTACTAGTAATAATCAAGAAAAACATGCACATGTGAAGCTGTTAAGTCAGAGTTGCACAGTGCCGAACGTGCAGAATAGTAGGACAGGAAATCACTATAGCAAACACTGTTCAATACTGACTGAAAATACGGTAGCAAAAAACTGTAGATTTTGCTGTTTTGCACTGCACCTTGCCGCTGTAGCATATGAAGTCAGAGCTGCACAGGGTTACCTGTACTCTACCATTCGTTATCCCGCTAACCCTTGTCCATTAGTAGTAACTAGTAAGCTTACACTATTATTAATAACATTTTAGGAGTATACTGTGGTTGAGACACATCTTCTTAGGCCCTAAATCCTCCCCACCCAAACTTTCTTTTTCTCCTTTTTTCCCCCTTCATTCTTCCACTACAGACGACACCGTGACTATTAGACAACACCCCTGCCCCATATCTTCTGTCTCATTGGCCATTACCATTGCGGGACAAACCACATTTTTAAAATTAAAGCAATAAATAACCTAGTTATCTGCTCAGTTTCTGAGTTCTGGCCTACAACATGGTTTATGTTATCCTCGCAAAAGAAAATGGTTACCAGAACCAACCATTTAGGGCATTTCCAATGGTAACACTATATAGCAATGTCTTTAGATTATCCCTTCATATAGACATCAGACTAGATATCATTCTTTCAATGCATAATATCTATCATTAATCTATACTGTAATTTAATATTTATTTCTAATTTTCTCCCCAAAGCACCGTTTAATACAGTGGCACACATTTGTATTCTCTCCGTTCTTTTTACTTAATGTTTTTGACTTTTCACAATCTCCAAGAAGTGACTTTAACCGCTATTTTTTATAAGTGACTTTGACCGCTATTTTTTATAACTTTACACTAAGATATACTATTAAAATATAATATTATGAAAGTATTTTAACAAAAAATCTAATAATATAACTTTTGTATAGCCAATCTAAATAGTTTTGAGTCTATTGGTGGTCAAACATTAAAAAGTTTAACAGCACGGATTCTAGGAAATCAAGTAAAAAAGAACGGAAGGAGTAATATGGTAGACATCTCTTCCCTCTCAATAGATGTCTTAGCTAATGTCTTCATGTTGGATTACGTGCTCAAGTAATGTCTTGCATGAGATATTGTTTTCCCCTATTCCTTCATTAATTTTCTATCCACCTCAATATTTATTCTACATAGCATGTTAATTAATTTTATAGACACTATTTACGTAGGATCATTGAGAGTGTGTTAGATTAATCTTGTTGTTTTTGCATTAGCAGCATGTTTAGTTTGGTGCATGTGTTAGTTTAGCATGTAATAGGCTAGTCAATGGAAGATGAGTACGTGCTGCATGGCGTGGCCGGATCGGCAGTGAGTAGAGGTTAGATTGGCAGCCAGGAGGTGAGTGCACGTTTGTGTAGTTTGGGGATAGCCTTTGCATGTTCTTGTGGCCATGTGTTTGGCCAAGTCGTTGAGCACATCCAGGAGGGAGAAAAGGTCCAGCTGCATGCATGCTTGCAGGTTGTTGAGGCATGCAGATGTGGCCTGTACTTCCGGAGAGATGTGGCTTGTTGTGTGTGTATTCAGTTTAGCCATTACCTGGACGTGCGTCCGGCTCTTGCGGCAAGTTGTGCACGTCGTGAGGATTGGCCGGGCAAGTTGATTAGCTAGTGCGTGTCTTTATATATCCAGTCCATGTAATCAGTTTGAGTGAAGAGAAACAAGAGAAAAAGGTTGTGTGTTCGCTGCAAGGCTCTGAGTGTTCTTCTTCCAGTGCATATCCATTCTCGTAACACTGTGAGTTCCAACAATTGGTATCAGAGCCATTGTAGTTGTATGCCCAAGTATCTGCAATTCAAGGAGATGTCGACCATCCCGGCGCAATCAATCAAGGAGAGTGGCATCTCCTTGGTGTACCCGATGCTGACGGCAACCAACTACTCCACCTGGGCGATCAAGATGGAGGCCAACATGGAGGCGCAAGGCATTTGGGATGCCATCGAGCCCGCGGATGGGGAGGTCGCGGAAACCAAGAAGGACAAGCTGGCGCGTGCATGTCTCTTCGGGGCCGTCCCTGAAGATGTGCTGCATCAGATTGCCAAGAAGAAGACAGCTAAGGAGGTGTGGGAGAGCTTGAAGACGAAGTGCCTTGGAGTTGATCGGGTGAAGAAGGCGCGGGTGCAGACCTTGAAGAGTGACTTCAAAGATCTGCACATGAAGGAAACTGAGTCAATTGATGAGTTCGCGGGCAAAATTAGTGGCCTAGCGAACAAGTTGAGTGACCTCGGTGCAGCCATGAAGGATGCTGAGCTCGTCAAGAAGCTACTCGACTCCGTGCCTAACAATTTCTTGCAGGTGATCGCTGCGATCGAGCAATTCTTCGACCTGGACGAGATGCCTTTCGATGAGGCAATTGGTCGTCTCAAAGCGTACGAGGAAAGGATACGCAAGCGCGATGGGAAGAACCAGGAGGACATGCTGCTTGCCTCTAGTGCATCGAGGCTGGTGGGCGACCCCGCGGCAAAAAGAGCAGCACCTTCGACAAGGCAAAGGTGCGCTGCTACAACTGCCAGCAGTATGGGCACTACTCTTGGGAGAACAAGTGTGCCGATCCAAAGGAGAAGCAGTCGCTGCTTGCCGTGGCAGACGCCGACGATGAGCCGGCGCTACTCTGATCCATGGCAAGGAGGTGATGAAAATAATGATGACAAGATTAGGGGGTGAATGTTAGATTAATCTTGTTGTTTTTGCATTAGCAGCATGTTTAGTTTGGTGCATGTGTTAGTTTAGCATGTAATAGGCTAGTCAATGGTAGATGAGTACGTGCTGCATGGCATGGCCGGATCGGCAGTGAGTAGAGGTCAGATTGGCAGCCAGGAGGTGAGTGCACGTTTGTGTAGTTTGGGGATAGCCTTTGCATGTTCTTGTGGCCATGTGTTTGGCCAAGTCGTTGAGCACATCCAGGAGGGAGAAAAGGTCCAGCTGCATGCATGCTTGCAGGTTGTTGAGGCGTGCAGATGTGGCATGTACTTCCGGAGAGATGTGGCTTGTTGTGTGTGTATTCAGTTTAGCCATTACCTGGACGTGCGTCCGGCTCTTGCGGCAAGTTGTGCACATCGTGAGGATTGGCCAGGCAAGTTGATTAGCTAGTGCATGTCTTTATATATCCAGTCCATGTAATCAGTTTGAGTGAAAAGAAACAAGAGAAAAAGGCTGTGTGTTCGCCGCAAGGCTCTGAGTGTTCTTCTTCCAGTGCATATCCATTCTTGTAACACTGTGAGTTCCAACACTTGTTACATTCTAGGCCACAGGTCTAAATAGGTTGAACACAACTAAGCCCACGGAGCAACGGAGCAACAACATTATAAGTGGTATTGGGCCTTCTCCCCCCAAAAGACTAGTCCAATGGGTGGAGACTCCCTGACACTTATAAGTTGTGCTTGCTCCTCTCCCACAATCCATGTGGGACTATTCCTAACAGAGTGCCCTTACCGCTGTGATTTCACATTGGCGGACAAGAAAAGCAAGAGGTTTGCGAAGATGATTCCAAGTGCCTCATGCATATGCCGGGCGGCGCGCCGTCGTGGGGTCACGTCGGAAGGAAGAACGGCCGGCACATAAAAGGGATCGCATAGCTTCCCATATGTTAGGAACCTTTTGACGAAGGGTTTGGTGCGTAAATTTCAAAACTGCTCTTAGGAGGCTTAGTTTCTAAATAGGACTCCACTTTGTAAAAGAGAAGGTTGATTGCTAAAAAAGAAATCAGTTCCACTGTATTTTGTCTCTCTATTGTCTCCGTTGTGTGTGCGATTGGCTTGGTGATGTCTTGCAATGACTATAAATCTAACACGTCATCAGCCCGGTTGCACTTCAACGACTGAATTTGTATGTCATTAAGGTTCCCTCTTTTCTAATCCGCACGACATTAGATTAGTCTGGCAAATTAGATCGGTTCTTGTGCTACTTAGGGTCTTTTAGATTGAGATTTCTATTCGCAGTGTAATTTGATGTGGTAGATTAAGGGCTTATTGTTGTTCGGCCTCCTAAGAGCCTGCACGTCCACACGGTACTCAGGGCCGGTCCTGACATTTAGGGGGCCCTGGGGTGAGATAGAAGTTGAAGCCCTTTACTCAAACACAAACATGTTTTTATATCAACTATTAAGCTAATGTTCAATACTACATAGCAAGTACAATAAGGAGAGCTGCTGCTACAGACAGCCCTATCACAGACGGTTCGAAACCGTCATCACAGACGGTTCCTGAACCGTCAGTGTTTAGGTGTCAGTGATAGTTGGTGGTTATCACAGACGGTTCCCGAGCCGTCTGTGATAACTCACATTACAGACGATCTTTATTACTAACCGTCTGTGATAGACGAGTATCACAGACGGTTGTTTATAAAAAACCGTCTGTGATAGTCTCGTATTACAGACGGTTTTTTTAAAAAACCGTCTGTGATACGAGACTATCACAGACGGTTTTTTATAAACAACCGTCTATGATTCTCGTCTATCACAGACGGTTAGTAATAAAGACCGTCTGTGATATACACAATATCACAGACGGTTTTTATTACTAACCGTCTGTGATATTGTGTATATCACAGACGGTTAGTAGTAAAGGCCGTCTGTGATATCATTCACACCACAGACGGTACTCTTTGAAACCGTCTGTGATATTGTATCACAGACGGTTTTTAACAACGAATCGTCTGTGATACCAAGTGCATCATCCATTTTATTTGCTGTTTTTTGGCTAGCCTCAGGATATGCTAGCCATGCCCTCTGAAAGCAAGCAAGCAAGCAGATTACAGATACATGACAGATATAAGTTAATTGCAACTCATAGTAAATTACAACAAAATTCGATACACAGATGAATGTAACAAACGGCCAGCAGATCACATACATATATAGAATGAAAATCGTTACACAAAATCTGACAAATGAATTCAATTGAAGGAATTGTTTGATTTGTACAATTGAATCCAATGTTTCAACATCTAATTATCACCATTGCCGGCGTGGAACTCTCCCCTCTTATTTATGACCTCTGCTAGCAAGAATTGGGAGATGATTGCACGAATGTCGACGAGATTGTCAAGATCATATGCACTTTCGTCGAAGTCCACCCGCTGTCGCTAGGAGCAATGTTAAGTCATTAATTAGCATGTGTGTGTAATATAAATACATATATATAATCAGAAAATAATAATTATTGGAAGGACCTGACAAACCTCTGGATCATTGATCTTAGTATCCATGATTTCCTTCATATGGCGGCAAACGTAGAATCCACATACGTTGCCCTGTAGCTGCTGGTGGCACTGCAAAAATAGAATTACATACATCGGTATTGTCAATTCTAGAGACATTATAACAAAGTATGATATAGGATTGTTGTGTTGTAGCGGGTACCGGAAATCGCGTGCAACATAATCGACAAACGCCCTACGTGATTCAAAAAACTTAGCCTCGGTCGTGGCAAACAAAAGAAATATTACAATAGAGTTATGTATGGAGGAAATGAGTTTACCTATTAAGTACTTCTTGCACACGACTGAAGTCGTGGTTGCTCCTAAGGAGGGAATCAAGGTATATTACCTTGCTCCATTTTGGTACAATCACAATCAAAATCCAGTGATGCCTAGTCATGTGTGTCGCCATAGTGATTAATCCTAAGTTCATGCTACATGTAAAGTACAAATGAAACATATGTGTGGCAACTAGTGAAGCACTTACCCTTGGTTGAAGGGTACCATGATGTACTCCTTGTCGGTGTGAGCAATCAATCCCCTCGTTATGTAACCTTGCACGAAGGATGCATCTGCGTTGATAGATTGCTTGGAGACCAAGTGAGGGTCGAGGAAACCCACCGGTCGTCGCGATCGCCGGACTTCTTGGATCATGTATCTATTACAGCTAAGAACGAACCCTTCATGGCACGACGGTGCGGCTGAACAAGACACACTTACAACACTTACGGCAAGAGTGTGTTGTCCAGCCGCCCGCCATGCCGTGACGGAGGCGCTAGCTCACAGCGGAGGGGAACCTAGCTAGTGGATGAACTCACGCGTGACTAGTACCGGTGGAAAGGTTGATGAGAAGTTATTAATAAGGGCCGAGCCGTGGGAGGAAGTGGTGCCAGCCATTCGATGTGGAGAGAATGGACGGGTGAGATCGAAATCCTGGGTATACGCCAATTATTGGTAACATTTGCTTATCACAGGCGGTTATTTACACGAACCGTCTGTGATGCATACTATCACAGACGGTTCGTTAATAGAACCGTCTGTGATAGACCTTCACAGACGCAAGCACAACAACACATTCAGATCATCAAATTGATTGTCCTCATCCACAACATTCTCCACTCCGACAATCCTTCTTTTTTCCGCAAAATTCAAGGCAATTTTATTACAAAAGTGCAAAAAAAAGACATTCCCAGATTCTTCGGTGAGCAGCCGACATAGCCGACTTTTTCGCTGAGCGACTATCCATCTGTTTCTTCCCACTTCTTTTCTTCATCTCTGGTCTCCGGATCACGTACGCCAGTAGCGATGATTCAGCATGTCTTTTTTTTGAACTTTTGTAATAAAATTGCCTTGAATTTTGCAGGAAAAAGAAGGATTGTCGGAGTGGACATCACATCTCGGCAGTAGTCGGCATCGTCGAGGAACATGCAAATACAGAGGCAAGCACGACAACACATTTAGATCTATTACATGATAACAAGCTAGTGAACTCTTCATGGAACGACGGTGCGGGTGAACAAGACACACTTACCACACTTACAGCTATATATGCTCACAGTGGATGAACTCACGCGTGACTAGTACCCGTGGAAAGGTAGATGGGGCGTTATTTGTAAGGGCCGAGCAGAGGGAGGAACTGCTGCCTGCCATTCGATGTGGAGAGAATGGACGGGTGAGATCGAAATCCTGGGTATACGCCAATTATTGGTGACACGTGATTATCACACGCCAATTATTGGTGATATGTGATTATCACAGATGGTTATTAACGCGAACCGTGTGTGATAATAAATATCACAGACGGTTCTTTATACGAGCCGTCTGTGATGTTTCAGTTATCACAGACGGTTCGTATTACTAACCGTCTGTGAAAGTTCACAGACGGTTATTAACACGAACCGTCTGTGATGTCTAAAATTATAACTAACGGTTTCTGTTAATAACCGTCTATGAAAATATCACAGACGGTTAGTAATACGAACTGTCTGTGATGTCTCATTTATGTTACTTCCCACTCGCTGCTCGTTGTCACCCCGTTCGTCGAGGTGACGAGGCGAGGCCACAACGGACATCCCTCACGCCAAGGGCCTCGTTCGATTTGGGTCGCAGCGCCGTCACCGGAGCTCGCGGAGGCGCACCTGCCGTGTGCGCTCCTCGATGCGCCGCCGCCGCGCCGAATGCAGCCGCTGCACGCGTTAAGCCAGCACGCCCATCACTGACATGCACTGCTCGATGCCGCTGCAGATTTGGAGCACGCTGCCACGCGCATGCGCAATCGTGCGCGCCTGCCGCTATGCGCCTTTCGCTTCGTGTGCCCATGCCGCCGCTCTATGCTGTCGCGCCGCCATTCCCGTAGAGCCATCACCGCTGCTATGCCCTGATGTGCGCATACGCCGCTGTGTGTCCCAGCGCCAATGCGTGGCCACCGCTGCGCGTCCCCGCCGCATCGCGTGCCGCTTTGCCCGATGCATTGCTGTTGGCACTGTGCCCCGCCGTGTGCACCGGCGCCAAGCCGCAGCATCTGCAGCCGCCGCTAACACACGTGCCCACGAAGAATCTAGAAGCTTTCATTATGTGTTAATGGTGAATTTTGATAAATAATTACAACTGAGCAATATTTTGCACAAGTTAGTGAAATAGATTTGATTCCATGATGATAAAAGACATTAGATAGCTTAATGTCTTGACGGCCATCAAATCAAATAGATGGCATCATGCGTTAATAACCATATCAAGAACTCGATTTTGGAGATGCGATGTTCATCATCAAGTAAAGCTCTAAGTGGATACCAAAAGGCAAAGGTATAACTAATATAAGCTAAAAATGTATTTCTTAGTTATTTTACTAGTCTCGATATTTAGTTGGGAGACCAAATTATTAGTGTAGGTTACCGTATTATTAAGAGAGATCATTACTAGTAGCTTAAACTATATCATGTGTTAATAGCTCACTGTGCTTACTCTAGCGCTCCTTAGCATGACGTTAGTATTTGTGACTGTGTTTTGCAAATAGCTTTTGCTCATGCATTCATCCTTGTAGCATGTAACATTAGTTTGCAAATGTATTTTGCAAGCAATTTGAGTCTATATCTCTAATCCGTGTAGCATGATTCAACTTTTTGTGAATATGTTTTGCAACTTGTTGTGAGTCATATTTTATCTTTGGTTGCATGGTACCATAATTTACAAATGTATTTTACAAATTTATTGAACTACATGTATCTTCATTTCTATTGGAAAACCTAGAATGGTTTGACCGCCATACAACAAACAGTTCGACCACTAGGGTGGTTGGACTAGGCATTAGTTGCCAGTTGTAATTTTCTAGTAGCTCTGCATTCGTGTTTCTTTGGCCTGGCTGAAGAGCGGTTAGACCTCCATGTGTTGACCACTCTAACCGGTGAGCTCAGTCTAACCAGGCTTTAGTAGTCGGTCCAGATTTTCTAGATAGCAAGTTTTTATCTTCTTTGAGTCTTTCTAGGAGCGGTCTGACCAACTATGTGTTAGCGGTTTGTCTGACCCAGCGGTCCAACTGGGCATTTGTTGCTGGTTGTCTTTTTCTAGAGAGAATATTTTGAACTCTTCTCTGGATTTTTAGGAGTAGTTTGATCAACTCTTTGTGAGCGGTTTGACCGACACTTGTGTAGGCGTCTGACTAACGGCCTTTGTAATGACTAGTTTTCTGGCTGTTGTAGGGCGGGCTAATCTGACCGGCCATTAATTGGTGGTCAGACAAGTTCAAGCTGTTTTTACTATAATCTTAATCCAACTGCCAGTTTCTTGGTGTGGGGTATAAATACCCCCTTATGACCCGTTGGGTAAGGTTGCTGATGACTTGGTTCATTTCCTTAAGGTAAGAGCAACTCTTCTCACCTCTTGTATGCATGTGTTGAACCTAGTGAACTTAGAGTGGCAAATATTTGTGCATATGTTGCACTTGGTGGTGGATTGAGTATCCATGAGTTTTGGTACTTGATTTGTTCAAATGAGTGTCTTTGGTTTGTTACATTTAGAGGTTACCACCTCCTAGATGGAGCTTGTGAGAAGGCCCGGTTGTGCCAGTGATATTCTCAATGGAGCTTATTTGCGAGTGGCTTGGTTCTCACCATCTCCGAAGTAGAGAAAGAGTAACCTTAGTAGAATCAAGGTGTTGGCTTAACTTGTAGAGCCAGTCAAATTCATTTGAGCTTATCTCAACATAGATTAGGGGAAACCGATAAGTCTTCGAACATTACGGTAAAAAGACCATTGTGTCATTGTAATGTGCTCTCTTGGGTTCGTTTGCATTCCCCAAATTATATTGTTTATTTGTCACCCTAGGATTTTGCAAACCTTGACATAGGCATAAAGTGCTGGTGCACTTAGTTGAGACTAGTTGATTTAGGTTTTAATTATGCAAAACCATTTTAATTTACAATTCAACAAAAAAACTCGATTTTAGCTAAAAGTTTTTTAAAACCACATATATTTACCACCCCTCTAGTCAGGCTCCTCATCTTTACAGCCTGCCTGATGCATTGCCGTGCATGCCCGCCGACTTGCCACGCATGAGCCTGCCATCACTGCATGTGCCCCACGCCGCTACCATGCTACGCACAACTGCTGCCGTAATAACAAGGAACCCTAGCCCGCGCCGATTAGTTGGGCCGCATGAGCTGTGCACTGCAACCACTTGCAGGCACGGCCAACGAGCCATACGACCCATTGGATTTCTGGCCCAAAGGCTAAAATTCTTTGGCCTACAACAATTTTGTATTTTAGTCCCTGTAAAACATGGTAATTGCATGCTAAATTGGTGGTAGCGATAAATTTACATTTGTAACCCTAAAGTTTTAGGAAATCAGAGAAAAAAATTAGTAAATTCTGAAAAATTAACAATAAACCATAGAAATTGAATTTCTAGGTATATGTGCTTCCATAATTTTGTGAAACCTTAGCTTTGCACATTCTGGATGCTTCATATCAATGTGTTTTATTTTTCTTGGCATTATTTGTGTGCTGAAATTGATTTTCTATCAGATTGGTAATTTTGAAAACTTCACCTAGACCCCAATATTAGTAGAAAATCTTGATAATTGCTAGGAAAATTTTAATTTTTTTTGCTAAATAGTTGTAAGTCTACCTTTACTAATTTAGAAATGTTCATGCTTTAGATTTATTTTTACTTGCTGTAAAGTTTATAGAAAATTGTGTGAACATAATGTATGATATGTCAGACATCGCAAAGAAGGAATTCATTGAGCTCGCACTGAATGGCAGCAATTACCTCACCTAGGCAATGGATATTAAGATCAACCTAATAGCTCGGTCTCTTGGAGCCACCATCACCTAGCCAGAAGCTAATGCCCCTGCTATTCCTAAGGCCTCTAAACATACGGCCTTACACTTCTTGAGGCACCATCTCCACACAGACCTGAAGGCTGAGTACTTGATGGAGGAGGACCCGGTAGCACTATGGACCTAGTACAGCTTGTTCTACTCCCAAAAGCGCAGTGTGAATGGACCTTGTTACACTCTAGGATTTCAAGACCATGGCAGCATATAACTCTATCATACACAAACTTGTCTCCAAGTTGAGATTCTATTACCAAAAAGTTACAGAGGCTGAGATGATAGACAAGTCTCTGTGCACCTTCAACCCTAACATGAGGGTGATATAGCAATAGTGCCGACATGCCAAGTACACAAAGTGCTCCGGGCTTATCTACAACCTAATAGAATTAGAAAAACATGATGAACTATCGATACAAAACAATCATGTACATCCTACAGGGACAATGGCTATGCTTGAAGGACACACCAATGCTTAGCAGGCTAGCAATGGACATGGCCATGGAAAGGGCCCAAAATAAAATAGGGGAAATAAAAGAAGATTGAAGTGCAAAAGGACAAGAGCGAGCACCGAGGTAAAGTTAAGGGAAGTCCCTAGAAGCAAGACTCAAGCAGCAAGATTGCTTATCTACCATAGCCTTGCTTTAGGTGTGGTTGCATTGACCATTGGTCACGCACTACCACACCTCAAAGCACTTGGTGGACCTTTACATGCAATCCACTGGTAAAGTCAAGAAGACCCAGGGAAGAGGTTGAAACACACTTCGGTGCGCTGCCAGATGCTAGCTAGGACGTCGAGGAGAATAGTGACATGGTTCTCGACATAGTGGTGGAGGGTGAGGACACATCCATGGAGCATGATGACCTTCTTATGATTGAGCTTATGGAGCTCCAAAAGGATTCCCAGGACCTACATGGAGACCTGCAGCAGTCTCCTAGCTACCCCTTCAGTTGCTCGTCGATGTCGCACTTCCTTCATTAGTTTGCTTATTAGTTTGAATTAGTTCTAGATGAACATTGGTTTTATTCATGCTCATGTTGAGCATTATCATTTATTATTTGCTTAGTCTAAACACATGGCATCCATATTATTATTTCCCTAATTATTTGGTACATTCATTTATTAGTCTATGCTTGTTTTATATTTGAACTATGTTTCTTGTTAAGTAATTGTTTGATAATAAATAATGCTTTAATTATATAACAACTCGATATGATCCAATGGCGGAGGAGGACATCTATCTTGTCAACAGTTGCATCACAAACTCAATTCTTAGGGAAACTAAATATTTTCAGACTTTAACTAAGAAAATTGGGAATATCTTGACCATTGCTAGATGTGATGCCCTCATTGTTGGCACTAGAAGGGCTATCTTACTTCTCCATATGGGTACTCGCATAACAATAGAGGACACTCTTTTGTATCCCTAATCTAAACATACCTTTGTAAGCTTTAAAGACATTTGTATGGATGGTTTCCATGTAGAAACAAATAATGAGGATGATACAGAATACCTACTCATGGCTAAGTACGATGGATGTCAGAAATGAGAGGTTGAAAAACTCCCCTCCTTCTCATTAGGATTGTCCTACACATATATAAAGCCTAAATAATATGTTGCCATGAAAATATTATTTAAAAACCTAGAATTCTTTAAGATATGGCATGATCACCTAGGTCATCCTTGGTTGGGTATGATGAGAAAAATCATTAATAATTCTACTAGCCAAAACATAAAAACTACAGACTTTCTTAGACCTGAAGACTTCATGTGCCCTGCTTATGCCAGAAGGAAGCTAATTACTAGACCCTCTTATCTGAAAATTAGATAAGAAGTGCCTAGTTTCCTAGAGATAATTCAAGGTGATCTTTATGGACCCATCCAGCCCCTGTTAGGCTCCTTTAGATACTTTATGGTGTTGTTAGATACCTGTATTAGATGATCCCATATCTACTTGTTGTCTATTAGGAACCTTGCTTTTGCAAATCTAGTGGCCCAAATTATTATATTAAGAGCCAAATTTCTGCATGAATGGATAGTTTATTCGATGGAGAATGTCAACGAGTTTACCTCAAATATCATTCAATGATTATTGTACTACTCTAGGCATTAATGTAGAGCATTCAGTACCACATGTCCACACTCAAAATGGCCTCACAGAGTCATTAATTAAAAGAATAAAGCTTATTGCTACGCTGTTCTTGCATAATTGTAGGCTTCCTACTAGTTGTTGGAGCCACACCATGCTACATGCTACCGCATTAATCTAACTCAGATTAACTGCATATCATCCTGTTTCCCCCTTACAGTTAGTTCGTAGAAAAGAATCAGGTACTTCCCATCTGTGAAAATCTGGTTGTACTTATACGTGCTGAAATCACTACCAAAGCGTGCAACCATGGGCCCTTACCAGAGGTTGGGGGCCTATGTAGGTTTTGAATCTCTATCAATTATTAAATACCTTGAGCCTATGATAGGGGATCTGCACATGGCTCAGTACGTTGATTATTTTTTTATGAGGGTAATTCCTGGCATTAGGGGGAGGAAAGGACCACACTAAAAAAAGCAACAACATAGATTGGAATGCCACTTGCATTCAGTCCTTATACCAACGCACTAAAGAAACAGAACTAGAAGTTCGAAGAATAACAAATATGCAACAAATAACCAATAATCTGCCAGATGCATTTACTGATCATAAAGGAGTGACAAAATATCAAATACCTGCAGTAGATGTATCAGAGAGAGTGGAAGTACTACAAATGGATACTGAATCGATTGCTCCCCCTCATGAGAAGAAGAGGGTGAGATCTTTGGGCGCATGGGACTTAATTCCACAGAGATGTCAACAAACAGAACAAGATAAATCACTCCATAAGATAGTAGAAGAAACTCAACCTAACATTGATAAAATCCCTGAATCGAGCCATCCTGTGGATGGTAATCCCAGCAAAACTTTGCACGCACAATCTGACTCTAGGAGGTCAAAACACCTAGGCTCCATCTTAGTGGGAAATCATGAGAAGCTCAAAGAAATAAATGAATAAATTTCTCGGAATTATGTGGATTTGGGAGAGTCATATAAAAGAAAGACTATAATTGTTGACATATACTTTGCCTTTAAAATTGCTAAAACTCTCTAGAACCTATGTCCATGGCAGAGTGTCAGAAGCACTCAGACTGGGTCAAATAGAAAGAAGTAATTGAAGAAAAATTATGCTCACTTAATAAAAAGAAGTATTCAATCTTGTCACCCAAACACCTCCTAAAATGTTCCCTATAGGATCCAAATGGATTTTCATCCGGAAGATAAATGAGAACAACCAGGTGGTGAGGTATAAAGCGAGGCTTGTAGCACAAGTGTTCATGCAGAGACCCGACATCGATTATGATGAAACTTACTCTCCTGTAATGAGTGGAACTACATTTTGATACTTAATATCAATGGTAGATAGTTTGAATTTAACTATGCAGTTGATGGATGTAGTGATCACACATTCATATGGGTCACTGGATACATATATATCTATATGAAAGTCCCCGAAGGAGTTAACATTCTTTGTCGTGATAAAACTAACACAACATGTATAGCGTCAAACTACAGAGGTCGCTATATGGATTAAAATAGCTAGGTAGAATGTGGTACAATCAACTTAGTGATTTTCTCTTGAAGAAGTGTTACTCCAATAATGATGATTGTCCCTACATTCTTATAAAGAAGTCCCATAATGGATTCTGTATCATCTTAGTTTACGTCAATGATTTGAATATCATCAGAACCATGAAGGACATAAAGGAAGTGAATTCTTACCTTGTGATGGAGTTCGAGATGAAATACTTGGGTAAAAACCAAGTATTGCTTAGGCCTGCAGCTAGAGCATTTCCCTAAAGAAACCTTAGTGCACCAGTCTGCCTATATGAAGAAGACATTGGAGAAACTTAACCTAGATAAAGCTCATCCTTTGAAGACTACCATGGTAGTTAGATCCCTAGATGAGGATAAAGACCCATTTAGACTGAGGATGGAAAATGAAGAAGTTTAAGACTCGAGGTTCTATACTTAAACGTCATAGGAGCACTAATATACCTTGTCAACTACACCAGGCCTGATATTGCATTCGTAGTTAGCGTGTTGGCTAGACACAGTGCAGCTCCAACTAGAAGGCATTGGACTAGTGTTAAGACTCTTCCAAGATACCTCTAAGGTATGCAAGATATTGGTTTATTTTACCGGAAGGACCAGGACTTGACCATGGTGGGATATAGGAAGTTAGCTACCTTTCGATGCCTATAGTGCCATATTTCAAACTGGTTTTGTATGCCCTTGTGGTGGTACAACTATTTCTTGGTGGCCATTTAAGCAAACCTTGATAGCTACCTCTACCAACCACTCAACATTATAGCACTATAAGAAACCTCACGGGAATGTGTTTATCTTAGACGAGTGATTAGCCATATCTAGAAGTCTTGTAGCATTAACACCATCGATACCCCCACAATAGACAGCCATGTCCTACGACTTGGGGGAAGACGATGTAGGCGTCAAACTTGCTGATGTGCGCCATCGCACCGCGCACTCACCAGATAGCTTGGGGAAAGATGCCGCCGCCTTGACATGCCTGTTCAATGCTGCCCACATGCACGCCGTGGACTCCAGCAAGACCATGTCCAAGACTAGCTGCTGCAGCTCCATGAACCTGCCCTCTACCTCCTCCACTTCCAAGGAGGATAGAATGGCCTCATTAGAGTCAGTGGCGATGGGCCAGTCCAGTTGGTCCTCGGCTAGGGCCTCGCTAGACGCGCTTCACAGAGACCTAGCCTCGGAGGGCCTAAACCATGGTGGTGAGATCTAGAGACGGCCACAGAGGCTTGAGATGTGTGGGAAGTTGTGATATCCCAAAATTTTAATTTACTTTATTTGGATTTAATTGGTATTTTCTCAAATTTCTTTTCTCCTTTCTTATTTTAGCCTAGAGAAATATCTATAGCAATTTGTATTTATTTATGGTCAAATCAAGTTGATTTTATTTTTGTTGGGCTCCCTGTGAATTCTAGAATTTTTGAGATTTTCTAGGATTTATTTGGAGTTTTTTGCTAGTTTCTAAGTTTTTAATTAATTTTGGGACATTTTTGAAAATCAAAAATAATTTAAATCTCCCAACCTCTCCCAAGCTGACACGTGGTCGGCCAAATCTTTCTACCATGCCACGTGGTGCCATCCCATGCTCCCACGCCTCCCCTCTCTCTCTCTCTTCGCACGCTCGGCCTAGATTTCCCCTCTTGGCCACATGATAGCCATCCGTTGCGTAGCCGTACCCGCCTCTATCTCCTCCCTCCCCTCCTTCACCGCCAGGTGGGCCCCCTTTCTTCTTCCTCCCACCGGCTTCCTTCTACCTCCCCATACGCCGCCTGGCCATTCGCCTTCGGCCAAAAACCCTACCGCCTCCCTTACCTCTCCGTGTCGGCTACTCTCTCCCCCCCTTACTTCCCCCTCACTCCGCATGCCGGTTCCCCTCTTTCAGCACCGCACCCTTATCCACCACAACCATCACCATTTGTGCTTTTTTCGGCGAGCACAACACCCACTGTTAAGCCTCCCTTGGCCCTATAAAACCCCTTCCCGAGCACCGTGCTACCCTACTCCAAACCGCTCGCCTTTCCTCTCCGTTCCCCAAGCGCCAGAACTCTTTCTTGCCGTTTGCATCTCTGAGCTTCGGTCGATCCTCCGACGAGCAATTCTGGCCCACTGGAGCGATTTCAAGGCCCACTGTCAATGCCAACATCTTCACTATGACGAAGTCGTTCCCGTTCACCCCTTTGCCTAGCTCAAGCGCTGCTGGAAGTCTGACTTCGCCAGAGCACCGACGCCGCCACCACCTCCCTCTCATTGTTGGTTGCCTCTAATTATCCTCGAGCTTTGCGCCAAGGTGAGACCACATGCCCCTACTCCCCTCTCCATTCGCACTGATTGCCGATCTCTACCGTCCTCCATATCACTGGTGAAGCCTTGGCCACCAAGCACCACCACGCCGGCTATGCCACATCGGCACATGAGGCGATGTGGTAGCCAAATGGTGCCACATGCACACCATGTGTGCGCCATGGGCACCACACCACACTCCGTTGCCACCTCCGCCAATCGGAGTCCATGGACCAAGTCCACAAAGATCGAGCCTACACGTCAGCCTTGTGTCGAATTTAAAAAATCAGCACTGATGTCAGCATGACATCATAAACCAAATTTCCTGTAGAAATTTAATTTGGCCAAAAATCAAAATTCTATGCTAACATCATAATTTCCTTTTTCTTCAGAAAAGTAATTCTAGAAATTCAATTTCTTTAGAATTTAAACTTCTATGAGCTCGTTCTCCTTCATCCTAGCTCCGATTGAACCCATTGAAAATTTTAAATTCATATAAAATTATGATCTATCAACATCTGCCATGTTATAAAATTTTTAGTGTTTATTTGAATTATTTGAATTTTATGGGTTATTTTCATGTGTAGACCACGACTATTCATACTAGTCAACGGAGCAAGGCAAGTTACACACCTTGATTATATTGATTCCAGTTTGTAAATAAAATTATCTTATTTTAAATTGTATTGCATGCTTAATTTTATTCACAATATTTCAATTCCAATTTTAACTTAGTTGATGCCCATTTGTTATGACACCTTTGACATTGCAAATTTTTGTACATTGTCACCTTAGATTAAAACTCTGGTTAGTATACTAGTATTAACTAAAATATTTTTGTAGCAAATGTTTAGACCTGCTTATAAATAATTGTAGGCTGGGATACCTTTTTCACATAAAATAATGAGCTTTTAAAATGTATTATGGATTTCGGTCAGTTAAGAAAGTCTATAAAATATTTCAAAAATAAAACATAAAACTTGGTTTAGACTTAGACAAATAGTTAGGTAGTGAGTGCTTGCTAGTATACGTTGTTGCTCGATGGCTCAACATTGGTGCTAGGCACAAGAGGTATGTGGGAAATGCCTATGTCAATCAAGGATCAGTCTGTGAGCTACTGCAATAAAGCTCATATTGTACTACCACAGGGCTGGTATGAGAAAGTTCTGCCTAACTAATTAGTGGGTCTCAACTTGAGTCTTGCTACAGATTGAATGTGAGCGTGGCATAGGCCGCAAGAAGTCTCACACGACACAAGAGAGAGCCCTGATCTGGTAGATTCCTTACTAGAGTAAAACCTTAGTGGAGGCGTGACTAGGTTAATGGCTTTGCTTTGTAAAGGTCTTATTATGATTACTCAGTTGTACGCCTACGGAAGCGTGTAGTGGCCGACATAATGAGTCAATCATATCTTATGGGTAAATGATGCGGGGGATTGCCCGATCTTCACGGCGTAGGATCGATGGAGATAATTTGGATCCGTGCAACCTGACGAATCGATGGCGCCAACCACTGTTAGAACAACAACATGCGACAAAAGAATTCGCCCAACCACACGCTCGTGATCCCGTCTACCCGACCACCAAGTTGACAAGTCGTCGCTCCGGCCAATCACAAGGAAACACAAGAACGACGGGGAAGAACGTCTGATTCCCCTCTAAGTTGCAATTATATGCCAAACCCTAGGAAGAACAATAATTTTCTGTGGTCTGTCTTTAACACACTCACCCAACAAGACTTTTAAGGCCCACTGGAAATTCTTTTCGGCCGAAGGAAACGGAGTTTCATCCGAGACCGACTCAACGTCTCATCCGAGACCAATGCTCATGCACGCAACAGAAACCGACTCAACAATGCATCTGAGACTAACACAACAACTCATCCGAGACAAACGCTTGCGCACGCAACAAATTAAAAAAAGGAAACATGACCGAGTGGACTCATGCACGCAACAAATAAAAAACAAAGAACATGGCCGAATGGTTTAGTCAAATGGAGCCTTGACTCGGAATCCCATCTTGTGGTCTCGCTCATGCATGCATATATTTTGGGTTTTTTTCTTTGCCTCGCCTATACATGCTTCTTCCATTAATTTCTTCACGTCGCCTCCTCCCTTTCTTTGCTTCCTTCCATTAAATTTCTTGATGGTTCTTCTTCACGTGATAAATCTGAGAATAATTAAATAGCAACTCTTAGGTAGTATATTATTATCATATATATTAAAATCAAATTCAACTAGGAGTGAGTTCGCCTGTTGATTAATCTTTTTAGCTCGTGCTCACGTAACCCGAACAATCGAGATGCCCTCATCATCTTGTACACTTGAAGTGATGGACGTTGTACTAGTATCGACGAGACCTTCTAAACGCATCTTTACTTTAGGCTAGTACAGATCGAGTATGAGCATGTATATAATTAAATAAAATAGTAGTAATCATTAAAGACTCAATTAAATTAGAGTTCACCTGATAATATTTAATACGGCTCAATAGTTCTTTCTAGTCAAATAATATATTCAACAGAAAATCACTAATCATGTTTGTATTCGCATCATTCTCCCCTTCTTCAAAAAAAGCCGTCCTCGGCCTTTGATAGCCTAAAATTGCACTAAACAAAGAATACACCGTGTATGCATGGTATTTATATTTGTCATTTACACTCATTCCATTTAGCACATTATGATTACCTGAAGGCGTAGTAAACAAAAAGAACAACACATATGTATGGTATATGTATGAATCTATTATTATGCCATTCTTATTATTTTGCACAAACTATTTAGTACAATAGTAGCCATAAGATATATATATTGGAATATTGTCATTCAGATCATTCTCCCTCCCATGAGAAAAAGTTGTCCTCGACTTTTCTAAGCACGTAGACAAGATATCAAAAGACAAAACCCGTTCAAGTTGTTCAAATATAGGGGAGAAAACTTTTAGTGTTTTCTATGCTTCAACTGCGCTACTCTGATTATTTGCACATGATTATACAGCAAAGAATGAACAAGTAGACTTAAGAAATCTTTCTAAACAGCAAGTACTAACATTTGAACTCATGTCGTTGTAATCATGACACGGTATGAAAGATTGTTTACCCAAACCAAGTAATTTCAATTCAGCAAGCTCATCACATGCAATGCATATTCGACAAACATAGAACTTGTTATCTACACCATAATCTCCTATCAAATTGAACTTATAGGTGTAGGCATAGATACTAACTAGTGATTTCAAATATAAAATTTCAGCAACATTCTAAATCACAATAGATAGCTCTTTAGGATCATCGAACATGATATAATACAAAGAATCATTAGGAGATATTCGAGTAAGAACTTTCTTATGAGTAATTATTTCCACATTATGTAAATTGACCCAAAAAATTTCAGAACATGGAATTTTTGATTGAACACATGAATTCTCACAATTACTCACCTTTTCATAATTAAATTCAGCACCAATATGGTTACCTTTATCATTATCTTCAGTTGATGTAGGTGCTGTTGATATCAAATCATCATGATGTAATAACGGGGCAGCAAGTACTTCATCTTCAACTATGGTTATCTTCTCAGCGGTTTTCTCCAGTGGTACCGGTTGTGGGACATTTGACTTCTTTTCTTTAATGTCAACTTGCACAATGTGAGAAACAACACTAGAAGTAGATATTAATATGTTAGTTTCATAATCAACCTCACTTTGTCTATCAACTACTTCTCTCTTTTCTTTTTTGTGTATATCTCTCACTCTCAATTTGGATGCTCTCAACCTCACATATGGTGGAATCACACAACTCACTCTTTTTATCACTCCCACTCAATTTGGCTCTATGGCTCTCATCCTTACATGGGTTTTGAAGCATCTCATATTTTATAGATTGTGGGTCGGCAATGGCACAATTATCATTAACCACGATCTCCTCATGTAGCAATGGGGTAGCACTAAATGGCTCCTTGGCCGAAGGAAAAGTCTCATGCTCGGTCGTCTTCTCATATGATGCACTCATGAAGGCATGCGAACTGAAGTGTGGAGTTAGATTGAGCCATGGTGTACGCCTCTCCTTAATTCTCTTTTTCTCTATAGCATAATTCACAAGATCCCGCATACTACCATCATATTTCAAACGAACAGTAGCAGCGATCTTAGAATTCAAACCTTTTTTGAAGTAAGCTCTCTTTACACATGCCTCTATGATATTGGCACGATACATAGCATAATCTAGCTCATCATAATAAGATTGGACAGATTGACGTCCTTGGCGAATGCTCTTCATATGATGAAGTAACTCTAGCTCATACTCATATGGCACAAACTCATTTCTCATGACCTGCTTCAATTCTTCCCAAGTAGTGACATATTGCTTCTCAGTATATCGCTTCAACCAAGTGCATGCATATTTTTCAAACTCCATGGTGGCTTCTGTCACTTTATTGGCTTCGGACAGCTTCTGAAACTTGAGGTCACATTCGAGTTGTCCCACCCATTTGAGATACTCCACTGGATCTGTACTTCCATAGAATGAAAAATACAAGTATTGAGAGTCGTACCATGAGGAACGAAATGTTGAATATCCTATCATTGTTAGTATTGCAAAAAAATAGCAAAGAATATGTGGAATTTATGTGGAATCACTCATCCTCACCTTCTCTTACCAACCGAAGTTCTTATGCATCCTTGTTGGGATTGAAGAGTTGCATGCACTTTGGTGACTGTAGACAACACAAGGTGGTAGATTAAGCGAATTCAATTGCACAAGCACTGTTATAACAATGGCTTATATGTGGAGCTTGGAGGAAAAATAACAACTTATGCAATCTGAAATTCTTGATGTTGTTAAGTCAAGTAATAGTCCAAGCTAGAATACTTTGCTTAAGTGCTGATTCAAAAGGTTTAAGTGAACTGTATGAACGCACATGCAAAGATCAATGCGACTCGATGCAATAAAGGAATGAGTTAAATAGAAGTGATCTGAAATTGATAATTAAATAGCTCGTTTTGCACCAAGTATTAGGAGAGACGCTAGCTAATTGCAATAATATAAATGTAAGGGCACAAGATTGTTCAAAGAAATTAAATACACAAGCTGAAATTATGAATTAGAATTAGCTGACCCCAATTTGGCCAACGCTTACTTTGTTTGCTGAGGCTCCTCTTTTTTTTTGTCAGCTGCCTTTTTTACCTGTAGTTGGCACTAAGGTTTAGCTTTCCCTTGCACAAAAAAAAATTTCAGCAGGTGCAAATTAATAACAAGAACAACCCTTAATGTGATTATCAAAGACTAGTCTCAAAGATGAAGGAAAAATTATGGATATATTTAACAGAAATAACCACATCATAAATTGTTTCGCGGTACTGTAGCAGGTATTGTTCACGGCACTATAGCAGGTTACTGTATATTACGCGCAGTACTGTAGCGAATCACTGTAGCATATGCACGGCACTGTAGCTGTACTGTTGCGATCAGGAATTTTTTTGGTTTAGGCGAAACAAAGGAAATAACACAATGATCAAGTGACACAAAGGAACATGACGATCAGCACCTAAACAAATTTCTAATGGACAAAAACTTAACACAACTCACAAAAAATAACAGATGCAAAAACTAGGGTTTATATTTTTTTGGCTTTTTGTGTATAGGAAAAAAACAAATATAACTATGGGTAGATCGATCCTACCGTGTCAACCGTGCTCTGATACCAGGATGATGTGGGGGATTGACTGATCTTCACAGCGTAGGATCGATGGAGATAATTTGGATCTGTGCAACTTGACGAATCGATGGCGCCAACCACTGTTAGAACAACAACCTGCGGTAAAGGAATTCAACCAAACACACGCTCGTGATCCCCTCTACCCGACCACCAAGTAGATGTGTCGTCTCTCCGGCCAATCACAAGGAAACACAAGAACGACGGGGAAGAACACCCGATTCCCCTCTAGGTTGCAATCATATACCAAACCCAGGAAGAACAAGCGTATAACTTTATGAAAATAATAGACTAATTTTCTATGGTCTGTCTTTAACACACGCACCCAATAAGACTTTTAAGGCCGACTGGAAATTCTTTTCGGCCGAAGGAAACAGAGTCTCATCCGAGACCAACTCAACGTCTCATCCGAGACCAACGCTCATGCACGCAACAGAAACCGACTCAACGACACATCTGAGACCAGCACAACAACTCATCCAAGACAAACGCTTGCGCGTGCAACAAATTTTAAAAAAAGGAAACATGACCGAGTGGACGCACGCACGCAACAAATAAAAAATGAAGAACATAGCCGAATGTTTCAGTCAAAAGGAGCCTTGACATGGAATCCCATCTTGAGGTCTCGCTCATGCATGCATATATTTTGAGTTTTTTTCTTTGTCTCGCCTGTACATGCTTCTTCCATTAATTTCTTCACGTCGCCTCCTCTCTTTCTTTACTTCCTTCCATTTAATATCTTGATGGTTCTTCTTCACGTGATAAATCTGAGAACAATTAAATAGCAACTATTAGGTAGTATATTATTCTCATATAAATTAAAATCAAATTCAACTAGAAGTGAGTTCACCTGTTGATTAATCTTTTTAGCTTGTGCTTGCGTAACCGGACCAATCGAGATGTCATCATCATCTTGTACACTTGAAGTAATGGACGTTGCACTAGTATCGACGAGACCTTCTAAACGCATCTTTACTTTAGGCTTGTACAGATCGAGTATGGGCCTGTATATAATTAAATAAAATAGTAGTAGCTCCGTATCTCCAAGTATAATCATTAAAGACCCAATTATATTAAAGTTCACCAGATAATATTTAATACAGCTCAATAATTCTTTCCAGTCAAATAATATATTCAATGGAAAATTACTAATCATGTCTGTATTCGCATCAATAAAGTTGTACTATCTCTATAGAGTGTATAAACTATCTTGGATAGTTAGGCCCATGGTCATAGGCATGCTGAGTAAAGTTTTTTATGGATTAAACTTTGTTTTTCATAAAATGATTTGGATAGGATTATGGAATCTTTTTGGAGAAAGATGGTCCGAGTGGAATACCCGTGGATAGGTTGGTGTCAAGTCGGTGCCTACGCTAACGGTATTAATTTTAAATTATTGTTTTTACATATTGTATTAAATTCAACAATTCCATATCTATTACTGTATTTCTTTAAACGCTGTTGTATGCTCAAATAAACATATATGCCTTCACTTGTTAGCCTTGCATTACTAGTGCAACTTGTGAAGTATAACTTTGTACTCAATCTTGCTATCTCTATTCAGAGGAGGACTACTTCGATTATAGTACAGACCAGGATAAGTAGGCAATGTCTTACTATCGTCTGCCTGTGGACAGGCCCTTGGGCTTCGCTATTTATTTACTTGTTTCCACTATTATTTTCTTATTTATTATTTTTGCCAATGAGCATTGATGATGTAAAGTTTGGCCATAAAGCCATAGTTTTTATTTAATAAAGGTTTATCATTGTGCTTGATATGTATTTCTATTAATGTTGTGTGCACTAGCTGATCCTAAACTAGTGCAATTTACACAGATGATCTGGAGTTGTTGCTCCGGGATCCGACAGAAGTGTATCTTGTAAGAGAATAGATGTGTTGATTGCAAAGCATCATGATGTCTTATCGGACAAGTTGGAGAATAGTTTGATTTAATCTGGAATAGAGCTACATCAGGAAGCTGACTTAGCTAGACCTGGAGATATTTGGTGGGGCTCACACCTCAAAACCTTGCTTCGTATGTGCCAACTTTGGGAGGAGTGGTGAATATGCTTGAGTTTGTAAGTGAAGATGCTTGTCAAAACTCAACTCATGGTGGAGACATAGGTTTGCTGAAAAGGATGAAATCCTTTGAATATGTATTCATCATACATTTCTTAATAATCTTGTTGAGTATTACAAATGAGTTGTCACTTGCTTTACAAAGGAAGCGTCAAGACATTGTTGAAGCTAGGTGCTTGACACAGGATGTGAAAGATCGTTTACAAAATATGAGGGACAACAGGTGGGAGCCTTTGTTTGACCAAGTTAAAAGATTTTGTGAGGAATAAGGGATTGATGTGCTAAATATGGATGGTACCATGAAGTTGTGGGTAAATCTATATGTCAGAAGCATATAGTGACTCAACATCATTATTATAAAGTTGACATTTTTCAATGTTGCTCTTGATGCAGCTATGAATGAAATGAATCATCACTTCAATGAAGTTTCCTCAGAGTTATTGGTATACATGTCTTGTCTTGATTCAAAGGACTCCTTCTCTAAGTTTGATATTAATAAACTTGTTAGACTTGTTGATGATTTCATAGTAGCTGATCAGCTCTTGTTAAGGAGACAACTTCAAACCTTCATTCTCAATATTAGGAGAAGTGATAGACTTCATAAATGTTGTGACATTTCAAAACTTGCTCAAATGATAATGGAAACCGAAAAGGATAGAACTTTCCCATTGGTAGATCGTCTTATCGAGTTGACATTGATCTTTCCAGTCCCAATGACATCTGTTGAGAGAATATTTTCAGCAATGAATATTATCAAAATAGATCTGCATAACAAGGTAGCCGATGAGTGGCTCAATGATTTCATGGTGTGCTACACCGAGCGAGAGATATTTAAAAGCATTGATGATGATAAAGTTATAAGACGATTCCAAGGTATGAAATCTCATAGAATAAATTCACCTCATGATTTAATCTTGTGTACTAGTGGCATGTTATGTTTTTCTTGGATGTTGTGATCATTTACAATCAGTGGCGAATCCAGGATAAAAATAGAGGGGGAGCTCTACTGTGGAGACTATAGCACAACATAAATATACTAAAGCTACATCCACTAGTCTTTTGCCATTGGAATATAAAATTCATACATAAATAGGAAGAGAACAAATTGAAAATGTACAATACAAAAATTTAGTACCTTGCTAATGGATAATGTGCCCCCAAATCTTTATAAATATGTGAGTACCGATCTGTAGATAAAAAATATCAAATGTAGTGATACAATATTAAATTGTGAATGTCCATAAACATTAAAAATGAAATAAAAACATACCACTAGGTCACTAAATCTGATTACGACCCAATTTCACTCTACGAGTTTTCATGTCTTGAAAGCGTTGAATGATTCTTTTGTTATCAAGGCTTCTAAATATCTCTCGCTCACTGTAGCAGACCATCAAGTCATTGAGCCATTCATCTGATACCTTGTTGCGCAAATCTGTTTTAATAATCTTCATTGCTGAGAAAATTCTTTCAATTGATGTTGTTGCCACTGGAAGTATCAATGTGAGCTCAATGAGGCGATACACCAATGCAAAAGTTATATTTTTCCCGGTTTCAACCATCTTTTGAGCAACCTTTGCAAGATCACAACATTCACGAAATTCACCACTTCTTCTAACATTGAGAATGAATGTTTGAAGTTGATTTCTTAACAACAAACAGTCAGCTATGGTGAAATCTGCTGTATAAATCTCAGCAAGGCGAACTAACTTTTGCACATCAAACTTAGAGAATGAGTTGCTTGGATCAAGACAAGACATGCATACCAATAACTCTGAAGAAACTTCATTGAAACGATGATCCATCTCTGCCATAATAGCATCAAGAGCAACATTGAAAATATCAATCCGATAATAGTGAAGGAGAGTAACTTTATGCTTCCGACGTGCAGATTTACCCTTTACTCCAATGTGATCATCCATACATGGCACATCAATCTCATTTGACTCACAAAAACTTTTTACTGTGTTGAACAATGGCTCCCACCCATTATCCCTCATGTCTTGCAAGCGTGTTTTCACATCCACAATCAAACCCATAGCTTCAATAATATCTTGATCTCTTCTTTGCAAAGAAAGTGACAACTCATGTGTAATGCTCAATAAGTCTATCAAGAAATGCATGATGAACACAAATTCAAAACTCTCCATCTTTTGTATCAATCCTGCTGCTCCACCATGACCTGAAGGATATGCTGCATCTTTACATATCATCTCTAACACCGCAAGCACTGATTCCCACATTTGGTATATACAAAGTAATGTTTTAATATGTGAGCCCCATCTAGTATCTCCAGGTCTAGCTAGGCCAGTTGCCTGATTCAAGCCTGTTCCAGTTGAAAGCACACCATTCTCCAATTTCTCTAATAAGACTTTCTGATGCTTTTCCATCAAAGCATCCTTTCTTTTGCAAGATGAACTCACAGTGGTCACTATCAAGGGAACATAGTTGAAGAAATCAGCAATAGCACCACTACAACTTACGACAGTGACAACCACTAATTGCAATTGGTGGGCGAAACAATGGACATAGAAAGCATACAGATTCTCATCTCGTATTAGTCTCTGCAAGCCATTAAATTCCCCTCTCATATTTGAAGCTCCATCATAACCCTGTCCGCGTAGCCTAGAAATAGGTAGATCAACCTTAGCAAGCACACGAACCAAAGCTTCCTTCAATGCAATAGATGTACACAAAGTGACATGCTCAATACCAATAAACCTTTCCATGATCTTCCCTTCTTTATTTACAAACCTACATAGTATGAATTTTACAAAGTTAAAACAAAACCACAATACACAAATCATAAAATGATACGACTAAAAAACATCATATGCACAACTGACCTCACAATCACGGACATCTGCTCCTTTATTGATGAATCACGTGACTCATCAATAAGCACTGCGAAGTTTCTATCTCCAATCTCATCCTTAATCACCTGTGTGACCTCCTGTGCACAACATTTCGCGAGTTCCTTTTGTATATCCGGACAAAGCATCAAACAATTGCCAGCACCCTCAAATTCAAAAGCCTCCTTCACATCTGCCTTTTTATCAATGTACCAATCCACCAACTCTCTAAAATTGCCCTTATTCATGGAAGTAGATGATTCGTCGTGTCCACGAAAAGCTTCACCCTGTTGAATGAGATATCTTGCACAATCTAAAGAAGCAGTCAAACGAATCTTGTATGCAATTTCAGACTCTTTGCTATAGGTATTTAATTTATGATCTACACTTGCTCTTTGATTCTGAAAATCTTCACAATCTAGCATTGCAATGTTGTGGACACTAGTAGGTCCACCAACATGTTGTTTGAAAGATTCCATAGCACTTCTCCAATTCACATACCCAACTTTTGTGAAGACATCCCTCCCAAAATGAGTGGGGTGCGACGGCTTCTTAAAAAGAAAGCAATAGAAACAATATGCGGCATCCTTTTCCACACTATATTCCAACCAGTCGAACTTCTTATACCATGATTCTTGAAATGATCTTGAAATTGAACCTTGTATTTTCTTTGGAAAATCATGACCAATTGGTTGAGTTGGACCCTTTAACAAATATGCCCTCCTAACTTGATCTCTAATCTCATTAGGGTAATCTTCAATTGGTTTGCGACATGCTGGATCGGCCATAATATCATCTGGATTAAATTCATGCCGAACCTTTTTTGCTTCAGTTCTACTTTCTATGATTGGAGGGTTACTGCTAGTTGCATTGTTTGAGAAATATCTGTGCAAAGTTCGTTTCTCCATTTTTATAAATCTAAGAATAATTAAACAAAAACTAGTTAATAACTGATTAAACAACTTGCTAATTGGTAGAACAATAATAAAATAGGGCACTCACTTATATTGAACAGTAAACCAAACTACCAAAGCAGCCAAGCAGGATCCACTGTCGTCGATCGGCCGTCGCCCGTCGGTCCCCACTGGTCACGCGTCACTGGATCAGTGGTGGATTCGCCAGTCGCCACTGTGCGCAAATCAATACCACTCCATAAGGCATCGCCACTGAGTGCTGCTGCTAGCCCCACAGCCCCCACTCACCACATTCCAGACTTCAACTCTTCAAGACTCTTCCCGTGACGCCGTCTCTCCCGCTAGCCCCACTCCGCCGCAGCGCCGCTCGGCCTCGCCCGCGCGTGGCCGACTGCCTCCCCTGGCCGGCTGGCCCCTCCGCAGCTCCGCTCCGCCGCGTCGAGCCGCCTCTGGCCTCCCCCTCCGCGCCGAGACGCCGATCGCCTCCCGGCCCTCCCCCTCCCCGGCTCCCCCTCCGCTGCGCCGGCCGTCTCCTCCTCCCCGACTCCCCCTCCGCCGCGCCGGCCGCCTCCCCCACCCCGGCTCCCCCTCCGCCGCGCCGGCCGCCTCCCCCACCCCGGCTCCCCCTCCGCTGCGCCGGCCCTGCGGGCGACGCCGCGACGGTCTCTCTCCGACTCGGCGACCAGATCTACTGTTCAGGCGTGCTGTTCATCTTCCTCCCCCTCTCCCAGATCTGATCTGTTGAGGCGTACAGTTCTGTTGAATGTTGACTGTTTTCGTTGTTGTTTTGGGCCAGGATTCGCCGGGTATTTGGGCTGGCTAGTGGCTAGGGTGATGCCGTGATGGGCCTTAAGAAGAATAGACCGCCTGGCGCCCTGGCCTGCCCTCGAGTTCTGCCGACTGCCGAGTTTTTCAAGCGACGACACTGTCCACGGCGACGCCGACGGCCGACGTTCAACAGTGGGAGACTGGGACTCGGGGAGGGGGGTCTTCTTCCACCGTGGGAGGAGGGGGTGCTCGAGCACCCACTAGCACCCACGGTGGATTCGCCACTGGGGGGTCTTCTTCCACCGTGGGAGGAGGGGGTGCTCGAGCACCCACTAGCACCCACGGTGGATTCGCCACTGTTTACAATTAGTTATTATATCACTAATTTTGTTATTTTTGATATGTAGATGACTGATCTCTACTCATTGGAAGCATATTTATATAGTTTTGGGATGTACTTTCTATTATTGAGGTTCTCTTTTTTCTTTTGTTTCTCTTCTATTCATGTATGAATTTGAATTGCACAAAGAGTAAAATACTATGTTTGTGATAATTTAGCTTAGCCCACCCTCGATTTTATTCTTAGCTTTGCAACTAGTGCTAACTGGTAGTAGTGTGATGGAGAAGATACATATCACTTTGAGATTGGTGTTGGACAGGTGGTAAAATCTAGGACGAAGCCTTTACAGATGAAGATTTAGGTCCTATTCCATAAATTTGTTCCCCTATTGCTACTCCCAATGCCGATAGTGCTGGTCAATCTGAATTGGGCAGCCTTCCATTGGGCTATCTTAGTAACATAGGTAGCGATGGACGGGTACAGAATTACATGTTACGTGCGCTCGCTTTGACTTTTTATCCGGTGACCTCTTGTACAGCTCCTGTTCTGTGAAGGAATGACAAATAGGGCTATAAAAAAGCTTGAGACTCATGAACTGCTCGAGTTCAGTTCACTCTAAGCGTGATTTGAGCTCGGCTCAAACTCTAAATGAGTCGAGCTCGAGCTTGATCCCGAGCTCGCAAGCTTCAACGAGCCGAAATCAAATAGCTCATTAGGGCTCGATTCGAACTTGAATTTTGCTGTATGTTAACTCTTACCAAGCTTGAGATTTTCTTATTACTGAAAATTAGTGCATATTGAATTTTTTTGATTGTTATTGAACTTACTTGAGTCGAACTCAAGCTTTTTTATTACTGAAAATTAGTGCATGTTGAATTATTTTGACTGTTATCAAGCTTACTTGAGTTAAGCTCGAGCCTAGATACAAGCTCGAACTCTAACTCAGGCTTGCTTGAGCTCAGCTCAGACTTGTACCGAGCTTGAGCTTGGGAGGCCAAGCTCACTCGAGCTCAGCTTGATTACAACCCTAATGACAAATGCAATATGCTTATGGCCCTGTTCTTTTTGGCTATGGTTGATGTCTTATGATTGTGGCTGATGGCTTTTGGCTCTAGTGCGAATGTTTATGTGAGCGAACCAAATGACAATAAGCTAATAATCCACTTTAAAAAAGCTATCCTAATAAGCCACTTCGAAACAGTGGCAAAGAAGTCATCTCATTTGTTTGTTCGGAGGAAACTATAAGTCATAAGCTAAACAGAATTGGGCCTATACATAAGTGTTTAAAGAGAGAATATAGCTATGTTATCAAGCACTTATATAAAATTCATTCCCTTTAATGTAAACATCTTTTTAGGTGTTTAAATGTTATATTATCTATTTAAGTACATATAGTTATATATATATACATCTGTTAAACATAGGTGCCTGTAACATCCTAAATTTCGGATATTCAAAAATATGGAATTTTTAAAATTTTTCTTGCAGGTTGCTGGCATTCAAATTTGTTCAAGATATTTATCTGAAATCATTCTGAGTTTTGAGGCGTGCAAATTAATGATCAAGGATAATCTCAAACAAAAACAAGATCATGTAAATAATAAAAAGGGAAAAATGGCATTGCAGATCATGAAATTCAAATACTAGAATCTCGAATTCAAATTCAAGATTAATAAAATGAAACCTGAAAGAACATTAAAACATATCCCTAAAAGGTAGAGCCAAAAATTACTTCTTCTAATGTAATTAGCATACAAAACCCAAGTTTGGGCATTCAAATTTTATATACGCAATTCATAACCAAATCCACAATCCTAAATATGAAGTAGAAACTCAAATTGAAAATCCAAATTCTAAGCCCTTCTCTCTTTTCCTCATTTTCACCTTACTCTCTATTACATGTGGGCCCCCACCTTTCCTTCTTCTCTCTCCTTCCTCTTTTCCCCTGCCGAATGAGTGCCCTTCCTCCTCTCACTGCCCTGCGGGCCCAGCTCCTGCGCGCTCCATTCTTTTTCCTTTCTTCCTCCTCCCTACTCTTTCTCTTAGCACGTGCCCTGCTTTTCTCCTTCTCCCGTGACTTCGCAGGCGCACTCAGTAACCATCATCACGCGTGCTTGTCCCGTCTTGTCGCCGCCCCCTCGTGCAGCTCCTGCCCCCCTGCCAGCGCACGTTGCCCCGCCACCTCTCTGCTCTGGACGCGCCGCTCGTCAGCTACCTCCGCGCGCCGAGCCCCGCGCCGGTCCTTGCCCAGCGGACCTCCCCCGTCGCTCAGTTCCGCCCGTGAGCCTGCTGCAACGCCACCCCTCTCCACGCTATAAGTCACCCGGTCTTCCATTACTCTCAGCGCTTTTTCTCTCTTCCCTGTTACCGCGTTGTGCGCCGGCCACCGCTGTGCCCGTGTGCGATTCCGGCCATCCGTTGAAGCTTCGACCAGGATGACCGTGTCATACCGTGTCCCTGCTCCCCTCTACTCCCTATCCGAACTAATTAGATTCTCGTGCACAGGAGCTCGTGTATTGCTGTTCTTCCCCAACCCCGGCCGCCGCCGCCTCCACGGCCACCATTACTCCCTCGAGGCTTCTCCGGCCGATTCCGCGCCCTGGGAGCATCTCCACGAAGTCGTGAACCTCCCCTAACCGCCGGCCAAGCCCCTCATCACCTGGGCTCCTCCCGCCACGGCAACCTCCCTGCGCCAAAACCGGTCATCACCGCCGGCACGCCTCGGTGCCTCCCCGACTCAGCCAGTCCCTTGGTAAGCTCCCCCTGTACCCCCTAGTGCTCACGCCCGCATCAATTTCCGCCCCCTCCACGCCGGTGCCACCGCCCCCTTTCCACCCCCGCCGCCGGTCGCTTCGGTGCCGCCAATCCCCTCCTAGCACTGCCCCGAGCCGCGCCACCCCCTCCATCGGTTCCCTCACATCCCCTACAACCCGTTTTGCTAGCTCCCACCCTTCCTCCGGCCACCGCTCGCCGGCGATGCCACCACCTGCCCAAAGCCGGCGCCTCCCCTGTTTCGGCCGAAGGGAGGCTCTGTTTGGAGCTCGGTGCTAGCGGTCGCTTCATATGGATTAATCCCCCCTGATAACACAAAACGGGCAAGCGCCCAGTTGGTCACCTTCGCCTGCTGTCTAACACACTCACCGTGAGGTCCCCGATTCGAACTCACATATCGCAACACCTCTTTTTTTATTCTTGTTTTTATTTGATCCATTTCAGTTAAAGAAAAATCAAGGAAAATATGAAATTAGTCCATGAAACCCAACAAATTTTATTAGGGTGCAAATAAGATTATATATTTGATTAATTACCATATGTGCATAATTAATGTGCCTTTGTTAATTATCCCAAACTACTTATTAGTTAAAGGTATTAGTAAAAATGGCTGTGGTTAAATGTCTGAATTTAATGACAATCCTAATTAAATATATATACCTGTGTATATATATACATCCAAGTTAAGTTAAGGGAAATAATTTAGGAAGGCCAAAGATAATGGGAGTATGCACAAATAGAATTTAAATATACATCTGAGTATAGAGCTAAATGTAAATAGTCAAGTGGCTAATGGAAAATAATTTAGTAACACATAAAACAAGATGCAATATTAATTGTACCTTTAGAACCCGAGTTTATGAACATCCAAAAATGTCTAAAGACCAAATCCAGACTAGCTACTTGTAAGGAAGGATTTAGGTACGATAATCATAATAACAACCTCAAGTATGACCAATTATTCACAAGCAATAGTAGCATGTTATATTGACTTAAAATAGTTAGGGAATGATTTAATACGAGACCCCTAACCTTTTACCATAAGTATTAACATGAGAATTGAAGATTTCATGGTGAGTAATTAAATAAATCATATATATATATATATATATATATATATATATATATATATATATATATATATATATATATATATATATATATATATATATATATATATATATATATATATATATATATATATATATATATATATATATATATATATATATATATATAATTCACCAGCCCGTTAATATTTCCCCAGACTCAAATTTTAATTGAAGACAACCTTAGCATACTGTTGATAAATAAATCTTAGCAGATGATTATTTAAATATTATAATTAGATACAACCAACCAGACCTCATATAAATGGATTTATTTCTAGAATTAAATAGCACTGAATGATAACTAAGGATACGTAGGATAATAATGAGGTATAAGTCAAAGAGCATCGTTAACTAAAAATTATGTTGGCATATCTAATAAAAACCCTTTTGGGTCATCAGTCATTAAAATAGTCTTGCTAAGTTGCATTTTAATGAACAAGGTGAGAATAAATATAAAAATAATAAAAATAAGTTATTAAATAAAAGGTCGACCCACGATATTCTAATATCGGCTATACCTAGCCATCCTTGACCCCGAAAGAGAAATATTTCCATGGATGTCCCTTCACTATAAACCCTTCTTGACATCTGTCTCGACGGATTTCTCTTAGCCATTTATCCCTTTGTTCCAACCCTTTTTTATTCCATCAATACTCTACACCTCATCGACCTTGCCTCAAATCACCCAATAACTCATAATAAAGCTAAATTAAGTTTGTTTGGATTTAATTGGACTTTTGGGTTATTTGCTTTTAATTGGAGTCAGTCGTTTATCGCATAATTAGAAACTGGAGTCCAGAAGATTTCACAGATCAGGCGTGGTCAGAGCAAAGTGAAGATAAAGAATAGAAGCTCAAGAGAAAGCATCGTGTGAGCTCAAGACCGCGGTAAACCGCGCTAGGCGAGTCAATACTTTGATCATGTTGAACCTACATTTTTCTGCAAATTACTTTGGTTTACATTATCAAATTGCATGCTGTTAGTTTATATGCAAATACATGTTTAATTTAAGATTCTAGTTATATGCCCATTGTTTGCCTTGAATAATATTACAACTCCTTTGGAATACTTGAATATGTGAACCTTGTCGCTCTAGCAAAATTATAATAGTAACTTTTCAAAAGTAAGTCTGTAATTATACGCTGTGCTTAGCCCTGCATAGATACATGGGGCGCTGAAATGCCCCAAGCATCATTATCAATTTCATTCATGAGAAACTGTTTGGGAAGTCATGGTGGTAATGACTGGTATATGTTGGTATGATTACTTTATGTTCCCAAAAACCCCAACTTATTTATATATCTGGGCGGATGGTTCGAGAGTGTGAGTGTGGTGCAGTGGATGCACAAAGTGGGTTAGTGGTAGACCGCCCAGATACCACTAAGGACCGAATCTTGTCATGACCTCCTGTGTAAACAGTACAACCACAAGTCTGTAAAGTACAACTTGGCTAAATAAACTTATCGAAACCCCGGACTCATCTCACTGGTAGTTGATAGAAGTGGATACGCACGGGCAAGGGGGCCCTAAGGGACACCAGTGGAGGGTGAAGTTTCCCAGCTGTTCTAAGCGTTGCGGGGAGTTGAGAAGCCCGGCTGCGTTAGTAACTGTGGGGAACATCCCGTGCATAGATGGGACCCACCGCAAGTGGGAGAAGCCCATAAGGTGAGATGACAAAAGGGACTAGATACTTTGAAAAGTCACTGTGATGGTCCGCTCAACCACATGACTAAGGAATCGTGTGGGGCAACGAGTTGATTGTCTCTTGTGGTGAAAGTGTACAAACTCTGCAGAGTCAAAACTATTCGAATAGTCGTGCCCACGGTCAAGGGCGGACATGGGAACATAACTATATATAGTTCTATTTCAAAATGCTTTTGGATGGGTATGGAAAAGTGAAGGGCAGTGGAAAGCCCTGATTTGAGTTGTCTTGGGTGTTGTCCTAGTGGTAATGTAAGCGGTTATAACGCTGAAATGTTAGCATATGGTGCGGATGCCATGTAATGGTGGATGGAATCTAGATCACTATTATTATTGCATTCCTTTACACATTATGTTTTTGAGTAAAACTGCTAGGTCTCAGGAAATTTCTATGTATTGTATTTCCAATAATGACACTTCTAATCTTACAAAATAAAATACGGAAGGAATAAACAGGGTTGTGAGTAAAGGGGATGGATGATTGTAGTATACACATAAAGGTATTGGTGGATCCATGTCGATCATAAATAGGAAACGATAGAGTGGATTCTGGGAGAAATAAATTGGTGGAGACTAATAGGATATATATATACAAGATAGATAATTTAAATGATTTTTGGAGAATTAGGAAGTGCAAAGGTAATTGTTGGATTACGACACTGATAACTATATTAATTCTTGGGAGATGTTGGTGATAATGGGATGAATAGGATTTGATCAATTACTGGATGGATGAATTGGATTTTTGAGAATTTGGTGGTATGATATCAATTATTGGAGTATAATTTGATCAATGATATTCTTGGTGGATGCATACTAGTGAATTAGTTAGAGACAGATAGTAGAAGATAAGAATGATTATTGGGAGAACAGATTATGATTTTGGATCAATAACAAAAGGATTGAATTGTTAGAAAGTCCCGATACGAATGATTTCGGTGGATTTAAATCAATTGTGTTGGATAGTAATTAGAATTTAAAAAGAAAGAGTCAATGATTAGCAACCACAAGATTGGATTGCTAGGAATCTAGAATACAAAAGATATTGGTGGATCTAAAATAAATGATGACACTCGCTGTTTGGAGTCTTAGGCAGCAATGAGTGTATGGTCGGTGGATTAAATAACTGATGTCACTAGCTGTTTGGAGTTTAGGCAGAAATTGATTGGTGGATTGTATAATTGATGATATTCGTTGTTTGGAGTTTTAAACAACACTCAATATAGAAAATGTGTGTTCGGTGGATTAAAGTCAATTATGGTAACCGCTAGGTGGAGTTTAGGTAGCAAAAATAACACTATGATTAAATAAAAATAATGTTACTAAAAGCAATTTCTGGCAAATAAAATAAACCCGAGCCTCTCCATTGATAAACCATGCATGCTATTTATTTGCATCCTGTGTATTGGCTCGCGGAGCACGGTGGTTTGTGCTCACACTCGCTTTCACAACAAATCCAGAATCAGGAATCAGATCACTACGCCTCAGCAACACGATTGGACATGATGTCAGAGAAGGTGAAGAAGTCAAGGGCTAGGTCGTGAACCTCTAGTTGGCTACTTGTGGGCATGTCCTGAAGGTCCCACCTGTGTGCTTCGTTTTCCGCTGCTGCAATTTACTGATTTCGGCCTAATCGGCCCGTGAGTAAGTCTACTGTTATATTTACGCTTCCGCATGATATGTACTTTGATATTCAGAACTGTAATCTGTGAGCACTATCTACTGATCCAGGGAATAGTGCGGTGAAATCACAGAGGAATCCGGATTGTAAAATCTGGGTCCTGACAGTGCCTACTTAAGCATTGATGCTATAATATAAGCACCTTATCTATCCTATGTGGCAAGAAAAATAGTTTTTAGTTACTAAGCATCTCTCTAAGCACCTATGTTGTACATGCTCTGACAACGAGCGGAGCAGTAGATGATCACCGCCTTGGACTAAAATTGAGACAGCATAGGAATAAAAATTGTCTGTGCCTCTTTATGTTTGGAATACAAGAATTTTACATGGATTTCATATGATTTAATGAGAAATAGCTTTCTCATAAGATTATGAAAGAAATCTTGCATTCTACGTGGGGCCTTAGGGATGTTAGGCGAGTAGCTTGAAATCGAACATTTGATTCAAAATACAGCAAAGGCAAGTCTTAACATAAGAGGGGACTTGATTGATAAATATTGGCTGTGATATGGATCAACCAGTGGTAAACGTCCATTTATGCCTGAATAGCCCGATCTTTCACAGAACCACCCACGAAACCTCGTAAACTGATTTGATATGATTGAATTACAAGAGCAATGCCCTTGACACAATATGAGAGCATAGTATTATCAATTTGCACACACAATGATAACTTTCTCTCTCGCTAGAATTCATGAATTCCACTATCTCCACGCAACAATCTCTTCTCTCTTCTTGGCAATACCTTCAACTCATCTCACGAAGATAAGATATGATGCCAAGTGACTTTTTCTGTTTATTTCATAAAATAAGCATAATGATTTGTGCAAGGTACAATGGGGTATGCCCCTGGCCTTATATTGGCACCTCCAAGAGCACGACCATCTCAAACTCACGCATAGCCTAAGGCTAACATGACTCAAACACAGCACGGGCTGAAGTCCAACTCCTAGATGTATACAACTAGGACTCAAAGAGATAAACAAGTTGGACTCTATCTATAAGAAAAGAAACAAGCTAAAAATCAAAACGGAAACTAGATTATGTGCTGATTCGGATTGGAATTGATCACATGTAGAAAACCTCTCTGTCTTGCTTTCTAGTTCATCCTCAATTTGTTTCTGGCTCAATTGTGCTTCTGGCTCCCTTGCCAAGTCTGGATATTTCTTCTGTCTCGTCTCCCTTTTTCTCTTGGCTTGGTTCTATCTCTGGCTTTGAATCAATTTCTGGATTCTCCTCACATGTTTGGCTGGGTGTCCTGGTTGCACACAGTTGGTACTCATGCATGGAACTCTGGCTTGTTCCTGGCTTGATCTCCCTCCCTTGGCTTCTCTTTTGGCTCACACAAGGACTCCTGGCTCGTGTTCTCATCTGGCTCGGCCCTCCCTTCCTTCCTAGCTCAGTTTGCACATCTCCCTCTTGGACTCTCACGGAGAAAACATCCCCACGTGGTTTTCACTGGCACAGATTCCCTTCCCTCTTTCTTTCTTGCCTTCCAAACCGAGCACCAAAACTTATTTCTTCACGCTTAAGAAATAATTTCCTTCCTGGCTTCACACAACAATGAACCTAGCCACACGGTCTCTCCTTCCCGTGCGCACACAACCTTGGCACCTTGGTCTTGGCTTGCTTCTTTCCTAGTTTGGCTTGTCTTTTTCCTGGCTCTTCTCTTTCTTTCTCTCCATGACAACCAATCGAATGCACCTTCTCACGTTCCCATGCGCTCCTCCATCCTCATGTGGCTGGACGCATGGGACTTCCCCCTTACGCAACTGAGTCATCGTTTCATGTGCCCGGACATGATCATGTGCTAGAGTTTGGTTCCCTTGGCCGGCCTATCCTCCCTCCCTCTCGGCCACAATGGATACTTGTCACTTTCTTGTTGCAAAATAGCGCCATGTCGGGATGTGACTTCAAATTGTGTCTTAGAATTACAAATCAAAGTAGCATTGACAATTGGTGCCACATCATTCTGGACTGTTAGTTTGAGTCAAAACTCGTGCTTGATGCTGAAGTAGAATGGATCTTGACTCTAAATATGCTAACTGTTGATGTTTAAAGGCCTTGCTTTTTTTGGCCTTCCAGCTTTTGTTCTCCAAAAACCAAAACAAATAGGACGGTTTCTCCAAGTGGCCGCGTCTCTATCATTCGTTATCATCTCAAAAAACACAATAAAAAAATCAACTAAAGCCAAAATCCATTAGCTGTGCACAAAAAAACATGGCCAAAATTTTAGCCAGCCAGGTTCACATTGTTAGATAATCATGTAATCTATGTGCATCTTGTTATCTTGAAACGCCCTTGATATTGACCAGCCTGGAGAAGCACTCGGTTGTTAGTTGTTAAGATTAGGTTGTTGTATTATCTGTTGTGCTTCTCCTGGCCGGTTTAACAGGGTGTTTCGTATTGTATCCAAACTGCGCGATTTGCCGCATCATATAAACACGCAATCAACGCATGGAGAAGGTGAGCTGCTTCTACCCAAGTTCTTCCGCATCTCTGCCAATCTTTCATGGTATCAGAGGTATTGGCAAAACAAACCTCCAACAATGGCTGGCGGCTCCTCTTCCTCTTCTGGATTAGCCATGAGTTCCTTGTTTGCTTAGTCTATTTCCGAGAAGCTCGGCAAGAATAACCATGCAATATGGAAAGCCTAGATCCTGGTTGCTGTTCGCGGTGCTCGTATTGAGGGTTTCCTCACCGGCAAGGCGAAGGCCCCGAAGTTGAGATCAACGGCAAGGACGACGACACCGTGATCAAGATCGCCAATCCAGCTCATGAAGAATGGCTGGCTTTGGACCAACAGGTCCTGAGCTTTCTTCTGGCTTCTCTGTCAAACGAGGTCCTGGCTCAGATCGTGGCAAAGAAGACTGCGGCGAAGGCTTGGCGCGCGATTGAAGATATGTTCGCATCGCAGACGAGAGCGCGCACTGTTAACACGCGCCTAGCTCTGTCCACCACGCAAAAAGGCAACAGACGGTGGCTGAATTTGTGGGGAAGATGCGTTCCCTCGGTGATGAGATGGTTGCAGCAGGATGGTCTCTTGATGATGAAGAACTGGTAGAGTATATTTTCACTGGGTTGGATTATGACTTTAATCCTCTAGTGTCTGCAGTTTTGGCAAGGAGAGATCCAATCTCAATTAGTGAGCTGTACTCTCAGATGCTTGCTTTTGAGACCAGGATGGATCTGATTGGCTGTAACCAGAATTCTGGGTCTTCGGCTAATCTTGCAAGTCGACGAGGGTGCGGCGGAACTGGGCACGCCGGTCGTGGTGGTCGAGGAGGATGAGGTGCCAATGTCCCTGGTCGCAATGGTCGCGGGAATAACTTCAGCGGCAGCAGTCCTTGCCAAGGGAACAATGGTATGTGCAACAGTAACAACTCTTCTTCAGACTGACCTACATGCCAAGTCTGTTTCAAAATTGGCCACACTGCCGATAGGTGCTGGCATAGGTATGATGAGAACTATGTTCCTGATCAGAGACACGTTGCTGCTGCCACTACAAGCTCCTATACCGTGGACACAAACTGGTACACGGATACAGGGGCTACTGATCATATAACAGGAGAACTAGAGAAGCTATCCTTCTGTGACAAGTACAATGGCGGTGACCAGATCCACACGGCGAGTGGAGCAGGTATAGATATTAATCATGTTGGTAAATCTACTATTCATACCTAGAGTCGCAATCTTGATCTAAATAACATCCTACATGTTCCACAAGCCACAAAAAATCTTGTTTCTATCCATCGTCTTGCTACAGATAATAATGTCTTTCTAGAATTTCATCCTAACTTCTTCTTGATAAAAGATCGGGACACGAGGAGCACACTTCTTAAAGGAAGATGTCACAAAGGGTTGTACCCTCTACCATTTGCGCCACCATTTACAAAGCAAGCATTTGGAGTTAGCAAACCATCTTTTGATAGGTGGCACAGCCGTCTTGGTCATCCTGCAGCCCCCATTGTTCAGAAGGTTGTCAGTAGCTTTAATCTTCCATGTCAAGTTGAGTCCAATAAAGAGTTTGTGTGTGATGCTTGTCAGCAAGCAAAAAGTCATCAATTGCAGTATCCAAAGTCGTCTAGTGTTTCAAACCATCCTTTAGAACTAGTTTTTTCGGATGTCTGGGGCCTGCACCTGATTTTGTTGGCAAATACAAATATTATGTGAGTTTTATTGATGATCTCAGTAAATTTACTTGGATTTACCTTTTAAAATTCAAGTCTGAAGTCTTTCAGAAATTCCATGAGTTTCAAAACCTTGTTGAGCGAATGTTTGATCGAAAGATCATTGCCATGCAAACTGATTGGGGATATGAGTATAAGAAACTTCACTCCTTTTTCACCAAAACTGGCATCTCTCATCATGTCTCATGCCCACATGCACATCAGCAAAATGGGTCTGCCGAGCGAAAACACAGGCATATAGTTGAGGTCAGTCTGTCCCTTCTTGCTCATGCTTCCATGCCTCTTAAATTTTGGGATGAAGCTTTTCTCACCGCAACCTTCCTAATTAATCGTATTCCTAGCAAAGTCATATCTTACACCACACCTCTGGAGCGCTTATTCAAAGTTAAACCAGAATACTCATCCTTGAGAATATTTGGTTGTGCTTGTTGGCCTAATTTGCGTCCCTACAATCATCGCAAACTACAGTTCGTTCTAAGGAGTGTGTTTTTTTTCGGTTATAGTAACTTGCATAAAGGATTCAAGTGTCTTGATGTAGCAACTGGCTGCATTTACATCTCACGAGATGTTGTGTTTGATGAAGGAGTCTTGCCTTTTTCCAAATTACATCCTAATGCGGGCACAAGACTAAAGTATGAAATTCTTCTTCTTCCCCCAACTTTGTTGGCTTCAAGTTCAAACAACTCTGGGGATGAATGTGTAGATGTTCCACTGGCTAATACTCCTGAAATTAACAGTTTTCCTATAGAAAATACTGGTTTACAGGGTGATCATGGAGCCATAGCAGATCCTGGCGCTGACAGCATTTCGGGATTGGCACCCAGGCGTACGTCGCCAGGCTATTTCTCCGCGCCGACATTTACTTCATTAACTGCAGAACCGGCGGGCAATGCGGAGAACTCCGAACCTGGGCATACGTTGGCGCCTGAGGGCCTGTTTGGTTGCCTGCATCCGGTTGAACCAGGCTGGCCGGATGCAGGGTCTCCTTGTTTGGTTGCCTGGTCGCTGGGTTCAGCCTGGCTCTGCTCATGCAAGATTCCCCCCGCAGCCAGGCTCTGGAGAAACGTGGGAATCGGGCGTTTCTAGGGAGCCAGGCTCGCGGGATGCAGGTGATTAGTCAGTTGATGATGTTATTAGTGTATATTAGTAAATATCAAGTATTATTAACGTGTTTTGAAGAAGTTTAAGATATAATAAGATACGAACAACTCATATAACATATCTTCATAATCATAATCATAATCTTATATTATTTTTATCTCATGCAACATATCTTCGTACAGGCAACCAAACAATATCTCTTCTCAGCCAGACTCTACTCGTACGTGAACCAAACACGACAGCGTTGCATGCGCTCAACCTGTCCCATGAGAGCCTGGCTCTCAGATACGAGCCAGGCTCTACTCGTACGTGAACCAAACAGGCCCTGAATGTTTTTCCCGAGCCTAGGCATACGACGTCGTCTGCGGTCGCGTCTGATTTGCCATCCGCTGAACCAGCGAGCAAGGCAACCGTGCCACTAACTTCTCTGGCATCCGCGCCTCTGACGGCACCAGTAGCCGGATCTTCTGCGCTAGGGGCAACAGATCACCCTGCTGCGTCAGCAGCCTGATCTTCTGCACCGGGGGCAATAGATCACTCTGCTGCGTCTGCACTTCAGCGACAACGAACACGACTTCAAGCTAGAATCAGTAAGTCCAAGGTATGTACAGATGGTACTGTTCGCTATGGCTGTTTTACTTCATCTGGTGAACCGCGATACTTAGAAGAAGCTCTAGGAGATAAGAATTGGAAACATGCAATGGATGGAAGCACTGAAGCTGAATATAAAGCTATAGCCAATGCAACTGCAGAAATTATGTGGATTCAAACACTTCTACAAGAGCTTGGCATTGAATGTCCACGTGCTGCTAAATTATGGTGTGACAACATTGGAGCTAAGTATCTCTCTGAAAATCCTGTTTTTCATGCTCGTATCAAACACATTGAAGTTGATTATCATTTTGTACGAGAACAAGTGTCAAGAAAAACTATTAGAAATTGACTTTGTTCCCTCAAGAGATCAAATTGCAGATGGATTCACTAAGGCACTTCCTACACAGCAGCTAGAAAACTTTAAGTACAATCTCAACCTAGCACGGTTGTGATTGAGGGGGGCTGTTAGATAATCATGTAATATATGTGCATCTTGTTATCTTGAAACGACCTTGATATTGACCAGCCTGGAGAAGCAGTCGGTTGTTAGTTGTTAAGATTAGGTTGTTGTATTATCTGTTGTGCGTCTCCTGGCCGGTTTAACAGGGTATTTCGTATTGTATCCAAACTGCGCGATTTGCCGTATCATATAAACACGCAGGCAACACACGGAGAAGGTGAGCTGCTTCCACCCAAGTTCTTCCGCATCTCTGCCAATCTTTCACACATGAGTTGGAACTATTCAAACTTGTGCTACCCAATTTTGGCAATGACGTCTGCTAGGTGTCGTGTTAATTGCCATTACAGTGTTTGCTTGGGCTCAATTTTGCAGTGTACGGCAACATCGCGTACAAGTTGAGTTCTACCTAAACCATCTTTGTCAAGAGATCAATTTCGAGGTAATTTCTCTCGAGGGGTGGAGGAGGATGCGTGGAGATAAATCAACACAAGGGAGGGTACAAATCGTCACTGATAGGCTGACAGCAACATAGCATGAATTTTGGTGGGGCCCACCAGTTAGGAGCGGAGACCAATCAGGGAATGGTCTGCCAATTTTGGTGGGGTCCTGGAGCAGGTGGGCCCATGATGCCAGAGCGGCAGAAAGTTGTGCTTCACGTGTGTCCCCCGCAGGAAATCGTTCAGGTATCCAGCACTAATAAATCAAGTGAACTTTTTCTCTACAGAAAAAGGATAAGGCGAACTCTTCGGTTTTCCATTCCAGCAACCGGTTTTAAAACGTGGAAATATATTCCAAACCAAAGGTTTGAGTTGACAATCCGGTAATGTTTAATTTTGAACCTATCTTTTCAATGGTTTAATCGACTGTTATATGTACAGTCGACTAGTCTTGTTTGACGAATCACTTGTCAGCTAGATTTTGTCAACAAAAGGTAGGCGTGGCAAGTACTTCCGTGCAAAAGGGTTTTCAAAGTCATCTGAAATCATGCACTAATTGTTTTCAAAGATAGCATAATTAAAACCTTACTTACTTAGCTTAAAGCAGTACCTAAAGAAAGAACGAGCAATAGCTACTTTTTCGTTGTCGACATCTACAATGATGGGGGCCTTTTACTCTTGGAAAGGGTCTCGGTCCCATCCAGCTTAAGACACGATCGATCGATGCTACATGCTTCTCTTATCTACTCAAGCTGGCTGGCTAGCAGCGCAGAATTGATGTCTCAGTTTCCTTTGGATGGATAAACATGCATGGTGGCGAAGTTGCACATCAAATTATTTTTTGAGACCAATTGCACCTCAAAGTCTCTTTTAGTCCTTGCGATTGAATTATTACCATAGCAATAATACGGTGGGTGAATTATTGAAAAACATTGTGAGATAGAAAAAGACAAAGACTTTGCTGAAATAGTATTGTTTTTACTATTTTGGCTAAGTATTCAATTTTTTTAGCTTATAAATATCATTGAGTTTGATCTTGAAATTTTGTGGCTATACAGAACATATCTTTCCCTAATTCTAGTTAATTTTTTTGGGATATTTAGAAACCTTTTAAGTTTTGTGAAAATACACATGATATTTTTGCCTGACTGGATATGTTCGCTGAAATGAAATGATATTTTATTCATTCATAAAAAAGTTTAGATAACAAACTTTACGTATGTACACCCATTCACAACAAAGTAGCCATAAAATGAATTGTTCACTCATATAAAAATCATGTGAAATTCATATGTTCAAATAGGTCTTCAGTGGCCGTGCTCCAACCGACTTATAAATCATTAACTTTTTTACACTGTAGTGGCTGAAAATACACCATAGCGGTAGTTAGTTTTTTTGAATAATTAAATTTGGGGAAAAAATTAAAAACATTATATTATCACGAATGATACAAATGAATAATAAAAAATCTCAAAACAGTTTCAGTTTCTGGCTTATACCTTATGGTTTTTCATCTTTTCTAGCTTTTTTTTTGCCTTTTCTTATTTTTTTCTCTATTCTTTTGTATTGTCTGTTATTTTTTATTTTCTATATTTTTAACATAAAATAAGATAACAGTAACTATAGCATAAAATAAATCAGAAACGGTGGCTTAAAATCTATTAGAGCGGGGCTAAAAAACAGAAACCTGGACCGTTTGGAACTGGCCTTAAAACCAGTACATGCCTACTCACGCGAGATCTGCCTGGCAGCTGCTGACGGAATATCCCATTTCAAGCCTAGCACCCACCCTAACCGGGAGTCATAAAGCCACCCGTCGGAACGCTAATCCGGCCAAAACCCACCGAAACGGGTAGGGGCGCAGGATGTCGCTGCCTGTCGGTACACCCGGGGCCCACGCGCCAGTGACTCACCGTGTGCTGTGGAGACACTGGAGACTGCTGCGCGGGCAGAGTCAAATGGCAGGCGCACTGCAACTTTTCGCGCAGCAGTGCAGCCACCCCAGTCCACCACACGCCAAACAAACCCATCATACTCACTGACAAACATGCCCCACTTAAGATCGAACCCACCTGTCAGTAGCCGTAGAGGATTAGGGGCGGCGTAGCGGGAGGCCGCACTTTCCAAAACTACGCGACCTGAGCGGAGCGGGGCTGCACACGTGGCGCTCCGGGCCCCACCCACCCCCGGGCGCCCCCTTATCCTCCCCGAAAAGCGTAAAAGCGTGCGGAGTGGGGAGATACCCTTTTGCCTTTCTCCGTGGGCCACGTAGGCCGGTGGGCCCCACCACCTGTCCCCTCTTCTCCTCTCTTTATAGCTTAGCTCCCCATCTCCTCTCTCTCCTGTGTGCTCTGCTGCATCTCTCTCTTTGTTCTAGCCTCCCTCCTCTCTCTCCTCGGCGCTTTCTCTCTCTAAAAAGTTGTTTTTTATTGGGGTTCTGGGCTGGCTCCTTTCTAGAGGCTTCTGGATTGATCTCTCGGCCTGCTCCCCGCTAGGGTTCTCGAGCCGGCTGCTCCGCGCGGGCGCGGGCGGGTGGATCTGAGGAGCTGCGGTTCCTCTCTCACCGGTACGTGATTTCTTCCGCCTCCTAGGATTCGGTTTGGATTTGGTAACACCACGAGCGGCTCGGTTGATGGGTTCTGTCGGTTTGCGTTTGGTCGTCGCGTCGTTGCGGTGTTGGGCTGGGTTTGATTTGGATCGAGTTTGGAGGTCCTATTTGGTTGGGATTTGGTCTATCCGAGTGTTCGATTTGGTTCTGCCTCGATTTTGTTTGCGGAGAATTTGGGATTCTTCTTTTTTTTAACAAAGAAAATTTAATGTCTTCGATTTTTATTTAACGTTTTGCTGTTTCTTGTGTTGCTGCCTATGCGACTGGCTTCGATTTGAACTTAGTTTCGGTTTTTGGTTTTGATTTGGTACGTGTTTTGAGGTGGGATTTGGTTGAATTTATGGCTACAGATGTGCGGTTCAAGCGTGTAAAAATTGACTGTTCTACGATAGCTTTATTTCTCTCGTGTAATTTCGATCCCCCTCCCAACAACCACCACCGCCAATCTTCCCTTCTCTAGTAACAGACGGAATCATGGGGGCATCATATTTCTGTTTCTGCAGACGGAAAACTTGAATGTTATAACAGAACAATATTTTTTTGCCTTTTTTCTTCATTAAATTATCACCACCTTCTTGCTTCTATGAGGGTCTATTGAACAAAAAGGAACACCCTGGCTGCGAATTCTTCAGTGTTTAAAAGCAGATCTTATTTGCGCCTTAAAGTTCAAGGTTTTAATAAAAAAAATCTTTCTTGCTTGCATGACTTGTCCGAATCTATATTTTTTTAGCTTTATCCATGCGTAGCATGCTTAGATGCAAAAGAGATGTGATTTTTACCGCTTTTAAAAAGGTCGATACTATAATAACAATTTTTTTAAGCCATGGATCCATGTGTGCACGCTTCATGAAAACATTTTATTTTTTAAAAAAGATTTTTTTAATACAAAACGCGCTTTTTTTTGTGAGGAATATAAATAAAGCTTCTTTACCACTTTCTTTGCACTAATAACTCCATTTTTTTCGCAAGGTGCACAAATAAGTTCTTCACTGTTTTTTCCATTTCCTTTCCGTTCTTGGCTCTCTCCGATGCATGCTAATGATGTGATAATACAATTTTATGGTTTTGCCCGAAAGGAAATTCTGCTGTTTAAGAATAGTTTCTCCCAATAAAATTAACATTGTGCGGTCTTTGTTTGCTTATATCATTAGTCCAATCACTCCTGTTTGATATTATTTCCCCCCTATTATAGTGTTGCGCACTGCATGTTGTCCTTAGTTGCTCGGAAAAGTTGAGATAGAATAGATTTTTCTAATGAAACCAATGTTATGGTTGACTCGAAATGGAGTTATTTTGCTGTCTTGTGATGGTTGGATTCCATTTCTTGCACATTATCTCTTCTAGGAATCGAAGTACCTAGTGACCTCGGGGGGATATATACTTGCAAGCAATGAGTGGGGAGATGGAATTATAATTTGGACCGAGAGCAGAAGATTCCAAGACTAGTTGCCCGTACTTTTGTAGTGGGACCTCTAGTTCTTTATGCCCTGGTCGGCAAATTGGGGCGGAGTCCACGGATTGATGAGTTGATCGAAACCTTAAATTGTCTTAATGTAGATGGCGGCGATATGTCTCGATTAGGAAATAAATCTATATTATCCCTGGTTTTATAATATTAGTAGCTGACGCAAGACGTTGGTGGGTGGAACATGCTTGTTGCTACATGTTTCGAAATTTCTCTTGGTTTGAATATAAAAAAGTGTCTCGCTGTGTGGTTGGGTGCCTTGGTCATAGTAACTGCAAGCAGCAAAATTTCTGTTTCGTTTTCGATGTCACGTATACACCATCAAATGTTCAGGAACTAGTTTGTGATGTTATTTATCATAGAGAGTTATATAGCCATTTTTTCTAATAACTACTTGTCAATACTGCTCAGGTTCCTTGTAATTTGATTGATCCAGCAAGATTGTGAAGAAGGGTTTGTTGGCAACGTAAATGCTCCTAAAGCTGGCTTAAATTTTGCCAGTAGCATAAGTCATGGGTGCTCTCTGTGATTTCTGCGGGGAGCAGAGGTCCATGGTTTACTGCCGATCAGATGCAGCATCCTTGTGCTTGTCATGCGACCGCAATGTGCATTCAGCTAATGCTCTTTCACGGCGCCATACAAGGACCCTACTGTGTGATCGGTGTGCTTCACAGCCTGCCATGGTCCGCTGCCTAGTAGAGAACACCTCACTTTGCCAAAATTGTGATTGGAATGGGCATAGTGCTGGATCCTCAGCTGCTGGACACAAAAGGCAAACCATAAACTGCTACTCAGGGTGCCCGTCATCTGCAGAACTTTCAAGAATCTGGTCGTTCCTTTTGGATATCCCTAATGTAGCTCCTGAGCCGAACTGTGAGCAAGGAATAAGCATGATGAGCATCAGTGACTGTGGTATCAGTAATCAAGACAACGCAGCAGGGGACAACAGTTTGTTAGATATAGCTAGCGCAACACTTATGAGTGAACTTGATACTGATGACAAGCATAAGTCTTTGATAGGCTCTTCTTCTGAAGCTGGTGTGAACCTTCTTCCTCTTGCTACTGATCAGACAGCTGGATCCGTGGATTCAACAACTGATAAGGTGCTATAAGGCTTTCACATATCCCTCCATATGTAGAATTAGTAATTCACCTCTGCTGCTGCATATTGTACTCCCAATGTGCCATGGATGTAAGATAACCAACAGTTTTCCTCCCTACAGTTGACAGTTATCATTTGCTTGCACTACCATATGTTATAAGTTTATTTCCTTTTGTGTGATCTGTTTTCTGCATGCTTATTGTGTGAATGGATTTTATTATTAGATAAACTTTGTTACAACTTATATTTAAAAATAAATCTTTCCCAAATTATTTCCAAAAATGAACCCCGTCCTCCACGCCACCATCGGTGGTGTTGCAAATGAACTTTGCCACACCACGGGTAGCTAAAACTTATTTTTAAAAATGAAGCCTGCCAAGGTTGATTTGCCACGCCACCAACGATGGAGTGGCCAGGCAGGTTCATTTTTCGAAATAAGTTGGGGGGGGGGTTGGGGGCGGTATTTTTGAAATATTATTTAAAAATATAAAATAATAAAAAATGTTCCTCGTGAATTTACTTAACAAGCAATAAGGTAAAACGATATTTTGTTATTAATGATGTGTACAAACAGTCTTATCAATGTACTGTATGGGTGCATAGAAAGACAATAAATAGGGAAACAGGAATTGCTGAAACTGTATACATATTTACATATCCATATTTGTCTAATACGGAATGAAATCTGGGTGCTCTTTGATCAGAGATTAATAGATGAAAAATAAATAATAACACAAGCCATAGGATGGGAAAACTGTGCATATTACACAAATTAGTCATGGAACTTAGTCTCACTGAGAAGGTTAGGCTGGTGGATAACTCCGGTACTTGTAATCTTGCTTGTGTAACTTCATGCAGATTTAAATAACTCACATATGCCTATCCTTACATCAAGTAAAATTTGGCACCATTTCTTTTTCAATAAATTTTGATACGATTTCTATTTGGAAAATTGGGCTCAGTATCTATATTTGTATTATTTTGATGATGTAGCATCCACATCGGAATCTAGCTTGGATGCTAATTTATCTTACCTTAGCACTTCTTGGTGGGTTCCTATGCTAGGCAATTGTATATTATCTATCCCCTTTCTGCCTTCTTTGTGGCACCAAGAATTAAGGAGAAACAGCACAGATGCTGTGCTGACAAAGGACTTAATTTGATCTTCTCTCATATGTTTCTCTCTGTGTACATCATGTGCAAAATCTGTAGGCCCTTTTTCTTCAGATTCCCACCACACCATGCTTCTTCAAACATTTATCTGTTACTAATCACTAATGCGTGCTTAGGGTTTCCTTGTGCAGGTGCCCTATACACCAGACAAAGATATGTTCAGCAAGGACACCATATACGAAGATTTCTGTGTGGATGATGTTGACCTGGCTTTCGAAAATTATGAAGAACTATTTGGTACCTCTCATATTCAAACAGAGCAACTCTTTGATGATGCTGGGATTGACAGTTACTTTGAAATGAAGGAAGTGCCTGCTGGGAACTCTGATGAGGTTTGTAGTTTGCTGTCATTTGTTTTTTTTCTTCCAAATCTGTTATAGTTTTTCACATCCATGTGCCTAACTAGTGTATATGTAGCACCCCGCCTATTCTCTGGGCCTGCAATGCTACCACCATTGCATATATTTACTAATTTCAACAACACTAATAATTTCAAGTAACCATTATTTTATTCATATTGCAACAACTTAACACACATCATACCACTCTAACTCAAACTACAATAGCATACTAAGGGGGTGTTTGGGACTGCTCCACAAACTCTGCTCCACGAATTCTACCGTGGAGCAGCTCCACAAAAAACCTAGAGTTTGTGGAGCACCCCTTTAGGTGCTCTCACAACTCTACCTTTTTTCCCTCGAACAGAGTGCGTGGAGCTGAACCTGTTTGGCTAAAAAATATAGAGCAGAGCTGAAAAACGTGGAGTGGAGCAGTCCCAAACACCCCCTAATAGTCTCTAAAACATACTAACAAAAGATGATACGTGAAGTGATGCTGGTACGTGAAACTATTTATGTGTTACTTCCGCCCGTGCATGACATTCTCAATGATCACCTAAAAAAACAAACAAAACAAGTGTAAGTCCGAAGACTCAGCAAGTACATAATAGACCGATAAACACCACCATATACACAAGCAACAATTTTACCTTGTTGTTCTCGCTTGTTTCAATATTAACACAAACAGTCTCTACAAATCTCAATATTTCACCTCGATTCACAATGCAATGCTATGCTATGATCAACCTCTTTCTCCTCTATAGCTTTTACCGGTAAAGCGAAGTGCACACCCGTCGATGTCGCCCATTACCTCCATCCCGTGGAGATACCTTGCCTAAGGGAGCTTCTCGTAGAAGCTTTAGTTTACCCTTTCGGTAGGACTTCCTCAAGAACACACCAGATTAGCCAATAGCTTTACTCATAGCTATTGATTTTCTCATCGTCCTGGATTCGTAATGCATATGTCATGTTATCAATGCTATGCTCCAACAGTTTATTATGTATCACAAGTATTCATTGCCAATCATGCAGTAGCAAATACTGTAAACATCACATATTTCTCAATAATTACCGTCTACTGCTCTACCATGTACTTGCCTCCTCTTCTTTTCTCTCTCCTCAACTAGCCTTATCCCTTCTTCCACTCTTCTTCCTCTCATTCCCCTCACTCTCTCCCACCCTCAAAACCGGTTGTCCTCAGATGCGGCACCACCTCCCTCAGATCCGGCGGGCCAGGACTGGACCTGGCCGCTCCCCGGTCGTCTCCCTATGTCTCCTCCGCCCCTCCCCCTGGGGCTCACCGGCCGCGGCTCAACGCTGGCCGGGGCCCTACATCGCGTTCCCCCTTAGGGGTGATTCGGCCGCCACTGTTGGCAAGGCCAGCACGTTGGCACCCTCCCCATGCGCCGTTGCCCAACTCCCCTAGCCACTCGACTTTGGCCTCTACCCGTGCACGACAGGGACTTGTGGGACTCTTGGGTGTGATGGCCTCGAGCCTGTCGCTAACCGTCAACACTACGCCGATGAGCTCCTCCGCCAACTTCCCCTACCCGGCTTCGCCCCTCAGTTTCCCGATTTGGGTACCGGTGCTACGGCTTGGCCTCTAGGCCGCCATCACCTTACCCCTACTTGGCTGTTGACGCCTTGGCTCGGCCTCCGACCATGGCCGAGTCCCAAGCGCCGCCATCCCTCGGGACGGTCCACTTTTCTTCCTTCCTTACTACAACATTTTTTTATTCTAGCACCTATTTTTGTCTTGCCTCCACTCTTATGCGGATGTGGTTTAGCAAGGCCTATGGGGTAGCCGCGACCCGACTTGGTGGGGGACATGCACTGGGGAGCATGTTCCTCCAACCAAGGGTGCACAACGATTCTATGGGCTCACTGCCAACGGCATGATAGCCAAAATCGGCTATGATGCTCACGGCTATGCTATGCTAAGGGGTCGCATTAAAGGTAAGGTGAAGAAAATGGCCTACTAGAATGTTGGGTTGAGGATGGCAAGGTTCGTGGATGACGATGATGATAGCCGCATTGCGGTTTGGTTGGCCTTCTCCCTTGCCATCGTGGTCGCCGCGTTGCGGTTCGGCTGGCCTCCTCTCTTGCTGTCGTGGTCGCCGCGTCCTTGCTCCTCTCCTCTAGGCCCTCCCTTACTATCTCCCTGTGGCTGATGGGGGACCTGGGTGGTAACGAGGCTTTTGGCTTGAGGCTTGGCTTTGGCCAAGCGACCGAGAGGCAAGACTCTCTTGCTGGCTTGTGCTTTGGCTGTGTTCTGAGTTGAGGGTAAGGAATGAAATGGAGGTGAGAAGTAAGAAGTGAGGGCTTGAGTTGGCCTTTTTGTGGGTTGGCCACAGCTTTGGGGGTCCTCTCTCTCTCTTTCTCTCTGTCCTGTTCCTCATTCTATTGCCAAAACTACCCTGAACTTAACCTCATTCTCTCTCAAATGGCTTAGGGCTTTAAGCACCTTTTGGTCCAACAAGTGGCCTTTGTACTGATGGTGGCTTTTCTACTGCGGAAGGTAAATCGGGTTTTCCCGCCGGATGCCGAAAACCCATAATGTGAGATGGTGACGACCACCCCTGGACGGTCTGGGAACCTCAGTGAGTGATACTATTATTTCGACAATCTAAGGTCGAACGGGTTCTAACGGCAAAACATTTTATTCTCTTTTATTCATTTCTCGCTTTTCTTCTTTGTATTTTGGTGCTATTACAGGATGGTTGATAAACTGTTGAGAACAAGCATGCCTTCTGAATTGAAAAAAGTAGGAATACTTTTGTCCTCTGGCTGTTTGAGTCCTTAAGTGGCAAGCCTGTGTCAATTTAATTGTATAGACCTTTCCTCATTTCATAGTGTTCCCGTGTTAATTTTGAAGGCCAGGGAGTTCCTTACTAGTGCATGTTGTATTTGTGTTCAATAAATAACCGCAACTAGGATTGTAAATTGTAATCAATAAATGTTCAAATGTGGTCAGTTGATCCACAATCCATCCACTGGGAAGTTATATCACACTAAGTTTTTTTCGAGTTGATTAGACTTTCAACATTTGTATTTCATTATATGGTTATTATAGGGGTCATGTCTCATGCTTTTCAGCAGCCCAAGCCGATGCAGCCAGCGGCTAGCAATGCGGTATCTGCTGACTCTGGGATGTCAAACCCAGGAGCACAAGGTGATTCCAGTCTTTGTGTTCAAGTGACGCAAGCTAGGACCAGTATATCTCTTTCCTTTTCCGGTTTGACTGGTGAGAGCAGTGCTGGAGACTACCAAGATTGTGGGGTATCATCAATGCTCCTTATGGGTGAGCCTTCTTGGCATCCTCCTGGTCCTGAGGGCCCATTTGCCGGAGCTAGCAGAGACAGTGCTATCACACGGTACAAGGAGAAGAAGAAGAGAAGAAAGTAAGTAATTTCTTACTAATCTTGTTGCACATTTGCTTGTAAGATTGTAATGACTTGTAACCATGCAAGAGCTCAACAAGAAACTGTAGCTTGAAGAAATTTTTAGCACACAATCAATAGGTTACACATTTTATGGAATCCTTAGTGGGTCTTTGGATCACATATTTTCTTAATTGATTTGGTGAATGGTAAGTTTAGTAATACAGATTTTACGTTGTCATTCAGTTAGGATAGCATTTAGTAAAAATATTGTTTTGCTAAAACTGCTTTTTAGCTATTTTGCATTTCGCAGAAAGGTAGAACTGGTTTCCATAAAACTCATAATTTTGAGTTTTGGAAAAACTAGCTTTTATTATCATGGTTTTATCATAATCTAAACAAGGTCTTAGGTGGTTAGGATCTAAAACTAGTTTGCTAAAAGGTACTCCATTCTTTTTTACTTGATGTCTTTTATTTTTCATGGTCTTTAAGGTTTAATATGCGATTTTGACCATTACTTTTTATAACTTTATATTAAGATGAACAAATAAAATTATAACATTATGAAATTATTTTTGACAATAAATCTAATAATATATTTTTTATATAGCCAATCTAGATAGTTTTAAACCTATTGTGGTCAAACTTTAGAATTTGATGGCATGGATTCTAGGACATCAACTAAAAAAAATTACAGTGGGAGTATCATAATGATATACCCAATAAATTATTGTTTCTATCCTTTTGCTATGATTCGTCAGACTTCCGATCTAACGTGTTATTTTTCTGACATGCTACTGGCCTATAGCTCACATTTGCTGTCTTTAGGGGTCTATCTCCTATTTTCCTTTTTGTTAGCTAGTTGATTATCTTTCATATATTGGTCCTTTTGACAGATTTGACAAGAAGATTAGGTATGCTTCTCGCAAGGCTAGGGCAGATCTGAGAAAGAGGGTAAAAGGCCGGTTTGTCAAGGTCGGTGAAGCATACGACTATGATCCACTCTGCCAAACAAGGAGCTACTGAATGCAAAAAACCATTATCCAGTGTTAGATTAGTAAACTTAAACCAATGTTTATTGCGGCTGGCACAATAGCACCGAGACTCCAAGCAATTGTGGGAGAGCTGCCTTTAAAAAAGAAAAAAACAGAGCAATCGATGAGACAAAAAAAGACAAAAACATTTGAATGTTTCAGAAGTTTTTGGATGCTGTTCTTCCTTTGTCTTCTGTACAGTGGATGGAATTCGCATCTTCTGTTGCTTTTGGAGGAGCGATTTGAGTCACACTCCACCTTTTGTGAATTAATCCAATACAACTAAACAGACTCTTCTTGCATTTTTCTCCTTTGTACTGACTGTGGCGTCCACCTACCCATGCTGTGGTGTTTTTGGTGGTATGCTTCCAGATTGGACTCTTAGGCAAAGATGGCTGTAGTTGTGAAATCTCCCACTGTTTTATTTATTATGTGAAATCTTCTGTAATCGGGAGTTTGTTCTGCAATTATGCATGTGTAAATACCAGGTCAGAAATAAACTGGTGGTTGTAAAGTTTGTTCTTTCAAGTGTTGGTGATGGAACCCATGTGACTGGACAGTAACTTTCTGTGCTCACTCAGCCCAAAACTCAAATCTTCAAACTGAGACAATGTTATTATTTGTACGCTGAGCGTATGCTCGACTAGGTGTTTTTCCCCCTACAAACTACGATATTTTAGGTGATGGATTTTCTTTCACATTTCGTAAAGTATTGATGTTGTACTAGCTCCAAAAAATGTTACCTTTCATTTTGGTACAGAATCTTATATGTATCCTACGTTTCATTGTAACTTAAAATACTGTGTAACTTTATGCATACTTATCGAACGCATAGAAGAAGCCCTCTAGATCTAAACCCTAGGAGATCCCTAAAGAAGAGTTCTAACAATGGTATCAGAGCCTACTTAGGTGTAGATCTAGACGGGAAAGAAAGAACAGAGGACCCCCCTAACCCTAGAGAAAAGAACAAGAACACAGAAGGGGAAACCCTAGATCTGAAAAGAAAAGAACTCACCTGGCCGTCGTCGTCGTCGCTGGCGTGCGGGAGATCGGCCGAGCCTTGGGCTCGCCGGCGCTCCACGTACGGGCCACCGTCGATGCGCGGGACAGATCCGAGCGCACGCGCGCTTGAACGGGCGCCGACACGGAGCCGCTCGACGGCGGCGCGCTCCCTCTCAGGGGAGCGCGCACGCCGGCGAGAGGGACCGCGGCGGCGCCGTCTTCTCCTCCTCCGGCGGCGTGGACAAAGTCGCCGCCGCCGTCACTTCGCTCGCTCGGGTGCGGAGAGAGAGAGAGGGGAGAGAGCAGAATAGGTTAGGGTTAGGGTTTCCACCGCGCGAGCGCGGTTTTGATCCGCCGAGAACGCCGCGCAGCCGTCGGATGCGATCCGACGGCTGAGATCGTGCCGAGCGCACGCGGGCGGGATTCGGCCCAGGCGGGGGGAGCAACGCGCGCGAGTGCGGCCGGGGCGCGGGGGCGCGACGCGCGCGAGCGGCGCTGGGCTGAGCGGGCCGCACGTGGGCGCGTGAGGCCATGACCGAGAGCGAGGCGGCGCGGGCTGAAGCAGGCCGCCGTGGGCCGTGGCCGGGATGATTGGGCCGAATTGGCGTTTTGAACAGTAAAATCCCGAAAAAGAGATTTAATGTTTTTCAGAAGTATTTATTGATGAATTTGATTGAAATTTGATCCAAAATCTCTGTAATTTTTTGCACCAACGTGTTAATTTTCCAGAGATTAAATGTATACAGTATAATGCTTCTGAATATTGAATTATTTTAGAATAATTATAGTTTCCGCTGCAAAAGTTAATGTTGATTAATTTTCATTATTAAATTCGAACCAACGGGAGAATTTAATTTTGGAAAAATAGATATAAATCCCAGATAATTATGATATTGTTATTTTCTGACCAACGTCGATAATAACAATATTATAATTTTTTAATTGATGATTTTATGCATTATTTCTATTTCTGCCCAACGGTGATGTAGATTTAATGTATAGATAAAATTGATTTAATTGTATGTCGTATTTTTGACCAACGTTGCAAATAAGGCATATAATTTTGCTATTTCGTTCTCACTTTATTTGAACTAATTTTCAGGCGGATACAACTTGATGGGTTGTATCAGAGAGATCCCAACTCTCAAAGGAGATAATTATGGAGAGTGGAAGAAAAAGATAGACTTAGCGTTTATCTTGGCTGAGGTGGACTGGGTCCTCACTACAGCACGTCCCACTGAGCCTATGGCACCAGTGAGGGATCAAAATGAGGATGATACTGCTTGGCAGAAAAGACAGAGGGATCATGCTCCCTTACAGATGTCTTATGACCTTGAGCATAAGAAATGGACCACAGCCAACAAGAAATGTATGGCTGTGATAAAGAACACAATTGAGTCTGCAATTGTGGGCTCAATTGCAGAGTGTGACACTGTCACAGAGTATCTTGATAAAATAAAGAGTCAGTTCACTGGCTCTTCAAAGACTTATGCTACACAGCTGATTAAACAGCTTGTGACAGAAAGGTACTCTGGTGGTGGCAGTGGCATAAGAGAGCACATACTGAGGATGAGCAACTTGGCATCTAAGCTTAAACCAATGGATTTGGCTCTCAAGGATGAGTTCCTTATTCATTTGGTTTTTGCTTCCTTGGCTAAAGAGTTTGACACTTTTGTTGTCAACTACAATATGCTGCCCGAGAAATGGGACTTGGAAAAATGCATAGCTATGTGTGTGCAAGAGGAGGAAAGAATTAAATCCTCACATGGTAGATCCATCAACTATGTGAAGGATAACAAGAAAAAGAACTTCAACAGTACCTCCTTCTCAAAGAACAAGGGAAAAGCCTCTGTCCATCAGCCTCAACAGAATAAATTTGCTGTAGACAAAGATCAGTGTCTTCACTGCAAGAAGACGGGACACTACAAGAAGAACTGTCCTGATTACTTAAAGATGATAATGGCAAAGAAAGGTGAGAACATTATTACCTTTATAAATGAATGCCTGTATGTGCAATATTCGAAATCCACTTGGTGGATTGACTCAAGAGCAACTGTTCATGTTGCTAATTCTTTACAGGGATTCCGTTCGACGAGGACTACGCAAAGAAACGAAAGATGCATTAAAATTGCAAATGGAGTCCAAGCTGAAGTTGAAGCCGTTGGCGATCTTTCATTAGAGTTAGCTAATGGCTCCAATCTTTTACTTAGAGATGTCCTTTTTGTTCCCTCTTTACAGAGGAATTTGATTAGTGTTTCAAATTTGGACAAAGATGGTTATGATTGTAATTTTGGAAATGGCAAGTGTGAAATAATGTTTAATAAAGAATGTGTTGGTCTTGCCATCTTACAGAATGAGCTTTATTTGTTATCATTGTGTGATGATGTGAATGTCGTATGCGATAATGAGAACGTCGCGTGCGAGAAAGTGATTGAATCCTCGTCTACGAATGTAAACAGAAAACGAAAGAGAACTCTAAATGAATCGTCGAAATTATGGCACTGTCGTTTAGGCCATATTTCGAGGGGGAGAATAGAAAGACTTGTTAAGAATGAAATTCTTCCTCTATTAGAGTTCTCAGACTTAGAACAATACAGAGAATGCATTAAAGGAAAATATGTAAAGAAAATTAAAAAAGACGCTAAAAGAAGCACATGAGTTCTACAAATTATTCACACAGATATTTGTGGTCCTTTTCCTGTGAAAAGTGTGGATGGATATGACTCGTTCATAACATTCACGGATGATTACTCCCGTTATGGATATATTTATCCAATCAAAGAAAGAAATGAAGCCTTGGACAAATTCAAGATATTTAAGGCTGAAATTGAAAACCAACACGATTTAAAGATTAAGATAGTCCGATCTGATCGTGGGGGGAGTACTACGGTCGACATACCCCATATGGACAAGTTCCTGGACCTTTTGCAAGGTATTTACAGGAAAATGGAATAGCGGCCCAGTATTCTACACCGGGCGAACCTCAGCAAAATAGAGTAGCTGAAAGACGCAACCGTACCCTGATGGATATGGTGCGAAGCATGATGAGCTACTCCACACTGCCATTGAGTTTATGGATGGAGGCGTTGAAAACCGCCATTCATATTCTCAACAGAGTGCCTAGTAAGTCGGTGCCCAAAACACCGTACGAGTTGTGGACAGGAAGAGTTCCCTCACTAAACCACTTACGTGTATGGGGGAGTCCTGTTGAGGCTAAAGTATTTAACCCAAACCTTGGGAAGCTTGATCCCAAAACAGTAAGTTGCCATTTCATTGGCTACCCTGAAAAGTCAAAAGGTTTTCGTTTCTACTGTCCAGACAGATATACAAAGTTTGTAGAAACGAGACACGCTGTCTTCTTAGAGGATGAAATGATGAGAGGAAGTATGGTAGCTCGTGAGATTGATCTTGAAGAGAATCGGGTGTATGCGCCCACTCCGATGATTCAAGAGCCATTCTTCACACTACCTGCTGTCGCTGCACCGACGGTGCAAGACACTGTGGTGCCAGCACCTGTTATTGTTCCTCCTGTGGCAACAATGAATGATAATGAGGAACCTGTTTTTCAGGATCATATAGAACCTATTGCCACAGATGAGGGGGAGCAACAGCAGCCTCAAACAGAAGATGTACCAAATGAGGAAGCCCCGAGGAGGTCTCAAAGAGTAAGAAGATCAGCTATTTCTGATGATTATCAAATTTATCATACAGAGGAATTTCAAATGGAGGATGATCCCACCTCATTTGAAGAAGCCATGAGAAGCGAAAATTCCTCAAAATGGCTTGAGGCCATGGAAGAGGAAATGAGGTCCATGAAGGCTAATAAAGTCTGGGACTTGGAAATTATTCCTAAAGGAGCCAAAACAGTAGGCTGTAAATGGGTCTACAAGACAAAGCATGACTCTCAAGGGAATGTAGAAAGATACAAAGCGCGACTTGTGGCAAAAGTATTTACGCAAAGAGAAGAGATTGATTACAATGAGACCTTTTCTCCAGTCTCATGTAAAGATTCCTTCAGAATCATAATGGCATTAGTAGCACATTATGATTTAGAGTTACATTAGATGGATGTAAAGACGGCATTTCTTAATGGGGATTCGGAGGAAAATGTTTACATGGCACAACCGAAAGGTTTTGTCGTGGAAGGAAATGAAAGAATGGGATGCCGCCTAAAGAAATCAATATATGGGTTAAAGCAAGCTTCAAGACAGTGGTACTTGAAGTTTGACAGTACAATAAGAAAATTTGGGTTTAAAGAGAATGTAGAGGACAACTGTGTTTATGCAAAGTTTAAAAATGGGAAGTTCATCTTCCTAATCCTGTATGTAGATGATATCCTACTAGCTAGTAGTGATGTCAGTCTGCTACTGGAGACAAAGAAGTTTTTGTCCTCAAACTTTGATATGAAAGATCTTGGTGAAGCTTCGTTCGTTCTAGGGATAGAAACAAAGGGACATTAGGACTGTCACAAAAGACATACATAGAGAAAGTCTTAAAGAAATTTGGGATGCATAAATGTAGTCCTTCACCTGCACCTATAGTCAAGGGCGACAGATATGGGGATTTTCAATGCCCCAGGAACCAGTATGAGATCGATCAAATGAAAGCGGTTCCATATGCTTCAGCTGTCGGAAGCTTACAGTATGCTCAAGTGTGCACACGCCCTGACTTAGCATTTGTTACTGGGTTACTTGGCAGATTCCAGAGCAATCCTGGAATAGAACATTGGAAATTGATAAAGAAAGTCTTGCGTTATTTGCAAGGAACAAAATGCCTCATGATGACATACAGAAGATCAGATTTACTCCATATAGTGGGGTATACAGATTCTGATTTTGCGGGAGATGATAGAAAGTCTACATCCGGATATGTGTTCACTCTCGCAGGAGGAGCTATATCGTGGAAAAGTTCAAAGCAAACCGTCACTACATCGTCCACAATGTATACCGAGTTTGTAGCATGTTATGAAGCTACGGGGCAGGTGAACTGGCTAAAGAAGTTCATACCCGGTTTAAAAGTGGTTGACGACATCAATAGACCACTTAAGTTGTACTGCGATAATGAACCCGCAGTAATGTATGCCCACAACAATAAGTCAAGTGGTGCTGCCAAACACATTGACATAAAGTATTATGTTGTGAAAGATAAAGTTCGGGAACAAATTATAAGTCTTGAGCATATAAGTACCGCAAAGATGTTAGCGGATCCGCTTACTAAAGGCTTACCACCCAACGTGTTCAGAGAACATATAGCCGGCATGGGTTTAAGGGAAAGCCTATGATTCCTGGACTAAAAGATGGCCCAAAAAGATTAAAGTAACTATTTCAGAACAGAGAGGTATATTGTAGCTGTTGAATCTATCGGCGATTGACCGTGACGATGAGACATGTTCTATGCACTAATCTGTGATGGAATGTGTAAAGGCAAAAGTAATTAAAGATAAAGTATGGATTGAGATCAAGGGGGAGAATGTTAGAGTGATCTCAGGGCATTTGGCCCAACGGCCAAATGCCCCCTCTCCCCTTGACCGCGCCCTGATCGGGGGCGCCCAGCCCAATAGGCTGGTGGGCCCCTGTCGCCAGCGACACATAAATAGAGGTGGGGGCCGGGGCGGCACAGAGACCAAGGTTCACCGTGCCGCCGCCAGACCCACCGACAAACCCTAGACCCGATCTAAGAGGGGGCGCTCCAGCGACGGGAAGACCCACTGCCAAGGAGATCACCGCCGCTCGGGACACGCCGCCGCCGAGGAGCCCCGCACCTCTTCCCCGACCGTCGCTGCCCGTGCGCAGAGCTTCACCGACGAACCGCGATGGCCGGCTCTTCATCCTCTACACCGGACGGTTGGTACCTCTCTCTCCCTCTCAGTGTATCTCTCAAGAACTCGAACGCATAGAAGAAGCCCTCTAGATCTAAACCTAAGTAGGCTCTGATACCATTGTTAGAACTCTTCTTTAGGGATCTCCTAGGGTTTAGATCTAGAGGGCTTCTTCTATGCGTTCGAGTTCTTGAGAGATACACTGAGAGGGAGAGAGGGGTACCAACCGTCCGGTGTAGAGGATGAAGAGCCGGCCATCGCGGTTCGTCGGTGAAGCTCTGCGCACGGGCAGCGATGGTCGGGGAAGAGGTGCGGGACTCCTCGGCGGCGGCGTGTCCCGAGCGGCGGTGATCTCCTTGGCGGTGGGTCTTCCCGTCGCTGGAGCGCCCCCTCTTAGATCGGGTCTAGGGTTTGTCGGTGGGTCTGGCGGCGGCACGGTGAACCTCGGTCTCTGTGCCGCCCCAGCCCCCACCTCTATTTATGTGGCGCTGGCGACAGGGGCCCACCAGCCTATTGGGCTGGGCGCCCCCGATCAGGGCGCGGTCAAGGGGAGAGGGGGGCATTTGGCCGTGAGATCACTCTAACAATGGGTATTTATATTCCAGCTTTCACCTTCTTTGTTCATATTGCTGAAATATTGTTACAAGAACAATTGTATGGGGGTAAGGCAACCCAGTAACAAGTTTCTAAGCTGTGATGACTTTCCGAAAGCCTTAATGAGATCACTTTGTCATCAGACCTGTTAGCCATGTCAGCTTGGCGCCTCGCATAACCTCTTTAGTTATTTGGTGTGTTCATCTAGCTATACGTTAAACAAATTGTAGCAACTCCCAGATATTTGTTAAGATATTATCATGAGTAGTTTAATTGCATTAGGCAATGTTGGCATACTTTGCGATTGCAATTTGGAAATGCCTCCTTTCAGTCAGTCTTTTACCTCAAGACACACGTATGGACGGACATTGGCAACGTCTTCCATGAAAGACCAGCCCCTTGGAATTTACTGAACTTTGGAATCAAGCAAAGACGTGGCGATTAATGAAACAAATATGTTCGCGTCAGCAAAGGGCAATTGAAATGACACATCAACGAAATAATACGAAAGCAATTTGTTATTGTTACCTGAAGAAAATCAGATACAGCAACAATAAACGAAAGCTTATTTATCTAATGCATAGCAGCATCAAAGATGGGTGCACCCAACCTAATATTTATCAACAATATCTCCATGCTGACACTATTAGCAATGAACTGGGCAAGCTTATAGCCAGTGGCGGATCCAGGAATTTTAAGATGGGTATTCGAAGTTACAAAATATTGTTCAATTGAAAACATAAATGTCCACAGTAGCGAAAATTGAAGTACAATTATTCATATTAGAGACAACATCTCAAATAATATAAAGAAATTCTAAAATAATCAAAAATTAACACGACGATGCTTCATGCCTTGAAAACGAAATATAATGTCATACAGACAAGCACTCAAAAAGGAAGCAATTTAGCAATGAGTGAAAAACAGAACTCAAAGACTAATAGTTTTAACCATGATGATTGGAATTAGAGATGAACTGTTTCCCTAGAAATTCTAACCTGAGTTAAAGTTCTAATCAGAATAATTCTACAATAGAGTTGTACAATCACAACGAGATACTTTAATCAAGTTAAAAGACAATTCTCTTTGTTAGATTTTTGTATTCCCAAGCGAAAGTTTAAAAATGCTTTTATCGTGAACATATTTTGTTGAACGGTTTCTAACTAAGCAACTTAAATAGTATGCTAAACAAAACCTGAATCAGATAGCCAGACATCAAAAGGGATCAAATCATCCAAGTGTCCAACACATCAAGCTACATGACAAACTTGATAACAATTACATATTTTCTAAATAATTGATACATAAGTCATTAGAATATAATCAACTACTATGCAAAAACTTTAGAATCATTATAGATACCTCACTTCTTTAAGCAAAATGCAACTCACGTCTTTATTTAGACGCAAAATTTTGCTTCAAATCAGATATCGCTAGGGGAGGAGAAGTAGACAGAGGGATTACTGGATTAGGGATATGGGGCCATGACGCCATGGGGGTCACTAGGTCGGGGAGAGAGACAGAGAGGAGACTTGAGTGAGAGAAGAGACTGAGTGAGATCTAGAATTTCTACTATGTGTCATGTGAATCACGATAGTGGCCTTACTGGCCTAGTGGGCCTAGACCAGTGTTTGACGCCAATTTGGGCTTAGGAGAGGGAAATAGGCTAAAAAGATCTAGCAATAATTTAGGCTGATTGGGTATTAATAAGACGAATTTGGTCTAACTACTAATATACATATATATTATACCTTGCATATAGTAAATTTTTAGCAAAAATTTTGGGTATTCGAGTGAATACCCATGACTTACGGCAGGACCGCCCCTGCTTATAGCCTTATCTCACGGATTGTAAAACAATGAAGAACCTAATTTTCAGATGAAGATCATGAACAGAAGGGCATATCTTTCTTTGCATAACGCTGTAAAGAACGAAGGCAATCTCCTGTTACCTGGAATAGGATAATTTGCAACATTGCATACACATATAAGGCTGGAAATACTAGAGAGGTTTTAATTAATTGCACCCTTTTTTAGTCACCTCTAGTAGCTTTAATTTATTGAAGAAACCCAAGATCACACAGATACGATGCCACAGATCAGCTTAGAATGGCTTCTAAGAGACCGGCATAATGGATTTCTAATGGGGAAAGGAAGATAAATTTGCACGAGAAAAATATAACAGAAGCAAAAGATAAATCAATCCATAGAGCCGGTCACCGAGGGCAAACCAAGAAAAGAAAGGTTACGACGTATAAAGTGAAGTGCCAGATGATATTTATTGCAAGAGACAATTAATCAACAAGAAAATGGATTCGGGTAGTAGCGTCCATACATGCATGCATACCGACGATCAACCTAACCAGCCCTCGTATTAGTGTTCCTGGATAATCAGTTTTTTTTTTTTACAATCGTCCAAAATCATAAAAAAATTCAATCCATGAACATTTAATTTGAAGACATGGATCATTGGGTTGATCGATGCTGCTGACAGTATTACCAGAACAATTTCCTACTTGAAGTATTGATGAAATAGAATATTTTTGTTTCGAGCGAGTATGAGCCCGTTCTTTTATTTGGCTTATGACTTTTGGCTAAAATTTTGAATTTTGGGTTGTTCGCGACAGAGATTACGGAGAGAGATATCCACTTGCGATTTTGACTAATATAAATATTAGGCATTTAACGTGTACTACAATTAACTTGTAAACACCGTCTTGAAAAAATATGCCATTTAAATGTTAGGTACTATAGAAAAAAATTAAAAACCGCTTTTAAAAACCGCAAAAAACAAATCCTATATCATCTAATCATCACTTTCCATCATTACCTTCACTTGGCTTGTCCTCCATGCTCGGCCCCATTGCTTGTTGTACCTTCTGCTAGTTTGTTTTACATTTTCTTGCATAAGCAACCTTCACTTTCTTTAGTAGAACCCCTTAAACCAGAGCTAGAGAACCTCACCTACGTTCATCGTAGGACACGGTATAAGTACTAGACAATCACTTTAAATGATGTCAATCTCATAAACTGGTAAACATACCATAGTAGAGCTCATGTGTATCCAGCATAATCTGCTTCTAGCTATGCTTTATGCAGATGGTACTAGAGCATTGCCGATCGAGCTAGCTCTGAAATTAAGCTGGCTAGCCAAGTGTGTGCGGACATAATTGAGTAGATGCACGAGTTTTTTTTAATAATCTATTTTTTATTAAAAATACAGAAATATACCTGTATTTTAATTTTTTTTAAAGAAATAGCCTCCAGTCGCTCAACAGTTGCGTGATTGAACCCTATCGCTCAACGGCCGAGCGACAGGCAGGCAGTAACTCTACCGCTGGGCAACAAGTATGCAGTCGCCCATAGGTACGTGGTCGAACCAATGTGGTCGACACAATGTAATCGAAACAACGTGGTCGACTAGTGTGATCGAAGCAACGTGATCGACACAATGTGGTCGAAGAGAATAGCGTGGTCAAAATATTATAGTCTAAACATCGTGGTCGAAGATTAGTGAGCGGTCGAAGTGAACAACGTGATTGAAGATTAGTGATTGGTGAGAGTGCTGTCGCCGAACGGTTGGGTGACAGCACCTATCGTCCAACTGTTGGGTGATTGGCCTGCGTGCCGCTTGGCCCTTGGGCGAGAGGGTCCAGTTGCCCAATGGTTGGGCGGCTGAAGACTATTTCTATAAACAAATTTAAAATACAGGTATATTTCTAGATTTTCGAATAAAAAAGGATTATTATTTTTTTAAAAAAAATTCGTAGATGCATAACAGTGCATACAATTGCTGACATTTGTGAGAACTTGTAACGCCGTTTTAGATAATTTGTTGATAAAAGAATGAACACGACTAACTCACTGTCGCTAGTGCGGGAGCGTGCTAGCGCTACCCCTAATGGCGTTCACCACCCTGCTCTCTTTGTATCCGACAAGGACTATTGTTCCTTTCCCTTACTATTCCACGAGGTTTCTTCACACGTGCGGGGGTGTGTATGCCCAAACAGTCCCCCACATGCCCACATGACCCCTGATGCGTGTCCACCCCCCATGCTTCTACCTAGGGTTTCAAACCGAACCACAATGAAAGGACGCACTGGTGAAGAAAAAGCCCTATGAAAATCACCACAGAGAAAAGAAAAATTAGTGAAAAAAGAAGGTAAATGGCACATCTATCTCTGAGAACTCACCTTTATTAGGAGACAAACTCAAAGAAATTCAACTCACAAAACAAATCGAAAGCAAAAATGGGATAGCTACTTCAGTTGTAATCTAGTAGCAACACAAGGCTTTAGAAAACAAGTTATAGGTAGCAACTCTAACTAAATCGAGGAGCAACTCCAAGCTTTTAAAAAATCATGTAGCAACTTTGGTTAAAATTGAGGAGTAACTCAAAACATTTGAAAAAACAGGGTAGCAACTCAAAAATTCAGGAAAAAAATATGGTAGCAACTTCGGTTGAAATCGAGGAGCAACTTGAAGCTTTGGAGAAAATATTAGAGAAGCAACTCGAAGCTTTTAAGAAAAAAATTAGATAGCAACTCTAGTTGAAATCTAGTACCAACTCTAGTTTTTTTAAGGAAAACAATAGGGGAGAGCACTACTGCTAAAATAAATTAAAATAGGATAATAATGTACAGAAAGCTACAAAAAAAAAGGGAAAAAACTATCCCAGCCACTAGGAGATGTCAAGACTAACTTTATTGAAAACTCTAACTATCCCAGCCACTAGGAGATGTCAAGACTAACTTTATTGAAAACTCTAACTATCCCAGCCACTAGGAGATGTCAAGACTAACTTTCTTGAAAACTCTAACTCTCGACAATCTATATAAATAAGAATGGACCTCTTTCATCTAAACTTATTTAGGGGCACCTGTCGGACCCGAAAATAACACATCCGAATACTCTGTGTAAATTGCACTAGTCCATGAAAAACTAATGCACACAATGGTAACAAAGATATATGTCATCCATAATGATAAATATTATTAAATAAATAAGCAGGCCTTATAGCCAGGTTTTACATTCCACGGCCTATAGGTCAAATATATAAATAGCAGCGAAACATAAAAAACGACGTGAAGAAGCCTATCTAGTTTGCCCACATGCAAATGACCGTGGAACGTGGCCTACTCGTCTTGATCCTCACTGAAGTTAAAGTACTCTGAGCAATAATATTTAAGCAAAGGTGAATACTATTGTATTCTACAAGTTACACCAATAACAAAATAAATGCATGCAAGGGTAATATATATCAAGAAGGCTTAATATGATTATTTGAGCTTAAAGCAAATTTGACAAGTAAATACAATATATAGATATAAATTGCTATATTTAATACAATAAGTAAATAAAAAATGCATTTTAATCAAAATAGTAATACTAGTGTAGATCGAACCTAACACTAACCTAACCACGAGCATCTCACCTAGACCTTTTCTAAAAGATCTCCTCAACTTTTAATTAACCAAGTTTTTGAAAAACAAAGTGTAATTCATGAAAAAAACTTTATTCAACTTGCTAATGATCATGGGTACGACTATTTAGGATACTTTTACACTCTGCAGAGATTGCACTTTACACACAAGCGATAATCAACTTATATTGCCGGCAATAACACGCTTCCTTATATAATCAATCTAGCCGTGCCTCCACTAAGATTTTACCACAACATAGAATGCACTAAGTTAGGGCTCTTCTTATGCCGTGTGAGTTAACAATGGCCCCGTCACACCTACATTCAACCTATAGCGAAATCAAGGTTGGGACATGCAAATTTGTTAGCCTGATTTGTCCCAACAAGACTTATGATAGTGCATGATGGCTTTGTAGCAGTAGCTCACAGACCGGTTCTTAATTGACTTAGGCAGACTTTTCACATACCCACATTGTGCCACCAAGCCACCCACCACCTAACCATTTGCCTAAATCTAAACCATACTTTTATTTTATTTTGCTAAACATTTCATAAACCTCCTTAACACTCCAATGTCTAGTATATATTTTAAAACTCATCGTTTTATGTGAAAAGGTACCCAAGCCTAAATTTATCTCTATGCATATCTAAGCTTTTATACAAGATTTCTAGTCAATACTAGTGTACTAACTAATGTTTTAGCTATGGTGATAAGATACTATGTGATCAATGTCAATTTTGGCCATAAATAAGGAATTTGGGAATTATCCAAAGTTTAAACAAGAATTTAAACTATGCTTGAATAAAAACAAGCATGCATAATAATTCAAAACATAATATATATAATTTAAAATATTTGGTTCAATATGATCAGTAATGTAACTTGCCTTCCTCTGCGTGCTAGTGGTGAGAATCGTTGATGAAGTCGTACTCCTCAGAAATGTCGTAGTCTACACATGAAAAGTGGCCAAAACAAAATAAAATCATAAAATTATAAAATAAGTACTGAGGGGTATATTATGAATTTGTATGAATTTAGAAATTTGAACCAATCGGTTTGGAGTTCGCACGGCCGAGACGGGCTATCGGAAGGTTTGTCGGAGAAGAAATTACTGAAAAAGAGAGAGGAAAGGGAATACTCCCTCCATTTAAAAATAATTTGAAAAAGGAACTGTCCAGTGGGCCATGGTTGTCACACAAATAGAGAGAGAGAGAGAAGCAAAGGGAAGCCAGGGAGAACAGCGGATGGGCGGTGGCACAAGGGGAAGGCAGTGACGCCGATGAGGGGAGGCGCAGGCGGCATAGCTGACAACCAAAATAGGTCACAAGGGCCACGGGGGAAGGATGGGAGGTGGTGACCACGACATGGGTAGGCAGCGGGGCATCGGTGACAGCTTCCCAGATTTAATAAGAGCATGAGCCCGGTGTGGCTGCATGGAGTGGTACGGTGTGGTTGGCACAACTTGAGAGAGTCGGAGGTGGTGGAGCGACAGTGACTGACGGCGGGAAAGGAGGTGGCACCTGTGGCAGAGCTCCACAGTGGTGCATTGGCCAAATTGGGGCATGACACAAGTAGAGGAGATGGTGGAGATGGTGTGGGTGCGATGAATTGGAAAACAACTCACCAGAGACGACAAATCGACAGCGACAATTGTTTTGCTGGTTTTGGGGGAAGAATTCGATTCCCAGTGATTGGCTGCATGAAAATGAAATTAACTTAGAAGATTAGTTGCTTGGATGTTAGAACACAAGATGACGCAAACAAAACTTGAAGATTCTCACTGGAGAGGGTGGAACAACGAGTAGGGGTGGCGGTTGGGCACTGTAACAGCTCGATTGAACAAATGCCCAAAATGTCACATTTAGCAAATTTGAATTCATTTTTGGCTTTAGGTGAGCTTCAGCTATTTTTCACAAAATTTAGTTTCTTTATCCATGTGTTAGATCTCAAGACTTATATGACCATTCCAAACAAAAAGCTTAAAGAAGTGATATTGGTCACCCAAAACTCCCCCTAAGTTCATACCTAGTGCAATGGCAAGCCGTCTCATGAGAAAGTAATGATGAGATCAATTTTTTCGCACAAAAGAGATCATTTTGCATTTTCTTGACTTAGTTCAAGAACAAAGAGCTAATACTAACTCATGTTTCAATAAAGAACTAGTATAGCTCAATCTAAAACTCAATCTAAGTTCATGACTCAACTTAGCTAATTTGACATGGCATGAATCATAATAGGAAGCAAGACATGATTTAGTTCAAGTTTTTCATATTTAAAGGAGTTATCATAGTAAAAGCTAAACTACACATGAAAGAGCATGATAAATATAGTAGGCTTAGCATAAGATATGGCAAGATGTAAAGCAATTTATCATATCACACTAGGATAATTATCAGGGCTACATGTATTTATATTACAATGTGTATTGCTGAAATTAAATATGATGCAATAAAAATCCCAGCTCCCCCTCAATAATTGAGTCGGTTTTAGAAATAATTTGGTTCAAGTTGAGTTATGTCAGCATTAAGCTCCAGAAATTTCAAATGAACTCCTCTGAACCAAAACAATAAGCAAGAGAAAAGAAGCTTGGACAGAAAGAAGAAATGACAGTCCTTAAAGCATAGACAAGATAGAAGGAATACTATGGCTCAGACTTGCTCTTACCTACCCCATATGACTCTAAGACTATTAGCTGGTCATTTAAAACACAAGGGAGTAAATACGTTCCCTATCTACCCAAGAGGGCCTAACCCTTGTTAGACCTAAAAGAAATGAGTGAACTCAACCCGGTGAGAAGAGAAGCAACTAATAAGCAGCATCCCAGAATCACAAGATGAGATAAAGAAGTCTAAACAACTGAGAATGAGAACCACTCTAGTCTATACTAGAAAGACTAACCCAAATGCACCCATAAATAAAATGCAACAAAAGTTAGATGCAAATATAATACAGAAAGAACATGATGCTCTTTCTCAGATTAAGCTATAAGGACAAGCCACCCCAAGCTCTCCCTGCAAGGTCATAAACCTCGAGCTATCTAAAGGCTTGATAAAAATGTCAGCCAACTGGTGGTCACTCTCCACAAACTGAAACACTATGTCACCCTTCTCTACATGGTCTCTAAGGAAATGATATCTGCTATCTATGTGCTTGGTACTAGAGTGTTGCACTAGGTTCTTAGCAAAGTTAATAGCAAAAGTGTTATTACAGAAGAGAGGAACACTATCTATGGCTAACCCAAGTCTCGTAAAGGCGAAACCATCCAAAGTAACTGACTACAGCAACTAGCGGCTGCAACATACTAGGCCTCTACGGTGGACTGTGCAACACTAGACTGCTCCCTAGAAGACCAAGAAACAAGAGAAATGCCAATGAATTGACAAGAGCCAGAGGTGCTCTTCCTATCTATCCTACAACCATTAAAGTCTACATTGAAGTAGGCCCTAAGGGAAAGATAGGAAGCAGAAGAGTTCCAGATACCATAGTCTAGAGTAGCTCAAAGGTACCTGAAGATGCGCTTCATTGCTTGATGGTGAGAGACATGAGGAGAAGCCTGAATTGAGCACATAGACACACGGTGAAATATATGTCCGACCTTGAAGCAATGTGGTACAGAAGGGAGCCAACATGCTGCGGTACTCCTTCTGATTTGCTAGCTTGCCATCCTCATCTGGGTTGAGTGTAGTTGTGGTCGCCATTGGAGTCGACACCGGCTTGCCATCACTTATGTCGACGCGTCTCATGAGGTCTCAAGTGTACTTTTCTTGATGCAAGAAGGTACACTCCCGAGTCTGCTTAATCTAGAAACCGAGGAAGAGGCTCAACTCGCCCATCATACTCATCTTAGACTCTGTGCTCATGACATCAGAAAACTAGGAAACAAGAGCATCAGAGAAGCCATCAAAGATAATGTCATCCACATAAATCTAGATGAGTAGAAGGTCATTGCCATGCCTGCGAATGAACAAGGTCTTGTCTACCTTACCCATCTCAAACCTATGACTCAAGAGATATGACTTAAACCTCTTATACCAAGGTTTGAATATTTGGGGTTCTCAAAACCTGGTGGCTGTCTACATAGACCTTTTCCTCAATATACCCATTGAGGAAGGCACTCTTAACATCCATCGGGTACAGCTTGAAGCTCTTAGACGCTACGAATGCAAATAAAATCTTAATGGCCTCCAGCCTAACTATAGGGGTGAAGGTCTTCTCAAAATCTAGACTCTCAACCTAAGAGAAACTCTGAGATACTAATATAGCCTTATTTCGAATGACTACCCCATCCTCACTCTACTTGTTCTTGAACACCCACTTGGTTCTTATGATATTTGACCACTAGAGAGCTCAACAAGTGACCAAACCTTGTTCCTCTCAAAATTCTCTAACTCCTCATGGATGAAATTATCCCAATACTCATCATAAAATGTGTGATAGATATCCTTGGGCTCGAAAGAGGCGACAAAGGCAAAATGTAGATAGAAGTGAGATAAGCCAAACTTTGAGCGCGTGACACTCTCAAGAAGATCTCGTAGGATATGCTCCAGACTTGAGCTTAGGCAAAGGCAAACTAAGTTTTTGACCATCTTGAGCTTAGGCAGACCACAAAAGAGATCATGGCCGCTCACTCGGGTCAAATGATCAAAACCAATGCGACCAAGTCTCCTATGTCAGAAGGAGAGATCACGGGACTTAGAAGCAACTAAGCATCGGAGAGAATCACCAGAAGATTCAATAAAATCAGCACGAAAGATCCTCCCAAACCTAGAAATCCTGCAAATTAAACTTTTCGAAGAATCAAGAATTTTACAAGCATTTTTCCTAAAGCTTACCTCAAAATCATCATCAGTAAGCTAAGAAACAGAAAGCAAATTATAACGCAACTTACTCACCAAGGTAACATCCTTAGGAATAAAAAATCATTAATGTGTATAGTACCTTTAGTGATGACTCGACCCGACGAAGCGTCTCCAAAGGTGATCGTCTTATCACCTAGAGCTCAGATTAGGGAAGAGAACCAATAGGAGTCTCCAGTCATGTGGCAAGAATAGCCGAAGTCCACAAGACATACATCTCCCTTCCCAGCCCAGCAAATTTGAGTTAGTGAGAAGACAACATCGGTGGCTCAGTACTGGGGCAAATAAGAGCAGCTTTGGGAACCCAGTACTGAGTCACACGATGAGCAAAAGATGCAGTCACAGAAACAAAAGACTGAGCTCTAGCTACTCTACGCACCTCGCCTCTCACAGAATCAAAAGGTCTAGGAGTAGACCTCAAGCTTCTACTAGGTCCAACCGCTATGAAAGAGTGGGTCTGACCTACAGCAGTATGCTGATCACGTCGCAGATAGCTACCTTGACAGGAAAAGCGAGGTCTATCCTTAGGACAATGGAAACCCTGACCAAAAGCAACTCAAGGACCAAAATTAAAAGAGGCCTAAAAACCAAGTCCTCGACGCTGCCTAGAACCCTGCAGGTCAGGAGAGCTACCTATGACTCTAGACCTCATGTTGATCTTGGGAGCACTCAGAGTCTAGGCTGACTATGAGTACTCCTAAGAGCATGAACACAGTCTCTTCATGTGATCTTGGCGTGCCTGAAGCAGAACTCAATCACATGTCCATCCTTTTAATAGAAGGTGCAATGGTACTTCGCCTTTTGAGAGGTTGAAGAAGCAGAATGATGCTTTGCCTTCTAAGAGGTCAAAGCAACAGGTGGCACAACCTTGCTGTCAGAAATCCCCTGGAAAAATCCACAGATTTAAATTCTATCTTTTCAGCTTGGGCGCAACCTCAATCACACCTCCAGCTACAGCTCTAACTACTGTAGGTGGATGTTTTCTCACATCCTCTAAGAAATCATATCCTAGAGCCTGATTAAACTTGCAAACCTCAGATTTATCTAGAATAAGATTAAGTCTTTTTTGCCTCCTACAAATTTTTTGAGAGTGTTCATGAGGTACCCACACTACCGAAAAAGAGAAGAATATGAAGCACAAGGAGAAGAGGATGAGAGACCAGAGGGAGAGGATGAAGAACCAGAAGAAGACGGAATAGCACATGCATATTTCTCCTTATGCACGACTGCCTCTACTTTGAGGGCTTCGTAAGATACACATGGGATAGACCTAATCCTAGCCATTTGGGCCTCGTAGCTCTTCCTAAAAGCCTCTTGCATATCCTCCGTCTTCTCCTCAACCTCAGCACAGAACGAGCAATCAAATGTGGGCTTCTCTAGTAGATCGTTAGTTAGCCTCACACATTTTTTTATCCAATACAATCAATTCAGATTTTAGTTTCTCACAATTATTGCATTGCGCGCTAACAGGGGCCTTAGAAGCATATTTAGCCATTTTCTTATTTTAATTACACATGTCCTGAAATTGCTTAGAAACAGATTCAAGTTTAGTAGTCAATTCAGGAAGTTGGAACAAGAAATAATATGCTCAAGCAAAGAAGCATGCATTTCAGCGATCTTATGATCTGTCTTTTTTATATTAATCTTCAAGTTGTTACAACTATCATAGGTTTCAGGCAAATCAAAAAGCATGGTATATAATCCTCTAAAAGTATTGTCCTTATCCTCACATGAGGTGTAGATTGTAGTCTCAATAGAATCAGAATATAAAAGAGCAACCCTAGACAACTCTAACTCAGCTAGCAGACTAACATTCTCCACCTTAATCAAATCCAACTAAAAAATCACACTATCATGCGAGATCTTTAGTTTCTTCATATCGCCAAGTAAGGAAGCACATACATCGTAATCATCATGAGAGAAAGTAGATCTAAGTGAAGTAACCTCCCGTGACAAGCTCTCTACCTCCTTCTCTAACTCAGCACACCTAGTCCTAGACCTAGTACAAAACTTTCCTAACTTTAGAAAAGCATCATTAAACTGGTCGTAGAAAGGGCATACCTCATCAAAGTCACTCATCATCGCTGATGACATTCTCATCAACCATGAAGCACATCCCAGTGAAGTCATTGTCATCCTTGGTGTCCTTGTGTGGATCATCCTCACCATCGTCGTCACTCCAACCCTTCATGTCACTGAAGTCGAAGTTGTCAAAGACGGTGAGGATACAGTGGAAGAGCTTCTTAGCCTTGCCAAGGTTACGGTACTTCTTCTCCTTGCCTTGATCATGAGTTGGGAGCTTCTTGTTATGGTTCTTACTGATGTAGTCATTCTTGCTTACACCACCATAATTATTTTTGCCCATCTCCAGCTTGGGGCAGTTCGCTCGAATATGATTGGGGCCACCACACTCGAAGCAAATCACCGGACTACTTCTCTTCCTCTCTCTAACCCTCTTTTATGCGTGTGAGAATTTTTTGGCTAAGAGGGCTAGGTCAATCTCTAGAAACTGGTCATCACTCATCTCACACAAGTAGCAAAAAAGAACCCCAAAGCACCATCAGACAATGCCCCAGAGGCAGAGTGGGATCGGTGACCAAAGCCATTGACTATGACTTCATCTTGCGAGAGATGATGTCGATCTCATTAGTCTTGAGGTGTGAGTACAACACGTCAAGAGTCAAGGTCAACAAATTAGTCATGTCCTTGATGGTGGTCACTTTCATCTCCCAAACCCTGAGGTCCAATGCAGAAAGCATCTGGCGAGCATTATCCTAGTCTAAGTATGTGATGCCAATAGCTCAGAGGTTACTCAGAATCTTGTGAAATATGCAAAAGCATTCATCCAGGGACTCGCCAACAAGTATTCAAATTTGTTGTATTCTCGCTTGTACTGGTCCTGTCGGACAATCTTGATCTGGGTGGTGCTGTCATGGTATGCATCGAGGGTCACCCAGACATCGTATGCCGACGTGAGGTGAGAGATGCGATCGAACTCACTCCGGCTAAAACCTTCGATGATGATGTTCCATGCTTTTAGCATTTGCCTCCACATCTGGCATATTTATCGTTGTGATGTGCTCATCAACAGGAACAACAAACCGAGTCTTAACCTTTCTCCAGATCACATAGCCTTGAGCCTGAATGTAAGACTCAATCATGCTCTTCTAAAAGGGATAGTCAATCCAATCAAAGATAGATGGCTTAGTGGAATACTTGTCTGCTACCATGGCTCTAAAGACTAGTTAAGATCTATGAGAAGAGCCAACCAGGCTCTGATACTAATTGAAAGACCGAAGATGGCAACAGAGGGGGGGGTGAATGGTGCTTCCTAATTTTCCAAGTATTCAACGCTCCTTATCTCTGATAGCTACAAAGCTATGAAGATTGGAATGTGAAACCACCAACAAACAAGTAAAAGAAAGATGCTAAATTTTGGAGAGGAAACAGTAAAATCGGAAGTACCGCTGATTGCATTGTGGTACTACCGATTTTTTGAAGTACTACTGTTTCAACTACGATACTACTGATTTTTGAAAGTACCATTGTTTACACTGCGGTACTACCATTTCCTTGATTAATAGAGATTTTAGCATGAGTTCAAACATACAAATCGAGAGAACTTTTGACTCATAGATCCAATGACATGAAATTTGATAGAGACCTACTCTAGGGTATTATGAATATATTACAACAAACGATCACAAAAATCATGGCCAAAGTTTAGACGTTTTTCAGTTTGTTGGAGGGTTGCACCAAAATCGAGCCAAAACCATTGGTGAATACTACATGATTGTGGGATGATTATGACCAAGAAGAGTCTAGATGTATTCCTACACATCACAACAAGCTAGAACACTAAAGAATCCTAGCCGAAAACCATCAGAATAACAGATGAACCAAAGAGGCCAAGATCAATTAAGGTGCATAGATGGGTAAAGATGTATTCTCAAGGATTATCTTCATCTCTTTGGCAGAGCAAGATCATAAGAAGGAAAGAAGAGGGATTAAAACCAACCAAAAGTCAAGCACATCAATCAAAAACAAGGATTCAAGAGTTGTACAAAGATTGATATATTGCTTACTTGAGAAGATAGATTTTACAGCTACTCCACCTTGAAAGACAAAGAGCATATAAGGTACTCACTCTCTGACCTTAACCCTAGAGATGAGAGCACATGAGATGAGTTGGATGGTTAACCTTACATGTCTCTATCCCAACCCACTTTTATAGGTGGACAGCTAGCCACCTACCCCCTTTAATGGATCCTATCCACTATTATAATAGAAAAAACCCGTTAACCCCACACACATGGGTTTTACTCTCACAAGTTCACTTATGCATGCTTTTCAAAGCGCATAAGTGTGCATTCGTTAAATCCTTAACCTTGATCTAATCAGCTCCACCTTGACCTAAACCACTCTCCAACATATCACCTATGCACCATGGTTTTGATCCAAGATGGTTTCTAGTATTTTGGTCAAACTACCAAAATATCCTTCCTTGACCCGATCATCATCAACCATTGCAAGCAATCACCATGCTTGCCACGTGTAGGTGTATCACTCGCTTGCCACACATCACCAAGTCCCTTCTGTCTCGGTTCCACCAAACATAGCTCGCTTGGCCCGTGCAAGCTACATGGTACCATCCCACCGTTTGAACTCACCTTCAACATTTTCACCTTTCTCATGCCAAGCTTGAGCTCACCATCTCACCTGGCATCCTCGATCGTTTTGGGCATCAACTCCTCCAAGAGTCTAGCCTTAATCCTCGCCATTTACCATGGTTGACTCTAAGTGACTCTAAACATCTAAAGACAAAGAAATCATTTCTAAAAACAAGTTCTTCACAACTTGACCGACATTAGCCAATATATGCATCATCCACCCCTAATCCAATGATCTAGGTCAACCCACCTTGATCCATGATTCAATTCCCCAAAACCCTATTTTTCTGGGAAGATCGGAAGTACCGCACTTACCGTGCCGGTACTTCCACACTGCGGTACTACTGCCTCCCAAAACAGTACTTCCGCACGCTGAGAACCTCACCTGGAACTCTCTGGAAAAAATATACTGCAACTCAACCCGGTACTTCCGCCAAGCGGTACTTCGCACTTATACCTGTGGTACTTTCGCCAAACGGAACTAGCGCACTTATACTTGTGGTACTTTCGATTTTCCTGACGCTTCTAGAAGATAGCCCAAATCAAATGCAATCTTTGCAAAAGTATTTCACCACTCCACAAAACTTACAATTGTTCATCACAACAATATCTTGGACCATCTCACATGGTCCCCCAAATAGTTATCATGGCTACTGACAAAAGAGAAAATGATAGCTCACAACATCATCTACTTGAAATGGGTAACTTAACAGCTTAACCTAAAGGGTAAGGGTTGTCTTGATGTGTGTTCCTTTTGAAGCAGTATTGAAGGCTTCCTTGTCCAACTCGCTTGGTGCTAAGTAAAGTAATGTAATGTCCCACCGTTTGTTCTCCATGACATTCTTCTTGTGGATGTACATAGGTTGAAGTCAAAAGCCCAGACGGTGAAGTAGTCGATGAAGTGTTACATACCATCCATCGTCTTTTGCATCCCAACCTTTATCCATCTATATTTGTTTTGAATAAGGGAAGAGTTAGAAACAGGTTTTTAAGTAATGACATAAATATAAGGATTGAGAGGTAAGGGTAAGTAAAACTTGTTTGATGTTACTGGTTATTTAAAATAAGTCATTAGGATTCGACTATTCTATTTTATATACAACAACGTCCTAGAGTCATCAACCTGACTCTGATACCATCTCCGTCGGACCCAAAAATAACACCTCCAGATCCTCTATGTAAATCGCACTAGTCCAGAAAATGCTAGTGCATATAGTGGTAACAAAGATACATATCATCCATAACGACAAATATTGTTAAATAAATGATTATGGGCTTTATGGCCAAGTTTTACATTTCACGGCCTATAGGACAAACATATAAATAACAACAGGAGATAAAATGTGACATGAAGAAACCCATCTAGTTTGTCCATAGGCAAACGACTGTGGGATGCGGTCTACTCATCTTGGTCCTCACCGAAGTCGAAGTAGTCCTCCTCGGAGCAATAATATTTAAGCAAGGGCGAGTACTATTGTACTCCGTAAGTTACACCAATAACAGAATAAATGCATGCAAGGGTAATATCAAGGAAAGCTTAATGTGATTATTTGAGTGTAAATCCAATTTGACAAGTAAATATAATAAATAGATATAAATTTCTAAATTTAATACAATAAGGAAATAAAACCGCATTTTAATGAAAATAATACCTCTAGTATAGGTCCAACCTAACCATGGGCATTCCACTGGACCATCTTTTTCAAAAGATCTCCTCAACTTTCAATTAACCATGTTTTTGAAAAATAAATTCTAATTCATGAAAAACTTTACTCAGTTTGCCCATGATCATGGGCACGGCTATCCAGAATAGTTTTATATTCTGTAGAGATTGTACAACTTTACCCATAAGAGATAATCAACTTATATTGTCGTCCATAATACGTTTTCTTAGGCACATAACTAAGTGATTACAATAGAGTCTTTATAATGCACAATCCTCAACCTGGTTGTCCCCGCTAAGGTTTTACCATAACATAGAATCCACTAAGTTGAGGCCCCTCATGCGCCATGTGAGTTAGCAGTGGCCTCACCACACCCACATTCAACCTGTAGCAAAACCAAGGTTGGGACATGCAAATTAGTTAGGTTGGTCTAGCCCATACCAGACTTGTGGTAGTACGTGGTGGTTTTGTAGCTCACAAACCAGTCCTTAATTGACTTAGGCAGACTTTCCATATACCAACATTGTGCCATCAAGCACCTACCACCTAACCATTTTCCTAAGTCTAAACCATGCATTTATTTTATTTTACTAAACATTTCATAAACCTCCTTGACACTCTAATGTCAAGGATACATTTTAAAACTCATCATTTTATGTAAAAAGATACCCCAAGCCTAGATTCATCTTTATACATGTATAAGTTTTTCTACAAGATTTCTAGTCAATACTAGCGTACTAACTAGAGTTTTAGCTATGGTGGCAAGGTATTGTGTGATCACTGTCAATTTTGGCCACAAACAAAGAATTTGGGAATTATCTAAAGTTTAAACTAGAATTTAAACTATACTTGAAGAAAAATAAGCATGCATAATAATTTAAAATAGAATATACATAATTTAAAATATTGGGTTTAATATGATCAACGGTGTAACTTGCCTTGCTTTATGTGCTGGTGGTGAGAATCATCGACGAAGTAGGTACTGAGAGGAAGATTATGAATTTATACATTTGAATCACTCGATTCAGAGTTCGGACGAATGAGAACAGGCTATCAGAAGGTTTGTTGAAAAAGAAATTATTTGAAAAAGAGAGAAAAGGGAATATTCTAGGAATAGAATATTCCCTCCGGTAGAAAATAATTTGATAAAGGAACTATCCAGTGGGCCCTGGCTGTCATACAAATAGAGAAAGAAGCAAAGCAAAGGAAAGCCAAGGAGAACACGGGATGGGCGGCGGCACATGGGGAAGGTGGTGGCACCGGTGAGGAGAGGCGCGGGTGGCACGACCGATAGCCATAATGGGTCACAAGGTCCATGGGGAAAGCATGGAACGTGGCTGTGCGGTGGCAACATACTATGGCAAGGTGGCAGCGTGCGGGTGGCAGCCGCAACATGAGCGGGCACAGGTGACAGCACACTAGCGATGCCTTCCCTAAGTTAGCATGAGCATGAGCTTGATGTGGCCTCATGGAGTGCCCAGGTGTGGTTGGTGCAACCATAGGGAGTCGGAGGTGGCAGGGAGACGGTGACAGACGACGAGAAAGGTGGTGCCAGTGGCAGAGCTCCACAGTGGTGTATTGGCCAAATTGGGGCATGGAATAGGTAGAGGAGATGGTGGAGATAGTGTGTGTAACATCACAAATTTGGCTTTCTAGAAAAATTTAAATTCAAATTAATTATTTTAAAGTAATTGGATTTTACTTGGCTTTTATTTGATTTTCTGGATTTTCTGGAGTTTAAAACCTATTTTTAGAATTTAAAAAGTATTTTAAAATATAAAAAATTAAATACCAACATTAGCTGAAAATAATTTTATTAAGTCCAAAATATCTCCAGGAGCTTTTGTGAATTTTTCTGGAATTTTTGGCGATATTTTTATATTTTTCTGAGGCCTAAATAATTTCCTAACCTTTTCTGAAATTAAAAAACAAATTTGTCGTGGCTACAGACCAAACAGAGAGAGAGATGGTAGTGGAGAGTGATGAAGATAAGTGTCATGGCCTGGGTCCTCCCCATGGCTTACTCGTATATATACATACACATTGAGGAGTGCTTTTACAGTTATACCCTTACATCTGGTTATCCCCTCTAGGGGCAGTTATGCCATTACACATGGCCTATTCTGGGCCTTATAATCTCCTACCAGGCCTGCTGGGCTTAGGTGGGGGCCATCCCTGCGACAGGAGCCTCTCATGGTAAAGGGCTTCACAAGGCCGAAGCCATGTTGCCGAGTCTTTTGGCCCCCTCCGTCCCCGCGGCTTGTGAACGTTTCCAAACTTCCGGAGCTGCGCTGTAGCCGAAGCAGACGTGCGCGCTGCTGCGACGCTCGGACTTCCGGGCGTCCACGTGGTGCAGCGTGCTTGGCGTGGTGCGGGCGTTGAGGCGTCGTGACCATTAATATGGCGGCGGACTTCCGGCGGTTGGACTTCCGCCGGTTGGTTCCCCTGCTGATGGGGGTATATATATGGTGCTGGTGGGGCGTTGCTCCTGCGTATATTGTGATAGAAGCTGTTCCCCTAAAATGGGCCCCTGCCGTGCATCAACATTCCTGGGTGACGCTGAGCGGCTTGGGGAATGTTGATGCACAGAAGGAGGTCTATTTTTCCTGGGAGCTTGATCAGCGCCGGTTATCGACAGCCAGCCGTGCTTCCTGACCCCGCACCGCGCTTCCGTAGGCGACAGCGAGGTCTGCCCTGTTTTTCTTAACAGGCTTACCTACAGTCGGTGTTCCTGAGGGAGCCCGCCGGCACCACCTTATATGTTGATGCACTGTAGGTGGCCTGTTAAGGAAAACGAGGTAGATTTCGTAGGACAAGACTCCCGTCTTTGCTGCGCCCCGGCGAAGTGGACTCGCGCGCTCCGTCCCCTACCGTTCGGACGGGTGGCAGCGAAGCTGGCGCCTAAGTCGAAGTAGGCGCGCGCGCTCCGCCCCCTGCCCTTCGAACGGGTGGCAGCGAAGCTGGCGCCTAGTCGAAGTAGACGCGCGCGCTCCATCCCCAGCCCTTCGAACGGGTGGCAGCGAAGCTGGCGCCTAAGTCGAAGTAGACGCGCGCGCTCCGTCCCCCGCCCTTCGAACGGGTGGCAGCGAAGCTGGCGCCTAGTCGAAGTGGACGCGCGCCCTTTGAACAGGTGGCAGCGAAGCTGGCGCCTAGTCGAAGTAGGCGCACGCGCTCCGTCCCCTACCCTTCGAACGGGTGGCAGCGAAGCTGGCGCCTAAGTCGAAGTAGACGCGCGCGCTCCGTCCCCCGCCCTTCGAACGGGTGGCAGCGAAGCTGGCGCCTAGTCGAAGTAGACGCGCACGCGCTCCGTCCCCTGTCCTTCGAACGGGTGGCAGCGAAGCTGGCGCCTAAGTCGAAGTAGGCGCGCGCGCTCCGCCCCCCGCCCTTCGAACAGGTGGCAGCGAAGCTGGCGCCTAAGTCGAAGTAGACGCGCGCGCTCCGTCCCCCGCCCTTCGAACGGGTGGCAGCGAAGCTGGCGCCTAGTCGAAGTAGACGCGCGCGCGCTCCGTCCCCTGCCCTTCGAACGGGTGGCAGCGAAGCTGGCGCCTAAGTCGAAGTAGGCGCGCGCGATCCGCCCCCCCGCCCTTTGAACCGGTGGCAGCGAAGCTGGCGCCTAAGTCGAAGTAGGCGCGCGCGCTCCGCCCCCTGCACTTCGAACACGTGGCAGCGAAGCTGGCGCCTAGTCGAAGTAGGCGCGCGCGCTCCGCCCCCCGCCCTTCGAACAGGTGGCAGCGAAGCTGGCCCCTAAGTCGAAGTAGGCGCGCGCGCTCCGCCCCCTGCCCTTCGAACAGGTGGCAGCGAAGCTGGCGCCTAGTCGAAGTAGGCGCGCGCGCTCCGTCCCCTGACCTTCGAACGGGTGGCAGCGAAGCTGGCTCCTAGTCGAAGTAGACGCGCGCGCTCCGGCCCCTGCCCTTCGAATGGGTGGCAGCGAAGCTGGCGCCTAGTCGAAGTAGGCGCGCGCGCTCCGCCCCCTGCCCTTCGAACGGGTGGCAGCGAAGCTGGCGCCTAGTCGAAGTAGACGCGCGCGCTCCGTCCCCTGCCATTCGAACGGGTGGCAACGAAGCTGGCGCCTACTCGAAGTAGACGCGCGCGCTCCGTCCTTTGCCCTTCGAACGGGTGGCAGCGAAGCTGGGGCCTAGTTGAAGTAGGCGCGCGTGCCCCGTCCCCTACCCTTCGAACGGGTGGCAGCGAAACTGGCGCCTAAGTCGAAGTAGGCGCGCGCGCTCCGCCCCCTGCCCTTCGAACGGGTGGCAGCGAAGCTGGCGCCTAGTCGAAGTAGGCGCGCGCGCTCCGTCCGCCTAGTCGAAGTAGGCGCGCGCGCTCCGTCCCCTACCCTTCGAACGGGTGGCAGCGAAGCTGGCGCCTAGTCGAAGTAGGCGCGCGCGCTCCGCCCCCTGCCCTTCGAACGGGTGGCAGCGAAGCTGGCGCCTAGTCGAAGTAGACGCGCGCGCTCCGTCCGCTGCCCTTCGAACGGGTGGCAGCGGAGCTGGCGCCTAAGTCGAAGTAGGCGCGCGCGCTCCGCCCCCTGCCCTTCGAACGGGTGGCAGCGAAGCTGGCGCCTAGTCGAAGTAGGCGCACGCGCTCCGTCCCCTACCCTTCGAACGGGTGGCAGCGAAGCTGGCGCCTAGTTGAAGTAGGCGCGCGCGCTCCGCCCCCTGCGCTTCGAACGGGTGGCAGCGAAGCTGGCGCCTAGTCGAAGTAGACGCGCGCGCTCCGTCGCCTGCCCTTCGAACGGGTGGCAGCGAAGCTGGCGCCTAGTCGAAGTAGACGCGCGCGCTCCGTCCCCTGCCCTTCGAACGGGTGGCAGCCAAGCTGGCGCCTAGTCGAAGTAGGCGCGCGCGCTCCGTCCCCTACCCTTCGAACGGGTGGCAGCGAAACTGGCGCCTAAGTCAAAGTAGGCGCACGCGCTCCGCCCCCTGCCCTTCGAACCGGTGGCAGCGAAGCTGGCGCCTAGTCGAAGTTGGCGCGCGCGCTCCGTCCCCTGCCCTTCGAACGGGTGGCAGCGAAGCTGGCGCCTAGTCGAAGTAGACACGCGCGCTCCATCCCCTGCCCTTCGAACGGGTGGCAGCGAAGCTGGCGCCTAAGTCGAAGTAGGCGCGTGCGCTCCGCGCCCCGCCCTTCGAACGGGTGGCAGCGAAGCTGGCGCCTTTGCCCTGCGAACACCGCCGCGTGGGCGGTGACTTGGGGTCTTTGATGCGGCCTTGCGCTGTACGGGTTCCTCGAATCACGCCGGCCCCTGGTCTGCCAGTGTTAGGTTCCCGTACCGTGCGACCCAACGCGCCCGGGGCACGCGGCGGCCTATGACTGGTGGGCGGCGGGATGTGGACGGTTGCGTGTTTGCAGCCGCTCGCCTGTTCCCTAGGGAAGGGGGACACGGGGCAGGCAGTAAATGGCGCCTGTGGTCATGACCTTCCAGCGCTGGGTGGGGCGTTGCGCTGGATGGGCGCTTGTACGACCGTGGTCGCGCCTCGTGCCCGGACCGCCGCGACCCTTCGCTTTCAATTATGGGGAATCGTGTGGGGCGGGCCTTTACACCGCTGCGGTTGCATCCGGCACGCGTATCGTTGCGACGCTTCGGTAGCGGCGGTACGTGCGAGGTGGCTTGAAATAGCCCCCCCATAACAGCGTCCCCGCACCTTTACGCCCTCTTTCCTGTCTGCTCCGCCTTCCACACCTTCGCGCTATCTTCGCCACTTCAGTCTCGTCGTGGGAGGCGATGGCCTCCAGTAGCGAGCGCGGCCAGGCGGTCGGTGACCCTGCCATTCGCCGGCGATCCTCGCCGTTGGAGGTGAAATACGCGCTCCAAGAGCGCGACCCGTCGGCAGCTGACCAGGAGCGGCTGGTGGCGGAGGAGGGAGGCACGTTCTCCGGCGATCTAGGCCCCTCGCTCGTGACCGAGAAGACGATCCAAGGGCTCTTGCGCGCGGGGAAGTTGTCCAGGCAGCAGGATGTACAATTGCCCGCCGGCGACGAGACGGAACCGCATCCCGAGAGGTCGGAGGCGGTCGTATTCGTTGCCTTTTTCGACGCGGGGCTCCGGATCCCAGCGGTGACCGTGGTGGGCGACGTGCTGCGGACCTTCGGGCTGGAGCTGGCGCAACTGACTCCAAACGCCGTGGCCCGGCTCGCGGTGTACAGCTGGGCCTTGCGCTCGGGGGCGTGCTGGCCCAGCGCGTCGCTATTCGCCTATCTCCACGAGGCGCGATGCCAGCCGAAGGGCCGGAAGGACGGGACTCTGTCGAGCTTCGGTAGCGTCTCTTTTATTCTTCGCTCATCGTGCAAGAAGCTCTTCCCTGCGAACTCAACTCGCGGGAAGTGGGAGTCTTACTGGATGAAGCGGTGGTTCTACCACCGTGTGGAGAGCAGGAGCGGCCTTGAGTGCACAGGCCGACCAATCGCGTTCAAGCCCTCGCCCGGCCGAACGCTCGATGATGAGGACAAGCGGAGGGTCAAGCGGCTCGTGGGCGTGGCCGCCCGCCTCAACATGCGCGACCTTGCCGAAGAGTACGTGATGTACGGCGTGGCACCGCTTGCCTACGACTGGCGTCTTGCCACCGAGAGGCATCGAGACGATAATGTTTTGCCGTGGGTTTGCTCGCTACCGGCGCCGCCCGGCCCCCGTAAGCCTCGATTGCGTCCCTCCTTTGTTGACACGAAATGCGTTGTATGCTGATGCTATTCTCCTTTGCTTCAGGGATTTCCTTGGAGGAGGCGGAGCAAGCCACGCGCGTATTCCTGGGGCCATACACCGCCAGGGAGCACGAGCAGCGCGCGTCTGCTATCGCCAAGGCGGGGCTGGGGTGAATAAACCGCGTGTGCGAGGTCCTGGGCCTTGCCGTGCCGGACCGTGTCGCTCCAGACGATGGTGGAGCGAAGAAGAAGAAGACCTCATCTCGGAAAAGGGGCCGCAGCGGGGCGCCGGCCGCGCCTGCTGCTAGTGTTTCCGAGGGCGCGGCGGACGCGGAGTCAGACTCGGTGAGGTAGGCCGATTCGGGCTTGGGTGGCGCGGGCGCCGAAGGCGAGGTGTCTTCGGCAAGCGTCCTGGACGGCGGGTTTGCCGCGGGCAGCCGGAGGGGGGAAGCCTCACCGCCCGCCGAAGTCGTCGAGGCGGACCCCGTGCGGACCGGCGATGCCGAGGTGCAGCCCTCGACCGCGGCCGCTGTGGTGCCGGAGGTGCCCTCTGCGGGGGCGCACGTAGCCGTGCTGTCTTTACCAACAGCTGCGGGGACCGAGGTGCCCCCTTCGACGACTGCCACCGTGGAACCTTCGCCCCCGGGCGCAGCAGCCACGGGGTCTTCCCCAACCACGGCTGCGAGGGCGGTGGCGCTGCTGGCTGCCCCGGCCAAACGGCCATGTGTGCGGCCGGAGCTCCACCGGACACCGCGGGGGTTCGTCGTGGCTACGGGCATCAGAAGCTTGTGGGACTCCAGCGCAAGCACCGGGGGCCCCGTGGCCTATGCGCCTTCGGCCCCTCTGGCCACACCGCCCGCCGCGCAGGGACAGCCATCGTCCTCCCCGAACGCGGAGGCCTCCGCTCGTGGCGGGACCATTCCTTCTGCTACCGAAGGTAGGGTGACTTAGCTTACTCTGGTGTATGCTTTTATGCCTTGGGGTGGTCACACGTATCCTTATTTACAGCGTTGCTCATTCCGGAGGGGGAGCATCCTACAGAACACGGGGCCTCCGAGCACGTGAGCCCTGCGGACTTCGCGCCGCCTCCGGAGACGCTGAGGGCGTGGCGCGGGATTGTGAATGACGCGGCCACGAGCGTCGACCCGCAAGTGCTGCAGGCCTACGGTGCGGCGCGCCTCGAGGACGCTTTCGAGGTGTCTGGGGTGAGGGTAAGTACTCCTGCGACCGCGCCTGAGTTTAGCTGGGTTTGCTAAGTCTTTTCCCTTCTACAGACACTTGTGCTGGGGCAGGCCCTGCAAACGGCCTATGCTCGTAGCCAAAAAGCGCTCGAGGATAGGCTGCGGGCCGCCGAGGAGGAGCTGCGCGAAGCCTCTGGCGCCCGCTCTGCCCAAGACGCCCGCATCCGCCAGCTGGAAGCGGAATGCGCCGAAGCGAGGGCGCACGCCGAGGGGTTTGTTGCGTCGGCGCAGGAGTCAGCCGCGGCAGCTGCTGAACAAAAGTTCGCGGCGGAGCGGGACGGGTTCCTGGAGCAGGTCGCCGCGCTAGAGAAGGAAAAAGGCGAGCTTGCCTTGACTCTAGCGGAGCGCAACCGGACGCTGGGCGACGCCTCGGTGGTTGCCTGGGACGCCATGCAAGCGCTGGAGAGCCATCTTCAAGGGCTGGTAGCGGAGGTGCCGGGACGCGCCTTCGGTCCGGAGGAGCTGTCTCTGACGCTCCGCTGGGTCGGGGATGCCGCCAACGTCGCACGCGACGTGGCGACGTCCTTCGGCACCCACTGCGCGTATACGTCGGCATGCTTGGTGTGCGCGCTCCTGCAGCACCGCGGTTGTACGCACGTCGCCGCGCTGGATGATCCCCAGCTGGAGATGCCTGGCGGGGCCGGAGTGATGTCTGGCGCCGTCCGCTCCGCTCGCCCTCGGGCCCTTCTTCGATCGGATCTGGGGTCACGTCGGGCCGGATGCTGCGCGGATCGAGCTGCAGAAGTCGCTCTACGGGACGGGGAGCCTCGGCCAATTTCTGGACGGGGTCCCGCAACGCGACGATGGTGGCGCTGGGCCCTCCGAAGGCGCCGGGAACCCGCAGGTCTGACGCCGTGGTGCTTAGGTGTAGGCGTGTGTTGTACTGTTCCTTGTCTTTGCGAATAAAGTACACACTTGCTACTTGTATTCTGACCTTCACCTACCTCCCGGGCAGCTTCCTTGCTGGGACCGGCTTCGCGCGGCCGACCTTTCAACCCGGCGACGCCTGCGACGCTGGCGAAGGGCCGAAGAGTCACTGGACTTTTGGGCGAGCCGGCCTTCTTCGAGTGAGGCCCCAACTTTAGCGCGTGTTAAGGACGAACCCGCGGGGTAGCGGCTTAGAGCGGCCGGGATGTTGCCGGACCTTTGTACATGTGATTCTTCCGGTATGCAGACGTCCTGGCATTTTAAGATATGCGCTGTGTGTTGATGCCGCCGCGGTTTGCCTTGCTTTATAGTCCGGAGACTCGCGCGTGCGGAGGCAGGCCTCGACGCTACGTCTTATTTAGAGTCCGTAGACTAGTGCGTGCGGAGGCAGGCCTCGACGCTACGCCTTATTTAGAGTCCGTAGACTAGTGCGTGCGGAGCTAGGCTCGACGCTACGTCTTGTTTAAAGTCCGTAGACTAGTGCGTGCGGAGGCAGGCCTCAATGCTACGCCTTATTTAAAGTCCGTGGACTGGTGCGTGCGGAGCTAGGCTCGACGCTACGTCTTATTTAAAGTCCGTAGACTAGTGCGTGCGGAGGCAGACCTCGACGCTATGCCTTATTTAAAGTCCGTAGACTAGTGCGTGCGGAGGCGGACCTCGACGCTACGACTTCCTATATAGTCCGAAGACTCGCGCGTGCGGAGGCGGATCTCGACGCTACATCTTATTTATAGTCCAGAGACTCGCGCGTGCGGAGGCGGACCTCGACGCTACGTCTTATTTATAGTCCGGAGACTCGCGCGTGTGGAGGCGGACCTCGACGCTACGTCTTATTTAGAGTCTGTGGACTGGTGCGTGCGGAGCTAGGCTCGACGCTACGTCTTATTTAAAGTCCGTGGACTAGTGCGTGCGGAGCTAGGCTCGACGCTACGTCTTATTTAAAGTCTGCAGACTGGTGCGTGCGGAGCTAGGCTCGACGCTACGTCTTATTTAAAGTACGTGGACTTGTGCGCGCGAGGGCGTCCCCCCGGTGCGTCTTTGGTTTATACTCAGTCCCGCCCCCCTGGCGACGGCGAGTGCACACGCGAACGTGCGTCTTTGGTTTATACTCAGTCCCGCCCCCCTGGCGACGGCGAGTGCACACGCGAACATGCGTCTTTGGTTTATACTCTGTCCCGCCCCCCTGGCGACGGCGAGTGCACACGCGAACGTGCGTCTTTGGTTTATACTCTGTCCTGCCCCCTGGCGACGGCGAGTGCACACGCGAACGTGCGTCTTTGGTTTATACTCAGTCCCGCCCCCTGGCGACGACGAGTGCACACACGAACGTGCGTCTTTGGTTTATACTCAGTCCCGCCCCCCTGGCGACGGCGAGTGCACACGCGAACGTGCGTCTTTGGTGTACGCTGCAGGGACGGGCGCGTTGGCCAAGCCTGCGCGCACCCTCACCGCGTGCTTGCGTGTGACGAAGAAAGATTAGCGGCAAACGGCGATCTGCATTACATCCCCGTTTGCGCGGGTGGGCAACTACAAAGTGTGGATATACTGACCGTTTGCCCTTGGTGCGGCCGCAGCCTCTAGTCGCTAGTCATCTGCAGGGCCCGCGCAGGCGCCTATGGGTGACCCCGCGGACCTCCGCGCTGTGACGCCGACTCTAAGAGCGTCGTTGGGCTTCGCGACGCAGGCACCTGGTGCCTGGCTCGATGCGCCGGGCCATATCCTGGTCGCCTCGGACGGTGATGATGGTCCGGGGACCCGGGATCTTCATGCACAGATAGCCGTGATGTGGTACCGCGCCGAAGGAGTTGAGGATTGGGCGCCCTAGAATGGCATTGTAGGGGTACGGAAGGTCGACCACGTCGAAGGTGGCATCTTCGGTCCGCACATTGTCATCTCGGCCGAAGGAGACTTGAAGGCCGATTTGGCCCAACGCCCGCAGGGGCTGTCCCCCGAAGCCCTGCAGTGGGATTCCCGAGGGCCCCAGGCGGCTTCGAGGGATCCCCATCTGGTCGAAGGCCGCCGCAAATAATACGTTCGCGGAGCTACCACCGTCCACCAAGGCGCACCCCACGTCGCATCCCGCGATGGTGACCCGGATGACCAGGGGGTCCTGATGAGGGAAGTCCACACCTTGGGCATCATCGGGTGTGAATGTAACTTCGTGCTGCGCCCACTCCGGCGGTGCTTGCGCTGGGTATGCCGCCACGTGATGTAGTCTTCGCGCGTAGGCCTTCTGTTGCCGTGCCAAGGCGAATACCAGTGCAGAGCCTCCGGATATGACGTTAATGACCCTGCGGTAGGTTGCGTCCGGGGCCTGCAACGACAGGAGGCCCTCCCGAGGCTGCTGTACGTGAGCTTGGATCCGTAAGGCGCCTTCCTGGGGTTGCATCCCTTGCGCCTGTACCTGCATCCCTTGTGCCTGTACCTGCATGGGGGCCTCGTATGGGAATTGGACGTGGGCCACCGCAGGCGGGCGCGCCTCCGGGTTCCTGTCCCTAGCGACGCTGTCGCGGAGCGCCGCGATGGAGGTGCAGGCGCGGGTATCATGGTTGCCGCGGCCGTGGATTATGCACCACAGTCCCTGATGCTGGTCGTCGTAATCCCCACGACCCCTATCGTCGCGGCCCCTGCCACGGCCGCGCCCCCAGCCACGGCGCCCCCGACCGCCTCGGCCCGCTGGAGCACCCTCGTCGGACCCGCCTTCGATGTCGAGGACGTACCGGTTTCGCCTCGACCTCTGTTGGCCGCGCTTGGGCTGATCGGACGACTCCTTATGCGGGTTGTCCCTACGGTCGGGCGCGTTCTGGGACGACTCCTGCTTACGTTTTCCCTTCGAAGAACCGCCCTTCGGCGGATCTTCGGCTTTTGCCGAGGCTTCGGCCTGGTTGGTGTCGGAGTCGTCACCTTGCCTGCACCGCGCGTCTTCCTCTGCCCTGGCATATTCTTCCATCTTGTCGAAGAGCTTTGCCACCGTCTTGATTGGCTTTCGCGCGTTGTACTCGGCCATCGGGCCCGGACGAAGGCCCTGTATGGCTGCATTGACGATGGTGGTCTCGTTGACGTCTTTCACTTGACATCGAATTTTGGCGAAGCGTTTGAAGTAGTCCCGGAGCTTCTCCGAAGGTTTTTGCTTCACGGCGAAGAGCTGGTCCGCGTCGACTCGGTCAACGTAGTTTCCTTGGAAGTTGTTGTGAAGGCGGACACGAAGCTGTTCCCACGTGTAGATGGAGCCCGGCTCTATGGTAAAGAACCAAGAGAGCGCCACTCCTTGTAGCGCGAGGGGGAGTCCCTTCGCCTTCGTGGTGTCGTCGTCGCCCGCGGCTTCGATCGCGGTTTCGTACACGCGCACGAACTCACGGGGGTCCGTGTCGCCTTTGTACGAGTCGATGGCGCTCGGAAACTTGAAGTCTTCGGGCCATGCCGCCTGCTGCAGCCCCGCCGAAAGCGGGGACTCCGGATCCACGCGCCGCAGCGGCACGCGGCTGGATGCGGGGGCTTCGCGACTGTCCGCCCTTTCTGGCGTGGGCTCGGACGCGACCACTGGCGCGGCCTGCTGACTCCGAGCCTCTTGCATATCTCTGACGGCTCCGCGAAGGTCCCCTAGCTACCGCTGGAATGCATTGAGAGCCGCCAGCAGGGCACTTTCCATCGCCGGTGCAGGCGGGGTCGCCGGTACCCCCGACGGGCGGGTCGGCGCGGGGACGACCGCGTCGCGAGGTCCCGAACTGCCGGTCGCTCCGTCATGGCTACCCCGAACCGCCTGGTCCGCGCCGCCGGTGAGGGTTGCAGTGGGGGCGGCGAGGTCGCTGTCGTTGTGTCGGCGGGGTCGGTTGTCGCCGCACCCGCGCCGACGTCTTCGACCGCGGGGCCCGTCCCCACAACGCCGGTGGCGGGGTGGGTCGTCGCGGTGCCGATGACGGGGTTGGTCGTCGCGGCGCGAACGTCGACGTCTCTGGCTACCGCGCCTGCATCGGCGCCCGCGTCCGGCGCTGCTGATGCCGAAGCCCTGGTACTCATACGACGCTCCGGCCTGGCCGACTTCTTTCCCTTCGCCGCCGCTGAAGAAGCTTTTTTCGGTGCCATCCTTCTTCTTCGGTCTTCAGGCTTGTCCTCGTCCTCCCCACGGACGGCGCCAACTGTCGTAGCTACAGACCAAACAAAGAGAGAGATGGTAGTGGAGAGTGATGAAGATAAGTGTCATGGCCTGGGTCCTCCCCATGGCTTACTCGTATATATACATACACATTGAGGAGTGCTTTTACAGTTATACCCTTACATCTGGTTATCCCCTCTAGGGGCAGTTATGCCATTACACATGGCCTATTCTGGGCCTTATAATCTCCTACCAGGCCTGCTGGGCTTAGGTGGGGGCCATCCCTACGACAAAATTCTAAAATAAAAATCCCTCCCCTTCCCTCCGGCCGACGCGTGGACGGCCGAGATCCGCCCACGTCGCCGCTCGGCCTGATCCAGGCCGCACTACCCCTCTACCTCGCTGTCTAGCGGGCCCGGCCCAGCCAGCCCCGCCTTCCTCTTCCCCTCGCCCGACGCGTGGACAGCCTGGATGAGCCGCGTCCCCGCGCCCGGCCCCAATCCAACCGCCCCCTTCCACTTAAACAGCGCCAGCCGCCCGATCCACCTCCAGGACCGCGTGGCCGCGATCTGCACCCCCTTCCCCTTTCCTCTCTGACTTGCGGACCCCGCCAGTTAGTCGCCCGCTCTCCTCTTTCCGCTGACACCCGGCCCCGCTTGTCCGATCCTTCGTCCCCGCGGAGCCGCCTCTTTCCTTTTCTTCCCCCTCTTTCCTTTCTTACGCCGGCGACCACTCCGAGCCGGATCCGGCCTTGCCTTCCCTGGCTCTCCCTGGTTTTGGAAACCCCGGACACCGCCGCGACCGAATCCCCGATCTCCCGTGCTCCCCTTCCTTCTACGGCCCCGATTCCTTTTCTCCCCCGCCCCCTTCCTGTTTCCGACCGACACACCGGCGAGCAATTGCGCGCCCGTGTCCCCTCCTCCATCCCTATAAATAGCCCCTCGGCCGTCGCCTCCTCCCACACCATCTCCCAGCGCCCTCCACCTCTCTCCCTGAGCCCCGAGCGCCGTCGCACCAAGAGCTCCCCGCGCGCACACGGTAAGAACTCCGGTGAGCCATCGCCGCCGCCTCGGTCGTCCCCGGAGCCCGCCGCCGCCACCCCGAGCTTCCTCCCGTCCGTGCGAACCTCCCCAGTACCTCGGCCGTCCCTCCCCGCTGCCGGAGCCCTGTCGCACCGGAGCACCTGAGGCAGCTCCGCCCCTTCCTCGCCGCCGGCCACCTCCGCTCGTCCCCGAGCCTCGCCGACCCCTCCGTTGGACTCGCCGACCCCTCCGTTGGACTCGCCTCCGCTCCAGGACCGCGTTTTGGACCTCACTCGAACCCCTCCGGCCTCCCCTCGCCGCCGACGACCCTGCCTCCGTCCACTGCTGCCGGACCCCTCCAGCAGGTAACCCTCAAAGGGATTACCTACCCTTGTTGGGTAGGCAAAGCCTCCCCGCCCGACTGGTTAACCGCGCTACTCTTTCCCCCCTGGCTCCCTCGGCGCGCGTTCGAGCCCCCGGCTCCGCACGCTGAGGTTGAGCCTTTCTTGCATTTTTTCTGCGCTGACAAGTGGGTCCCACCCGTCAGCGGCCGCCGGTCTGTGCGGGCCACTGTCGCCTGGGCCCCACCCCTCTGTGCTGGTCACTAACATGTGGACCCGAAGTCCAGTGGGTCCCACATGTTAGAGGCTAAGCCGGTGGGCTCATTGTCCAGTGGGTCCCACATGTCAGAGGCTAAGCCGGTGGGCTCACTGTCCAGTGGGTCCCACCTGTCATAATCTCAGGATAAAAAAATAAAAGATTAAATTTAATTATTCCAGTGGGCCCCACCTGTAAGAAATTTCCAAATTTCTGGATTTAATCAAACTGAGATTTTCAAATGAGCATAACTTTCTCATTTTAACTCCAAATTCAGCCATTCAAATTTCTAAATTCATCTAAAATCGTGATCTATTGGCCTCTATTTGAATTTTTGAGTTTATTTGAATTTTGTTTGTATTTATTTGTTTTGTTGCTCTATCTTTTCTCACGTAGAATCCAACGTTGTTGAAGACCTCTCCACTCCCCAGCAGGAAGACTCCGAGAGCGTGCAAGAAGGCAAGTCTCCTTTGATCATCTTGAACCTATGATTTTGAAATGTTTTAACTATTTTAAATTAGGTGCATTGCTATTTACATAAAATGATAATTCAAATCTTAAGGCATTAGTTAAATCCAACCTTGTTATGCCCTCACTTGAAGTTGATTGCCATGTACCTTTGCAACCTTAGAAATTCCTTTGACTCATTAATGAGAGTAATGTATTTAATTGTTGGTATTAGAATGGTAGTACAATGCTTAACCATGCTATTGAATACCTCATAAATCTTGCAAATGGGAAATTATGATTTATGGTAACACCCTTGTTTTTATAAATTTAGTGGTAATTGGAGTTGCCACTGTTCTGTTAAAATAAAATGAAATGTGGAAGTTGGTTTAGATTAGGGTGGATGGTTGGTTTGGGTTGGTGCAGTTAGCACGAGATCTTGAAAAGTGAATGTTCCACCCTAGTCAATTAAGGACCGACGCTTGTGTTTGTCCAGACTGAGCATTAACCATACAACCACAAGTCTATATGGGTACGACCTAGCTGACTAACTTATGATAGTCTAGTTTAGGTGCCACCAGTGGAAAGTGGGTGCCAGGGATGGACTGGTTATTCACAGTGAGGGACAGGGATTTACTGTACTCATATGGCGCAAGAGGGGGCTTCGGTTCGGGCAGTTAGCCTACCTGCGGTGAAACCTCAGCGGGTGGTATCTAGCTAGATTAGAGTAAGGTAAAGGCTTTGTGATATTTTATCTGAGTCTCATGCCATAGGAAGCGTGTTGACTTTTAGGATAATATATCTCTTGTGGGTAAAGTTGTACAACCTCTGCAGAGTGTAAAACTATTCGAATAGCCGTGCCTACGGTCAAGGGCGGGCAAGGAATACATTCACATGGTAGATTTTTGGTTTTGGTTTTAAAAATTAAAGTTTTGTATTCCGAGAGTGGAGGGAACTCTCGGAAGAGTATCCTGGCAGTTGGAGCCAGAGAGGGTGGATGGAACCCGCAGCTTTAAACTGATCGTTGTACTCTAGTGTTGGTAGATGGAACCTTCACTATAGAAGCAATGATAGTTCTGTTAAACATTTACTTTATTGATGCCTTCGAAAATAATTAGTAGTAATTGAAATTAAAACATTGCTTTGTGCAAAAGAGCCATATAACCTTCCTTGGTCAAGCCTTGCATCTATTGCATTTTTCCCAAGACTTGCGGAGTACTTTATGTACTCACATGCTACACTTAAAAATAATATTCAGAAGAAAATGAAGCTCAAGAGGGAGACTACGACTACTGCTTCGCTTGCGGCTGTGATGGATTTTTCCCGGAGAACTAGGTCGCGCTTCCCCAGTCAATTGACTGTGGCGTATTGATGGGTCGTCTTCGAGTTTATCTTTTGCTTCCGCTTTATTTTCATGTGTGCGGGGTCTCGAAACCTCAGTTGTAATAATGAGACCTTTCGGTCAGTACTCGCAATTATTGTAATAATACGATGCTGGTGATGTATTCATTTCTGTTTAACTGTGTGCACTAGCTTTGATCTGGGACTAGTGCAGTAACACACAGAGAGTCCGGGTTCGGAAATCCGGGGTCCCGACAGTGTGGGTGTGAAGAATTGGAAAATGGCTCACCAGAAATGATGAATCAATGGCGACAGCGGTTTTGGCTGGCTTTGGGGAAGAATTTGATTCCTGGTGATTGGCCACACAAAAGTAAAATTAGCTTAGTGGATTGGTTGCTTGGATGCTAGAACACAAGATGACATGAACAAAATTGAGGATTCTCACCAGAGAGGGTGGAACGATGAGTAGGGGTGGCGGCCAAGCACAGGGACGACGACGCTTGCTGTTGCAACTATGCACAGGAGATGAAGGTGCATGGGCAAGGCTGCAAGGATGACAAGGCAGTCCTGAGTTTATAGAGCTGGGAGGGGAAGAAGAGAGCATAGCCATGATGTGATTGATGACGGTGGTTTTGGTTTGAGGCTTTAATGCTCGTGAATGAGGATGAAAATGGTCGTTTGATGGTGATGATGGTGTCTTGATGGAGGTTTGATTGCCAACATTTTCTAGAGGTGGGTTAGCTTGGCTGGTGCAAGCGCAGGCGGCGGTGGACAAGTGCTATCTCACAGGCACTCGAGAAGCAGGGCAGGGAGGCAGGGGAAGGAAAGAAGAATGGAAGAAGGAAAAAGAAAGGAAAGATGAAAAGGGCCAGCTAGGCCAGAGGAAAAATGGGCTAAACCCAAGGAAAAAAAGAAAATGGGCATGACCTAGAGAAATGAAATTGATAATTTTTCTGGAGTTTGAATTTTTGAGATTTTCTAGAATTTCAATAGGGATTTGAGTTTTGAAGTTTGGATTTTGAATTTTGGAATTGAATTTCATATTTGAATTTGAAATGGGAGATTCATTACCAAGATTGCACAGAAAATCCAAATAAAAACCAAATACTTTAAAATAATTAATTTAAAATTAAGTTTTACAGAAAGACAAATTGTGGGATGTTATAGCACCCCATTAAAGATCATCTATTTCTGTGCTACCAAATATGCCAACATCCAAGAGTGATTAATTCATTGAAAAAGCTTCTTCTTATCTCTTCTAATAATTTTGCTTGCTGCCACATACTTATGAGACCCAAAGATGTATCTCAAACAATATTGATCAAAGCCCAACAATCCTTGATGAAGCTACAGGTGAAAAACATATGAAACCAATAAGAATTATGATCACAAAGAGCACAGAAATCCAATTCAATAAAAAAAACTGCCTTTTCCTTAGGATTGCTCTAGTATTTAGTTTCCTTTGCAATGGAACCCAAAAGAAAATTTTATGCTTCAACATGCACTTATTTTTCCAAACCCAGTTGTATATAGGTAATGATTTGAGTGTTTCCTATAAAAATGTTGGAAGCCTTTGAAGCGCTGAAATCATTTGAGCCCCATATGTAAGACCAACAATTATAATTGTTATTCAATTGCACTTGATCTAGAATGTTTTCTAATTCTTCTATATGTTGAGTAGCAATTTCTGAAAGAGGTCTATAAAAGTTTGTGGAGATATCCTCTGAAGCTGGAAAATTTGCAACTAAAGATGAGGACCTCTTAGTGAAAGAGTGAAGCTGAGGAAAATCATGGTCTAAAATCAAGTTTAGCCATAAGTCATCCCAGAATAAAACTGATTTCCCATCACCTATGGAAGGCCGTGTAATTATCTTGAAAAGATCCAGTTGTTTAAAGACATCCCTCCACCAAAATAACCCTTTTGAACCAAGTCCAGTTGGGACTGAGCTAGCATGGTATCTATTCCAAAGAAACTTAACCCAAGGGATGTCAAATCTGTTGAAGAATTTGTGAAGAAATTTCAGCAGCAATATGTTGTTTAGTTTTTTGAAGTATATGACACCTAATCCTCCATGTTTCTTCAGAAGACACACCTTTTTCCAAGCAACCAAACACGAGCCACCATGAACATAAGATTCTCCTTTCCACAAAAAGCATGTCTAATTTTATCCAACAATTCTATTATTTCCACTAGCAACAAAAAAGTACTCATGTAATAAATTGGCAAACAAGATAGAACTACATTAACCATGGTTAGTCTACCTCCTGAGGAAAGATAACTTGATTACCACCTTGAAAGATGCCTTTCAAAGCTTTGTACAATGCCCATGAAATCTTGAACCCTTGGTTTCACCACACACAAGGGAAGACCTAAATAAGTGAAAGGAAAACCTTCAATTTTACAACCCATCATACCAGCCACATTTGTAATATATTAAGGACACACATTTAGTGGAACAATGAAAGATTTTGAAAAGTTCACTTTAAGTCTCCAGGAAGAGGCAAATCTTTGTAGTATTCCTTTAAGAAACATCATCTCTTTAGAGCATGATTTCATAACAATTAAGGTATCGTTTGCATAATGATAGATTGGGACGTCAACCAAGGATGTAATACCATAAGCTAGTGAAATCAAAACCACTAGTGAAATCAAAACCATGTGCAAAGCTTTATTTAGAATGTCCTACGAAGATCAGCCACTAAAACAAATAGGAGGGGAGACAAGGGATCACCTTGTCTGACTCCTATTTTACACTGAAAAAGACTTTCCAGGGACACCATTTAGGAGGATTAAGGAAATACCTGAATTGAGGATTTGTGTTATCCAAGACAACCATTTTGAACCAAACCTTTTGCTTGTATGATGTTCAAAATCGCTTGATGCTCAACAGTATCAAAAGCCTTCTCAAAGTCCAGTTTAAATACAAAGCATGAATTTTTTGACTTTCTACAAGCATGAATATACTCAACTGCCTAGGCAAAGCCATCTTGGATGGTTCTAGACTTGATAAACCAAACTGATTTCGATGAATTAGCTGAGTGATGATTAACAGAAGCCTATTTGCTAGTAACTTTGTCAAGATCTAGGCCTATAATAATTAACAACCACTGGAGCATTCTTTTTAGGGACCAAAGTTATGTATGAATTGTTTATGGAAACCAACAAAGCTCTCTCATGAGAAAACTAGTTGCAGAGCCTGTAGAAATCTTCCTTTACTATGTCCCAACATTTCTTAAAGAATTGATTGTTGAATCCATCTAGACCGGGGGCTCTATTTGGAGGGAGAAATCTAGTAATTTGGTCAATTTCATTTCTTGTGAAAGGTTCCTAGATGAATTCTAGAAGCTGAGCTTGTTCCACACAATATCACCTAGTGCAAAATAGAATTCCGTGAAATAAGATGTGCCCAATCTCTCCTTATAAGAGCTCCAGAATAAAGCAACCTTCTGATCATGCTCATAAAAGACATTACCTTCATTATATGTGATGGTTGCAATCAGATTGTTTATTTCATTTGTAGTGGCTATAGCATGAAAATATTTGGTGTTCTCATCACCAATTCAACCCATTGTCTGATTCCTCATTGTTTCCAATATGTATTTTGATTTTTGAGCATCCTGTGCAGGTTGGAGGTGACAATTCTTCTCAGATTGTATTCCTGTGGAGTGAGTGTTCTTTGGTCCTCAATGCCATCAAGTAGCAGCATCACCAGGTTACTATATTACATGTATCCAGAAAACTTTCTAAGGTTTTTACTCCAAAAGTTCAAACATCTCCTCAAGAATTTGAATTTTTGATTTATAACTTTTGTTGCATTGTTACCCAGCCGAAATCTCGGATTACTACACTGCTCCCAAGCCCATGCTACTTCCTCCAAAAAACCAGGCTGATATAACCAAAAGTTCTCAAAACAAAAAATGTTACTTCTGGGCATCAAAGTACCAATTTGGATATAGAAGGGGATGTGATCACAGGTGATTCTTGCCAAAGGGATAACCAACGTGCTTGGCCATTGCCCTATCCATGCAGTAGAGGAAAAGACCCAATCAATTTGCTCCAAGAGTGGGTCATCCTACTTGTTACTCTAGGTATAAGCTCTTCCTTTTATTGGGATCTCCACTAGATTCAGCTCACTGATTATTTCATTGAATTGATGCATTTCTAAAAGTCTTGGTACACCTCTATTTCTACAGTACATCCTTCTTAGTAGATTAAAATCTCTAGTGAAAAGCCATAGGGAATATTGTGGAAAGTCAATACTCTCAAACCATTTGAAGAATTCACTTTTCTCATCTCTGGATGATGGGCCATAAATTTTAGAGAGAAAACAAGAATGCCTAGAAGCTTTGGAAGTCAATTTAACTATAACCGTGTATTTGTTTTGTAAGATACAAGCTCCCTTAAATTGTGAGCCTGACCATATCCTAATCAGACCTCCTGAAGCACCTTCTGCACTCTGATATGCAAACTAGTTGAGATATTTAGGATAAAATTTCCTGATATATTTGCTGTCAAATTGTGCTCTTTTGGTCTCTTGCAAACAAACAATAGAACAAGCTGACTATTTATCTTATTATGAATGGCATTCCATTTTTTTTTTGAATTTATACCTCTTAAATTCCAATTCAAAACATTTCAGGTTTTATTTGTCATTTGTATATATGTTTTTAGATAATAGAACACACTCTCCAGCAACAAGCTTAAGAGTTAAGGACTACATGGAACTAAAAAGTAGCATCAAATTTATTCCAACTGCATCCATTACATGATGACATGAGAGCAGAGAAACCAACATCATTATTTGTTTCTAAAAAAATAGAAGAATTTATTTGCAGATAATATGTCCCATGATTTATTCCAACTTTATTCGAACTAAGCATGATTGACTTCTTATCCATTAGTAGGCACAATACGTGGTTGATTCAGGTGGGCTTCAATTATGTCAACACTTGGAACACCAGTATTATCACCCGAAGTCTTTAGGATTTTGAAAGTCAGTTTAGGAGGTAACTTTTTGGTTGTCTTTTTCTTTGTCAGGATGCCATCCTTGTTGTAGCTTGGCCTTCTTCCATCAAAAAGTTCCATAAACCTAGGGCTTCTCTTGATGGATTCCTTAGAGTTGCGACGGGTAGCTCTTGGCAGGGACTACACCAAAGTGGTAAGATCCACATTAGTTATGTCTTGGTTATCAGCAGTAGTGACAATCTCATCATGTGAAGGAACATAAAACTGAGAGGCATTACACTGATCCTTGGAAGCAGATAAGCTAATTATTTGTCAGGTGCAGCAATTAATAACTAGCATCTAAGTGAAAGAATTCACCTTTAAAGATATTAGGAGAGAAGGAGAAAGTATAGACCTCACCTTCTTTCTGTAGAAAACTTTTAGAGGTTGCAAGTGGCGGTCTGCAACATTTTTTGCTTAGGACTTATGTATAGCTCTCCATATGGAACTATCTCTAGCTCATTATCAAGCTGCTTTGCCCAACTCCTGTATTTTCCATTAAATAGTTCCCTATTTGTTGCTGAGTTGTTATTCCCATAAGTTTCAAATGAACCAGGTTCCTGCTGCTCTTCATGACCACCTCCATCATTGCCATTGTCATCCTCCTCTTCATCATCATTGTCATCATCATCCGAGCTATCCTCTTCAAAAGGGCTATCAGGGCTATCCACTTGGAAAATTGAGATTATCATAATGAAGGTTTTTCCAAAGGGAACTTTAGGGAAGTAGTAGTGCAGAACCTTCGGAATGTCCCTCATCTTTCACACCAGCACCTGAATCTTAGGCCCTGTCTTGTTCTATAAAGCTTCTCTGGAAACATCCCAGTCAAAAAACTTCCCAAAAAGTTTAACAGCTTGCTTTATAGCATCATGAAACCAATAATCAATGGGGAAGTTAACTAGGGTAATCCATGCTTTGAAAGAGAAAAAAGAGCGAATAAAGTTACGACTCTCATCATGTTTAGTGCAATACAAAGTGAACTGACCAATGTTACTCTCAAAAATATGCACTCCATCATTCTCTTCATAGACCAAGTTTTTATTGTAAAGATGAACGAATTTGACAAAAGCAATACCTAAGGTAGACGGGAAGATATCCTTTACCAGCAAACCTCTTACTGTCCCAAAGTATTGTTTGATAGCAGCAGGTGGACAATCACAACATCTCCATTGTACTGAGTTTTAGCCCTCTCATCCACATTCACCTCTATGCCCCTTGGATTGTACATGGCTGGGTTGTTGACTGCCATGTCTCTAGGTGGCTTGTAGTTAGGACACCTAGCCCTGAACGAAGGAGGTTCCTCTACGATAGCATTTAAAGGGCATGGATTCTTTTCTAAGGCAAGTTGCAAGCTGATTTCCTAAATTTTCTGTGCAGATTGAGGGGGTGCTGATTTACTTCCATTATTATTAAGCAAGCTGACATTTAAATTTTGCGCTAAAGTAGGCAAATAAGCCGAAACATTATTATCTTGCAATTGATTTCCTTGTTTCTTATGATTTCCTTGATTCTTAATTGTCTTTGGGATGTATTGCATTCTTTGCAAGCATATTTTAAGGCAAATAGAAGCTCTGTGACCATAATTATAGCAATTAAAGCACCTAATATCCTATCTGCATTCAAATTTGGAGTGGCCAAAGGAAAGACGGTGCAGGCATTGAATGGGCTGATTAGCTGAATGTTTAGGGAATTTCAATCTTTCAAACATGAAAACTCTCTGAAAAATTTTCTCTGCTTCTTGACTTTTGAAATTTCCTTTCAACGTGTTGAGCTGAACTTGGGTGAGAAGAAGACCCTTTAGTCTACTGAAAACTGAATGGACCAAAACTACGCTTTTGACCTTCAGAGCTTGAGAAGCAACTACAAAAGCATATGATTTAGTACGATGAGAAACAATTTTCCATTCAGCTTCTTGCTCCTTGGACCAGAGATCAAGTTCTTTTCTCCAATTTGGTGCCCCAGAATTCCAAAGAGAGAAGAACATAGAGAAGTCTTTGTGAATGATCTCTTTGCAAGCAAAAATGTCGAAACCAACTTTACACGAAGCAACAGTGAATTTAAACCCAAAGTTGTAAAGCTAATGAACACAAAAAGCTTCTACTTAACCAACAAAACAAGCTTGGAGAATTTGACCAATGATCTCTAAACTTGGTCTGAAAGTGGACCGACCAATAGTGGCCACAAAGATGAATTCTTTTTGGTGAAAACGCTCATCAAAATTAACCAATGGCAGGAATTTTCTCCAAATTTGAATTTCAAAATCCTTGCCCATCTTAGGTGACAGCTTCGAGATATCAAACATGGTGACTGTTAGAGTACAATACATATTTGGTAGGATAGAGTCCAATTGGGATTACAATCCCTTGTACCATCTTGCCCCCCAAGTCTTGTACCTCTATATATACCGCCCGAGAGGCTCAATGCAACACATCCAATTCCACCCAACTCTATCTTCCTTCATGGTATCAGACACCTAGGTTTAGATCCTAGCCCTAGCCGCCGCTCGCTTCCGCACCGCGCGCCCCCGGGGAGATCTATCTCCGCCGGGGCAGCGCCACCGTTTAGGTAGCGGATCCTATTGATCCGGCCACCATCGTCGTCACTGTCAAGCAGCAGATCGGGCCTCCTCGTCACAGTCCACCGTCGTGTCCTCCTCAGGCCGCCACCTCCTCCCCGGGTTGCCGCCGTCTCCCCTCGGTCGCCGCCGCCTCCTCTCGGCCGCTGCTACCCCCGGGTCGCCGCCGCTTCTTCCCCAGGACGGGTCGCCGTCGCCCCTCCCAGGCCGCCGACTCCTCCCTATGGCCGCCGCCTCCCGCGCCGCGCCGACTACTCTCTACACCGCCGCCGTCTTCTCCTGGGCCGGCGCCGCCTCCCCCGCCTCCACTCTTCCCAGATCTGGCCGCCGCCTCCCCCGTCTCCACTCCTCCCAAATCTGGCCGCCGCGCGCCGACTTCTCCCTCCCCCGCTGCCGTGTCCTCCCGGGCTGGTACTGGCCCTCCCGCCTCCGCCTCCGCCCGGGACGGCGCCGCCTCCCCCTCATCCGCCTCCGCCCGGGCCGGCGCTTCCTCCCCCGCGTCTCCGCCAGCCGAGCCGCCTCTCCGTCGTCGGCCGCCCGCCGCTCCCGAGCCTCCTCATGCCGGGACGCCGGCCGAGCCGCCTCTCCGCCTTCTTCCGCCCGCCGCCGATCCGTACCGCCGATCCCCCCGAGCCGCCTCTCCAAGCGCCCCCCGTGCAGCTCCGCTCAGATCCGGTCGATCGGTCTGATTGGATCTGAGCTATTTTAAGTAAGCAAGGGAGGTAGCTTCCCTTAGAAGCTAACCAAAAAAACAAAAAAGGGGGGAGGATCACGCTAGGTGTACCCGGTGAGTTGCACATGGAGGATCCCACTGCTGCTGTTGTATCTTTTTTTTCTCCCGATCACTGATCGGGGTTGAGTCACCCACCGCCCGTCGACCTCGCATGTATCTACTCCGACATCGGCATCGACTACACCGGCCCCTACCTCTTCGACTGTGCGGCCAGGCCAGGCACGCGATGTCGAGGGACGCCTTCGCGCGTCGCGTCTCGGTCATCCTGTCCGCACGTCTTCATCGCCGGTTCGTCATCGCCACCACAGATTGGGACGCCTCCACCGACTTCTTCCATCGTCGTCCCGCCTCGTGCGTACTCGGTCTGATCAGCCGATTGTGCGCGATCCACCTGGCTCCCGTGACGTTTGTCGTCGAGTACTACGCGCATCTTCTCCGAGCAACAGGGCTGCTGCTGTGTCGCCTCCTCGGGCCGCAGCACCGCCGCACGTGTGTCCCCTCGCCGTTGCATCTACATCGCCGTCCCCTGTGCATCGACGACTGTGCTGCGCAACCTCTTGTGCGCCATCTGTCTGCACATGGTCTTCGTCATACTGATCGGGCCTTCATCGCCGACATCGAGCGCTACCGCCGCCGCCGTACCTTGCGTCAGGACTGCTCGCCTTCGGGTCAGAGCATCCGCCCGGACTGCTCGCCTTCGGGTCGGAGCGTCCGCTCCCGCACTGCTTCTTCTTCGTCCAGCACAACCACACCTGGTTGGGGCCCTCTCCCTTGTACGTCCGGTACTGGCAACACCGGTGCGTGCTTTCGTCCCCGACGCGTTGCCGAGTCTGGCAAACCTGGCACACGCCTCGGCTCTAGCGGCTTGACTGCATCGACTTCGGTATCGACCCTCCCGTTCCCGTCTCGTCTGCCTCGATTGCATCGCCGTTTTTCGCCTACATCCTCGACGGCCCTGACTGCGTCGACCTCGGCATCGCCCCCCTTCCACGACGACTGCCTCGATGCGTCTCCGTCATCACCATGGCGCCTCTTTTGCGCCCGCGGCTTCATGAGCGACCGTCTCGACATCGGTAACCTGACCACGACTACGTCGACCACGGCCATCTCCAGCACGGCATCCTCGACCACGACTACTCCGCCCTCGCGCTCGGCTACCTCGACATCGGCACAAAGGGCTACCGCCTTGCTTGAGCTACTTGTCGGTTCCTGCTCCAGTCACAGCATACGCGCCGCATCGACGGTTATGACTGCGGGGGGATGTTAGCTCTTCGGCTTCTTCTCCCGTCTCACCGTTTGCGACGCTCCCGTTGTGACTGCGGGGGATGTTAGAGTACAATACATATTTGGTAGGATAGAATCTAATTGGGATTACAATCTCTTGTACCATCTTGCCCCCCAAGTCTTGTACCTCTATATATACCGCCCGAGAGGCTCAATGCAACACATCCAATTCCACCCAACTCTATCTCCCTTTCAGTGACCACAACCACCACAAGCATCACAAACTACAGAAGACAATTGGGGAGGGAGAGGAGAAGAAACCATAGCACCTAATAATCCAAGATTAAGATCCAAATGTAGGTGACGAGCAAGTAACGAAGATCCCCTGGACAAGCGATGTCTGATATTGCATCGTTCTTCACTCACTCCCTATATATGCGGTGATGAGGTCCACCGCGAATGTGGTGAGGGATCAGGGGGAGCACTCGTGGTGTGTATCGGCGTGTCGGTGATCCGAGGTAGTGGAGGCCCCCATAATCTGAATGCTTAAAGGTCATTTGATCTTCATAGCAACTATAGTTAAAATCGAGTACCAACTCAAAAGCATTAAAAATGAGGAAGCAACTCCATTTTAAATCGATGAGCAACTTGAAGCTTTAGAGAAAAAGTTGGGTAATAACTTCAATTGAAAATGGGTAGCAACTCTAGTTGAAATCGAGAAGTAACACAAAACTTTTGGAAAATCAGCTAGAAATTTGAAACTTTAGAAAAAATGTGGTTGCAACTCGAAGATTTAGAAAAAAAAAATGGATAGTAGTCTAGTTTAAATAGGGTAGGAACTTGAGTTGAAGTCGAGTAGTAACTCGAAGGTTTAGAAAAAAATGTGCAGCAACTCAACGATTTAGAAAAAAGTGCAACGGAGCAACTTCTCAAATTTTAGGTATTTGCTCCGAGCTTTAGAAACCAAATTGGCAAGCAACCTGCTAATTTCTAAAAATTAAGAAGCAACACAGAGCTTGTGTGGGAAAAATAAGAGAGAGCAACTCTGGTTGGCACGCTCCATAGTCCATGCTACCCTTGACTCCATGAGAGCATGCTTCCATGTGTGTGAGAGAGAGAGAGAAATGTGAGAGTAAAGTGATGCATCGCTAGAGATGGAAAGGAGCCTATCCCAAAAGGAAAAATGCTATGGTGAGGTCCACATGAGTTCGCTCCCATGTCTTGTGATGCGATTGGCTTTTATTAATCTTTCAATTTTTGATTTTTGTCATGGACCTGTTCTTTTCCTCTGAAGCTGACGGCTTTTGGCTTTTGCTACAGTACCTAACTTTCAAACGGAGTATTTTCTCAAGACGGAGTTTACAAGTTAAACGATGTACACGTTAAAATCCCAATATCTGTACCAGCCAAAATCACAAGTGAGTATCTCTCTCTTCATAATCTGTACCGTAAATAGCCAAAATTCAAAAATTTCAGTCAAAAGCCATAAGCCGCAGTTGTTGCCAAACAGGCCTATATATGGCTTCCTCACTCGCTTCACTGGGTTCCACAGAATTAACAATCACAGTCTATACTCTTACAGAAATCGCATAGTCCTCACTGGTGTATAGAGATCATAGGGCGCTCCCACGCGGTAGCAAGATGAGTTGAACAGGTGGTATTACATGCTAAAGGCTTATCATAAAACATGTACACTTACTTTGAGAGAACAATATAAGTACTTATGTATGTGCCATTTTATTTAGGAATAAGTCTACTTTACCCTCCCACCCCCCCCCCCCCTCCCCCGGAATTATGATTTTGGTCTAAGTTTCAACCTCGAGCTGTAAAACTGAGTAACCGAAACCCCTTAACTATCAAAATTTAGCAACTTATCCCCTGAGACTATTCCACCCCTGTTTTCAGCCACGTGGTGTTGATATGGTAGTGGTTTTTGGTAACATGAACACTAGTCATTTGAGTCAACAAAAAATAATATAGGCCCACATGTCACACTCAATAACTTCTTCCACACAATTTCGATGTCACTTGAATCAGCAAATAAAAGAAGTAAAACAATTGACCCACCTGTCAGCTCTCCATCCATCTTCTTCATTCCCTCTCACTCCCTATGATTCAGCTAGCCCCCATCCATCTGCTTCATCCTCTTTGTCTCTCACCTCTCCCTCTCACATTCTCCTCCTTCCCCTGTTTCTTCCTACTCTCTCTCTGTGTCTCTCTTTCCATCCATGGTCGTGGGGTATCCCTTGTTTCTTCCTACTCTCTATGTGCCTCTCTCTTCCCATCCATGGCTGTGGGGCATCCCCTATTTCTTCCTACTCTCTCTGTGTCTCATCTCCACTGATCTCACACTGTCACCTCCACAGACATGGTGGTTCGGGAGTTGATGCCATGAGATGTGCCAACGGCTAGCAGTGGCGGTGGCGGTTCTTTGATGATGGCGGTGGTGGTTCTACAGAGGTTAGAAGGAGAGGGTGAACGCATCAAGACAAGGTCTATGACAAGGGGATTCTCTTATGTGAAACAATTAGATCAAGGAACACCGGTAGGGATGAACAACGCCAGGGAAGATGACCAGAGGCGGAGGAGAAAAAGGTCGATTCAGTGAGTTGCAAGCACAGAAATGAAATTAACTTGGTGGGTAGGTTGAGAAATTGGTGGTACACAATACAATGTGAAAGGATTTGAAAAAACTTTACCAGAGTGTGGGCAGCGACGGCTACGAAGATTGAGCTCTCCTCGGGCGGTTTACATGGGAGAGGAGGTGAGAATGAGGAAGAGCCAAAGTTAAAGGATCGAGAAACTTGCCATTGTTGCACATAGTAGCAGGTTGTATGTTTTGCTATGTCAATGTGCTATGCTCGTGGGAGAAGCTGGCGAGAAGGAGAGAGGAAGTGACGGGAAGAAGAAACACATTAGACAATGACATGTGGGTCTATTGTATATTTTTATTTTATTTTGCTGATTTGTAAAGAAATGAAGATAAATGGTATCCACGTGCCATCCAGGTCAGCAAATATTGAACATGTAGGCGCCACATCAGGCAAAACCATGGTGATTTATGATGAGGGGGTGTTTTGCATAGTTTCAGGAGTTAAGAATTGTAAAATATTCAGTTTTATGGTTTGAGATTAAAACTTAGATCAGTGTAAGGGTTTAAGAAGTAAATTAGATTTATTTCTTTCATTTAATGGGTTGGACTGGATGCAATGGCTCCACTTACACTACCGGTCTTGTCGGGATACACGCGCGCGCACAAAATCAGTTATTCGACGTGTGTGCACAACCAAGCAGTCGTTTCCTGTTTCTAGCGTTTACCCGTTTCGGTTATTTAGATTAGAGTAAAGTCCATTACCGGTCCTTAAACTTTTTATGCTGTGTCATCCCGGTTCATAAACTTTTAAAGTATGTCATCCCGGTCCTTAAACTTTCAAAGTGTGGCAATATCCTATGTAGTTGTAGCAGTGAACTTTTTATGCTGTGTCATCCCGGTCCATAGACTTTCAAAAGAAAATGCCACACTTTGAAAGTTTAAGGACCGAGATGATATACTTTAAAAGTTTATGGACCGGAATGACACAGCATAAAAAGTTTAAGGACCGGTAATGGACTTTACTCTTTAGATTATTTCGGGTAGGAAGTAGCCCGATCGTTTGTGGGCTGCGGTCGCGGTGTTCTGTTTTTTCGTGGGCCTTAACGTCCAGTACTTTCGTGGGCTGTGGGGTCTGGTATTTTCGTGGGCATTCAAACAGATTTATGTGGGCCACACAGATTTCTTCTTGTATTGTTTTTTCCTTTTCTTCATCGCTGTATTTCTTTTATTGGAACAAATTGTTTAGTTGGATCGTTTGTTTAGCCCAGTTTTAACTTATTAGTCATTAGATCGCCAAATAAGTAGCACAATTTCCCACCCTGTTTTTTTATTAGGCTTCTTTTTTTTATGTTTGTGAGTTTGCCTTTTCTTTTAAGAAGTAACTTCATTTGACCCCTCAACTATTTCGTTTATCTAAAAAATCAACATTCAATTACGAAACCAAACCGTCCCGTCTTAACTATCAAAACCGGCCATTTTACCGCCTTAAAACTAAAACCATTCTGATTTTATTGACATGATATCTGTTACAAGCAAAAAGTAAAGGGTGCCCAATGTATAGATGCCGGTTCATACAGAGATGCTTTACAGCAAAAGACATCTATTCTTGCCACCCCCTTTTCATCTATAAATATGTATCATGTACAGACTCAGAAATAAATGAATCAATAGTTCATCACACACACTTGTTTCAAATCTCTTGCAATACGTCATCAGCACGCATAGACACAAATACAAGTGCAAAAACAGAAGGTATGACATTCGTCCCACGCGAACTGCGACTTCTCTACCTTCCTGGACGAACGCTCGAACACCTTACCGGCGTAAGGCGCGGTCGGCGCGCGAGGCCCCGCGTACGGCGAGAAGGCCGGCATACGACGCAGGCGGCGCGGTGGTGCGGCCCGACCCGGCCAGAATCGGCCGGCGCGGCGCCCGAGCCCGAAGCGGCCAGCACGCGGCGCGACCGCCGCACGGCCCGGCTGGCGTGGCCCAAGCCCGAGGCAACGGCGCACGGCCAGCGATGCTCGGCGCGCCGGCCGGCGGTGGCACCCGGGGAGGCTCGACCCGAAACCGGTGGTGCGGCGACGCCCGACACGGCCGGTGCGGCAACACCCGGCGCACGGCGCAGCCGGCGCGGCGACACCCGAGCCCATGGCCGATGACACGGCCCGGCCCGACGTGGCAGCGGCGCCTGCTCCCGAGACGGCACGACAGCGCCCAAGACGCGGCGTGGCCAGACGCGGGGCGGCGCGCCGCGTGGCCAGGCGTGGGCAGCTCGCGGCCCGAGGCGGCGGCGGCAGCCCGCGACGGCGGTCCTCACGGCCGGCGACGCCCAAGCCAAGGTGAGGCCGCTCACGGCCGGCGGCGCTCCTTGGCCAGCGGCGGCACAGTCCAGCGCGGCGCGGTTGCGCGGCCGGCGTGGCGAGGCGGCTCCCGAGGCACGCGGCGGCCGGCGCTCGGCGCGGCCGACGGCGTGGAGGCCGGCGCGGCGAGGCGACGCGGCGCCCTTGTGGCGGCTGGCGGTTTTGGGTTAGGGGAAACCCTAACCTCCCCACCCCATCCCGTTTTTTCTATGGCTGCCCCTCCAAATGGGTTTTGGCCCAATAGCCTCCACCTCCCCACTTGGGCTAAAAGGCCAAAAGGGTTGAGGCCCAGGTTTTCGAAAACTTTGCACATTTCCCCCTTGGAAAATGCAGAATTTTTTTAAAATAAATTTCTATTGTAGTATTTTGCAGTATGGTCCTTATGCTTATTTATAATTGTACCCGTTAGTTTGTACTTTTATAAATTAGCATTTCAATCCCTACAGGATCTGAAAATTTTGTAATTGTTCAAATAAATGTGCATCCACATTTCTATAACTTTTACATATGTAGGATTATTTTATTACAATTTTATTTACAATATGGAATGCGACCATATTTAAATTTGCTATCTTTCGCAAATTTAAAATTTAAAATTCCCATTTAATGAGTACCATTGTACTTAATAATTTGGAATTTTTGCAAAATATTATGAATGCATACCTACAATAAATACCATAAAATCACAATTTATGGCACTTTGCTACATGTATATGTACGCTATGCCATATAATAAATTGGTGTTCACCACCAATGTTGTGATTATACGGTATTATAAATATAACCTCATGTTATATTTAATTTAGGTATACATTCTTTCGGATTACAATACTCATATTGTTTTCCACATATTTTATATTTTATTACAACATTACCATACACATTAATTTACCTCATGTAAATTAATTATTTATGGTATATTTTTCATGTAGGTTTTAAATGGCTACCAAAGATTTTGAGCCTCTCGCTCTCGATGGTTCCAATTACCCTACATGGGCTATGGACTTAAAAATCAACCTCACCACACGTGGGTTGCAACGGGTGATATTTGATCCTCCAGCTGATCAAATTCCTCCGGATATTGTGAAATATTCCGTTTTGAATATCATACGGAATCACATACATCCGGATTTGAAGGCTGAATATTTGTATGAGGAAAATCCACTTACATTATGGTTAGCCCTCAAAAATAGATATGAACAGCAGAAAACTGTTATATTACCTGAGGCTAATCATGAATGGGCACATCTTAGACTCCACGATTTCAAATCTGTTGGAGAATATAACCATACCCTTCATACAATTTGCTCCAAATTGCGATTTTGTGAAAAGGAACCAACAGATGCGGACAAAATAGAGAAGACTCTCTCAACTATGCTCCCATCTGACAGAGTCCTACAGCAGCAATGACGTGCTGCAAATTACCAGACTTATTTTGATCTTATGCATACTATGCTTCAGGCAGAAAAGCATGCTGAACTTCTTTTAAAAAACAATCAGCAACGTCCCATTGGGGCTGCTCCACTTCCTGAAGTTTATGCTAATCAAAATAACAACAAGTTCGGTGGTTCCAAAGACCACTCAAAGAACTTTAAAGGTAAACACAAACGAACAAAAAGCAAAAACCAAGTGGATTCAAGAAAGGTAAAGGCAATTCTGGTAAGAGAGTTGACAAAACTGAAATTTGTAAAAAATGTGGTTGCTACAACCATCCTACCAAGAAATGCCACACCCCGAAGCATCTTGTGGATCTCTACCTCCAGTCGTTGGCTCAAGGCAAGAATGCTCAAGAGAAGAGATTTGAAGCACACTTCAATCTCACATCCAACAATGATGAAGCCGGCTGTTCTCAACAGTTCCTTCAAGAACTCAAAGACACATGTGCTTCTACAAAGAAGGATGATCTCATGTGCACCGAGGACACCCTTGAAGAATTTCATTCTCAAAACATGTTTGGAGATCTCAGTTAGACTCCTCATTCCATAGCTAATAAGTACTATAGTATTGTAATATAAATAATGTTGTCATCTATATTGTAAGCTTTTATGGTACAATTATATATCGAACATATTCGGTATTGTACAATAAAGTTTGTATGTATTCTATATATACTACTACAATAATTTCATTAAATTCTTCTTTGTGTATATAGATTTTTGGAGTCAATCCAATGGAGGAGAAATTATGCCTTGTGGATAGTGGTACCACAAACTCTATACTTAGGGACACAAAATATTTCTTAATTCTTACTCGGAGGAAAGGAAATGTTTTAACCATCGCTGGACGCGATGCAACGATAGTAGGCTCTAGTCGCGCCTCTATCACTCTCCCTATGGGTACACAATTGGAAATTGAGGATGCACTCTTGTATCCCGATTCAACACGTATCCTACTTAGTTATAGAGATATCCGTAAAAATGGTTTCCATGCTGAAACCCAAAATGACAACAAAGAGGAATATCTCCTCTTAACCAAAAACAACGGATATGGCAAACAAGTACTAGAAAAAATTCCATCTTTAAACTCTGGATTGTACTATACATACATCAAACCCGTTCAACATATTGCGTACAAAGTAATTTTCCAAAATACTAACACATTCCAAACATGGCATGATCGCCTTGGCCACCCAGGCATTGGAATGATGAAGAAAATTATTAGCAATTCAATTGATCATACATACCATAAAACAAAATTTCCGGAATCCTCAGATTTTATGTGCACTTCCTGTGCCACCGGAAAATTGATTTTAAGACCCTCTTATCTTAAAATCAGAGCTGAACCACTTAAATTCCTTGAACGCATTCAAGGAGACATATGTGGTCCTATACAACCATTGTGTGGACCATTCAGATACTTTATGGTTCTCATTGACGCATCTACTAGATGGTCTCATGAGTGTCTTTTATCCACACGAAACCATGCATTTGCTAAGTTAATTGGTCAAATTATCCAATTACGAGCACATTATCCTGAATATCGAATTCAATCAATTCGAATGGACAATGCTGCTGAATTTACATCTCATGCCTTCAATGATTATTGTATGGCTCTTGGGATACAAGTTCAACATTCTGTTCCATATGTCCATACACAAAATGGTTTAGCAGAATCTCTTATCAAGAGAATCAAGCTCATTGCAAGACCATTACTACAGAATTGCAACTTACCAACATCATGTTGGGGTCATGCAGTTTTACACGCTACTGACTTAATCCAATTGCGTCCAACTGCATATCATAGCACTTCCCCGCTACAATTAGTACGTGGAAATCCACCAGATATTTCCCATCTGCGAAAGTTCAGTTGCGCTACATACGTACCGATCTCACCACTGCAGCGTACCTCAATGGGACCGCACAGGAAACTTAGGATCTATGTTGGGTATAAATCTCCGTTAATTATAAAATACCTCGAGCCCCTAACAGGGGACCTGTTTACGGCCCGGTACGCTGATTGCATATTCAATGAGGAATATTTCCCGGCATTAGGGGGAGACAATAAGTACCAAACAGAATGCCAGGAAATTAATTGGAATGTACAAGGCATTCCTGCCTCAGACCCACGTACCAGAGAGACTGAACTTCAAGTTCAGAAACTCATTCATTTGCAAAACATTGCAAATAACCTGCCAGATGCATTTACTGATTATAAAGGTGTCATAAAATCCTATAATCCTGCCAGAAATGTACCTGAAAGGGTGGAGGTACCGCAAAATACCACTCAACTCCCAGTTCAAAATAAGAGGGGGAGAAGTACGATACAAATGGCGGATACAGCTTCTAACAAGCGACAAAGGAAACAAAAGAATGTAAATGCAGATCAACCTCAAGTTGATAGACACCAAAGGATCCTTGAACCCAGATCAACAGTGCACTCAATTACTGATCCTGGGACATCGGAATACCCCGACTCAAATGTTTTTGGAAATAACATTGAGTCACCAGGGGTCCAAGAAATTTCCACTAATTATACTGATTTTGGAGAATCATACGATCGTATGACTACAATTGTCGACATTTATTTCTCCACAACAATTGCAAACAACCTCCAAAATGATCCAGATCCCAAGACCATGGCAGAGTGCAAACAGCGCTCGGACTGGAATCAATGGAAGGATGCAATTCAAGCGGAGTTAGCCTCGCTCAAGAAAAGAAATGTATTCACTAATGTGATACATACACCTCCCAAAGTATTCCCTGTCGGTTTCAAATGGGTTTTCGTCCGCAAACGGAATGAAAACAATGAGGTGGTGAGATACAAAGCAAGTCTTGTAGCACAAGGGTTCACGCAGAGACCCGGCATTGATTTCAATGAAACTTATTCTCCAGTAATGAGTGGAATAACATTCCGATACTTAATCTCATTGGCAGTTAAAAATCATCTATCTTTTCAGTTGATGGATGTAGTGACCGCATATCTTTATGGGTCACTTGATTCGGAAATATACATGAAAGTTCCCGATGGAATTTCAATTCCGAATCCGAACGCAAATCGCAATATGTATTGTGTAAAATTGAACAAGTCTTTATACGGCTTGAAACAGTCGGGTAGAATGTGGTACAACCGACTAAGTGAGTTCCTAACCAAAAAGGGATACTCCAACAATGATGATTGCCCATGCGTGTTCATCAAAAGATCCTCGACAGGATTTTGCATTATATCTGTGTATGTTGATGGTCTTAATATCATTGGTAACGCACAAGATATAGACGAAGCACGTAATCATCTTATGACGGAATTTGAAATGAAGGATTTGGGTAAAATCAAATTTTGCTTAGGTATACAACTTGAGCACCTTCATACAGGCACCCTAGTGCATCAATCAGCCTATGTCCAGAAAATATTGGAGAAATTCAATATGGATAAAGCATATCCATCGAAAACCCCCCATGGTTATTTGATCTCTCGACAGAGACAAAGATCCATTTAGACCCCGAGATGACAATGAAGAGTTATTGGGACCTGAGGTTCCATATCTCAGTGCCATCGGAGCGCTTATGTACCTTACAAATTGCACCCGGCCGGATATTGCATTTGCGGTAAATCTACTTGCTAGATATAGCGCTGCTCCAACCAAAAGACATTGGGTAGGAGTGAAGAATATCCTTAGATATCTTCAAGGCACTAATGATCTTGGTTTATTCTTCCAGAAGAATAAAAATGTGGATTTAATAGGATATACAGATGCTGGCTATTTATCAGATCCCCATAATGCCAGATCTCAAACATGCTTTGTATTTTTACATGGTGGAACAGCCATCTCTTGGAAGTCTTCGAAATAGACTCTAGTGGTTACATCCACTAATCATTCTGAAATAATTGCATTATATGAAGCATCGCGTGAATGTGTATGGCTTCACAGAATGATTAACCACATACAACAATCATGTGGTATAGGTGCTATCGCATCACCTACCATTATCTACGAAAATAATGTTGCTTGCGTTGTTCAAATGCAAACGGGTTACATAAAGAGCAATATCACTAAACATATTGCACCTAAACTATTTTACCCACATGAATTGCAAGAGAGTGGGGAAATAAATATTCTGCAAACTAAGTCTTGTGATAATCTCGCAGACTTATTCACTAAGTCATTACCAACCTCCACATTCCAAAAATGTGTTCATGGAATTGGTATGCGAAGACTACGTGATTTGCAAATGTCAAGGGGAGAAATCTCCTAAGACTTAACCCGTTCAAATATAAATTGTACTCTTTTCCCTTTATAAGTTTTCCCTCTAAGGTTTCTCATCAAGGTTTTAATGAGGCAATATGACAACGTAATAATAAATATATCTCTCTTTTCCCCACAGGGGTTTTTAAGGAGATATAATCAAATATATGCCATATCAACTTTTCTCCTTAAATTTTCCCACTGGGTTTTAAAGGAGTTTTCATGGCATATCTACTTTACAGGTTCTCCTCATATTTTTCCCTACAGGGTTTTGGAGGAGTTTTTCCAAGATGATGAATCAAAATGATCATATGAAGATACATTGGTCAAGGGGGAGTGTTACAAGCAAAAAGTAAAGGGTGCCCAATGTATAGATGCTTGTTCATACAGAGATGCCTTTACAGCAAAAGACATCTATTCTTGCCACCCCTCTTCATCTATAAATATATATCATGTACAGACTCAGAAATAAATGAATCAATAGTTCATCACACACACTTATTTCAAATCTCTTGCAATAATATCTATGTAAATAGCTGATATGACATCTACGTAGACAAATTTCACTGGCATAACGTCCACGTAATGATCCACACCCACCTTCCTCCTATATTCCATTTTGCCCCTCGTCATCTTCCTTAGTAATCACGAAAACCATTGGTTCATCACTTCATCCTCCTCTCTGCAGATCCGACCCGATGAATGGTGGTCAAATCTGCGGGAGGAGGCTCGCAAGCGACGGTTGAATCTCAGGAAGGCGATCAAAGCATGGAGAGAAGGCCACAAGCCATGGTAAGCAGACAGGCGAGAGATCAAGGAGGAGGCCGCAAGCTGTGGCCGGAGATCGGGAAGGAGGCACGCGGGCCATGGCAACCGAAACAGCCATCACGAGCAACAGTAGCGAGGTCTGATGAGGTCTCGAGATGCGCCCCTTAGTCATCCCTAGGGTCCACCGTCGTCCGCTGCGAGCTCACCGCGCCGTCGTTCTTGGCAACCGGAGTATCTTAAAATTATTAATTAAGTACACTGAAAGTATAACACATTTATTTAAATGGCATATCCAACGTGGGAGTATATGTACTTCGAGAGTATGAGAGAAAAAATATTTACTCCTGGGAATATATGGCCCTCTTCTTTTTTGGCTTTTAAAAACCGCTTTTCTACAATAACTAGATTTCGAACGAAATATCTTTTTGTAAGATGGGTCTACAAGTCGATTGTAGTACACACTTCAATGACTTTATTTATATCAGCAAAAATCGCACGCGGGTCTTTATCTCTCTATACTCTCTCTCACAAATAGCCAAAATCTATAAATCGCAACCCAAAGAAACACACCCTATACTTCTACTCCTCATATACCACTTACACGTATATGTTATACTCCTTCATCTCATCATTTTGAATACACTGTAAGAGTAATTATAAGATGTTCCAGAGTGAGTTACACAAAAAAATATTCATTGCAGTCCACTTTTTTTTTGGCATAATTTGCGTATATACTCCCTTTAAATGGTATATAGCAAAGACTATGGGCTCCAATGAAACTTTTTATGTAATTCGCATTATAATATCTTATAATTAGTATTCAAGTATATTTAACACATTCATTTAAGTGTCATATCCGATGTGAAAGTATGTACTCCCTAGGGTAAGGCTTCTTGAAAAATGGTATTGTACCCCTGAAAGTGTATACTCCTCATATACCACTTATAAGTATGTGTTATACTCCTTTATCATTTTGAATATAAGAGTAATTATATGGTGCTCCAAAGTTAATTACACAAAATATTTCATTGGAACCCGCTATTTTTAGCATAAGGACTCCAATGAAAATTTTCTATATAACGACACCAATGGTATACCAGACTGGGCTTAACCATGAAATCAATTACCCAGAACTCTTATGCTTTAGAGAGCTAGTGTGTAAACAGTTGTTCTGTTATTTCTTTCATTTTCTTTTTGTTCGTAACAACAGGAGATGTAACCTTTGCAGAACGGTGATTTACTTGAAGGGAGTGACAACTCGAGGGGCACTGACCAGTGCTTCTAATCTAACTTGGAGGGTGTAGGCAAGATCCTAAACCATCTTTCCTTTTGTTTTAAGCCAGAACAGTATTTGAACATTCGTGTATTCATGATTAACTAGACGACATTCCTGGCTCTGCTGTTAGTTCTCCAATCTGAATCTTGCACTGGGGCCCTTCCTGAGGGCATGGTACAATCTGCCGTGTTGAGCCTTGCTCATTATGTACCGATCCTGGCTCAGCACGAGGAGCAAAGGGTTGCCAAAACCAAAATATCACCAGAAGATGGTTTCCGGTGATCCATGTGTGCACCCAGGGGCGGAACCAGCATAGAAAGCATTGACTTCTTACTAATCCTATTAAGATTGTGCTAGACATGGCATATCACACTTTGTAAATAAGTAATGAACCTAGTGTTCTAGTAAGAATGACCCAATGACATTTATTTCTGGATCCGCTCCTGTGTGCACCAGCAGAAGTAGGATGTTAAAAAAATGGGTTCCTACACAGCTGATATGATTTCCTTCTCGAGTTGGCTGAATATCTTCTTGAGGCGAGAAGATGCATTAGATACTACCTCCTGCGTGATCTTCTTTCGATTCTTGCAGCTCTTTAACCATGCTATGCCAATAGATACTTGGACAGTGCATGTATTCTGCTTGAACGCAATCTGTTCCAATTGATATCGAATATGGAGCTGCAAAAAAGATAGGAGTGAGGGCAGCACAATTAGGTGAAAGTCGTAAAATAGAACATTTTCAGCTGTGACAAAATGGTGAAAAAAAAATAGCTGATCGTTGCCTAGAATAAAACTAATTAACTAAGCATGAGACTGATTTTTTTCCCAGTTCATGTGAATAATGTGATGCTTTTGTGTATTTTGCAATGACAATGCACATGTTTTCACAATTTGGGAGACCCTATTTATCATAGTCACAGTAGTAATTTTATTAAAGAGGCCACAAACAAAGCAATCAAGAAGGAACAAATGGCCAATATCCACTGCACTAGCTATATGTGCGCGTCCTGGGTTTCCATCTGACAGTGAAATCTTCTAATTAAAAACCAAAAATGAATAAATGCATAGAAAGAAAAAGAAAAAAATACAAAAAGTTAAGATGTCAACCACCAAAAGAGGACAATGTGACAAAAAAAACAATATAAGCAGGTCAGAATAATGCAAGATAAATGTGCAATATAATATCACGCCTAATTCAAATATACAACTAAGATTAAATGTATATAATAAAAGAAATAATGTATGCCAGGAAATTGTCACTTACATTGAAATATTCACCAACTGGGATACCTTCGAGTGTCATCACTTCTTCGACAAGCCATCCATTCTTATCACGCAATGGGGACTTCTGTTGTGTGCTCATTACTTCCCCCTCGTGTCGTGCCAATTTCTTGTCAAACCTGTAATGAACTTGCCTTTGGTAAACATCAGTCCTGACCAGTTCCCATGCTGTAACAGAGTAGTCCATACAACCAACTTTCTCCATAACTCGAAGCTCCAGAGGTCCACCCTCAAATATGTCCACGAGTGTTGATACCTAACAAAACATAGAATTGGTCGCAATGTAAAGATGTAAATCTTTCAATCTTTCTGCAGCACATGGTGGATTGCACATCATTGCCAGGATGGAACAAGGAATCTTACATCAAAAGGTTTTGTAGATGAAAATATTTCTGACATTTTGGCATCTTCTATCCCTAAGAAAGATCCACTCTCCTCATCTTGGAGGTCGTTCGTTTCTGATTCCTCTTCTACCAGCTGAACTTTCTGTTCAGGGGTCAAGGATCTCGCCTTCCAGAGGGCCATTATTGTTCTGCAAAGCATGCAATTGGCAATTTTGAAAAACAGATGACCAGCCACATATGACAAGATGAGCTCATGTTTATCATCCAAGAAAACAGACTTACTTATGTGCCACATTGAATGACACAAAAGATTGGAAATGAAACTTGAGTCTCCCTTCATTGTCCAGTTGCTTTGCTCCATGCTTTGCATCCATTCCTCTGCCCTTACGAAGAATAATCAGCAGGGATGGGCTTCCCATTGAAGACAGGGTTGCAGGGACCACTTGAACCTCTTCAATATCTTCCCAAAGAAAGAAGAACTTTGTTTTGTGACCAAAAAGATTTGTGTAGAACCCAATAATTCTTGGAGATAAAAACAGACGCCCCTGCAACACAGACATAGTTCTAAGCCCTTGAGCACGGTCGCATCACAAAACAGAAATTAATGTCTAGTTCGGTTGTAAAGTCACAGTAGCATGGTCATGTGAAATACGACACTGGTCATCATCTCAAAGTCTGGCTACCAGAAAGGCTTTAGTGCCTTTTGGTGGTCATATATAAGGATAACTAGCTGAATGCCCATGCATTGCTACGGATTTAAAAACTTTCAGAACATGTTTGTATGTATATTCTAAAAAATTTTACCACCCATGAGTTTTAAAACATGTAGTATGATAAAATTTAAAAATCCGTAGCAATACACAGGCATTCAACTAGTAATAACAATAATGATAAGTAACAATAAAATAATTACTTTTCTAGGATTTGTAACATACCAAAATTCACTGATTCTCTGGAACAATAATGATAATTAACAGTAGGATAACTACTTTTCTAGGATTCGTAACATATCAAAATTTTTACCAAACTTTTAGAACATGTTGGGATTGAATCACACAATCTTCTTTCTTTCTCCAACTCTTACCACTTAACAGGAATTACACGGTTTAAATAAGCCTCATGCGCACACACATGACCTCCACGCAGCCACTAACTCCACTAACTTGGGCCTACTCTCATGTCTCCTGGAATCAGCCCACGATCCACACGAGACCGCTTCTCATGGCTACGACCGCTTCTCATGACCACTTCACACGACCACCCATGTCTTCCGACTACCCTTGTACCCAGATGCTCCGACTGAGTACCAACTACGACCACTGTAGCTTCTACGACTTACGACCATGGTGTCCTACGACCACGGCTGCCTTACGACCACAGATGCCTTACGACCATGGCTACTTTGACCACGGCTGCCTTACGACCATGTTGCCATGACCACGTCCGAGCACCCACTGGGTTCTCAAACTTCCGACTGCTGCTTCGACCATGGCGCATCATCTCGATGCTATGACCACGGTAAATAAGCCTCATGCGAAACACACCTCCATGCACCCACTAACCCCACCAACTTGGGCATATTCTCATGCCTCCTGAAATCACTCCACGATCCGCACGAGACCGCTTCTCACAGCTACGACCGCTTCTCACGACAGCTTCACACAGCTATGATCGATTTACAAACCACCCACGTCGTTCGACTTTCCTTGTACGAGGATGCTCCGACTACTACAGTGTTCTTTCAAGTACCGACTATGATCACAACAGCCTCTACGACTTACGACCATGGTGTCCTATGACCATGGCTGCCTTACGACCAGAGTGACTTACGACCACGGTTGCCTTACGACCACGGATGCCTTATGACCATGGCTGCTTCGACCACAGCTGCCTTACAACCACGTCCAAGCATCGACTGGGTTCTCAAACTTCCGACTGCTGCTTCGTCCATGGCGCATCATCTCGATGCTACGACAACGGTTTATAAGCCTCATGCGCGCGCACGACCTCCATGCACCCAGTAACTCCACTAACTTGGGCGTATTCTCATGCCTCCTGGAATCACTCCACGATCTGTACGAAACCGCTTCTCACGGCTACAACCGCTTCACACGGCTGTGATCGCTTCACACGACCACCCACGTCTTCCGACTTCCCTCGTACCCGGATGCTCCGAGTGAGTACTGACTATGACCACTTCAGCTGCTACTACCACTGCAGCTGCTACGACTTACGACCATGGTGTCCTACGACCACGGCTGCCTTACGGCCATAGTGCCTTATGACCACAGCTGCCTTACGACCACGGATGCCTTACGACCATAGTTGTTTCAACCACGGCTACCTTACAACCACGTTGCCACAATTAAGTCCGAGCACCGGCCAGGTTCTCAAACTTCCGATTGCTGCTTCGACCATAGCGCATCATCTCGATGCTACGACCACAATACATAAGCCTCATGCGCACACACACGACCTCCACACACTCGGTAACTCCACTAACTTGGGCCTATTCTCATGCCTCCTAGAATCACTCCATGATCCACACGAGACCACTTCTCATGGCTACGACCACTTCTCACGATCGCTTCACAAGGCTATGATCGCTTCACACAATCGCCCAGTCTTCCGACTTCCCTCGTACCCGGATGCTCCGACTGCTACAGTATTCTTCCAAGCACCGACTACGACCACTGCAGCTGCTACAACCACTGCAACTTCTACAACTTACGACTATGGTGTCCTACGACCACAGCTGCCTTACGACCATAGTGCCTTACGACTACAGCTGCCTTACGACTATAGAGCCTTATGACCACGGATGCTTTACGATCATGGCTGCTTCGACCACGGCTACCTTACGACCACGTTGCCACGACCACGTCTGAGCATCGACCGGGTCCTCAAACTTCCGACTGCTGCTTCAACCATGGCGCATCATCTCGATGCTATGACCACGGTACATCAACTCGAAACTTTGACCATGGCTTCTCGCGTGCTCGATGTCTTCGACTGACTTCGTGCTCGATGTCTTCGACTGCCTCGTACTCGGAGCTACAGAACATTACGAAAACAAGGGACAAGTGTGAGACTTAATACATCAGAATCAGATGGCCGCTCCATCAAGTAGACTGCAGGTGAAATCATTGTTTACCAACTCAATTTTGTGTGCCTTCACAACGGTACTTAGAATAAATTTGCATTACTTTTTCAATAGAATAAATTTGCAGAATTTGAGTCACTTTCGGTACAATGCACTCTAATGCAATTGTTCTTGTCGATAACATTCCTCTGCATCTCATTCTCAAAAACAATTACGAATCATTACTCACTACCATCCTAAATAATCTTAAAGATTCTCAAAAACAATTACGAATCATTACTCACTACCATCCTAAATAATCTTAAAGATACAGTCAAAATGCCATCTAGTACGGACTGTTGGGCATAAAAAAGACACTAAGCCCCAAACCTCTCCACAGCTACACGAAGCTTTGAAGCCAAACAACATATCAAATCACACGATCGTGAACGGATTAGAATTCTAGATACACAAAATCATGCAGTAAAGGGCACCTCTCCACAGCATTGACCTTCTCCAAGCCATATATCGACGAGTTCATGGTCTATACCTGATTCCATACAGCAAAATCGAGAAACACAATATCACCCGAAAAATCTACCGACAAATTAGAGGGAACAAGATCTCAACTAAAATCTATAGTGAAGTACACATGATAAATCGAGAAATTCTTAGGGAGCCCGTAGGTCAGAAGAAATCAAAGAGATAATCTTTTGGCTGGGGATACGTGGCTGAGGTCACTGAGGTGGATGAAGCCGTTGGAGCGGTCGAGGTCGCTGCCTAGGGGGCAGCTGGTGCGCTCAAGCTCCGCCCACTCATCAGTCGTGCTAATCCGGTACACAAACACCTGTGGCACCGGCTTAGCCATTGCAGCTGTCCATACTTCGCTAAGAATGTTCAAGACATATCTTATCTCCACCACCTCCGCATGCGTGAACCGGAACATTAGCCCCCACTGCACGGTGGCCGCCCCATCCTGCCCCTCCTCTTGACTCCGACCATCGCTCCTTCTCCGATGATGTTGCGACTATGTAGGGGAAGATTAAGACATTGTCTTCTTGGCAGATCAAACAACAAAGAAACCGATGAGCTCACAAGATAGGAAAAAGTGTATTGACCTGAAGGCATGGAGGTCGTCGCCCACGAACGCACTGCCAGCATCGTCCATGTTGGCGAGTGCAACCCCGGGCGATTGGACGCTATAGTCTGCGTCAAAGGCAGGTTCTGTGGTGTCGGTGCCCATAGCATCGGGGGACGCAGTCGTCAAGAAGCTGTGGCGGCAGTCGCGCTCTTGGACCATAAGTTCGATGCGGTTCGGGGAGGCGGCCCCGCTGTCGCTAGAGAAGGGCGAGGTGGGGGAGTTGGGAGGAAGGGGTCCATTCGCCCGTCCCCGTCCATGGCGCGGCCACATCCCATCCTCCCCGCCCACAACACTGCCGAATCTAGCTGTCCCTAGCCACAGCGTAGAAGAGATGTGGTGGGAGGAGGCAGGCGAATCCATTCGTCCAAGTCCATGACACCGATGTATCCTGTCCTCCCAGTCCACAACTAGGTCCGGTAAGGCGTTGCAGACGCAACGCATCTGCTGGATTTGGCACTCCCAGAACACCTCGATGTAGTCTAGGTCGAGGCAGTCAAGCACAACGATCTCCTCGTCCAACTTGTCCTCCACCGCCTCGGCCACCGCACCTGCTTCTCCAACATCTTCAATTGCTGGGACACGCCGCGTCCGGGAGAGAGGGAGGGGAGTGGGGGAAGTGAGCGGAGTAGCAAGAGTGGCGTGAAGTGGGAAGGAGACGGGTGGGTTACCTGGCTGACGATGGACTCGTCCATGGCGATGGCGGGAGGAGAGAGGTGCAAATCAAAGTGGAGACTGGGGAGGAGAGAGGCTGAGATCGGAGTGGCGATTGGGGAGGAGATGCTCAAGCGGCGAGAGGAAGGGTGAAGCCTGGCGAAATGTGCGAGGTGGGGAAAGTGGAGGGGAGGGGTGGTTAGATCGTGAGAGAGACAGGAAGGAGAGAGACGGACGGTCCAGATCAAATCGAATGGTTGCAGAGAGAAGAGGGGAGAACGCACCGACAACCACCAACTCGCGTTTTTAAGGAGTAGAGATTGGAACAAGACAACCAGACAAATTAGTTAAATATATTGTTTAAACAGGGTGCATAAATTGAATAATTTTGAATGCATATTTTGTACTACACCAGATTGAACAGTGGGTGAAAAGTGTGACTACAACCTATAGATTTGCATATTCTGCAATAACAGTTGTGTCTATAGCTGATTGTTTGATTTGAGGACACTGAACCCACTTTGTTAGCATAGGGTACTTAAGTATTACGAAATGAACGGAGGCCTGCCCACAGTTAAGGGTAGACAGAAAAGCACCACAAGCAAATAAGCACATACCTGTGTGAGCATTTTACGCTTTAAATGGCAAGTAAAATCATTGATAAGAAATTCTTCTGGTGGCAAAGAAAAGATCTTCTGGAATGCTGAGATTGTGTGAGGAGACCTCACAGCAATCTGCACAATGAATTTTGCATAAGTCAGAATACGGTCAAGATAGGAGGACATTTGCCCCACATGATGATAAGAGAAAAAAGCCATCACCTTTTTGCCAACCTCTTTCTCCATTTTATCTAGGTAATCCTTCATTACTTCAGTACCCCTTGAATTGTTCAAGAAGATTCTCAAATGCAATTTTGACTGACATGCTTGAGCCAACTTCCCCTTAAGAGGAATACAAATGTCAGCAAGCTCGGATATATTAGATTTCAAGAAATTTACTTCAGCATGACCAAGGGTGGCAACTTCATCAAAGGGTCCATCAAAATCATACACATCTATTTGCATCACTGATGGTGGATCTTCCATGGCATCAAATTCGAAAATTTCTGCAAATTTTGAAAAGGTTGTAATACAAACTTGCCAATTGCAATTCTACCTAGCAGTAAATTATAAATAAAGGATCCTGATCCCAATGTTACATTTTGGTTATTAGAAGTTCTAAAGTTATGTAGTTATTGAATTATAGTAAAATGCTAGCAAATCTAATTAGGTCAGAGAAGCTGGCTTCACGATGAATGTCCAATGAATTATGAAATGGCTAGCTAATATTTGCAAAAAACAAAGTACAGTTATACCATTCCACTGAGGCTCCAGGGTGTGAAACTTAATCGAACTTGTCTTTGTCTTTCCATTGCAAGTAAGTACAACATATGGATCAGAGTAACCAGATGGTTTGGTTGCTGCTAAGTTGGTTCCATCGATCAGAGCAACAGTCAGCAACCAGCCATCCCCTTGTGCTTTGACTCCATGATCACTTCCTATACATTTCAAAAGACCATGTAAGCAAAATTTGGTTAATGTGCAGATGTCCAGAACAAAAACTGAAGATTTTTTTTTTTTTTAGTGGAACTGAAGGTTTTGTTGAACAAAAGAAAAGGTAACAGTAAACATTTCTACTATCACGAAAGGCCTAAACAAGCACTTGTATGGAAGTCTAATTACATGATTCCCACCAGGAAAAACAACAGGAACAGCAATGGAAAGGAGAGTGTGCTACCTCTCTGCCTCTTAGCCTGGATGAAGCGTGCAATCATATTTAGGACACGCTGTCCTTGTAGAACAAGGACTCCACAAACTACAACTTCACCAGCAGAATCTGGCAAGTCCAGCCCAGGAAACTCGAGACCTTGAATTATACTAGGACTTGCAAGGATGATGTGCGCAAAAACATAAACGAATGCAAAAATTGAGGACACAACAGTAAAATTTCCAAAGATCCGAAATGCCAGCTTCCAATCAGATTCTTGCTCCGGTTGCACCGAAGACAAGACTTCGTTATTAGCTGTTGTATCTTTTGCATCGACCGGCCTGACATTTTGAGCCAGGAGCTCAGAGAACTGATTGTAGTTGTCCTTCAAGCCTTGTTTTGCCCCATTTTCAATCATGCTCTTCATCATGGTACTTTGGACAAAATTTAAGCGCCAAGAGACTACAAGACGTGAAGATTTTTCGTCATCTGGTAGTTCAGGTCCTGGCATTATACAGGTCAAAACCTCCACCCTAAAAGTGTTACCAAAAGGAACTTCAGGAGTACTGACATCTGCTAAAACTGCATACATCTCTCCATCTGCCTTCAGATATGCCATGTCCTCCGTTGCTTTCACAGCCTTGACTAGTTTAGTAGGAGCTTTTGTGTAGCTTACTACCCTCTTCAAGATCTCACCATCATTTTCATGTCTCCATTGTTGAATTTCCAGACCAGTAGTTCCTTGCATCTCTGCTAGTAATTGCAGAAAGTCTGAACTTGGTGAGAAAAGAAGTGCATTCAAGTCACTGGGTGCAACAGCATACAGTTGATCAAGAAGAACTCCACCCGACAAATTTTCAGGCATTTCATCCCCTTCATGCCGAGTCTCAAAGGCTTTTAGCAGTTCATCAAAAGACATATTTACACTACTTTCACAATCCTGCTTATCAGGAAGTTGTGAGCTAGTTGACGGTGTTTCTTCGAGAATATCCAAACTTCTGTCATGCTTGGAGAGAGGTGGAGCAGAAGCTTCTGCATCTTTTGGTTTCACTGAAAAAATTTGATACAGTCGATTGACAAACGATGGACCACCATTTGAGTTATCCTCCTTGGCAATTTCTATTTCATCACTCCCTGAAACTGATGTGGATAATTCTATTGGAATATTTGGCAAACAAGATCCCTTCTTTAGTTCAGTTGATTTGTCTGAATTTGATGCAAGGTCGTCTGAAGCACAATGTGCAAGTGTCGTTGTCTCTTCGGGGTAATTTTGAGATAGAGATATAGTAAGGCAAATTTCTCCTACAAAAGCCATTAGCAGCGTGTAAATACTTGCCCACATTAAAGTTAGTCTATGGATAACAAAACTGAAAATGCTAGTTATGGAAAGAGGAGGGTTGGACAAATAAGAATAAATAGGAATAACAAACACAAGGAATCAATGGAGCTGGTAGTCAGCCGGGTGAAAATAATTACAGACAGAAAGACAAGCATAAGTGAAAGTAAATACAGACAGTAAGACAAGCAAACTCCAATAGGAAGCAAACTATCGTGAGATTCACAACTGAGTTCCAGATGCTCTTCCGAGGACACCAAGGAATCACAGTTGTCTTGTTCAACAATTATTTAACTCATTTAAGCTAAACAAAAATTCCTCAAACTGGTAATATTGACATCAATACCAAAATGTCCTCATGGGCTCACTATTTCCTTAGAATCCTTTTTGCTCATTGCAGTCACCTCTGGGTTAATATTGACATCAATACCAAAAAGTCCTCATGAGCTCACTATTTCCTTAGAATTCTTTTTGCTCATTGCAGTCACCTCCGGGGTTCTTCGCACCTGGGTAGTACCAGGACCCTTGTGCCCCGGACTGCACTGCCCGCCCTATGACCCAAAACGAAAAATGAGCCTTGCGACAAGACGCGGACATTCCTCATGCTGCGGTTCCCTCTGGTCCATTCCCGGGTTGGGTTAGGGGAAGATCCGAGCTAAGGATTAAATGAACCATTCAAATCATCAAAAACTGGGAGCAGATTAACAAGCAAAGGATAATGAAAAGAAGTGGGGAATACTGAAAACTATTTGCCATTTGATAGGCATAACATACACTATTGTATTGAAAATGGCAGAAGTTTTTGGGTAATTTGACAGAGTAAAAAACTATTCGGGTAAATAATATACTCAATGGTATTGTAAGAAACTATTGCCGAAAAAAAGATGAAAAACAAGGAGTGCAAAACTAGCACAACCTACTTATCCAGCACAGCATTTCTAACAGCCATAGCACATCCTCTCTAAGGCAAAACACACAGCTACACAACCATAACACATTATCGTCATGGGGCAACTAACTACTGAAAACAATACAAACTGAATGAATAGCAAAACAAACACAATTTATTGCATATCGTTACCGCAATCCCTGATCTTGGACTTCTTGCTCTTGGGCTGCAGCTGGTACCACTGCGTCCCGAGCGACCGGTTCTCGGCGTCGAGCACCACCGACAGGGGCACCTTGACCTGCCCCAGGAAATCGTCGGAGAAGTACTTGTCCTCGTCGAGCACGCACACCACAAGCTCGTTCTTGAGGTCCCCGACCCGGAACGCAAACTCCTCGTCCCAGGCGGGGCTCAGCGACTTCCTGACCACCTTCGTCTTCGCCCGCTGCCTACCCAGCTGCAGCTTGGCGTACGGGGCGCTGAGCCCGTTGGCGTCCATCGCCGGGAGGCTGCGGGCCTCGATCACATGTACCAGAAGCCTCATTTCTTGGAAATGGAGTATCTTTTTCTGTCTAGAAGCTCGATTTGGGCGTCAGTATGGTTCGAATCAAGAAGCTGCGATTTATTCTTCGCTCCTTTTTATCTCTTTTTTTCGGCAGTTTGTAATCCAGATTGAAATTTTGGAAGCGATTAAACGCTTAGCAGTTCGGATAAATCAACGAAAAAATCAGAAGAAATCTTTCGTTTGTTCGGTCCAAGAAACACAGCAGGAAGCTTAAACCGCTTCTAACCAATCAATCAATCCAAGAATAAAACGCCATAAATCCAGGAGAATGAGAAGACGCCCAGAAAGACTTCAGGAGAGCAACGCAAGAAAGAAGTCCCCCAAAAAAAAGATCAGGGGAAAATATCTAAGAAAGAAATCGGAGCGGTCCAGCGAGTGCACGGATTGGAGCCGGGGGTGGGAAAAGATGGGCTCGAAGTATTGTTCGATCGGAAGAGGAGGGTTTGGGGTCGCTGTGGCGACGGGACGGTTTCTTGGAAGGCGTGGGCGGTCCGCTTCGGGCATTCAAGACTTAGATTTGAGATGTTGGGGAGGGAGAGGAGAGGGAGGGGGAGAAGGCGATGGAAATGAGGACTCTCCCCGCGTTGTATCTGCTTGACTTTCAAACCGCCCAGGCCCAGCTGCCCAGCTGGTGCCCGTTAGCCTCTGCCCACTTCACCATGGTAAAACTCCCAACCTCTCCACTTTGACGGGGGAAAAAAACTCAACGTTTCTCCAAGTTATTTTAGCAGCCTGCAGAAGGGACCCACCTGTCCGCAAGTGCAGCAGTTCTTCTGGAAGCGGGTGCGTGGTGTATTTTCCGTGCCACGTCAGATGTATTTTCCGAGGAGAAAATGGGAAGTCCCGTGTCCTGGACAAAATTTCCGAGCTATATAAATATTCAAACATAAATCGATGGTGGATGAATGCTACTTATCTCTTTCAAGTGTTTTAGAATTTGCGCTTACAGCTAATGTTATACAGGAGATGTGCGCGAGTCTAGAGCATTTTCCATCTGTCTTTTTTTTAAGGAATGATAGGATAGGCATGTTTCTTGTTTTTGGAGTTGCTATTTTTTACTTTTGAAAAAAATATATATTTGCTATGTTAAAATGGATTGACTAGATCTAAAAAAAAGATTAATTTGACTAATTTGGGTTCATAACAAGAGATAGATAGGTGCTAACAACAACTCTTAATTAAATGGCTTCAACAAGACGGTTGCTCAACATCACTGTTGTATGTTTTCGAGGAATCCCTATATTTTCTTCCCTCCAAAGTTCCTATGGTCCAAATAGGCTCAAAATAATGGTTCTTAAAAATAGTTAATCAGGTATCCATGTGCCTGGTGCTGCCATCAGGATTAAAACACGAGAAAGCTGGGAGCTGTCACCCAAAAAAAAGCGTAGCCCGGCACCAAGAATCTTCGTGGCGACACCATGATTATCCATGCTAAGAGGCCAACCATGATTGCATAGGTCAAAACTTCAAATTGGCAGCACAAGATGCAATACTTTAATGTTATACACCAACAAAAACTTTTGACCTTCCAAATAAGAAATTACATGGCTGCTTGCAGCTATTGGCATGATGACTGGACTGGGTAAAGAAGAGGCAGCTTGACAACAAATAATTTTCAGCTGGTAAGGTTTGACAGGAGCATGAGTGTCAACGTCAATGGACAATAGATTAACAACAAACAAGACTATACGTAGTTAACAGCTTCTCTAGAGTCTAGACCACCCATACCAAAAGGAAGAAATGGGGACTAGTCAAGAGGCAAAATAAAACTGTGCTAAAGATATTTTTCTTGGGACAATTATGGCCTCAAGAGAGCACAGACTTCACATGAGCTCGTCACAAGGTTATGGCTTTGACACGGCTAGTCAGTACCTAGCTTTCCAGATGCAGATAGCGTCTAGAAACTGATTAGATACTAAACCTCATAAAGAAAAGTTAGAAAAGCATAGAATTATGAAGTAATATCCCCCATAAAGAGAAATTAGAAAATGCGTAGAATTATGAAGTAATTTCCCCACTTCTTTCAAAGGAAAGGAATTTTCCCTGTAAGTTGCAAATTGTTAAGGAGATAAAGTTGTATTAGGATATAGAGTTTGTATTCTATTTCATATATGCCTTATCTCTATGTTGCACATCCTCTTGTACTCTCCTATATATATGGTCATTTGGGTCTCATATCAATACATACAATATTCATAACATGGTATCAGAGCCTAGGTTCTATACCTAGCCTAAGTTTGTCTTCCGATGCCGCTCCCCTTCTCTCTGCGCGAGGGAGAGACGGGAGGGAGGTGAGGGAGATGAGTTGGCTCGGTGTCCGGTCTAATAAGACAGATCGGGAGTGGACTGGTTGGCCGTGGAATATCTGTGAAGAGAGAGGGGAGAGGATATGCTGCTGGTAGGATGCTCTAATATGTGTTCTTTTGAGTCAGTCTTCGAGTCATTTTTCGTGAGTCTTCTGCTGCGTCCATTCAAGTCCATAGTCTTTAATTTTTAGTTCGTTCAAGCCGTGCGAGTCCACAAATTTATTTGTCGGTCATAGAAGTGTAGGAATTTTCGTTTGCATGGCAGCAGCCGCCGCTCTATTCTCTGAGCCGCGTGCAGATCGTAGAAGTCTTTATGATGCCGCCGCTTCTCTTTAAGTCACCGCCCCGAGTTTCTAAAGCCGCCGCGCTTCTTTTGCACTGCGCCTCCGTTGCGCTTTTTGTGCACTGCGCCGCCGCCAACTCGAGCTTCGATCTGTGCCGTCATGCTTCTATCTATTCCTTTTCGGCTTGATTTGACAGTTTATTCAAAGGCTGCACGCAACGACGACATCATCAGGACTTGGACTTCGGATTTTTCTTGTTTTAGTGTTAACTCCTTTTTCAAATGCAATGCTATTGCATACACCTTGCATTTGAGGGGGGTGTTAAGGAGATAGAGTTGTATTAGAATATAGAGTTTGTATTCTATTTTATATATGCCTTATCTCTATATGGCACATCCTCTTGTACTCTCCTATATATATGGCCCTTTGGGTCTCATATCAATACATACAATATTCATAACACAAATAACTAGAAAGCAAGTTACTCCAGAGTACTCAAGGACAAGTTTAGATCAAAAGTAAAGCTGCAAAGCTTTTTTGTTCACAAGTTAACACAACAGATAATATATTAATGAGTAAAGTACACCACAGGTCACACAACTTGTAATGTGGGTACAAATAGGTCACACAACCGCCATTTTACTCCCTTAAGTCACTAATTTTGTTTAAGTGGTGCAAAGAGATACCAAACGTGGTCGAAGGGATTGTCTAGTCTTCGACCATATTGGTCTTGACCACACTGGTCTCGACCACGTTGTCGAAACAAGTACCAAACGAGGTCGAACCAACGTGGTCGAAACCAACGTGATCGAAACTGTTAGAGATATATGTATAGTTGTTATTCCCCATTGTTATGAGGGGTTCTTTGCATATTTGTCACCTGTACTTTGTGTATATATACCGGCCCATTGGCCTCATATGAATACAAGCGCTATTCATAACATGGTATCAGAGCCAAAACTAGGGTTTTGGCTTACATAGGGTTCCGCGTGCGCCCGTGTGCCGCCTCCGCCGCCGTCGCCGACTCCCGGCCTTCGTCGCCGTCGCCGACTCCCGGCCTCCTCCGCTGCCATCACCGCCCGCTCGGTCTTCACGGCCTACTCCACCGCCGCCTGTCGGCCTCCTCCGCAGCATCGCCGTCACGCTGCTGCTCCTCCGCCCGACGCCGCCGGCCGCTCCCTCGCGCCGCCAGCCCTCCGCGTAGGCCGCTCCTCCGCGCCCGACGCCGCTCCCTCCGCGCCGGCCGCTCCTCCGCTTCGGGCCGCTGCCGCCGTCTCCCGCGCCGGGCCGCCGCCTCCCGCGCCGGGCCGCCGCCTCCCGCGCCGAGCCGCCGCTCGGCCTCCACCCGACGCCGCCGGTCCTCCGCGCCGGCCGCTCCCCCGCGCCGCCGGACGCTCCGCCCCGCCGGCCGCTCCGCGCCGTCCGTGCCGCCAGAGCCAGAGCCGCCGCCTCCTGCATTGGCGTGTGTTTTCTAACGGGCCTTCGGCCCGTTAAGTTTTAGGGTTTCGAAAAAAAAACGTCGTTCTAACCGCCGCGCCGTCCAGCGCCGCCTGTTAGACTTCGTTGTCTTGGTCGCCGCGCCGTCCAGCGCCGCCTACCAATGGGCACCGTTTCCCTCCCTCGCTGCCCGGTGATCTTTGATGGTGTTAATTACACCGACTTCGTGTCTCACATGCGCATTCACATGCGTGATCTTCGTCTCTGGGGCGTCCTCTCTGGCGATGTCACCTGTCCGCCTTGCCCTATTCCTCCGACGGAGCCTACGCCTGTTGCATTGCCTTCGACAGCCAATAAGGCTGCTGCTGATGATGAAGCTGATGATAAAGCTGCCTTTGCCTACCATGAGGCTCTGGATTCCTACAAGGATCGTCTGACCGTCTACACTCAGTGGTACGATGACGACGCTCGGGCTGCTGCTGTCTTCATCGCCAGTGTCCAGCCTCAGTTTTCTTCTGAGGTTGTGGGACTCCCTTCGGCTTTCCAGATGTGGACTCATCTTCGTCAGCGCTACGAGCCCTCTGGTGATGCCCTGTACCTGTCCGTGGTCCGCCAGGAGCACTCTCTTCGGCAGGGCGATGCTACTGTTGACGCTTTTTACGCTCAGAGTTCTGCTGTCTGGCGTCAGTTGGACTCACTTCGCACTGCTGGCTGTCGTACCTGTTCGTGCTGCCTGGATGTACGTGCTGACCTGGAGTTTCAGCGGGTTTACGAGTTCCTTACTCGCCTTCGTCCTGAGTTCGAGCAAAGGCGTGCCCAGCTCCTTGCACGCCACCCTCGTGTCACTCTCCTGGAGGCTCTTACCGAGATACGCGCAGAGGAGACTCGTTTGAGTGGTGCTGGTCTGATGCCACTCCCCTCTGTGCTCGCCGCTCGTCCGCCTGCTACACTGCCTCCTCCAGCGGCTACCACAGGTGGTGGTGGCCGTCCTCCGTCTGGAGGTGGCCGTCCTCACTGTTCCTACTGCGACAAGGATGGCCACACTGAGTCCCAGTGCTACAAGAAGAAGCGGCATCTTTCACGCCGTTCTTCTACTGGCACTAGTGCTTCTACGACGACGTCTGCCTCGACTTCTTCAGCAGCTTCTCTCACCGAGCAGGAGATAGCCAGACTTCGTCGCCTACTTGCCGCTTCAGGTTCTCCCTCGACAGGTTCTGCAGGTTCTGCTACTGACTCTTCGGGCACTGAGAGACCACCTCCTACACAGTCAGGTACCTCCCCGTGGATTCTTGATTCTGGAGCATCTTTTCACATGACTCCTGATCCTTCCACTCTGTCTTCTATTGCACCTCTTGATTCTCCTGTCAGTGTTCTTACTGCTGATGGTACAGCTCTTTCTGTCTCTGGTCGAGGATCTCTTAGCAACTCATCCTTTCATGTTCCTTCTGTTGCTCATGTTCCCCGCCTTACCATGCAGCTTCTTTCTGCTGGGCAGATTACTGACCTTGGTTATCGAGTCATTCTCGACTCTGACTCTTGTTGTGTTCAGGATCGCCACACGGGAGCTCTGGTTGGTTCTGGCCCTCGGCGCCGTGACTCACAGCGTCTCTGGGAGCTTGACTGGCTTCACCTTCCTTCCGCTGCCACCATCGCCGCCAGTCTCTCCGCTTCTGCCACTTCTTCTACCGGGTCTTTCCAGCAGTGGCATCACCGTCTTGGTCATCTGTGTGGATCCCGTCTGTCGTCCTTAGTTCGTCGTGGTCTTCTGGGATCTGTCTCAGGAGACGTGTCTTTAGATTGTCAGGGCTGTAAGTTAGGTAAACAGATCCAGCTTCCTTATCCTCATAGTGAGTCTGTGCCTCAGCGCCCTTTTGATCTTGTTCATTCAGATGTTTGGGGTCCGGCTCCCTTCGTTTCGAAAGGGGGTCATCGATATTATATCATTTTTATAGATGATTTTTCTCGCCACACTTGGATATATTTCATGTCTTCTCGTAGTGAGGCCTTGCCTATCTATAAACAATTTGCCACTATGATTCACACACAGTTCTCCACTCCTATTCGTGTCTTTCGTGCTGATTCTGCTGGCGAGTACCTCTCTCGTCACCTGCGCGGCTTCCTTGCTGAGCAAGGCACTCTCGCTCAGTTCTCCTGTCCTGGTGCTCATGCTCAGAATGGTGTCGCTGAGCGCAAGCATCGTCACCTCCTTGAAACTGCTCGTGTTCTGATGATCGCCGCCTCTATTCCACCTCACTTTTGGGCCGAGGCTGTTTCCACTGCCACCTATCTCGTCAACATCCAGCCCTCTTCTGCTCTTAAGGGAGCGATCCCTGTTGAGCGTCTCTGTGGTCGTCTTCCTGACTACTCTGCCCTTCATCTGTTTGGCTGCGTTTGCTACGTTCTCCTCGCCCCTCGAGAACGCACCAAACTGACCGCTCAGTCTGTTGAGTGTGTCTTTCTGGGATACAGCACCGAGCACAAGGGCTATCGGTGCTGGGATCCTGTTGGTCGTCGGATACGGGTCTCTCGGGATGTGACTTTCGATGAGTCTCGTCCATTCTACCCACGTCCTGCTTCTACTTCGGCTTCCTCTGTGGAGTCTCTGTCTTTCTTGACCTTTCCAGATACACCTATATCTGTTTTGCCCTCGTCCACCTGTCCCACTGAGTCTCCACATATTCCCCCTGTGGCCTCTCCGCCGTTGTCGCCGCCTGTGTCGTCTCCTACGACTCCGCAGGCTCCTCCCACTACAGTACCTTCTCCCCTTATCTTCTACACTCGTCGACCTCGTATTGAGGATCTTCCAGATGAGCCATCTTCTTCTGATGTTCCATCTTCTTCTGATGCTCCATCTTCCCCTGATGGGTCATCTTCTCCTCGCTACGCTCTCCGCGATCGTCAGTCGATTCGGCCTCCTGCCCGTTTTGCCTTTGCTGGCGCAGCTACTCGTGAGCCTGTCTCCTACCGGGATGCTGTTACTCACCCTGAGTGGCAGGTTGCCATGGCCGAGGAGATTGCTGCCCTCGAGCGCACTGGTACTTGGGATCTTGTTCCTTTTCCATCTCATTCTCGTCCCATCACATGTAAGTGGGTCTATAAGATTAAGACTCGCTCTGATGGCTCTCTTGAGCGCTATAAGGCGCGTCTTGTTGCTCGTGGCTTCCAGCAGGAGCATGGTGTTGACTACGACGAGACTTTTGCTCCTGTGGCCCACATGACCACTGTTCGTACTCTTCTTTCGGTGGCGTCTGTTCGCCACTGGTCTGTTTCTCAGCTTGATGTCAAGAATGCCTTTCTTAATGGCGAGTTGCGTGAGGAGGTCTACATGCATCCGCCACCTGGGTATTCTGTTCCTGAGGGCATGGTCTGTTGCCTTCGTCGCTCTCTCTATGGCCTTAAGCAAGCCCCTCGTGCTTGGTTTGAGCGCTTCTCCTCTGTGGTCACTGGTGCTGGTTTTTCAGCTAGTGATTATGATCCTGCGCTCTTTGTCCACACTTCGTCTCGTGGTCGGACTCTTCTTCTCCTGTATGTTGATGATATGATCATTACGGGAGATGATTCTGAGTACATTGCCTTTGTCAAGGCTCGTCTTAGTGAGTAGTTCCTTATGTCGGATCTTGGTCCTCTTCGTTACTTCCTTGGGATTGAGGTTACTTCCACTCCAGATGGTTTCTTTATGTCCCAAGAGAAATATATTCAGGATCTTCTTGATCGCGCCTCTCTCACTGATCAGCGTACTGTTGAGACTCCCATGGAGCTCAATGTTCACCTCCGACTCTCTGATGGCGAGCCTCTTTCTGATCCGACTCGCTATCGTCACCTTGTTGGGAGTCTTGTCTATCTTGCTGTTACTCGTCCGGATATCACTTATCCAGTTCATATTCTGAGTCAGTTTGTTTCAGCTCCCACTCAGGTTCACTACAGCCACCTTCTTCGAGTTCTGCGATACCTTCGTGGGACTATCTCTCGCCGTCTCTTCTTTCCACGTTCCAGTTCGTTACAGCTTCAGGCCTATTCGGATGCTACTTGGGCCAGTGATCCCTCTGATCGCCGGTCTATCTCTACTTACTGTGTTTTTCTTGGTGGTTCTCTTATTGCCTAGAAGACGAAGAAACAGACTGCAGTGTCCCGTTCGAGTGCAGAGGCTGAGTTGCGAGCTATGGCTCTCTTGACAGCAGAGATTACTTGGCTACGATGGTTACTTGAGGATTTTGGTGTTTCTGTCACTACACCGACCCCTCTCTTGTCAGACAGTACAGGTGCTATCAGTATTGCCCGTGATCCTGTGAAGCATGAGCTCACCAAGCACATTGGTGTTGATGCTTCTTTCACGAGGACTTGTGTGCATGATCAGGTGATTACTCTTCAGTATGTGCCTTCGGAGCTTCAAATAGCGGATTTCTTCACGAAGGCCCAGACTCGAGCACAGCATGGCTTCTACCTCTCCAAACTCAGTGTTGTTGATCCACCATGAGTTTGAGGGGGGGTGTTAGAGATATATGTATAGTTGTTATTCCCCATTGTTATGAGAGGTTCTTTGCATATTTGTCACCTGTACTTTGTGTATATATACCGGCCCATTGGCCTCATATGAATACAAGCGCTATTCATAACAGAAACCAGGGTGGTTGAAGACCAGACGACCCTTTCAATCACGTTTGGTACCTTTTTGCACCACTCAAACAAAATTAGTGACCTAAAGGAACAAAATGACAGCTGTATGATATACTTGCACCTATCTTACAAGTTGTGTAATCTGTAGTGTAATTTACTCTATATTAATCATTGCCAAAAAAAATATAATGTACTAATTGATATTTAGTTCCAACGAACAATTCAGGGTAAATTGTTCAGAGCAAAATTAGAGTGCCACCCTAAGAACTGAAGTACAGCACAAGGACAAGCCTGGAGGTTACCTCTCGCAGTACAAGTGCAAGGCACCTGGGTTTCTTGTGCAGATGACCAGCTCTGACTCTGGCGATCTCTTCCGAACTGGTTGTTACTGGATCCTTTCAGGAAGCATAGCATGTATTGTTAAGTGTGAACAATAGCGAAAGAAAAATGCCTAACAAACCACTAGTATTACTTGTACCAAAAAATACAGAAGTTGGATGCAGCTAACCAGGTGCATATGAACTAGATGAACATTACAGCATCAACAAATCGCTTTCTCAATTTAGTTTAGATTGAACATAGCATCAATATTACTAAAAACACTGTACAAATTTTGTCTGAATCAAACAGAGGGGCAACTCCACAGATAGCAAAACCAAATCTATGGAAATATCCGATAGAGATTAAATAGCACTGCAGAGAGGGCCAACTACAACAAGATGGAAAGAGTCACAACTGATGCACTAGCTGCACATACTCGGGTATGGTACAAGAGAAAAGCCATCATGAAAACATAAAAATCCTCCGCATGTATTCTCTTCAAATATGTTGCCTTTCATCTGATGCTAGCTTCTGGTCTCCTCTGTGTCAGCTAGCACAAACTGTGTGTACAAGTTCTTCAATGCTATCACAACCGTCATTATAAGGGGACCTAATATTGCACCCTGCAGAATAACACCAAATTATCAGCCCAATGTGAGTAACGAAAAAGCACAATTCTCAGATGCACGGTACAATAGCAGTATGGTATATTGGCATGCTCCAACTTCCATGTTCCAAGGACTAAATTTACAGGACATACAGATGGTGTAAAAGTACACAACACCTACTCCATGAATATTAATCAACATAGCAGCTTAGTATCCATTTCACAGAAGCCTAGAAGAATACTTACAGTAGAATACAGCTAAAAGTGTATACTAATATAGGCATAAAGACCAGACAGAGTAGCATTTTTGTGAAGTGGAAAGAGATGTGGGAGTTGTTAGAGATATATGTATAGTTTGTTATTCCCCATTGTTATGAGGGGTTCTTTGCATATTTACCACCTGTACTTTGTGTATATATACCGGCTCATTGGCCTCATATGAATACAAGCGCTATTCATAACATGGTATCAGAGCCAAAACTAGGGTTTTGGCTTACCTAGGGTTCCGCGCACCCGTGTGCCGCCTCCGCCGAGTTACAACACAAAGAGGGAAGACAAGGTACAACTTTCTGGAGCAGAAAAAGAATTTTGTAGTGTGTATAGAGAGGGGAGGTCAAGCAAATACTTAGTCCACAAAGTTCTTATAGTTGCAACTTGCAAGAAGCAGAGCTTTGGCTATAAGAGTCTAGAAAAATATTGTAGCTTCTGATTACTTTCTGAATATAAACTATATGCAAAATCATACAACTGAACAAACAGAAGTTCATTTTGATAGCAGCACTTTAATATGTAAGTGAAAATTGTGAAATGCAGCTAACAACACAAAAGAAGTGACAAATCTGGAATAAAATCAGTACCTCCAGAGCATTGGGGAACAATGTCATGCCACCAATTATGCTGAGGCCGGTGAGATATCCATTGTACCCAGGTATATCCTCCTGAATGACTGTGGTTCCATAATCCATGAGCATCAGGTGAATCAACGTTACCACAACTGCGAGCACATACCTCCCTTCCATGAGGAGCTGCCCTGCGGCAAATATTGAGGACAGCCATGGTGGGAGTATTGGCAGAAGGGCACTGATGGTTGCAAGCACAGTTGATGTGTACACAAAATGCACTTTGAACAACTTGAACAACAGCCATGTCAGGCATCCCTGGAATATGGCAATCTTGGCAGTGGCTAACATGACACTACTAATGGCATGGTCGATGACCTCAACACAACGTTCCTTCACTTGTTTTGACACTGGTAAAAGGTCAATGACCTGCTCTGTAGCCCCACCTCCCTCTACGGTGATGAGGTAGTACAGCACCCACAAGAAGACCATCAACTGCGACACGAAATTGAGCACCTCAGCTGCACCGGAGACAATGCGGAGAGCAATGGATAACATCAAATTGGCACTACCACCGAGCACCGATGTGCTGCTAGACAGCAGCCTCTTTGCGATCTCCGTACCCTGCAAAGCCAGCTCCTTGGCCCTCACCACTAAATCCTCCCTTGTGATCAACAGTTCCCTAAAGAATGAGTCCAGCTCCCTGTATATCTCCACCCACTCCCTGTTCTTCACACACACCGCAATCGCCTGCAGCTTCATCGAGTATGGGTGCGGTCCTGAAGTGATGAGCGCCTTGCTCTTCGCACCAGATGGACCAACTGATTGGCTGATCAAGAAATGCCGGAATCCACTAGTGAAATCAGTAAGGTTGTACTGCACTGCCAATTGGTCTATCTGCTCCCAGACGGTGTCATAGAGCTTCCCAGAGTACTGATCAACCAAGCCGGGGATGTCATTGTCGTCAAGCCACTTCTTGAGGCCAATCTTTTCAGAGTAGTTGCCCTTCTCGACGTGGGACTTGAGGGACATGACCGCGTCCTTGCCCTCGAGCCCGATCTTGTAAGAGAAGAAGACGCTGCCGGCTAGGAAGCCGGCTATCATGCCGAGCATGAGGCCGACGGCGACGAGGGTCTTGAGGTGGCGGAAGATGCCGCCGGTGAGAAGGAGCCCGCGGGAGGAGGGGGCTCGGCCGGAGATGCGGGAGGAGGCGGTGCGGGAGAGGAAGGAGGAGGGCTTGGGGGAGGCGGCAAAGAAGGCGAGGGAGAGGGCGAGGAGGAGCAGCGCCGCGGCGGTGCTGAGGCGCTCCAAGAGTAGGAGGAAGAAGAAGGATGATGCGAGCCAGCGCAGGAGGCGCGGGAAGGACGGCGACGGCGGAAGCGGGCGGCGCAGGAGCGCGGCACGCGCATCGGCGAGCGTGGCGGCGGAGGACCGCAGTGCGGCGAGCGGGAGCGCGAGCACGGCGGCGCTGAGCCCCGCGCGGAGCGGTGGCTGCCAGAACGCGACGAGCGCGCGGTGCGTCTCGCGGAGCGGGATGGAGCAGAGCAGCGCCCACTGCAGCGGCCGGAGGAAGTCGGCAAGCAGCAGGTACAGCCCGTACAGCACGAGCAGCGCCGTCGCCAGCCCCGCGTGCGCCATCGCAATGTACAGCGCCAGCCGAGCGTCCGGCTCCAGAGACAGCCCCGCGATGTCCGGCGCCGCCTTCTTCCCCGTCGTCGTCGGCGGCGGCGGCTTGGGCGGCGCGTCCTCCTCCTGCTTGGGCCTCCGGAGCGACGCGGAGCGGAACATCTCCGACCATGGGAGGGTTAGCGCCCCGTCCTTGCAGGCGGCGGGGTCGCCGTTGGACACGAGCGCCATGTGTTCGGCGAAATGCCGTGGCGCTGGCGAACTGCGGCTCCGCCCTCCGAGTCGGGGGAGGTGGTGGAACTTTTTTTTTTTTTTTTGAAAAGGAGGTGGTGGAACTGGAATTGCGAAGGAGTGGGAGGAGGGACGAATTTGGGGGGTAATTAGCGCTGGTGGGGTAACCATAATGGCGATTAATTAAGTGGGGGGTTAAGATGTCGCGTTTCGGAAGGCGATGGGGTTGCCAATGGGGGACACGCTCGCGGCTGACACGTGGGTCCGCCATTATAGTGACATGTGGCGGTTTGCTGGGTGCACCGTCCGTTCCTCTTTGCGCCAGTAAAGGGTGAAAATGGATCGGATAGTTTTCAATCGATCTGGACAATTTTTGAATACGGAATGTTTCGACTTAGATTTTTCTCGGATAGTCTCGGATTAGAAATGAATACGAATTATTTTTTCGAAAACGAATACGAATATGATAATGCACTATCCGTCGAATACGAATACGGAATTGGATTATCCGGTGATTACAAGTTCGGATATCCAGCCCACTAATTGTTAGCCCATAAGCCATAGCCCACTGGCCATAAGCCCATGCGGGCATGCGGCCATGTGATGTGCGCAGCTCGGCGACATGAAGGCATGAGATGTGGCTTGGCCAACAGCGAGGTGGCGAGGGAGGAAGTGGTCCTTCGGCCACGGCAAAGTGAGCACAAGGTAAAACGTCGAATGAGGAAGGAGGTGGTGGTGGCAGCTAGGCCTGAGACTCACCGAATACGACAGACTCGACAATAGTGGTGGTTCGAGGTGGACAAGTGAGAAGGCTTCAATTCCGGCGAACTACTATGGGAATCTAAAAATTAGTTGAGGGGAAAGAACATGGAGGAGGTGGAACACATTTTGACGCAGAAGACATTGAAGAAACTCATCGGAGTTGGAGATTGGTAGTGGTGGGCGACGATGGTCACGTAGAAGAAGACAACGCTCCATTTGCCCCTAGCTTCCACATCGGCTCTGGCCTCGCCTTCGCCCCCACCTCCCGCACAGCCTTCGACCTCCACCGCCATAGTCGAGCACGCCATGGCATCGGATGCGGCTAAGTGGGATGCGGAGGGGGAGTTGCGTGGTGGTGGCCGCGGCGATGCTTGGAGAAGATGGTGCGGGAAGCGGTGCTAGAGGCCAGGTAACGCACAGGGTGGCCGGAAGGCACAAGAGCGGTAGGGTGACCGAAGGAAGGGAGCCAACGGCATGGGAAAGGCGTGGTGACCTGGAGTCGGGCCCATGGTGCAAGTGGCCAAAGGCGCCATGGGGGGATTTGGCAGGTGGAGCAAGGCAAATGGGAAGATAAGAACGGCCGAACAGGGGAGAAGCTAGAAGAGGAGATAAGGAAGAGGAGAAGAAAAGAAAAAGAGAAGAGAGAATGAGCGCACATCCGATAAAATTTTCATCGCCAATATTGAACCCTAAGTCTTCAGTTAAATACCAACTTACTAAATAAAATTAAGTAGAATGTAGGCATAAATAACCATCAGGACGACCAAGGGGTCGAACTGATGGTCATCGGAAAAGTAGCAGAGAAAGCCAAGGCTCCTCCGGCCAAGACATGTCGGCTGACAAAAGCCGTTGACAAGAAGAAGGGGAGCTCAAATGCTATCATTTCTCTTGCCATCCTTCCTCCTGCTGCTCAGACTAGCCCCATCAAGAAATTATTTCCGAACGTGAGTGTCGCATATGAGATAGGGGCAGCCGTGCTAGAGCAACCGACTACTAAGATCAAGGTACCCTTCTACTACAATACTACTGAAACTCACTCAGTAGGTGCTTCTCGAGGCTTTATCAAGCAACTCAAAAAGGAAAACTAAAAATGTTTTGTATCTTTTGTGAAGGAGACTATTGCAACAGTAGAACCTGTGATTGAAAAGAAGACTGCCCTCTAGGTGGTTGAAATTGGATTCGACTATCAGGAGAAACAAGAGGGACAAGGAGCTATAACTCTTGCTCCAACCTTCGACAAGACATGGTCGAAGATGTTCTCGTACAACCAGACATGGTCAATGAAAAGAAGTTAAAGTAACTAATCTCTGAAAATGTTTCTTCTAAATTCAAGATAAAGGCTACAAAAACAAGGTTGCAAGCATAAACATAGCATTGTACCTCTGTCTTCATAAATGCTAGCTTACTTTTTACAATTTTATCTTGGCTTCTCTACTACTTAAGATGCTTCTACTGAGAAGCCCCATGTGGTTCTGCCTGCAGTCGAATATGCGGTGGAGAAGGTAGTCGAAGAAATGACCACTGCAGCGACAGACGCTACTACCAAAGTTGCAAAGACTACGACCACGAAATGGTCATAGCAACAGAAAATCAAGCACCTAAAGATGGGGAAGGAATACCTGGTCAAGAGGCTGAAGACCTTTTCGACCGTTGTGTCGAAGAGGAACACATCGAGGATGCTTCTCTTTGTTCCCAAGAAGGTACAGTCAGAGAAGGAGAAGAAGGAGAACAACCTAACTTCTTCTCTGCATTTTTTAAACCTCTATTTATAGTGGGATCTTCTACGAATCAAGTTCTGAGCTGAGTTGCACACCCCAAAGATCTTTCCAACAAAGGGAACATTTTCGATGATAAACGTCTCGAAAAGGTGTTGTGGAATAAAGTCAACGAGCTCAATCAACTTGAAGACTCCAGGCGAGTACTCACCAAGTTTGTTTGTGGGAGCATGAATGTAACTATTGAGTACTTAAAATTTTGTACCTGGTTTGTTTTGGTTTCTCACTATCCTCCTTTGTTTAGAAAGCGTTAGAAGATATGGTAATTGTGGCTGAATACCACAGACAACTCATGCTCCTACGACAAGAAAATGTCGAACTCTCTAAGAAGGCAGCGGAAGGTAAGTTACTGGCTCATGTAGTCGAACTCTGTTTTGACCACTTGACTAGGCTTTCATGTCTGTTTTTAACCTTCATAGGTCTAAGAGCGACGCAAAGTTTTTAACTGCTACGCTCGACAACAAAAAGGTCGATACACAGAGGCTAAAGAAAGAAAATGTCGACCAATCGATAACCATTATGAAGGCTAATTTTGTAACTAAAGCATAGCAGGAGAAAATAAATAGTAAATTATGAACTTAAGACTATTTATTTGGTTGTCTTTCTGGTATTCCTCTTACTCTTTTCTTTTGATAGAAAAAGAGGCTGAAGCGAGCAAGTCCCAAACTAAGATCAAAGAAAAGACCAAGGTGATTAGTTAACTTACTTGTACTAATAAAGAGACCATCCAAAGAATGAAGCTACTGGAAGAAGAGCATAAAGCTGAAGTTGATAAGCTTGATGCTCGACTAGCAGGTAAGAAAAGCTTCACCATCGACTAGTTCTGCTAACTAGTCCTATGATAAATATTTTCCTGACCATTGTTATTTTGTTTGCAAACACTGTGGTCGAAATAAAGTGTCTCTCAGAAGTCTCGACTTGTAGTCAAGAGGAAATGAAGTCGATGAAGGCAATCCTTTATGACAATATTGTACTTCTCAATAATCTACTCGGTGGGTTTGGTTCGGAGAAGATGAGTCCTTCTAAAGACACCATAACTGCTCATGCAAGTATAATCTACTACAAATGAAAACTTTAGAGAAGCATCTATTCACCCTGAAGACCGATCAGGCAAGGTCGATTCGGGATGCGGTCAAAAGCGCGGTAAGCTATGCCTTAGCACAACTCAAGGCATGTGACCAGAAACTCAACCTACACCCAATCGACCACGACTTTAGCTGCTCTGTGGAAGAAGCAACCTATCTGATCAAAGAAGTAAGGACAACTAGTTGAAAGATTGCAGAAGAGATGTAACTTGGCTCTCCTTCCTCTTCAGAATAGCATGTAAATAGGAACTTTATAAAGACTTACCTTTAGATAATGAAAGAATTTCTTTCTTTTCTAGCAATTCATCTTGTTCAGTAGTTAGTATGCGTAAGATAAAAAATAAATGAAAGAGAATGATTTTTATGACTAAGAAATAAAGTTATACTGATAACTCTATCCTAACCCCTAACATTTTACTTAGTTTATGTGGATAAACTAAGCAAATAGTACAGAGTAGAGTATGTAGAGAGCAGAGTAGTTCATCCGACCATCGTCGATTTTTATTGTCATGTGCTAGTAGCAAAAGTTAGGAACAAGTCGATGCTAGGAAGCTCCTTCTAGTGGGCAGGACCACGTGCAGAGAGGAAAGACTCCGACTAGGTGTTGTTGCCTCCTTTCGACCAGGTTAATCAAATCGAAGACATAAACAATAAGAGGATAAACACTTAGAATTTATTCTCATACATCTGTTCAATATTTTTGTAGACAACTCAATTATTTTATGCTAATAGCAAAAATCAGGAATGTTTCGTCACTAGGAAGCTCCTTCTAATGGGTAGGACCACATGCAAAGAAGAGGGACTTTGGCTAGTGGTGTTCCCTTATTTGACCAGTTAAACAAATTGGATGTGCTAGAAGTGGTCGAACAAATATAAAAGAAGCTCTACTGGACATTTGACAATAAAGATTTGAACAAACTAAAAACTTTATTGAAAGAGTAAAAAAGTTTACACGTAAAATTTATGCACTTGATCGATGTTCCAAGAGTTTGAGAGAATTTGGCCGTCCTCCATAGCAAGTCATATAGAGTCTGGTTGTGTGACTTTGACCATGGCGTAACGACCTTCCCACTTGGGGAAAAGTTTGTTCCGATTAGACTGGAATTGAATTTTTCTCAATACCAAATCACTTACAACATGGCTATGAGGTTAGACCTCACGATCATAGTACTTACACATGGATTGCTGGTAGACTGTTTGATCGGATTAAGCCTTGATTTCTTTTTTCTTCGAGCAGGTTGATGTCATCTACTTGAAGTTGCTCTTGTTGGAGTCGTTGAAGTTCTCAACTCTTGTTGATCGAATCTTTAGTTCTGGTTGAAGCATGGCTTCAGCCTTAAAAACTAGGAAATATGGAGTCTCTCCTGTCACTCGACTAGGAGTCGTGCAAATTGCCCATAATACTGAAGGAAGTTTTTGTACCCAAGCCCCTAAGAGCTTCACAAGCTGGTCAAAGACTCGAGTTTTAATTTCTTGCATTATTTGGTCATTCACTCACTCAACTGACCCAGTGCTTTGAGGATGGGCGATTGTGGCATAACAAAGTGTGGTACCCAATTCGTCACCAAATTATTAGAATTTTGCACTCAAAAATTGTTTACTATTGTCTATAATTATTTGACTTAGAACTCTAAATTAGGGCTGTAAACGAGCCGAGCTCGAGCGAGCTTGGCCTTCCAGGCTCGAGCTCGGTAGAAGCTCGAGCCGAGCTCGAGCCCAGCTCGAGTTGGGGTCCGAGCTTGGACCTGGGCTCGAGCTCAGCTCAGCCTAAGCTCGAGTAGGCTCGAGCTCGGCTCGTTGAAGCTCGAAAACAATTAAAATAATTTATTATGCACTATTTTTCAATAATAAGAAAATTTTAAGTTCGAGCTCGGCTCTAGTAAGCTCGATAACAGTCAAAATAATTCAAATACACACTAATTTTCAATAATAAGACAAGCTCGAGCTCGAGTTCGGCTCGAGTAAGCTCGGTAAGAATTAATATGTATTACTATTTAAGCTCGAATCGGGGCTCGCGAACTATTCGAGCTCGGTTCGGTGAAGCTCGCGAGCTCGAGAGCAAGCTCGAGTTCGGCTGGTTTAAAGTTCGAACCGAGCTCGAATCGAGCCTAGAACGAGCCGAACTCGAGTAGCTCACGAGCTTCGAGCTTTTTTTACAGCCCTACTCTAAATTGAGTAATCACGCTTCTCATCATGAACCTTTTCGTGGCTTCCGTTGTTATCGTTGTCACTGGTTCAGCCTCGATCCATTTTGTGAATATGTCAATAGCCACGAAGAGGAACTGAAAGCCCCCAATGCTCTTGGAAATAGTCCTAGGATGTTAAGACCCCATATCACAAAAGGCCAAGATAAAGGAATTGTTTGAAGTGTTTGAGCCGGTTGGTGTATTTGCCTGCTGTGAAACTAACATTGTACACACTTCTTAACTAACTCTTTGGCGTCATTGAGGGCTATTGGCCAATAAAAACATTGTCGAAAGGCCTTATCGACCAATGTTCTGTAGGAAGCATGCGCTCCACATATGCCCCCATGTATGTCACTAAGGAATAGTAATCCTTGTTTCTACGATATGTATTGCATAAGAAACCCCTTGAGTACTCTGTTTATAGAGTACCCCATCGTCCAAGGTATACATATTGGCCTTATAGGATAGACGATCTCCTCAAGATCAACGTCGGGTACAGAACCCTTCTAAAGATACTCGTAGATGGGTGCCATCCAAGTATCCTCGTACTCTAGGGATGTTGTCCCATTAGGAGTTGTCTCTAGTACTTTGACTAGAGACAGCTTCTAGAGTTACTCCAATGAGATTCCTGGTGGTACTTATGATTGGGAAGAAGCAATTCAAGCCAACTGGTCAGTGAGAAAATTATCCTTCCGAGGGATACACTGTAACTTGAAACCGAAAAGGTGCTTCTCAAGCTTCCAGATCACAGGCAGCCGAGCTTATGATTTGTGGAGATGAAGCTTTGTGAAGGCGATCGAGTGACGTACACAGGCAGCGCACGACATGACTTTGGCCAACCTCAGGGATTTCTCTGGAGGAAGAAAGTTTTTGGCTCGACAAAAAGAAAGGTGATAAGATCACAGCGTTCCAATTTGTAGCTTGGGTAAAGAATAGAAACTAACAGGATTCATGACACCGTGCAAACATTTCCCTGCATTAAGGGCGTGTAAAAGGAAAGAAAAGAATGATGAATTGATTGCTAGCTTAAATTAGGGTAGTTTCCAAGTAAAGATGATGGGGAGAAATGGCCCTTAGCCCATTGGAGATTTGAGCCAGTTGGTCTAGGCATAAGGTAGAAGAAAAAGAATAGTAACTATGGCCTCAAGGATAAAAGGAAGGAAAGAAAGAAGAAAGCTAAAAAAGAAAGGAAGAAAGAAGTGTGGTGGCTGGTGTTGTTCGGTTGGGGATTAAGCGAGACACACAAGGGTCAGCAGAGGGATGGATTTCCCCAAAGGAATTTTCTTTTTATTCATATTAAGATTTAATTAAGTTAAGAAAAATCCAAATAAAATCTCAAAATTTTTAAATAATTAATTTGAAATTAATTTTTTTTAAAGAAAGTGAATTTTTGGGATGTTACATTTTCTGAAGCAACTCTGAACACACACTTCTTGGGATTGAGTTTCAAGTGGTGCTTTCTAAGGTTGTCGAATTTGCTTGGACGAAAAGCCTGCTATGATCCCATAAAATGAGTACCGCACATGCTTTATTCTGGCACAAGGAACTTTCATCTCATCTAGAGCACCTGCAAACAAGATATCTAAAGAACTTCCACCATCGATCAACACTCGATTTACTCAACAGTTGTTGATTGTATGCTCAACCATGATCGAAAACCGGCCGGGTTGAGTTGAAGGGCCTACAGTCGATTTTCTCAAAAGAGATAGTAACTTCTGACTACTTCGGAAGATAATTGACAAGGAGAGGGTCAATGAAGTTTACCACACATTGGAGTTTACCTCATGCTTGATAGCTTCATATTGTTGTTTTGCCTCGTATGATGAAGATACTCCGTATATGTGCTCAACAGTGTTCTTTGGATCCTAAAACAGCATTTCATCGTCATCTTCCGATTGCTTCTGGACTCTCATTTGCCCTGACTCTTCGAGTGTACAGAACGGCCCATGGCCGGAGTAGTAATCCTCAAGTTTTTATCATAAAACTCGGCAATTACGAAAGTCGTGCCCTTCCCTCTTGTGGAAAGGGCACCACCTAGGCTTATTGTCTTTCCATACGAGTGCTTTGCCTTTGCCCTGATCAAAGTATTGCTTGGGATTCCGTGGCTCTTTATCACCTATAACCAAGACTTTCTTCGAAGTTTCGGTGTGAGGCTTCTGATCTTTGGCCTTATTCTTAGATTTCCTGGCCTTCTTCCTCCTCTTAATGCCTTCACCTTCCTCTTTGAAACTACGATTGACCTGACCAATGGTTTTACTCCATTCAACTGCTTCAGCAGCAGTCGTGTAATGGTTAGCCATCTCAAAGAGCTCGGCGACAATGGTCGGAAGATGCAAGGCATTGTCCTATATGAACCTCCTATTGCAAACACCCTTCTTGAATGCTCTGATGACAGAAGCATCAGAAATCTCTGGAATTGAATTATAACCTGACTAAAGCGTCTGATGAATTGTCACAGGATCTCATCGCTGTTATGTCGCATTTGGTGCAGGTCATCCTCTTTTCCAGGGTGATGGTATGTGCCCTAGAAATTGGCCAACAGAAAGTCACAGACATGCTGCCACGAATGGATTGACTCGGATGGTTGATTGAGCAACCACAATCGAGCAGATCCCTTGAGCGCAGTCGGTAGGTAGTTCACCATAACGTGCTCTCCACCTCTTGCCGTTTGAACCGTGGCTGTGTAAATCTAAAGGAACTTGATGGAATTTTGGGACCCATCAAAATTTTCTAGGTTTACTGGTCGAAACTGCGGTGGCCAACGCACTGCTCGGAGTTCAAGTGTGAACTTATTGTATCCCAGGAAGGGGAATTCTAGGTTATAACTATCTTCGGTTGGATCAGTACTCTGCAAAGGGATGGGCGAACTCGCAGGGAGCCCACCCACTCTCTTTGCAGGTTCCACTAGAGAGTTACGACCACCAGTTAATGACGAATTCCTGGAATTATAGATTTCAAGGCTCGCTGAAACTGCTTGAGCAGTCGTCGGGGGACTCGACCACTTGGGGCAGACCCATTGTCGTGTTGCGAGTCATGTTCATGGTCAGATTGAGCCTTGCCATCTGGGGAAACTGGTTCCTCCTATCGGCGTACTGCTGTGGGGGATAAGGATCTCTCCTCAGTCTTTTTGGTGGTGCTGTCTCCGAGATCTCAGGATGGATCCCTAGAGATATCCTCACTGTTAGAGGATAGCATCGTCTGCTCAAAGTCGTAGTAGGCATCCATGTCGATATCCACGTAGTCGGCCAAGTCAAACCAGTTCTCCTCGTTTCACTCTCCTACCATGAGGATATCGGAAGAAAGAGAAACTTACCAACGAGGAAATAACCGGAGTCTTGGAAGAATCTCCCCACGGAAGGTGCCAACTATCGATGTTTTAATATCGATCTTATGTATGATTTGTTTGGATTCGGGGAAACTCTAGAAGACTCGGTGATCATGCAGAGTAGAGACACGTGAATTTTTATATAGGTTTGGACCTTCTCCTGGGAGAATAATAACCTTACGTCCTGTGTGGCTATTGCTCAAAGAAAGGATTACAACTGAGAATAATGCAAAAAATCCTTTCGCTATCTCTAACTTGATCTGGTTCGGATGCGATCTCCTCCCTCTCTCTCCGACGTTAACCTCAACGCTTCAGACGATAGCCGTCCAATGATAGTTACTATCAAAGAGACGTAGTGGCTAGTTTATCATGCAGCGGTTGTTGTCAAAGAGAGATCATGTGCATTTATTAGGGATAAATGCACGTTCTAGCTATCTTGTCAGACGACTCTACGATGTAGCAAGATGTCGTTAGACAAGTCGATTAGAGATAGACTAGTTACAGGAAGATCTACAACCACAGAGTGGTCGTAGAATAACTTACAACCATGTGCTCGTAGATGGACTTACGAGTATGTGGTCGTATAAGAGCTTACGACTACGTGGTCGTAGAAAGATTTGCAACCACTTTATGAAATTTCTCTCTTATCAATAAGGGGTATACTCGGAGAATACAATAACGTAATAATATGAGGATTACTCTATCCTCGTTAAAAATTATCAGCTATAGCTTAAAAGAATAAAGCCGTTATTCTTACAACTATGTCTGGCATTTGTCTGATCTGGGTGAGAATAATTGAACGCTGTGGATCTAAGGCCTGGAACGCTAAAATTCCCAGCTAAGGAAGAATTCACTTTCACTTAAATGCGGTGCTTTCTATGGCACACTCAAATGAGAATCTTGCAAATATGTTTTGAGTGAGTTTTGCCAAATAAGTGCAAAATTAATTTTAGTGACAACCGAATTACAGCAATAGTGTATATTCCGTTATCGACACACAATACGACTCATGGCACATAGACCGACCCATGCAACTTGTAGATAAGCCAACACGCAACTTTTTGCATGCATACACATTTAGGGTGTGTTGGGAATGCAGGAATTTTCACATGAAACAGTGTAATTTCCAAAGAAATCCAATGGAATTCATATGTTCGAAATGAAACCTTAAATCATCAGGAACACAGACGCTTCCTCTTGGATCTATAGCTTTTGATTGTATTTGTTCTGTGAAAAAATCATTAATCCTTCATGATATACAACATAACTTCCCATGAATCAAAGCCAGTTTTGACACTGCTTTGTACCATATTTACAAAAATAACAGTATGCGAGATGTATTGACAAAAATATCAGTTTTGTCGTTGGCGGGCTGGGCGGCAGCGCTCGCGAGGCGACGCGTGGCGTTGTCGCCTAGCCACCAGGCGGTAGGCCGCTTATCACCTGGCCACCAGGCGGCAGGCAAGCTTGTCGCCAGCCCCCTAGGCGGCAGGTAATTAGACCGGCTAATTAGCCGGCCTAATTTTTTCCCCGATTTAGTATTTATTTGGATTTTTAAATATACCAAATGTGCTCAACAAATTACAAAACTTTATGTACAGCCTTCAGACGCAATGTTTCTCGCATTGTAATTTTTGGGGAATTTTATCCACAACGAATGTTCCTAAAAAATTCATAGAATTTTGATAATTTTATAAGTTTTTACATATAGCAAATGAGCTCCAAAAATTACGAAATTTTATGTGAAGCCTCCTGATGCAGTAATAGTTATTATGTAATTTTTTAGGAATTTTATGCAGTCCAAATTAGCCAGGTTAAGTTAATATCAATTTAACCAATAGTAGTACTAGACTAGTAGTAGGAGGAATAGTAGGAGGAACTGTTAGCTTAGAAGCCTGTCGCCAGCCCCCCAGGCATACGATGTCATCATGGAGCAATGTCTGTACGACGTCCAGACGTACGATGAGTACATGGCATGGTACGTACCGTGGTCACATAGTAGACTGACCATTCCTCCACCAGATTGCCCCGAGCACATCACGTACAAGGAACATCTGGACCGCTCCATTGATCCCCACAGTGCTTCGCGGCGGCATGGCAGCATAAGATAGTTCAAATATCTTATCATTCCATTCAATAAATTCATACTGCTCGTTACTGAACCTGTTTCATATGTCACTTCAGTTGGAGCGGGCACAGCGCGTCGGAGGCCGCCATCAGTAGTTCAGAGACGCCACCAACCCTGCAGAAGACTATAAAGTTCATCCTAAAGCAGGCCAAAAAAATAGTGCACAACCTTACCTGCGGCCGTTCCTCGGATCACAGTGCGCACATAAGCCACCCAGTGGGGGCACCATGCTCACCCGTCAGGTCATCGTGACCTAGCGAGTTCGGCCGGCCATCACAATCTATTGAGTCTGCATGGCATCGTAGTACTAGCCACCGATCATCTGTGCACCGTACCGATGAGGAGGTAACTTATGTACGATTCTACATGTTTTTTCCTATTACGCCTGGCATTCCACTAACATCATGGCATTCTCCCGCCGCAGGTTCGTCATCGCGATGTATCCCTTTTGCCGTCCGCACCACCTGCACAGACTACCGCTCTCCATCGTTCATCTTCGCTGCACATTCGGGAGGTATGAGATTCGCATTGTACATCCGAAATATTTGTTGTGAATAATTTTGTTTTGTCTTGCAGCCTCCAATTCAACATGGGAGTGCCGACGAGTACACTGATGATGACACGGGCCTCCTAGATGCTTCTAGAGAGCAGTACATGGCACTAGGGTTTGCATCGTACGCAGGGCAAGGCTCAGCATTCTCGGCATACCCAGGGTTTGGACACTTCGGTGGGTAAAGCTCCTCCGGCTTCGCTCCCATGTCATACGGTTAGGGCGAGAGCTTGTCCACACCACAAGGGGGATTTCTAGAGTCCTTCATACATGATATTATTGCGGGCGGTTCACAGTTCGGCACATCTCAACTGGATGACTTCAACCCTTACCGGAGCCAGCGTACTGTATCTTAGCCTACTGGACCACCACCGGCCGCTGAGCAGAGAGAACGGTCTCTATACCTCCTTCGACCCGATACGCAACCTCCGGACCGTCTAACGTACTCAACGAGACATGCTCGTGCGCGACGGAAGACAAGACCATGTACGGGCAGACAAGCACGGCGAGAAGATAGTAGTGGCTCAGAAGAGTGAGCCATATCACATCCGTGATGCATTTTGTAGTACTTTCATTACACAAATTCATAATGTATCAAATTATAAAACAGTGAAATATTTGTTAAATTCATGGTTAATTTAATCTGAGCAAATGTAGCTAATTCGGATCACATAAAATTTTCAAAAAAATTACATAATAACTATTACTACATCGGGAGGCTTCACATAAAATTTCATAATTTTTGGAGCTCGTTTGCTATATGTAAAAACTTATAAATATATCAAAATTGCATGAATTTTTGAGGAGCACTCGTCATGGGTAAAATTCTCCAAAAATTACACTACGAAGAACGTTGTGTCCGAAGGCTGTACATAAATTTTATAATTTTTTGAGCTCATTTGATATATTTAAAAATTCAAACAAATACTAAACTGGAAAAAATTTGGTAGGTAATTAGGCCGGCTAATTAGCTGGCCTAATTACCTGCCGCTTGGGGCTGGTACTAGGCTTGCCTGCAGCTTGGTGGCTGGGTGACAGGCACCTGCCGTCGGCGACAGTGCCATGCGTCGCCTCGCGGGCGCTGCTGCTCGCTCCGCCGACAACAAAAATGACATTTTTGTCAATACGTCGCGCATACTGTTATTTCTGTAAATACGATGCCAGACATTGCTAAAACTGGCTTTGATTCGACTCCACGTGGTATTCACTTGATGGTAACTCCCCATGACTCCATGCAGTTGGTAAGGGCCTGTTTGGAAGAGCTTCACCAGCTCCAGATCCATGAAAAACAGCTTCACTCCGCGAAATTTTACCCAAACACTCCAGCTCCGCGAAATCTGGATCCACCAAAATTCTGGATCTGAGGGCCAGATCCACGGATTTCATAGAGCTTCTCAAGGGGTGCTCCACCGTGGAGTTGGGTGGTAATTACCCACCAATGCCACTGGTTACACACCCCATCCCACCAAAAGTGGCTATTCCCACCAAAACCTCAATTTCGTGGATCTGGAGCTGCTGTACAAGCCAAACACTCCATGGTGGGATCCCAGATCCACGATGGAGTTGCTGCTCCAGATCCACGTTTTCAGTGGTGGAGCTCTCCCAAATAGGCCCTTAATCAAGATGTTTCTCATGTTAATAATGAGGTTGTTGATGAGTAACCACTCCTTGACCTTCAATGGGATGCTTGGACACCTCAACAACATAATCAGGGAGGTTGGGATCATTTAATGATGCATGTGGGGGTGGAGCAACAGGAGTTGACGTTGGTTTCTTCGGCACTCAATTCAGGTGATTCCTCGTCGGGATCAGTAGTGGAGGTGGTCCTACCTCCTCATGTGGTTTCTAACCCTATTCCATGTCAGTTTTTGTCACTCCCCCAGCCCAAAATAGTACCCAGGTTTGCCCTTTCGATCAAACAGCCTTGGTGGATTTGAGCTGGAATTGTCCTACTCTTTTTGATCAAGCACAAGTTCAGATGGTGATCTTATCTCTGTTTGAAATTGTAAGGCCAAGATTAGCACGGTTTCCTTTTTCTCTACAAAGCTAGCTAATAGCACCTCTTCAAGTAACCACTGGTTTCACTGGGTTCAAACCTAAGAGAACATGACACATTGCTTTTGATTCAGAGGTATGGACTACTCTCTCTAGTCATCTGATTTTGGAGCTTGAAGGGGGCTGTGATTCCTTTGAGGTGATTCTAATGAAAAAGACAGCAAAAGGCTGCAGTTTGGAGATTCCACCTTTCCAGCATTGGAGTCAGCATCACTTTCTGTGATTGTGGGACAATCCTTTTCGGTAGTTTGTATTGAAGAATTAGAGAGTGAGGTGGTGAAGACGCCTTGACTAAAATCCAACTGCCATCATTGCCTCTGAAGCCCAAGCGAAGCCGAAAAGTTCACATGCCCATTTCAGTCAAGGAACTGCGTAGGAGTCCTCAGCTTAATGGGCCTTCAGAAAGGTTTTAGCATGTCTACTGCAGATCACTGGTACAATGATATCTCCCCCTAACAAGAATTCTGGTACAAAGGCAATTACTTTTTCTCAACTTCAGGAGCAGGCTAGAACTGAAGCTCAATCTTCGTCCTGGTTTGATGTACAGGATAAGTTGTCGATTTGATTGATGCAATCGTGGGGTGACAAGCATTGTAAAGTCCCTCCTGTGGGGCTGACTGAAGATTGTTTCCATGCCCCTCAATCAAAGAATGATGATGTGCAGCAGAAGGACATGGAATGATTGGTGAAGGGATTGTTGGCTAGCTCTTCTTTTGTTCCTGATCTGGTTCTTTTCCAGATTTCTTCAACTTTGGTGTGGGATCTTCTTTGTCTTGGTTCTTATCAGTTGATCTTTTGCTTTGGGTGACAGTTTTTGTCATACTTGCTATAGTATTTTTTGGCTGGAACTCCCTATTTGGGTTGGACTTAGTTATGCTTTGCATAGTTGTCCTTATGTTACTTTCTATGCACAAACATGAATTTGGGCAATCAATTTAAGCGTTGGAATATTTTGTGTTGGAATGTTTGGGGAATTAATTCGCCTGACAAATGGAGATCACTTAGGAACAAAATCAAAGAAAGTGGTTGTTCTATAATCTATCTTCAGGAAACCAAACGGGATAGTTCTGATCATTCTTATATACGACAATTTGCCCCCAAATGTTTTGATAAATTCAGCTACTATCATTCTGTGGGTGTGTTTGGTGGCCTCATGGTGCTCTGGAATAGCTCAATTTTTGCAGGCACTGTTGTTTTCAACTTCTCTTTTGCTCAGATCATCCACTTCCAATATATCATTAATTCCAAAATTAGACTCTCATAAATGTTTTATGGCCCTCGTACTGGGGAGAGGTGGTCGGAACGACATGGTTCATGGTGACGAATCTCCAGAGTGACTCATTGAGCAAACCAAATAATAGAATATGTAGAAGAGGTGGAGGTGATGGTGCAGTACCAAAGAATTGAAGAATGGTTCACCGGAGGTGACGATTCGACCACAGAAGTTGAAAACGGCTGGTGACGAAGAACGTTCGATTCCCGATGATTGGCTATGAGAAAAATTAAATAAAAATGGTGGATGGGTTACTTGGATGCTAAGATAGTAGATGACGTGAGAAAAAGTTGAAAATCTTCACCAGAATGATGAATGCCCAAATCGACTATGATAGCCGACGTTCAAGAAAATATGAAATTCGTTGTCATCGGAGCTCCGAAGGTTATAAGATTTTGAGGGAATGAAAAGGGGTAGAAGAGGTGTTGGTGTGCCAATTTATAGCCTCTCTCATGATTCGAATCACCGTGAATGCGAGAAATTCTAGGCGACGATTTTCAGTTTCAGAAACTAATGGATAAAATGGCAATGAACGCACTAATGAAATGTGGTAATGGAAGCATTGACTTCGGGGATGAATGCGCGGTGTTGATGGGCTCGTATTGCTTCAAATGGATTTGAATTCGGATGCTCGAGTGGAAAGATATGGCAAAAAGAATGGAGACTGATTTTTGTGTTGGTTTTCTTTTCAAACGAACACAGACGGAGATTGAAGATGGATGAACAGTGTTCGAGTGCACTGTAACATGAAGAGTACCTGAGAGGAGAGAGAAATAAAGAAATGAGAGGAAAGTAAAAGAAAAGAAAAGAATAGGTCAAGAAAAATTATATTGGACCCAGAAAAATAAAACAGACATTTTTCTAGAGATTCGGATTTTTGGAGATTTGAATTTGAATTTTCAAAATTTGAATTGAAATTTGGAATTTTAGGTTGGAATTGGAATTTGATATTTTCTTCCAATATTACCAATAATCCACATATAATACAAATAAATCCCAAAAATTTTAAATAATTTGAAATTAGTTTTTTTTTCTAAAGACAACGAATTTTGGGATGTTACATACCCACTCCACTCCTCTCGCTCCCGTCACACACACACGTATCTTTCTCTCACTTTTTGCACTACTCGCCCTTTCTTCTAAAAGCCATTTTTTAGTCACTACTATTTATTTTCAATCAAAAGCAATAAACCAAAGCCAAAAGTCATTAGCAAAAATCAATACGAATCCCCTACAAGCTGAAACTCAAATGAGCTACGGCCAATACGAACATCCCCTACAATAAAGTTGGAACTCAAATGAGCTGCAGTGGCTTTGTTCTTGATATTTGTCTTGTCCTCGGGGACTGAGCTTAGCTCGGTTGGCCGAGGTTGCCAATGGGCAACTCGGACACCTAGGCTCGAGCCCACATGATGCCCTATTTTTTGGGGGTTACTATTTATGAACAGTGCCCTCTAAGTACACGCGCACATGGGTGTTTCTAGTGGTCAAAGCGCACGCCCGCGCTCCATGAGACTCCTGGATCTCTGTCTTGCTTCAAGCATGTGCATCAGACGCACCCACGTGGGCGTGTGTGAGTGTGTGTGGTGTCGTGTGTGTGCGTACGTGAGTGCGTCCTTGTTGTACTCGCTTTAAAAAATATTTGTCTTGTCCTCTTCTCTCAATCTACCCTCTATCATCCCCTAGGCCAAAATCCCTTTGTTGGATCGAAATTGGCGACAGAGGGGGGGTGAATGTCGACTTTAAAACTTATCCCCCCAAAGAGTATCCACAAAAATCTTCTCTCCAATAGACATCAAATCTATGAAGAGAAAGACTTGTGTTCTCTGGATAAGCCTACTGGTCGAAAGAGAAATATGCAGAGGAGAACTCAAAGGAACGAGACAGAAAATAGGCCAAAAAGAATCAGCATCAAAAAATCACAGAGCTACTGGGGGCGGTCAGACTGTAGGTGTCTGGGCGGTCAGACCGCGGCATCAAGGCCGGTCTGACCGGTGGGTTAAGGCCGGTCTGACCGCCGGTTTAAACCCGGTTAGATTGCCACCTACTAACCGATCTGACCGCCCGACGAATTCCAGGGCAGGCAGACAGCAGACAAAGACTATGATTTTTCTTAAACTTGCAGATTTAGAGAAATTGCAGAAAATATTCTCTTCCCTTCAGGTAGAAAGCACAAGAACACAAACTAAATACCATTTGGCACACTGGAAACCAAATATTTCACTAGGAGGACAAGAAATTCAGATTTGGGACAAAAACCTGAAAACCTACAGAGACAGCACCAAAATTCAAATTCCTCAACAATCCCAAGTCCTTTGATCCTGAGTTTTTGCAAGAACATTAGCAATGAACTTAGTACTCTAAAACTCAAATATCAGCCCAACCAAGGAAGGGAATCAACAAGGGGCAAGAATCCATTGGGAGAAAACCCTAGAAATGAAGAACAGAGGAGTTGACAAAAGAGAATCTTTGATTCATTCAATTTGCTCTCGGGAAAAATCAATCAAATGATCTTGAGACTTATCCCCATCATTGAGCAACCCATTTTGCTACTCCTTAGCAATAAACAACACAAAAACGAAAAATTAAGAAATCAGCCAGAGAGAAGAACGAAGAACAAAACCAACAGAGAGAGCTCAAGAACTCAAATGGCTTCTTAAAAGATTCATTCCCATGAACATAGGGATCACGAAGGAATCCCCATACATGATTGATACAAGAGGAATGATTACATGGGCATCAACTCATCTTCTCCCTCACTGAAACTTAAGCAACTCAAGAACACACACAAGAGGAATATGAGCAACAGAGGAGCTACGAGAGACAATCCTCTGCCATCTCACAACCACTCTCAACAACTAAAGCCTCAAAGCAAAACAACATTCCCAAAGGCCATTTTGACTAAAAGCAAAACCCTAAAAGCCATGCCCTTCACACTCAAGGCCTACATGCACCTAGACACACCTCTCCTATTTATAGCCTTCACTTAACAGGTTTCTCCCTCGCTTTACCCGCTAATCAAAGACCCAAACCGCTTCCTCATGCAGCTTTGCGCTTTTACCGAAACGCCCCTCCTGCACCTTCCGGGAAACTTCCGCATTCCTTGTTGTCCAAGCCTCGCAACCACCTCGAGTCCTCGCCGTCTTCGGCATACCTCGACCGTTCTGACCTCGGCACCACCTGCGCCTAGTCCGGTCATCCGTGCCTCGCCACGACTCCGCCTCGACTTCCTGCAGCCATCACAGATAAGAAACACATCACATAGCACCGCTCGACACAAATAATCACAATTAGCATCAATTAATCATACTCAAGCATAAAATGGCTCAAAAGCTCAAACGGAAAGAAGAATTCACCTCAAATCCGACTAACCAACCCCGACTGAGCCAAATGCCATCATGTCACGAAACGCACGAACCAAACTCAATCTTTCCAAAATACTTGTCAATTGCTCATCACAAACATGGGGTCATAACCACATGGTCTATCACCCTCCTTACCCAGTCTCCACCATTTCATCCTCTAGGCCAGCCAAGGCTACCAGCCCTTAGGCAAAGCCTTTTAACATAATATTTAGAGTTTTCAAAATAAAAATGTTTACGAATCACATTGTTTTTATAAAATGGTGGATTTATTACAACTATTTGTTTTAGTATAAAGAGACTTATTTTTGATGTGGGAGTTTTTTTTATAGAGGATTATAATAATTTACAGGTGATCGCAACTAACCAAAGCCATTGTCGCCTTGTCCTCCTTCCTGGCATATGGCCCCACCCTCCTCTGCTTCACCCCATAACTTGTCCTCACCGTGATTACCCACCCCCTTTCCCACTTTTTAGCTCTACCTTTTGCCAAGCTTCCACTGCCAGCTATCATGATCGTGCCTTGCCAGTCCTCCTTTTTCCTGCTTCACTATGATGATTGTCCATGGTTGGTGCTCATCGGTAGCCTTGGGAACTAGGGTCAAAGGGCATGGGGAATTAGACTTGGAAAATCCAAATTCAATTGAACAAACTTGTACTTTTAGCCTCTTAATGGATGCATTCTTTTTGGTTACGGTTAGTGATTTTTGGTCCTAGCGCGAGGGCTTGTGTGAATGAACCGAATGCTGATAAGCCGATAAACCACTTCAAAAAGGCTGTCCCAATAAGACACTTCAAAACAGCGATGAAAAATCATTCCATTTTTTATTTAAAGAAAAATTATAAGCCATAAAGTATCTCTACTACTTAAAAGTACGAGTTGGTGGTAGACCATCCATTCTCCACTGGCCTTCCCCTCATTTTCCTTGCGCCGACATGTGGGCCTGGAGTCTCAGCATGGAAAATGCTTGCGTTGTCCCTTCCAAAGCTAGGCGTCCTCCCAAATCGTCTCCTCCATTGCCAACTCCCAACAACATTAGTCTTCATCGCCTCGGCTGCATCCATGCTGCCCCCGCTCCTCCCCTTTCATCCTGTAAGGCATCGACGCCCGGTCGCCACCCGATCTTCTACTCCACCTCATCCCTAGCCCTAGCCGCAACCCATCGTGCCTCCGACCCTTCCCCCACCGCATCAACACCACACGGTATGCCCCTTGCAATGCCGGTGCTTGGCCAAATCTGGTTAGCCTCATTTTGCTCCACTCGTCCCATGCCACCGATTGCTCCGCTCGTCTGCCCCTAATCTTGTACTCCACCTCATCCCTAGCCCTGGCTGTAGCCCATCGTGCATCTGACCCCTCCCCCACCAGAGCCGCATCAATGTTGCATGCTATGCCCCTGCAACGTCGGCGCTTGGACGGATCTGGTCAGCCTCATTCTGCTCCGCTCGTCCCATGCCACCGATTGTTCCTCTCGTCCGCCCCGATCTTTTACTCCACCTCATCCCCAGCCCTAGCCGCAGCCCACCGTTCCTCCGAGCCCTTTTCCGCCGTAGCCGCATCAACGCCGCTCGCTACGCCCCTTGCAACGCTATCGCTTGGTCAGATCTAGTCAAGATCCACCACGTCGCCTCGCAGCGCTACCCCCACTTCCAAGTCGCCTCCCACCTGTGTGCTCTGACCCCTCCCCGCCACAGCCGCATCAACCACGCACACTACGCCTCCTGCAATGCCACCGCTCTCGAGATGTTGTCTGTGTCGGTGACATATGGGTGGTCCAATTGACAATGGCTGGGCTTTCACACTCCTTCACCGGCATGACGGCAGGACCAAGGGCATAGCAATACCCGACCATGGCAACAGAAGTGCAGCATGGGTTGTGCTGTAGAGTAGCTGCAGCCTCAGCATTTGCAAATTGAGGAGTTATGTCACCGATTATGGTGTAAGACTCGACAGTTGCAGATGCGTACATGTTTGAATGGCAGTTGCATTGTGGTAACATGCTTCCCTATTTAATCCTCTCGTTCTCCTTCTTAGGTTCTTCTCGATCTCCCATCTCTTCTTGCATGCTACTATTTCTTCCTCATATTGCAATATCTCCGGTGCTCGAATCTCTAATGTGAACAAGGATTCAAAGGGATCATCTCCTATTTCATTTCTTTTCTACGACAGAGGCACTGTGAGTAGCACCGCATTATTAATTCACTTTGTTACACTCCATGGTCAATTCTCCCTGTGAATCAAGGTTCAAGTTCATTTACTCTTAGTGATAATATTTTTCTCTAAAATGGTTTTGAACTTCCAATGAAATGGTTTGTCATCAGTTGCTAATGTGGTATTCTATTTGATGCAGTTGCTAATGTTGGTCATTCTTATATTGAAGTATGTATTGTGCGTGATTTTAGAACACAAACAATGATAAATGAAATGTTCTTCATAAGTTTTATGGTAATTTGATTTGAATGACTTGATGATCGCTATTTCACTAGTTTTTGTGTTCTCGCTTCATTCTGCGGCCATTTGTCTGCTAAGATGCTTAGGTACTTCTCTCCTATTCATTTACCTCTGTTATGGTCAGTTAGAACTCTGAGCTATCACATCTACATCAATGCATATTTCCCTTTGTACCTGTATTCACCAAGGAGGCATGCTGTTAACTATGCCCGTCTTCTCTTTTGCTAATGTAGACATTTCACTTAGAGGGAGTAGGATTCCCGATTAAATGATTTTCCCTCACATTTTTGGGGGGTTTTACTTTTACCTTCTGCTGGGATAGCTCTTATGGAACTGCTCTATAGGCTTGTTCCTTCTATTTTCCCCTCACTTTAAGTCTTGCTTCTTTACTAGGGATAGATATTCATGTGTGCATGATATATTTGCATGGATGAACATGGATTTTACATCTTCAGAAATTGTTTCATATCTGACTGTGCATGCTGTTGTAGATAAGTGAGCCAGAGCAGTGTCTTCTGTTAAAAAGAAGTTGATGGTCTACTTCTATGGAACTAAATAGATGTCTGTGCTATTTTGACTGAACTATTAAATTGTTGAGTCTATATGAGCCATCTAGTAAATTAATCTTAACCTCATATATTTGGCTTTGACCAATTTGAAAGTTGAATGGAGTTTACAACACTATTGCCTAATATCTAATATACTAGGGTTCATTCCTTCCAAAACCGAAAATAGCAATAAGGATCAAGTCTTGTTTAAAGCACCAAAAGAGCAAGAAAAACAGTCCACTACACATATCATACCACAATTTTGATGAGCACAGCTTAATGTTTCCTTTTTACATAAAAAATCTTGTATTGACAGTAAAAGTACCGAACCCAATGTTTTAGTAGCTTTTATTGTTTAATGAGGTGATATGTTTCTGTTGTTCCATTATGTGTAATAATCAGATCTGGCATTGTGTTTGTTATTTCTGATCTGAGTCTCTAAGATAAACCAGTACTAGGAGCTTGGATTGATTATAGTTCCTACCAAGAAGCTTTGTGATTAAGTAGTAAACTACTTAATAGCATAGTTTGTTTGTTTCTAATCAGTAAACCAATCTTTGAATTATGAACACGTACCAAACAGGATTACATTATGATCCTGCACTTGAGTAAGAACCTAAAGTTCATTTCTGGTTACCCTTTGGTAAAAAAAAATAAATCAATGTGGTGGCACCTAAAAAGCTAGTTATGTTTCTTCATTTTTTGTTATCCTTTGGTAAAATAAATAAATAAATCAATGTGGTGGCACCTAAAGAGCTGGTTATGTTTCTATGAACAGGACAGTTAGTTCAAACAAGATATTTATCGCATGTGTATTGTTGTGACTCCAAATTATGATATTTGTCTTGAAGATGAACAGTAACATATAATGAATCTAACTCGAATATAATCTCTTTGAAAACTTAGCTACTTCTATCTTGTGGAGATCTACAGGTTCCACTAAGGGAAAGCCCAAGATAGAAATGTATGAAAAACTATTGTTTACACAAATCATGGTATTTGTGAAGCACTCGTTAGAGGAATCTGCGCATATGAATACCATTTCCATGTTTAGATAGATCAGCTATAGTCATCACTATAAAATATGTTCTTTTATATGTTCACTGTCCATAAATCTATATTGCTCTACTTATTTCTGATTAGTTAGTTATTTTATACTCATTATAGTTTGGCATATTGATTTTAGTTTCTTTTGCTTCTCTTGTGAAAAGTCACATGCCCTTTCCTTTTCTATATTTTATTATTTGGTCTTCTCATTTGTTTCCTAGGATACAACAGCTCTTACCACATATTTTATTTTATTCTTTTGCTTCTCACATGGTTTTATATCTAATATTGTGACAGCTTGCTTATTTTATTGTTATATCTTTTAGCTTGCAGTTTTATAGAGATGTTTGTCTGAAGTTCATGATATATAGAAGGACTAAACTAGGTATTATAGCCCAAGCATAATTGCGCATAGAAAATTTTTTAGGGCTTTAACTACACTAGGTGACCTTCAATCTGCATATCATATATTGCAACACATGGTAGTCCTTGCTGGACAAAGTAGTGAAAGCAATGACCATCTATCAATCATCAAGATTAGACATTCCTGCACCTGCTTTAAACAAATTAGAAGATTTCAAACTTTTATTGGACTGTGACCTACCATCATCGTATCAAGGAAAGGTGGGAACCGGAGAATATTTGATTGATGCTCAACCTGAGATGTTCCAGGTGGAAAATCAGTCATCGAAACATGAGCAATTAAAGGATGATGTGGAATTCATTTCTGCTGGTCTGTTCTGCATTCCAATTTCACAAACCACCCACTATAAGCTCAATCACAATGAGATATATAAATAAAACTTATTTACTATTAGTCTTGTTCCAGGCGACAATCTCACTGACAAGTTTGAACTAGACAGTGGAAGGATGACAAAGACATTGAGATTTGCACCAATTGCAATAAGGAATTTTTTGCGACGGTCTTCCAATGATATTATACATGCGTGTGTGCAACTTAAGAACTGCTAGTTAGCTGAGCAGTTATTTCTCGAGGTAACAAATATATACGGTTTTGTTGGCTATTCTATATTATGGCTATGTAGTCTCAATGTTGAACTTTACCTTAAGTATGTATCTTATTGCATTAAATTTTTTAAATTTCTTTCTTCTGGATGGTTGAAGTATGATAATATTCCATTTGCTTGCTGCTTTGTTTCATCTCTTGTACCTATTTGATCTTAGCATAGGAGCAGCACCATCTTAGCATTGTGTGCCATTCTTTAATTTCTAGCCATTTATCTCTAGATATTCTACTTGCAAAAGATTTGAGTATTTTAGAATTTCATTTTGAGAAATACAATTGAAAATTTGACATCAGTCTAAATTTTGAGACCAAGTGCTATGATGGGTACGAGGTTGGACATTCAATGCTAGAATGCAATGCATGCTGGTTAGCTAGATAATATCAAGGTGAGGATTGTCAATGACGCTCGACAAGAAACTACAAAGTGATGGCAGAGGCATTTCAATGACCTGACAACGATGCTGATTTTATGTTGCTTTTGGGATTTTACAACATGTAATAATTTTATGACCTTATATGTGTGAAAGAACAATTATATTTATTATATGGTCTATGACCATATTTTATCTTTTTTAGAATTTCATTGCAACATAGATATCTTATTAGTAAATTGAAAAGAACGGACCAATATCTCTACTTTTCAATTCCAAGTACATATGGAAACCGGTAAACCCTCTCTAAAACAAGGTACAACCGTATAGGGGTAAAATCATAAATAACTAAATACTACAAACATTAAACACGGCGCAGTCGACTCCAGGGCCAATGTTGAAAGAAAGCAACAAAACAAAGCCCATCGCGAAACAGCGATATTACTAGGGGTGGAAACGGATCGGATACGGTCGAATAGTCTCAAATACGAATACGAATCCATATTTTTCAAACGAATACGGATACGAATTCGGATATTCTTAAATACGGTTACGAATATTCTCGAATACGAATACGGATATTTTCGAATACGGATTTTCTCGGATACGAATATCGGATAAAACGGATTCCTAGCGGTTTTAACGATTTTTCACCAGTTTTTGACCGGTTACCGGTTTTAAACCGCCTAAATTCAAATTTTGAATCACAAAATTTGTACGATTTTTTCATAAGTTCTAGAAACGGATCGAATACGAATCGAATAGTCTCGAATACGAATACGGATACGAATATTCTCGAATACGAATGCGAATACGAATACTCTCGAATACGGATACGAATATTCTCGAATACGAATACGAATATTTTCGAATACGGATTTTGGCTTACCATATTTGTGTTTTCTCGGATACGAATATCGGATAAAACGAATTATCCGTTACCGTTTTCCACCCCTAGATATTACCATCTTCTCTCCAACTTTTTTTTAAGCTCCACATCTAGCTCGCCTCCCGGTTTCCGCTCCCACTACTGCCCCTCGCCATCTGCTGTTTCCATTATATGAACCATCTCCATGGGGGGCCTGTCCAGCTCGAAATAGCCCGGCCCAAGAACCGCCGGTTTGTGCTGAGCCGCGGGTGGTGGGGGCCGGCCGGCTGATGCGGCGGCGGTAATGGGCGTGTGGGAGTCCATCCTGCGCGGCGGCGGCCGGCGCTTCATAAAGCGCAAGGACAGCGACGCCGGAGAGGCTGGTCAGGACGCCTCTTTCTCTTCTCCTCTAGTTCTTGTGTCGCTGTGCCCCTTCTAGGGATTTGTCGGTGCGGAGAGATCAGAGATCGATGGTTCTTGGTGCTGCTACCGCACCGATGTGGTTTCATGGTTCACTTTACTCCTCTTTCCTTTTAGTGATAAAGATTTTGGGTTTGAGTGCTTCGATGGTGAATGTTGTGTCAGTGTGAGAGTAAATACTGCTGCTTTTTGGCCGTTGCTTCGTGGTGTGAGCGACATTGTGGATTTTCCCCTTGTTTTCCCCCTTCTTTCTGGGGATTATGGTGTGGAAATTAGCTAAAGGTGCCCCCTCTTGCAGTTCATCTTATCACTGACCAGCTGATTTCTTGAGGTTTTCTTGTTTTCCATTGGGATAAATGGCATGGAAGTTGCATCCGTTTCACATTATGTTCCTTTTGCCTATGGGAAAAATGCCTTCTTGATTTTGGTTCACTCTGCATTGTATGATTTTTTTTATCGTTGCTATATTTGTACCAGCGAATCCCGCAAACGTGCCATCTGCAGTTGGTTCCACATTTGCTGTTTTAATTTTTTAATAGCCAATGTGGGGAATGTACCGGAAAAAAACTTCTCATGAAGATTCCATTAGACATAGATTGTAATCAGCTGTTCAATTTGTGTATATTTGGTGCGCATAGGACTAGCAACTGGCATGCTTAAGCCCATTTGCTATCTTTTGTCCTTTGTCTTGCCTTTGTGTGATAAATTCCAATATTTGTTGCTGCTCCCTGGTCCCCAAATCATACGTGATGATATTGTTTCTAGCGACTGCAATACAATGGCAGCCTTGACATGTGATTGCTGGCTTAGGTAATAAATGGCACTTTGGTCTCGCGTTGGCGTACACTCCATGGCAAGTTCCCTTAGTATGATTGGATTGTGTTTAGCTTTCTTTTCTTTTATGGTATTGCTGGCTATGCATAATGCACATGGTAAATGAGTTAGTTCAGCTCTTCATTTGCTACCTCAAGAAAAAAAATTGAGCTCTTTAATGGCATGGAGAATGCTGAATAAAAAAACTAATGTTCAATTGTGAGAAAGGTTAGAATGTTGAATCGAAAAACTAATGTTCAATTGTGAGAAAGAATAGAGTACATTGGCTACAGAAGGAAGTCATTCTTAGTGGAGGAAAATATAGTAATATATAAGGCTGGACTGCAGATCAAGGAAGTTCGTTCTTTCCCTCATTGCCCTAGTTGTAATTCAATTTGAGTGATAGGATTCCATCTCTAATGAAGCTTTCAATGATACTAAATGCTGATCTGTATCACTTTGTGATCGACCAAAGCTGGGTTTTTCACTCTCGGGTTACTCTTTGACCTACCAGGTCGGTCATTGGAGGAGCTGAGGGGCTCCCTTTACAATGAGTTTCATACTTCAGAAGGGGCCAAGGGCCAGCAACAGAGGTTTTGTGGCCCGAGTGTTGCACTGACATTCAACTTTGTGGTTGCTGTTGGGATCATCATGGCAAACAAAATGGTCTGTGTTGTCTTTCCAATTATTTTACAGTTCTTATCATACCTATTTGCATTTCTTTTTCACATGCTATCACTTTTTTTTATAGGTGATGGGTGCTGTTGGGTTTAACTTCCCAGTTGCACTATCGCTAATTCATTACATAGCTGCTTGGGCCCTAATGGCTGTCCTTAAGGCATTATACTTGCTACCCATTGCTCCTCCTTCGAAATCCACTCCTTTCTCCTCGTTATTCACTTTGGGTGCCGTCATGTCTTTTTCCACTGGGCTTGCTAATATCAGCTTAAAGAATAATAGGTGAGATCAATAATGATGTCTCTCTGTTAAAAAATTGCGAAGCGTTCTAAATTAAAATTATGCTCTGTGAGTTTGTCGCATAATGTGCTCACTGTTCTCTGTCTTCAGTGTAGGGTTTTATCAAATGGCTAAGATAGCTGTAACTCCAACAATTGTTGTAGCAGAATTCATTCTTTTCCAGAAAAAAGTTTCCCTTCGAAAGGTAGATTTGTTTAAAAGTTTAAGCATCATGTGTAGTTCAATTCTTTAGTTGATCTAATTGGTATTGGAATATTTTAAGTTAATCTCTGGTCTCATATAGTTCAAGAAGGATTTATCTTTTCCATTTCAGGTTATCACGCTGGCTGTTGTGTCATTTGGTGTGGCTGTAGCAACTGTTACTGATTTGGAGTTCAACTTTTTTGGTGCTTGTGTAGCATTAGCTTGGATTATTCCTAGTGCTGTCAACAAAATCCTGTGGTCAAATTTACAACAGAGTGGAAACTGGACTGCTCTTGCGTAAGTTGTGATTTATATCTCTTCTGAGATAGCTCATATACTATATGTTTTCTCCTAAAATTCAGGTTATTTGATCAGGTTGATGTGGAAGACAACCCCAATTACAATATTTTTCTTTCTTGCTTTGATGCCTTTGCTGGATCCTCCGGGCTTGTTGTCTTTCCACTGGAATTTCACTAACAGCAGTGCAATTATAATATCTGCTTTGTTTGGTTTTCTTCTTCAGTGGTCTGGTGCTTTGGCACTTGGGTGAGGCATAATATTTCTAATTTTCTATTACATGATTGTCCTTCCTCCCATTCTATTGAGGAATTTTTTTTTCCTGAAATGAAATTGAGAAACATATTTATCTGTCCAAGTTTGTTACTAGTTCATGGCTTTATGCTCTTACATTTTTAACTTCCATGCTGCCACCTTTTGCAAATAATCAACAATATCTCATATTTGAAAAGACAAAATGTTGGTTATGCATGCCACCTCCGGGGAGATGGAAACCAAGGCTAATGCGGCCCAGGAAGGGAAGGCCATGAAGGATGACATAGACCTGGAGTCGTCACAGGCCAAGAAGCCGCTGCCCAAAGACACTAATACCCTTAACAATGTATACTCGCGTGCTTAGACCATAAGATATGAGCATACAGAAAGCACCTCTTTGCTCCTCAAAATAGACTCATGAAATGCCTTAAACAGGATTTGCAATCTGTTGTTAATTTTTTTATTCCTACTTCTAAGTTCCAACTGAGAAGCACACTATGATTGGCTATAGCTAGTATGCAATACCTTGACAATAAAATCTCTTTTTGATCATTGTGCTGACAAGAGCTATAAAGTTTCAACTGGCAACAGAAAGCCTGTCCATCAGGTAGACACCAGCAGCTTTGTACAAACCTTTGACTATCCAATCCTTTTGTCCTCTCAAAAGCATAACATTAACATGTTTTTGTATTTAATTTAAAAGGATGAAATTGATCGGGAAAAAACGGTTTGTCATTCATGCATTTGTTTCTGTTTTCTCATTATCCCAATTTGCAAAGCCTGTGGAAGTGAACATAACTTTGCACTGGCTTTTGCATGATGCAGTGCAACCTCGGCTCTATCTCATGTTGTGCTAGGCCAATTCAAGACTATTGTCATAATGATCTCTGGGTATCTTGTATTTAACTCTGATCCTGGACTCACCAGTCTTTGCGGAGCTGTCATTGCCCTCGGAGGCATGTCAGTCTACACTTACATAGGGTTGAAAGAGTCGGCCACTGGTGGTAAGAGAATTTCAACATCCTGGCAAAATTCTCATTTTCTGAAGTCCAAGGTTATTATAGACGGAGAGAAGCCGGAAACAAGGCCTATGGATTCTGTCTAAGTTGAAGAATTGCCATTCTGAATGCATTTGTTGAGCTTCATGCACCAACCATATCATTCAAAAATTTAAGCTGTTGCGGAAAGACCGACAATGAAAATTTAAGTAGCATTCCTCTGAGTCTTTTTTTTTTTCTGATAATGCTAGAATGCTATCATTCTGTTTTAGGCAATTTTGGTCAACTGTTGTTTGTCATTGGCCATATCCATTGTACATAGAAACAGATATTATTTTCCAGTGTTAAGCAATTTTGGTCAATTGTTGCAATCTTGGCGTTGGTTATGCCACTTGTCTTGTGGATTTTTGCAATTTCAGCAAATGGACATTCTGTGGCTGACAGTAGGCCCTGGTTGAATTTCATCTTGCGCAGGGTCCACCTGCCAGCAGCTGTTTGTACGTAGTTTATACTTTATACACTAAATTGTTGGTACTCACAGCAGTCTTGCTCGTACTCACAGCATTGTTCTTCAGGAAAAAAATTGGAAGTTCCACCTGAAAACATGCATATTACATGTGACAAAACAATGTGCATACATGATGTGTTCATTCTTGCTACGAGAGCTGCCAGCAAAGAATAGCGCTCAAATCTACCCTACTCTATAATACACCAAAATTTTCTTTACTAAATCCACCCCCACAGTCATGTCTAATCTAAGTCCACCCAGATTTGTGTACCAAAGTAATCCAACTTCATACAAATGAATGACCTGGATCTCTCCTCAAGTCTTCTTCTCTTACTCATTGAAGATCCTAAGGCCAAAATCATCCGGATCATGCACATCATTAAACCCAAAAAAAAAAGAAAGGAAAAAATTTCCCCACCCGACTCGACTCGACTCGCCAAAGCCAAGCCGCCTCTCCCTCTCTCGCAAACCCTAACTGTCCCATGCCTCCCGCACCCTAGCTCGCCGCCCACCATGCGCGCCTCCGCCGCCCCCATGGAGACCTCCTCCTCCGCCCGCAGATCCGCCGCCCCGGACCCCGGCTCCAAGAAGCCGCGCCTCGCGCAGCCGCCGCCGCCCGGCGCGCGGGATCCCAGATCTTACGCCAGCTCCGTCGCTGCAACCATGATGAGGTCCCACTCGAACTCGTGGAACACGGGGGGCAGGCCGCGGAGCGCGAGCCGGCAGGAGGCCTCGGCGGTGGCGGCCCCAGATCCCCATCCCACCCGACACCCGTCTCGCTCGGTCGTGTCCAAACCCCAAACCCTCGCGCGCCGCAAAGCAACACCGCCCCCCCCACCCCTCCGGCGGCGGCGATGGATCTCCGCCGCAAGCCGCGGTCATCGTCGGGCGGCGTCGAGCCCAAGATCCGCCAGGTAGGCTTCGTCACCCCCGACGCCTCGGCCCCATCTGAGCCCTCCGCCGCTCCTCCACTCCGCCGCCGCCTCCTCCTTACCCCACCTCGCGCCGCAGCCGCCGCCTCCTCCTCCCCACCCTGCGCCGCCGCCTCCTCCCCTCCCTCCCACCCCGCGCCGCCGCCTCCTCCTCCCCCACTCCTCCGCTCCGCCGCCTCCTCCGCTGCTCCTCCACTCCGCCGCCGCCTCCTCCTTCGTGTTCGCCGCCTGGAAGCAGGCCCGCCCAGGGTCCCTCGCCGGCTTCTTCCCGAGATCCCACCACCTCGACCTGACCTGCGGGAGGTGGGCGTACATCGCGGCGCAGCTGGGGCGCTACTCCATGGTGCTCACCAAGTTCATGGTCCTCGGCGTGGACCTCCTGTGCAGGTACTCGTGCTCGCTGGAGCTCACCACGGCGCGCACCGTGGTGGACCGGAAACGCAACTGCCTCGCGCCGCCGCCTCCTGCCATCTCCCGGTGAGCCGTTTCTTTCCGCTTCCCCCCTTCTCTCTCTGCGCGCGTGTGCGATCTCTTTTCTTTGCCTGATACTCGTCCGGAAGCTTCGCCAAATCCTCTATTTGCGGCGGCTAGCTTGCCGTGCCGCGCGGGGTCCTCGCCGTCGGAAGCGCACTTTGCCGCTCTCCACCTCCTGTGGCTCGAGCGCTTCAAGTCGGGCAGTCAGGCATTTGTGGATGCGTTGGTTAAGATTAGAAAGATTGAAGTAGTCTGACGTTGTTGAAAAGTGAACAAGTCCAGATAGACAAGTGTTTGATTTCATTTGTAGAATGGATGTTTCTCGAATCTAGGCTACATGCCTTTGTTCTGCGATTCATTCACTTGAATATTGGAAGAATATGTCTTCCTTGATACTCCTGTTGTGTTGAATTTGTCGATTTCCTCCGTAAACTCGGATACTTTAGGACTTTTGGTGTTCTATGTGCAGCTACTATCGTGATATTGCTAAACTAATGGTACCATATTACTTATTGCTATTCGAATGCATGTTATAATGCCTGATTTGCTCGTCTCGGTTACTTAAGTCGTACGGAATGTTTTTCCTGATTTCCTCAGTTTTAGTGATATTACACATTCGTTTTTTGGTAAGCTCCCTATGCTTTCTTATTTCAATCTCGTAAGCTTGTAATGTGACATGTCCTGCAAACTGAGATTAGTTTTTTGAGAATTGATTCATGGTGGGAGTTAGACCCTTAGCTTAAACTTTGGATTCTTGCTGAAAACCAAAGATCTGAGTTATGTTTGAGCCGAACTGATAATCTTAAATCTTAATCCGTCCTTATATAGAGAAGCTGAAGTGAACGCGTGACACCAAGAACCTGTCCACCGAGTCAATCTTTTCTCGCAAGTACGACCTTTTGGGCAACGAAGAGGCTCATGAGAACGCTAAGAGGATTGAAGAGATGTGCTTTGCTTCTGCAGATGAGCATTTCAAGAAGGAGCCTGATGGTGATGGGAGTTCTGCCGTCCAGCTATATGCAAAGGAAACTAGCAAGCTGATGCTGGAAGTCCTGAAAAGAGGCCCAAGGGCAATTGCAGAACCAGAAGCACCTGTTGTTGATACACCTATTGAGCCTACCGATACTGTGTTTGATATATCTGGTGGCAAGCGTGCTTTTATTGAGGCGGATGAAGCAAAGGAACTTCTGAGTCCGCTTACCAAACCAGGAAACTTGTATAAAAGGATTTGCTTCAGCAACAGGAGCTTTGGTATTGGTGCTGCCAATGTTGCTGGGATCTGATGGTGGAGTGGTGTTGGCTGAGGCATTAGGGACATGTACGCGTCTGAAGAAGCTTGATCTCAGGGACAACTTGTTTGGTGTTGAGGCAGGGATAGCTCTCAGCAAAACCCTTCCAAAGCTTCCTGATCTTGTCGGCGACGTGGGCCTGGAGGGCGTCGAGTGTTAGGTAGGATATTTTTGTGAATTGTCCATTATGATTTTTGAGGATTTAATATCGCATAAATATGTGAACATTAAGATGGATATACTAACCAATTGTTTTCACTCTCTCGCAGAAAAAGGTACTTCTTGAGCTTCCAAGTCAACATGCATGGTGGAAAAACAGGGATTTCATTGTTTCCATTGTTTTGGTCTTCTCGATCAATGCCTTACTCTAGACCGCTGATTCCATTTTTACCATTCATCTGCTTCATCCTTCTCCAAGTTTCAGTTGCTTGATTGGCTGCATCTCTGTGCTTGCCTCAAGAGTCAAGAGTCAAGATGGGTATATTCAAGAACATTTTTTTGGCCCTGCCAACACCCGTATAGTGTCTTATTGCTTGATAGATAGAACTAAGAAATAACAAACTTGACTTATTTTCTGAAATAAAGATTTGACTTATTTTCTGAAATAAAGATGCTAAAGCAATACTGCATGCTTATTCTTAGTAATTTGCATTAGTGGTCTGATTGAAAAATGCAGTTGGATTACTGGAAATTGCACCCTTTTGGTTGTTATATTTTAGTCATTTTACTATTTTATAGTCTTTGTTTATATAGACATAAGAACTAACTCTGTTGACAAATTAATGAGCAGATTGGTGACTTATCTATGATGAGAGCAGAGACACACAAATTTGAGTCCTATTACTAGCTGAATGCCCCTTGCTGGTAAACTCTTGCCTTATTAGAAGTGATTCTGATTTTCTGGACCATATTTAATGGAATAGTAACTTCACCTAATCCAGGAACTTAGTCACAGGAATTGGAGGATGGGATCGCTACATTAAGTTTGAGGCTCACCTGCAATAGACCGGTATAATCTCATGACTTCTGATGGATGAGTACTTAAATATGAGTTTTCTTTTTTATTCCAGTGTTTATATATTTGGCAACTTATGTTGCATGTGGTCACATGTGGTTAACAGATGACTCCAAAATGGAGTGAATGCCCTTCAAATAGTTATAGGGAACTATCTTCACATGAAAATGGAGAGTACAAATCATCCTTAACAGAAACAGCTCCTTCATCCACAAGCTTTTTTTGGTTTACCTGCTGTCAACAGAATGTGCTCCCTATCTGCACAAAAGGACGATAATGTTTACAAAAGGAGGAAGATGGATAAGGATTCAAATTCCCTTACAGCAGATGAAGTTAAAGAAACGGCAACTCGAAGTTGCACAACTTCTGAAGATCACTCTTCATTACTGCTACCTGTTGTTCCCTCAGATGTAACAATTTCAAATTCAAGGGCAGTTAAGATCGATCCTATCCAAGAGCGTGAAGAGCCTGCAGAAGTTTCATTGGAGCCAAATTCTGGTTTGAAAGATAGATGTTCAATATCAAGTATGCCACCATCTTTCATGATGTTGGACAAAAAGGATGATGCTGAATGTTCCTTGTCAAATATAAGCCCTACAGAACCAATAACAGAGCTCACATCAGCAAGGGATCTTTGCATTGCCACACTGAGAAAAAGATGGACTCATAACTGAATCGCGAACTAGAATCGCTACAGAGGAATTCACTGATCGTGATGCGAACCAGTTGTTGGCATGCAAAACTTGTCAGAGTTTGGAGCATCCACTAAAGATGCTAATATGTGATTCTTGTGAAGCAGCATTCCATTTGTCTTGTTGTATCCCTCGTATTAAGGAGCTACCAACTGATGAATGGTATTGTCTGCCATGCTTGAGGAAGAAACCTAAGAGTCTTTATGGCAAACTATTAGAGGGCAAGGTCAAGTCTTCCGGGAATATTAACCAAAGGCCTCATGGCATGAGTCATATAGAGTACATGTTGAAAGATACTGAACCATATGTTACTGGGGTTCGAATTGGTAGAGATTTTCAAGCAGAAGTGACAGAATGGTCTGGTCCCACTTCCAGGTGTGCTTACTTGTGCAATTTCTTGTAGTTCTAACATTTGCATTTATTAGGAATAGTAACATGTAAATTTTGGTAAACTTAAATTTCTGTAGATAGCTATTTTGCATGAACATAAAGATGGTTATAGTTTTTGTTACTGTTATGGTCATCACAATCTTTATGTAACAGTGTTGTAAGATATGCTCTTCCAAATCCTTGGGTTGAATATGTAGCTAAATCATCATCACCACCACCACCTTAGATATTAATTAGTATTTACTTTTGAATTTTGCATGAGCTCAAGTCGTTGTATTGATCTATTCTAATTGATAGTTGTATCATTCTCAAAAGGAAGAATGTTACCTGCCATTAGATAAAAGGTTATTTGCGATTCTAATCTTGAACTTTGGTTGATTTTTTTTTTGCCATAGCAAAGTATGCATCATTTCAGAATATGTGCCAGTAATATGGATGTTTTATTGCTATTGATCACTCAAATCATTTAAAAATTAAAATTTCATAAAAAAAACTGAACAAATGGAAGAACTATACGTACTTGGGGGATAGTAAAATTTTAGAAAATCCAAAATGAACTAAAGGTTTTGAGCACCATACATAAATATGGATGAATCTGATTATTCATTTTATTTTTTACAAATTTTATTTTGTTTTGTATTTTACCGTAGCGTTAGCACGGGCACACTACTAGTGCAACAAAAAGTTCAAACCGCACACACAAAGTTGGATGAAACCCCATTAGAAACTGATCTCTAGCGTTACATGAACCGGCACATTTTCATGAAGCAGCAGAAAAGCTTTCCAATTTCTATGTTTGAAACATGCATATCTGAAGTCCAATATTTGCGCAAAAACCTGAACATTCATCCTGAAGTTTGCGCAAAACCTGAAGCTACGCAAAAAAACCCTCATCTCCCCTACTATGAAGGCTAGCTGTTCCTGTATGCCAAAAACTCCTCGATCTCAAGATCTGAACAAATTTGAAACAAATCAAACGAGAATAGGAATTAAAACAAAAATGGTTCAGGAGGAGCATATCTGACGAGAACCTGATAAAACAAGGAAAAGTTTTCAGATTTTAATGAGTAAAGTCCATTACCGGTCCTTAAACTTTTTATGCTGTGTTATCCCGGTCCATAAACTTTTAAAGTATGTCATCCCGGTCCTTAAACTTTCAAAGTGTGGCAATATCCTATGTAGTTGTAGCAGTGAACTTTTTATGCTGTGTCATCCCGGTCCATAGACTTTCAAAAGAAATTGCCACACTTTGAAAGTTTAAGAACCGGGATGACATACTTTAAAAGTTTATGGACCGGGATGACACAACATAAAAAGTTTAAGGACCGGTAATGGACTTTACTCGATTTTAATTTTGAACCAGAACAACAAAATCTGAAGCATTTCAGTTTGCGGCTTTGCGCAAAACCTGAGCACTTGAATAGCACCATTTGACAATTATGAGATATTTCAGCGCCATTTCCTTGTAGAATCTGAAACTGAGCATCCACAATAACAATTTGGCTCCAAAAACTGGGAACAAACATCTCACAACAATATGGCTCCAGACTGATCGCAAAAAGAAAAAAAAGGCTCCAGACTAAACCAGGCTCACGGCACCCTTTGTCCCTTTCTTCTGTCAACAGGAAACACAACGAACTAAAACAGGTAGCATAGTATTGGCAGAACCAATTTACAGGCAAGGGACACTAGCAATGCGAGAGCCGAGAATTTGCCCATATTTCAAAATACAGATGAGATTTGCCAATCTACTAATTGAGTTAATTACTTTGCATAATTAAAATACTGTAACAACAAATATGTACAAGAACCTGGCCATGATTTGAACAAATAAATGATACAAGTTCTAAAAGACAACTAAAACAAAGATCTACAGTAATATCACCATGATCTGAACAAATAAACAATACCAGTTTTGAATACAAATTTGAATGGAAAAGGAAGATATCCAGGACATAAATATTTTCAAATGCGCAACAAAAATCCATATCCGGGATTTATGCAAATCCTGAATACAACAAGCAGAATAACTAGTCAAATATATACAAATCCTGAAACTGAAGTTCCCATCGTTTTGGTTGGGATTTGTTTGCAGATTATGCTACCACATCATCTTGGGCTTGAGTGTTTGATGTAGCTGTCCAGACTCCAAACAATCTACATAGTGTTTGCATCAACCCCTTCCACCAAAAAAGATCATGCCCTTGTTGACAAATACAGGAGCCCTTCAAGTGCTTGTGATAATGCCCCCGGCAATTAATGGAACTAAAGAAGATTCGCAAGATTTCAAGAATAGTATACTAAACATGGGAAAATTAAAACTGGGAAGGAACTGCTCTGCAGTTCACCCGAATGGAAGTGAAGTAAAGAGGATTCACAAGAATAATAAACTCCTTTATGCGTGGGAGATTTCGCCGCTCCTCGGTGCATCCGTACAATTTCGCGTTTGCCCACCGCGCGCCGCGTGCTTCCTCAGCGCCGAGCCTCTCCGTTACGTGCGTCTGCCGCTTCCATCCGCCTCCACCGCTGCCCCCCATCCTCCTCGCCGCACCGCCGGGTGTCCGTTCTCCGTCCGCTGCACGTGCCCCCGCCGAGCCGACGCACGCCGTGCCGATGCGTCCCCGCTTGTTTACCTCTTCCACCTGCTCCCCCGTGTCCCTGTGCCCGAATTGCCCTACGTTTTGCCAACCTGCGAGCTGCGGGGGCTTGGTGCCGCCGTCCTTCGTCCGCGGGAAGGGAACGCCGCGTTGCGGTTGATCGGCGGCGCTGCCCCTCGCTTGCGGCCTGATGACGACGGCGGCCCCGTGCCTGCGGCCGCGTGAGAAGGAGCCGCGGAGTTGATTAGCACTACTATGTTGAGATTTAGGCAAATAGGGAAGCCCATATGGAAGTGCAGTGGCTGGTCTTTCATTCCCACACAACAACCACCAGTAATGAAGTTCATTCAGAAACTATGTGAACTCTGAAGACACTTATCCTCTTTCGCAAACTATATGATTTATTTAAATCGGTTCTCGGGGTTATGCATTGCCTTAATGAGTTGATCTAATGATATTAGCAAACACGTCAAGAAAATGATTAATCCGGCTGTTAAGGCAAAATATGTATTACCTTTTAAATTCAACCAAATATGGGATGTGCCATACTATTACAGATTTTGTTTGAACTACAATCTAGCAACTTAAACATAATTCATATAGAAGATATAACATGGCGTATTTAACTTGGCATAGTTTACTTATCCTTCTCTAGTTCTCTTGCAAGTATTTCTATGTGTCATAGAAGATTTTTGGTTGTGCCGTGACCCAAGATGTCAGTGTTCTATTCTTGATAAGGAGGTTAAGAGTAACTATATATGTATGTTTTCTCCTGTGCACATGCTATAGTGCTTCTATTCTCAGGCATGATAGAAAAACTATAACAGTTCTTGCCGATTTTTAACGTGCTATAGTTCTTCTTGGTCCTGCAATCCACCTATAGGATCCTTTCTCTTTTTTTTCCCCATGCTATACATATACAAAACAACAACAATAACAATAAAACTTTTTATCTCAAATAAGTTAAGATAGGTTAGGAATAAAATCTTCTCAAGATCAAAAAGATGAGAGCCTTGGGAAAAAAACCTACAATGGTAAAACCCTAAGCCGTACATCTTGCTATCTGAGCCGAGAGCCTAAAACACTGTCCCTAACTTTCTTATGGTTCCGGTATGCGGATCGCTAACTTTCATGCGCTCCTATCCAAAGCTAATTCTTTAGATACATTCTAATCTCTTAAGTTTCTTTTAACTACTTCCTCCCACGTCAGTTTTGGTCGACCTCTACCTCTTCTTATGCTTTTAGTATACCTTAAAATTCAACTACGTACCAGTGCCTCAGGAGACCTTCGTTGGAGATATCCAAACCATTTCAAGCGATGTTGGACAAGCTTCTCTTCAATTGGTGCTACCTCCACCCTATCACGTATATCATCATTGCGGATGCGATCCCGCCTTGTGTGACCACAGATCCACTGCAGTATCCTCATCTCCGCTACACTCATTTTCTGTATATATTGTCTTTTAGTCGCCCAACACTCTGCTCCATATAACATCACGGATCTGATCGCTGTCCTATAGAACTTACCCTTTAATTTTTAAGAGACTTTTTTGTCACACAGGACACTAAATGCTTAGCGCCATTTCACCTACCCACTCTTATCCTATGGCTCACGTCTTTATCAATCTCACTGTCCCACTGTAGCATCGATCCCAAATAACGAAACGTGTCCTTCTTAGGCACTATTTGTCCGTCCAATCTAACATTTTCATCATCTGCCCTAGCACTACTGAAATCACATCTCATATACTCAGTTTTAGTCCTACTAAGTCTAAATCCCTTCAATCTTACTATACACATGATTGTATTAAAGAAAATGATGGCATATGTTGTTTCTTTCTGGGCAGAATATGGTGTCTAGAATGTGCTATGAAATTCTCAATATGAAAATTGTGTCAAGAACCCTTGTTTCCAACTAAAACTTAAACTGTTGTGGTTGTTACAATCCCTGTTGCCCAATAAGGTCATGCAACAGGCAAAGTTCACTGAGAGATTGATGGATACGATCATTAGCTCAGACAATCTAGCTGGTCTTTGGGACCTCATTGATTTGTCTTTTTGTTCATTGGATTGATAAAAAGGTTATATAAAAGGGGACTTAATGATATAGGAGTCTAAACAATATTAAGCCGTGGATTACTGCAAAGCAATCCCTTCTGTTGTATCTATCCACTTATATGCAGTCTTCTACCATGTCGTTCTCACGGTGTTTAGAGAGTTCAAGATTCTCGATCTATTGTGATCCAGCAGCAAAAGAAAACGAAAACCGGTTATTCTTAAAGGATGTATATGGCCAAATTCTTCTCCTTCGCAAAGGAGCCGATAGACCAAGTTCTATACCAAATATATTTTTTTGATGGTGCTTATCTTTCAAGATTTTAGCTCAACAGGTGCCATGAAATCGTCTGTGCTGTTAGTCAAAACATCAAAAATACGATTGCAACTATGCTTGGGTTCAAGAACTTCTTTCAGTATTACGGATAATTCGTACAACTCCTAGTCGAGCGACAGGAGACACTATTTTTGCTAGTTTTTGGGGCTGAAGCCATCTTCCCCCGAAACTAAAGATCCGGTTGACAAGAGTTGAGAACCTCAGCGATTCTAACCAAGAGCAACTTCGAGCGGATGATATCAACCTGCTCGAAGAGAAGAGGAATCAAGCCTTAGTCCGATTAGTAGTTTATCAGCAGACCATGCGTAAGTACTACGATTGTAAGGTCCGACCTCGCAGCCTTACTGTAGGTGACGGTATTGAAGAAAATCCAATCTCAGTCTAATTGAAACAAGTTTTCCCCTAAGTGGGATGGTCCTTACATTGTGGTCGAAGTCACATGACTAGACTTTGTACGACTTACTATGGAGGACAGTCAGATTCTCTCAAACTCTTGGAACATCGACCAACTTCATAAATTTTACGTGTAAATATTTCTACTTTTTCAATAAAGCTTTTGGTTTTTTCGATCTTTTTTGTCGTATGTTCAGTTGAGTTTCTTTTATGTTTGTTCAACCACTTTTAGTACATCCGATTTATTTAACTGGTCGGAGAAGGGAATACCACTAGTTGAAAGTCTCTTCTCTCTGCACGTGATCCTGCCCACTAGGAGTTTCCTAGTGTCGATCGGTTCCTAACTCTTGCTATCAGTGCAAAAAGATTGAGTTGTCTACGAACATGTTGGACAGATGTATGAGAATGAACTAGAGTGTTTATCCTCTTATTGTTCACGACTTCGAGTTGATTAACATTGTCGAAGAAAGGAACATCACCTAGTTGAAGTCTCTCCTCTCTACACGTGGACCTGCCCACTAGAAGGAGCTTACTAGTGTCGACTTGTTCTTGACTTTCGCTTGTAGAACATGACAATCATAGTCAATAATGACAATTGGATGAACTACACCATACTTAACGTATGTTTTATGTACTATTTGCTTCACTTATTCACGTAAATAAAGTAAATAGTCAGGGGTTAAGATAGAGTTATCAATACAACTTTATTTTCTAGTTGTAAAAATGTTCTCTTTCATTTTCTTTTTTGTCTTACGAGTACTAACTACTCAACAAAATCAATTGCAGGAAAAGAAAAAAAAGTCTTTCATAACTAAAGGTAAGTTTTTATAAATTTCCTATTTACAAACTACTCTGAAGAAGGAGAGACAAGTTGTATCTCTTCTGCAATCTTTCGATCAGTTGGCTCTAGCTCTTCGACCAGGCGAGTTCCTTCTTCCAAAGAGTAGTTGAAGTCGTGGTCGATATGGTGTAGGTTGGGTTCTAGTCACATGCCTTGAGTTTTGCCAAGGCATAATTTACAGCGCCTGCGACCGCATCCCGAATTGACTCTGCCTGGTCGGTCTTCAGGGTGTATAAATGTTTCTCTAAAGCTCCGACTTGAAGTCCAATCAACTCGCATGAGCAGTTTTGGTGTCCTCAGAAGGGTTCATTTTCTTCGTACTAAACCCAGCGAGTAGATTGTTGAGAAGTATAACATTGTTGTGAATGATTGTCTTTATCGACTTCGTTTCCTCATGACCTACGAATCGAGGCTTCAGTTAGACGCTTTATTTCGACCACAACCTCTACAAGTGGGTTGAAAAAGGTCATGGCAATATTTATCAACAGACTGGTTAGAAGAACTGGTGGAAGGTAAATTTTACCTAATAGTTGAGTATCGAGCTACCTTGTCCTCTCGTCTTTTTCTTTACTGATACGAGTAAGCTCTTCGATCACTTTGGCTTTCTCTTCGACTTCAGTGCGAAGTTTACTCGTTTCAGCCTCTTCTTCTATGAAAAGAAAAAGAGTTAAAGGAAAGCGAGAAAGATATATAAATGAGCAGTCGTAAGTTTAGAACTTACTGCTTATTTTCTCTTGCAAAGCCTTGATTGCAAAATTGGCCTTCACGAGCTTTATTGATAAGTCAGCGTTGTCCATCTTTAGCCTCTGTGAATCAGCCTTCTCATTGTCGAGTGCAGCAACCAAGAACTCCATATCGAGCTTGGATCTACAAAGGTCGAAAGCAGACATGAAAACCTGGACAAAGTGGTCGAAGATAGAATTCGACTACATAGGACAGTAACTTATAGTGCTGCTATCCTCTTGGAGAGGTTGGCATTCCCTTATCGTAAAAAACATGAGTTGTCTGTGGTACTCAGCCATAGTTGCCATGTCCTCCATCGTTCTCTAAGTATGTGTTTGGTTCATAGGACCATGGGGGATGGGATAGGGCAGTACTCATTCCAGAGCTGTTTGGTTCAGAGTCAGGTGGGATAGGGGATATCCCTTTAGGGAATATTCTGTGAATATGCTCTCAAATTGGGGATGCTCATATCCCCCAAAAATGAGGGGATGGTGAGGGATGAAGTGGGACGAGTGGCTGACAGGTAGACCCCGCATATCAGATTGTCATCCTAAACCTTTTGTCCCTAAACCAAACAGAAAACAGGGACCGTCCCGTCCCGTCCCTAAAAAATGGGTTGGATCCATCCCGTCCCACTATGACTCTGAACCAAACACACCCTAAATAAAGAAGGATAGAGACAAGAAAGAACAAGTATGGATATTTAATTTACTTGATAGTTACATTTATGCTCCAACATGCAAACGTAGCAAGCACCAGTTTGGAGTCTTCAAGCTGCTTAACCTTGTTCCACCACACATTCTCAAGACACACATCGTCGAAAATGTTCCCCTTGTCAGGAATATCTCTAGGGTATGGAACTTGGCTCCAAGGTCAATTAGAAAAATATTCCTTTACAAACGGAGAGTAAAAAAATGTAGATAAGAAGTTGGGTTGATCTTCTTCTTCTCTGGCTATACCTTCTTGGGAATGAGGGGGAACATCCCCAATGTTTTCCTCCTCAGTGCGGCGATCAGAAGGATTTCCATCCTCTTGAATTGGTACTTTTATCCCGTCCTTCGCCATTTGTACTTCTTTTGCTATGACCACTTCCGTGGTCGTAATCCTTGTAGCTTCGACCGTAGTCTCCATTACCACAGTGGTCATATCTTCGATCACCATCTCCACCACTTTTTTGACCGCGGGCATAGCTGTAGGGGACTTCTCGGTAGGAGCATCTTTGAGGGGTGAAGTCGAGCTAAAATTTCAAAGAAGTAAGTTGGCATTTAAGAAGACCAAAAGTTACCTCATGGTAAGTTTTTATAACCGTGCGGGTCAATTACTAGTCTCGAGAACCGAATAGTTATCTTGGAAATCGATTCGGTGGACAAGACGACGAAATCGATTGGAATTCCTATATTTTGAAGTCTGTCTGTCTTTACAACTCAAACGAAATTACCTTATTGTCCAAGATCATTTCTAGTCGATGAGAGTTGAAAAGGTTTTGCTTTCAACTGCTATTCGACTACGACCTCATTTTCTCAAATAAATTACTTTCACTTAAAGTTGGAAATTAAATGATGAGCATAGAATAATCCTCAAATTATTGCATCATAATATTCCTCGAATATACCCCTTATCAGTAAGGGAGAAGTTTTACCAAATAGTCGCAAGCTCTTTCTATGACCATTCTTTAGTTATAAGTTCTTCTACAACCACATGTTTTTAAATCTCTTTATGACTACGTAGTTGTAAGCTCTACTATGATTATATAGTCATAAGTCCTTCTACAACTACATAATTGTAAGCTCTACTACGACCACCTAGACGTAAGTCCTTTTACGACCATATGGGCGTAAGTCTTTCTACAACTACATAATCGTAAGTTATTCTACGACCACCTAGTGGTCGTGGACCTTCTTGCGATCACTCTATTTCTGATCAACTTGTCTAACACGTCCTGCAACATTGTAGGGCCGTCTGACAAGAAAGTTAGAGCATGCGTTTATCTCTAATAATTGCACACATTCTCTCTCTGACAATAACTTCTACACGATGAACATGCCACCACGTCTCTCTAACAATAACTTCCATCAGACAGCTTATCTCCTGAAGCGTTAAGGCATTTTTTAGTGCGGAACAATGGCCGCTGTTTCACAACTATATAAGAGATAATGTTGGAGAGAATAGGGATGGGATCGAATCCTAACTCAAGTTAGAGATAATGTTAGGCATTTCGCATTACTCTTAGTTGTAATCAATTTCTCTGAGCAATAGCCACACAGGAAGTAGAGTTATTATTCTCTCAGGAGAAGGCCCAAACCTGTATAAAATTCTCCGTGCCTTTCTTCTGTATAATCATAGTCTAGTCTTCTAAGAAATTCTCCAAATCCAATAAATCATGCGTAAGATCGATATTAAAACACCGATAATGTCCATGAAAAGATTGAAACACCTCAAACAAGTGGGGAAAACAAATCCTTACTACACTCACAGATCAATTGAGTAAATTGCACAGGAAGAATGAAAATGCACAGCTAGAAGCACCTCTCATGGTTGCTCAGTACATGGCTGATGGTTTGAAGGTTCCGTTTCAGTGAGTGCCCACATCTTCTTAAGACATGGCATCACTGTTCTCCCATCTTCCTCGCCAATCAAATGATAGCAAAATGTGAATGACAATGTAGATGAGCACGGCAATGACAAGTACGAAAATGTAGGCAGACTTCTTTAATTTCCTGCAGCTTCCTGCAGCATACGCCCCAAGCAGACCAAGCAAGTCCAGCACGATTGCTGTTTTCATGGCAAGGAGATATCTCTTGTACTTGCTTATTGTGCTGCTCAGCAGCAGGATGATTATGACCATCGATGCCATGAATACGGTGACATTGCAGTAGAAGTATACCTTATACCGTGTTGGATGGGTATCATGGAGGATTGGATCCCCGGTGAAATAGCCATCCCGGTCATCAGGCCAAAGTCCACCTGGCGGAAGGAGCCCAGGCCCAGCTTGGTATGTGACGGTCACTGCGAGAGTTCCAATCAGCATCAAGTCTTCGCGCCATTTGTGCTCAGTTTTTTGGCTAACCGTGATGCATCTCTCATAATTCTTGGGTGGATGTGGACTAGGGGTGGCAACGAGCCGACTTGGCTCGGCTCGTGAAAGCTTGGTGGAATGGAGGCTCGGTTCGGCTCGGCTTGGTTAGGATATCAAGCTTTTTTATAGGCTCGGTTCGGCTCGTGGTTCGGCTCGAGCCGGCTCGCGAGGGCTCGCGAGCCAACAAAACCTGACACTAAAAATTAACGTTCCTTCCTTTCCCTTGTAGGATATTTCAATTATGGTTACTATAGAATAATAGTTACAGTCTTACAAATAGTACTAAACACTCTTTCATGGCTATATGCTCAAAGAAATTACTATGTCATTTCATCATAGCAATTGCCAAATAAAGCTCGAATAAGGAAACCATATCATCCAAAGTCAGGTCTACAAGTTACAAGTTACAACAGCTTAAATGACAACCAGAACTCCAGAAGCAAGGTTATGACACAAATCAACATTCAGTGGATTATACAACTGGGAGTTCTTAATGAACAAAGCACTCAGAATATACATGAATACATGATCATCTCTGAACCCAATAAAAATTGACAGACTACAAAGAGAACATTAGAGCAGTTATAAGTATATAGTGGAACTGATTCTTAAAACAAGGGTATAACGTGGAACAGGATGAGACATACATTATCGTGCTCAAACCAATTGAAAGATAAGTAGTATCTAACACCAGTACAGAAAGCCCCTTTTCTTCTCAGGATTAACAGTTCAAAGTTAAAGACAAAGGGCAGCTGATATATGCCAGTGGTATCTTTAGTTCTTTACCAAGGAAGAAAAATGGGGACGATCCATCCATTCCCTCCATGACAAAAAACTAGTGGTAGTTTCTTTTCGTCTAGATGCAACCAAGAAACGCCCTGAAATCTGAATCTGCCCATAAGCAGCATTTCTATCTAATCTAATCCAGCTTAAGACCATCATAGCAGTACAAAACACTAACCCAACGCTCCCACTCTTGCCATAGGTGAGAACTGAGAAATCAACATCCCACTGCATCGAGACTGGTTTGGTTCAGAACCCCGAGCAAGCAAGCAATCAAATCAACCATGCATAATGAAGAATCAGATTTGAATCACATCTACACATAACGGCATAATGATGGAGGATAAATCTAGGATACCGACCCGAGAGATGAGATGAGGAGGCGCCGCCGCGAGACGAGGACGGTCAGTCGGGGAGGAGGGGTTTCGCCTGACGTTCCGAGCTATGGGATGAGGAGGCGCCGCCGCGAGAGGAGCACCAAAACGGCAAAACCCTAGCGCTTCCCTGTCGGCTGTGGTCGGGGGAGTCGCCGAGTCGGGGCCTCGCCGCCTCGGGGAGTCGGGGGAGACGGGGAGTCGGGGCCTCTCCGTCGCCGCCTCGGGGAGTCGCCGAGTCGGGGCCTCGCCGCCTCGGGGAGTCGGGGGAGACGGGGAGTCGGGGCCTCGCCGGCCGCCGCCGCCTCGAGAAGTCGGGAGGACGGGAGCGTTGCTGCGTTGGCGTTGCGGTTTTACGGGGGAAATGGGGAATTGCGGAGAGGGACTGAGTCAGAGACTCAGAGACGTCACTGAGCCGCTCCGCTGGTGCCTGCCGCCGCCCGCTGGAATTGGAAAACGGATACTAGGGTTTACGGGGGAGTTGGGCCTAATGGGGCTCGGGCTCGGCTCGTTTAGATCTTAAGTTTTTTTGCTGGCTCGGCTCGTTTCATCCACGAGCCGAGCCAAGCCTCTACGAGCTCGAGCCGAGCCCGAGCTTTTTTGCCAGCCCTAATGTGGACGCTTGAAAGCCGTAGCATGGAACATCCACTCAAAAAAGTCACTCACCTTATCTTTTGCAAAGGTCAGCACCAGAACTCGAATCATGACATAGGCAAAAACAACAGCAACAACTAGGATGACATACACCGATGTTGACACTGTCCTGCAGCTTCCAGCAGCAAAAGCACCCATGAGACTGATCAGATCAGGTGTGGGAACAAGTAGCATACATGCAAGCAGCATGTAGCCCTTCAGCCCCTTCAACACAGCCTTTTGCTAACAAGCAACATGATTACAGCCAAGAACGTCATGAAAGCAGTGGAATTAAAGTAGAAGAAAACAGTGTAACGGTGTGGGAACTCATCTTGGAACAATGGGTGACCTGCCCGGTGGTTATCTATGTTGTCAGTCCAGAAGCCACCTGGTGGGCTTATGCCCGGCTTGTTGATATGTGCTGGATGCTGCCAGAACAGCAAGCAGCATTAGAAACTTGCGTCGCTTCTCCAGATCTTTCAGTTCAGGGTTATCATCTATTTGCTGAGCTGATCCATCAGGGATTCTTGTGCACGCAAATAGCACAATATGAAGCATAGCATAAGAGAAAACAAGGATGACTAAGATTATCACATACACAGATGTCGAGAAAGTCCGGCTGCTGCCAGCAGCATATGCCCCCATTATACCAAAGAGATAAAAAATCATGGCTGTCTGCAGCACATATCGTTTCATGGCACCAATGGTGATCAGATGGTTTTGGAGTAGGGTGATGATGACCAAAGATGACACAAATGCGGTGGCATTGCAATAGAAGAATGCACTGTACCGCTTGGGATTGATAGCCTCGAAGATTGGATCTCCAGCAAGATGCCCATCCTCATTGTCTGGCCAAAACCCACCGGGTGGATTCAACCCAGCTTGGTATGTAATGGTGGCAGCAAGGATGCCTAGCAATAAAATGTATGCGCGCAACTTACCTATATCATCCTTAACATCATTAACAGTGTTTGATGTGTCATTGTTGTATGAATGTTGTTCATCTAACCCTATTGGTGTCACCTGCCCATTGGTTGTGCTGCAACTCCCCATAAAGGAGTTTAGCTTCAGAATCAGCCTATTCTTCTCTCCTTCCATCCACTTGATGGACTTCTTGACAAGCTCTGACTTGGGCACGATAGGAGCAACCCACTGAATGATGAGGTAGAGCAGGACTGCACCGACAAGCGTGAACACATAGATAGACGCAGGGGCGGAACTGGGCCTCGGGCTGGGTAGGCTATAGCCCGAGGCCCAGCAAAACTACTAATACTACCCCCTTTATTATATACTCAAAAAATATCTCCCCCTACAGCCCAGCCCGAGGCCTATGGCAGCCCACAGCCCCACCCCCACACAATAATCTAGCCGCAACACACAACAATCCAGCCCACAACAGCAGCAGACCAATCCATAGAGACATTCAATAGCAAAACCCTAATCCCTATTCGGCTATTCCCCAACCCAGCAATCCCCAGCCACAGCCGTGAGCCGCCCATCGCGCATCAGATCTGACTTGCCGCACCGCGCGCGCCTCCACCGCCGGCCGCCGCCTTGCCTGCGCCGCGCGCGCCTCCATTGCCGGCCGCTCCGCCGCTTGTGGTCTCGTGCGCGGGGAGCACGGCGACAGGCCGACCCCTCTCCTGCGCCACTGCGCGGCTGCGCGTGGAGCACGGTGAGCGGGGAGGAGGATTGGAGTCTGGAGGAGCCGCCGAGGAGGAGTGAAGGAGCGGAGGCGCGGAGCAGGGAGCCGCCGGCCGCGAGCGCAGCCCGGAGCACGGGAGCAGGGAGGAGGACTGGAGGAGGAGACGAGGAGTGGACTATGGAGGACAGCGACTCGGCGAGGGCTCTGAAATGAGGAAAGGGCGAAATGCGGACCGGGCTGCGGGCTGCCTGAACTGAAGATGAGGAAATGAGCAGTGAGCACAGTGAGCAGTGGGCGTCGGATTTATGCTGACTGCTGAAGTGCTGAGCAGTGAGCACAGTGAGCGGCGCGCTGAGTGACCGAACCGAACCGTTGAACAGAAGCGGTTCAATCAGTATGATTTGAGGTACTTGATGTATCTTTATTATGCTACATTCTGTATGATTTCATATCCTTTCTTCATTGTGATTTGTGTTGAAAACTTTAAACTCTTTAAGTATTGAGCATTAAACAAAATTTTCATATCAATGATACATTTATAGCATATTTTTCCTTACATCATAATATAGTTCTAGACTTGTGATATGCTAGACTATTAATTGGTTCAAATTTAGCCCGGGGCGTGCTCCAATCCTGGATCCGCCACTGGATAGACGTACGGACTTCCCTGCAACTCCCTGCAGCATAAGCAGCCATAAGGCCAAACATGTTGATCAGTGTTAGACAGCTATTGTATAACCATGTATGTCGCTTATCTCTTGTCGTTTTATCCCTTATCTCTCCAAACCTTCCCGATCCTATTTCTATAAATCGGTAGAGTGGTTATGGAAGGGATTCGGATATATATATGTATGCCTCAGCAATCAATATGATTATTGCGTTGAGCTATCTCCTTGCTTTATGCTTTCATGGTATCAGATTGTTTAGATCCTAATCTTCCGCTACAATCGCCAGCGGCGCATCCTCCTCCTCGCGCCATGGCTGATAACTCTAACCCGGCCACCTTGGCTGCTCTCGATGCTGCCGCGGCAGCTGCTGGCGCCGCTGCACGCGCCGCTCTTGCGAGCACCCTCACCACTGCATCAGGCGACGACTCCCAGTCTGCGTTTCTTGCGGACGCCGTTGCCACCGCAGCGGCTGATGCAGTCCGCGCCGCCCTTGCCTCTCTTAGCGTCTCGGCGTCCGCTTCCTCTACGCCTGTGCCGCCACCGACGACCACATCGCCCGGGTCTTTTACTGCCGAACCCAGCGACGTTGATGCCGTGGCGTCTCTTCATGCCCAAGCCGTCGCCGTCCTCCACATCAAGACTCTTGTCCCCGTCACCCTCGACCTCGCCGCGTCCAACTACACCAAGTGGCGTGGCCTCTTCCTTGTCATCCTCGACAAGTACGCGCTCGCCGATCACGTCCTGACGGATGTTTCTCATGCGGATCGGCCGGATTGGGCTCGCATGGACTGTGTCGTCCTAGCATGGCTCTATGGCTCTATCTCCGCCGAGCTGCTTGAGATCGTGATGACTCCCTCGTCGACGGCTCGCATCGTATGGCGTAACCTTGAACACCAGTTTCTGGGCAACTGGGAACAGCGCGTCCTCCAACTCTCTGCTCAGTTCCACTGCTTCGCGCAATGCGACCTCTCCGTCACCGACTACTGCCGGCGCTTGAAGTCCATGGCCGACGGACTTGCCGATCTGGGAGAGCCCATCACCGACCGCACCCTCGTCCTTACCGTCCTCAAAGGTTTGAACGAGAAGTTCCATCACTTGCAAACTATTCTTCCGTTGCAGAAGCCGTTCCCGACGTTCGTCGAGACTCGCTCCCAACTGTTGCTCGAAGAAATCACCAAGGGCGGACGCACATCGGGCGCCTCGGCTGCATTCCTTGCCGCCGGGGGCGCAGGTCGCGGCTCTGTCCCCAGGGGTGCGCCGGATCGGCCTCAGGCGCATGCCACGGGCTACGGCTCTGGCAACACCGGCGGGTCCGGCAGCAACAACGGAAAGACCTCCCGCAACAACCGCAAACGGCGCGGTAATGGCGGCGGGAACGGCGGAGCGACTGGAGGCGGGAACGGCGGCGGGAGTGGCAGCCCTCAGCCATCACTCGGTCACGCTCACCCTTCAGCCTGGCCAAGTCCCTTCAATCCTTGGGCCGGGACCATTCAAATGTGGCCTGGTCCGATGGGACGGGGTCTTCTCGGGACACGGCCGCCTGGGCTGCCTGGGGCGGCCCACTTCGCCAGTGAATTTTTTCCCAGCTCGGGCGCACTTTCTGCCGGCGCCTTCCCGGCCCATGGCGCGGGGCTTCAATTGCTGCCGGGCGGCGGCAGTATGGCTTCCCCCACGCCATCGACAGCGACAGTGCCTTCTACGTCGCACGGTTGGAGCAGTGTCGCCAGCTCGCCGGCTCCAGTGTGGGATCAACACACTTTGGCCAATGCTTTCCACACGGTGTCCCTGACGCAGCCACCTTCGCCGGCACATGATTGGTATATGGACACGGGGGCCACATCTCACATGGCTTCGGATGTCGGTACTCTCTCTTTTCACACCCTCCCACTGTTGCCTCTCCCTCTAATATTGTTGTTGGCAATGGTTCCCTTCTTCCTGTCACCGCTGTTGGCTCCACTCTTTTGCATGGCAATAATAACTCCTTTTCACTTAATAACATCTTGGTGTCTCCTCACATCATCAAAAACCTCATCTCGGTTCGACGTTTTGTTTCTGATAACAATTGCACCGTTGAATTTGACTCGCTTGGTTTTTCTGTGAAGGATCTTCACTCCAGGAACGTGATCGCCAGGTGCAATAGCTCCGGCGACCTATATCCGTTCGGTCCTTCTCCGCCTGCTGGTGCCTTCCTCACCGACTCCGCCACCCTCTGGCACCGCCGGCTTGGCCACCCTGGCCAGGACGCCCTCGCCCGTCTTGCTCGCTCGTCCGTCATTCCTTCTGGCGTCTCCACCACCACTTGTCACGCCTGTCAGCTTGGTCGTCATATTCGCCTACCGTTTACTAGTTCCTCCACTAGAACAACTTTTGCTTTTGAGTTGATTCATTGTGATCTTTGGACATCTCCTGTCGTGAGTGTTTCAGGCTACAAATATTATCTTGTCATTCTTGATGATTTCTCTCATTATGTCTGGGTTTTTCCACTGCGGCTTAAGTCTGACACGTTCACCACTTTGGCGCATTTCTTTGCATATGTCCAAACTCAATTTTCCACCATCATACGCAGCATTCAGTGTGATAACGGCCGCGAGTTTGATAACTCGTCCGCCCGCACTTTCTTTCTTACCAAAGGAGTTACTATGCGCATGTCTTGCCCGCACACCTCTCCCCAGAACGGGAAGGCCGAACGCATGCTTCGTTCTTTGAACAACATCGTTCGCACTCTTCTTTTCCAGGCCAGCCTTCCTGCTTCTTTTTGGGTTGAGGCGCTACACACTGCCGCACATCTCATAAATCGCCAACCCACTAAAGCACTCTATCATGAGACTCCCTACTTTGCTCTTTATGGTGTTGCTCCATCCTACACTCATCTCCGTGTTTTTGGCTGCACTTGTTATCCCAACCTCTCCGCTACCGCCCTGCACAAGCTCTCTCCTCATTCCGTGCGTTGCGTTTTTCTTGGCTATCCCCTTGAGCACAAAGGGTACCGGTGTTTAGACCCCGTGTCCAATAGGGTCATCATTTCACGCCATGTGATTTTTGATGAATCCACTTTTCCCTATGCCGAGCTAACCTCTGGTGCAACAGGTGCTGCTGATTTCGATTTCTTGGATGATTTTTCAGGCAACTCCCAGCTACCGATTAGTCGGCACCCTTCCCGGCGGGCTGTGCACGGTGCCATCACCGGCTCTGCTCGTCTCACCGAGCCTCCCGAACCGGCTATGTCTCACGGGCCGCCAACCTCTGCTGACACGCCTGCTGCCGTGGAGTCGGTTGCTGGGCCTCCGGGGCGCCGGCCTCCCTGACTATCACGCCATCCGCTTCACGGGCGCCTGGGCCTGCTAGCCCCGCGCCAGCTGCTGGGCCTCCGGCGGCGCCGGCCCCTCCGCCTGCCGTGCCACCAACGGCCCTGTCACAGCGCCGCAAGCCTGCTGGGCCTACGGGGGCTCCGCCTGCTAGCTCTCGAGCGGTGGCCGCTCGGCTGCCCTTGGGCTTGCCTTCCCAGGTCGTCCCCACTCGCGCCCGGAGCGCGCGTCAGCCTGGTGTCCCTCGGCCGCCCGCCTCCCTCGGTGTGTCTCCAGTTCCTCCTGTGATGAATGCACACCCCATGGTGACCCGTGCCAAAGATAGCATTCGGCAGCCGAAGTACAGAGAGAGTCTTCATGCTGCTACACTTTCTCCAATTCCACGCAGCTATCGTGCAGCCCTGGCAGATCCACATTGGCGTGCTGCTATGGAAGAAGAATTCGCAGCTCTTCAGTCCAATAACACATGGGATCTTGTCGCCCGCCCTCCTGGTGCTAATGTTGTTACCGGCAAATGGATTTTTCGTCACAAATTCAATGCCGACGGCTCTCTTGACAGATACAAGGCTCGATGGGTGCTTCGAGGTTTCACTCAATGTCCCGGCATTGATTTTGATGAGACTTTCAGTCCTGTGGTGAAACCAGCTACTGTTCGCACTGTTCTCAGTTTGGCTGTGACTCGAGATTGGCCTATTCATCAGTTGGATGTCAAGAATGCCTTCCTTCATGGCACTCTTGATGAGACCGTTTTTTGCATCCAGCCGTCCGGGTTTGCTGATCCTTCTCATCCGGATATGGTCTGTCGTCTCAACAAGTCACTTTATGGTCTCAAACAGGCCCCTCGTGCCTGGTACAACACTTTTGCCAGCTTCCTAATGTCCATTGGATTTCATGAGGCTAAGTTAGATACATCTCTTTTCACTTATCACCGGGGTGTGGACAGTGTCTACCTCCTGCTCTATGTTGATGATATAGTATTGACGGCCTCAACTACTGTGCTGCTGCACTGGACTATCTCTGCTCTTCAGTCTCAGTTTTCTATGAAGGACATGGGTGCTCTTCATCACTTTCTTGGCATTGGTGTGTGTCAGACCCAGATTTTACAATCCGGAATCTACTGTGTTTAGCTGCACTATTCCCTGGATCAGTAGATAGTGCTCACAGTTACAGTAATGAATATCAAAATACATATCATGCGGAAGCGTAAATGTAATAGTAGACTTACTTCATGGGCCGATTAGGCCGAAATCAATAAATTGCAGCAGCGGAAGAACGAGCACACATGTGGGACCTTCAGGACATGCCCACAGGCAGCCAACTGGAGGTACGCGACCTAGCCCTTGACATCTTCATCTTCTCTGCCATCTCGCCCAATCTTGTTGCTGAGGCGCGGTGACGTGATTCTTGATTCTGAATTTTGTCGCAAAAGCGAGCGTGAGCACTCCGACCCCGTGCTCCGCGAGCCAATACACAGAATGCAAATAATAGTATGCAAGGCTTAACAAAGGAGAGGCTCGGGTTGTTTTATTTGCCATAAAACGCGTCTAGTAGCATTTCCATTATTATGTCATATTGTTGTTTTCGTGACCTAAAGACTCCTCACCGCAAATGACATCATTGACTTAATCCACCAAGATTCACGCTCTTTATTAACTGCTGTCTAAGACTTCCAACAGCGAATATCATCGTTTATATAATCCACCAATCATGCACTCATTGCTGCCTAAGACTCCAAGTAATGAGGGTCATCCTTTATTTAGATCCACCAATATCTTTTGTATTCTATCCTTCTCGTCATTGATTCAAAACCATAATCCAATAATCAATCTCGTTTTCCATTATCTATCTCTAACTAATTCACTAGTATACGCCCACCAAGAATATATTAGATCAAGTCTACGATTCGCTAGTATAATATATCCACCAAGTATATCATTGATCAGGTCTACGAATTCACTAGTATTCATCCACCAAGAAGATCATTGGTCAAGTTATACTCCAAGAATTGTTATCATACCTCCAAATCCCCGAAAATCAATTCATTCATCTAGAGATTGTTCAAATCCTAATAATCCCAATATTGTCAACATCTTCCAAGAGTTAAATATCAGTGTTGTAATCCAACCAATAACTTTGCACTTCCTAATACTCCAAAAATCGTATAAATCATCTATCTAGTCTATATACCCACTTGGGGTTCCAATTTATTTCTCCCGGAATTCCACGCTATCATTTCCTATTTATGATTGACACAAATCCAACAATACCTTTATGTGCTGCTACAAACATCCATCTCCTTTTCTCACGACCCTGTTTATTCCACCCATATTTTATTTTGTAAGAATAGAAATGCCACTACTTGAAATACAATACATAAAATTTCCTGAGACTTAGCAGCTTTGGAACAAAACATAATGTTCAAGGAATATTAACATGATTTTCCATACATATGGCATCACACCATATGCCTAATATCACCATAATTTCTCCATGCATACGGCATCGCACCGTTTGACATCGTTCAGCGTTATAGCCGCTTAACTTACCACTGGGACGACACCCAGGACAACTCAAATCAGGGCTTTCCACTGCCCTTCCACTTTTTCATTCCACCCACAAAACATTTTGAAATAGAACTATATCTGGTTAAGTTCCCATGTCCGCCCTTAACCGTGGGCACGGCTATTCGAATAGTTTTGACTCTGCAGAGTTTGCACACTTTACCCACAAGAGACGGTTTACTCGTTGCCCCACATGATTCCTTAGTCGTGCGGTTGAGCCAACCATCACAATAACCGTTCAAATTACCTCGCCCCTTCCATCATCTCATCTCATGGGAAACTGCCCACTTGCGGTGGGTCCCATAAGTGTGCGGGATGTCCCCCTTCTGAACGCCCAGCAGCTGGATACTTCACCTTGCTAGCACGCCACAGCGGGACTTCACCCTCCGCGGGTGTCCCATTCAAGCCGTCACACAGACAGCCGCTTGCACTACTTCACTCTCCCACTCATGATGATGACTTTCAGGGTCCGGTAAATTTACTAAGCCAAGTTGTATTTTACAGACTTGTGGTTGTACTTGTTTTACACAGGAGGTCATGACAAGATTCAGTCCTTAGTGGTATCTGGGCGGATTTACCACTACTCACTTAAATAGTCATGTACAACATATACCAGCCATTCCCACCATGACTGCCCAACCAATTTTTCTCAGGATTAAAAGTGATGCTTGGGCGCTCTCGCGCCCATGAGTATCTAAGCAATACTAAGCATGTCATATAATTACGGACTTATTTTCGAAAGGTTACTATTATAATTTTTTTTTGCTAGGGCGACAATGTTCGCAAATTCAAATGTTCCAAAGGATGGATAATATTAATCAAGGTACACAATGGAATATAACTAGAATCTTAAATTCAGCATGTATTTGCATATAAAATAGCAGCATGCAATTTGATAATTTAAACAAAAATAATTTGCAGAAAATGTAGGTTCAACATGATCAAAGTATTGACTCGCCTGGCACGGTTTACCGCGGTCTTGAGCTCACACAATGTTGTAACATGCGATGATCTTTAATTCCTGGTCTTCATCGATCTCCGTCTCGCTTGATCCCTTGATTCTTCAGGACTCCAATTTCTAATTACGCGACAAACGACTGAATCCAAATAAAAGCAAATAACTCAGAAAATCCAATTAAATCCGGATAAACTCAATTTAGATTCATTTTGAGTTAATGGGTGATTCGGGTGTTTTGAGGCAAGGCCGGGGACAGAGAACGATTACTCGATCTTTTATTAACAGTTTCTTTTATTTATTTTTATATTTATCAAGGAAGTTCCATGAGTTAGAATGGACTGATGAGTAGGTGCCATTTTATGTGATCCTAATTACTTGTGTTAATGGCTACGTACTTACCTTTAGAGTATCTATATGTCCGTGAGATTATTTTGGTATTTGATGCCCTAAGGTTACTAAACTTTTAACACCTGTATATTGTTATGACCTCTTAATTTGAGTTCTTTTCTGAAAACTACTGGTACTGATATCTTATCCCTCTATAGCTCGAGCTTGCCCTACATGAGTATTTAATTATACCAATGATACTTAATAGAGATCTTTAGTATATTCTTATTTGTTACTCGTCTACGATTATCGGTCTTATAATATTACATATTTCTTTGAGTTGTTTACTGTTGAGATTATTTCAATGCCCGAGGATCTAGGGTTACTATACTTCGATACCTAGGTTATGATATGATCCTTTTAATTTGTAGATGCTCTAGGAATTAATTGATATTGATATGTTATCCGCTAGCAGCTAACATAATTTATTCCTAACTCATTTATGACTGATTGCCTGCTACATATGATTATATTTCCTCATCGTTACTACTTGAACTTCATGATCGGTAGTATGCTAATGATGGTGTCTTCATTTCTAATACGGTCTACGACGAATACAAAATTTGTACTAACACATTTACTAGGGGCTATATACATGCCATCTGTGCTTTCTAACTATTCATTTATATTTGTATATATACATGCCTAGATAAGTCTTTAATTCAGAGGGATACTTTATTTCAATTACTTTTGCTGCCAACTTCTTATTTATCCTGAACTTAGACAAAATGAGATGGTATAATTCTTTAGCTTCATTAAATCTTTTTAGTCATGATATTATCATTATTATTATTTGCATTAATATCATTTCATTGATTTCATGTTAACGGTTTAATACTAAAAAGGGTTCATGGCATAAGTTTTTAATAAACCTCCTATATGAGGGTTAATGTATTAATCTCGGTTGGGATATAATTAAATTACCGAATGACAAACTTTTAATTTAATTGCATAAATTTTTCCAATACGAATTTGTAGGTGATTTCTTATTGTTACTAACATACGTAATCTTATATCAAAGTATGGACATGGATACATGTTTTCACCAATTAGTCAAAAGAGTGGAAACCTTTTGCAACTAGCTCACTTGTCCACTTGACAGAAGAGAGGGAGTCAGGGAAGGAAGCTGTCGACTAAGTACAGAGCAGAGGGGATAGCCGGTGCAAATGGACTGCGGTGGTGCCGGCGAAGGTTAGCCGGGGAGATCGAGGCGAGTAGGAAAATGGAATGCTGGGAGTGGGAGGAAGCCACTGGGGTCGGTACCACGACTGGGGCGGCGGCGAGATGAGCCAGCGGCGAGATTCGGTGGCCGGGGCGGAGGTGGAAATGGGGGCGACGGCGCCGGCGTGAGGGAGAGCAAACTGGCATGCGTACAAGTATTAGGGGAGTGTGGGAATGCCTACCGTGCTGTCATCCGGACCAGAAGGGGCTCGGGGCGGGCCGGCGGCGAGCACGGGCGGCGGCGCGGTTAGGCCCACGGCGCCGATGAGCTAGGGTGGCGGGGAAGCTCAACTGACGGGTGAGGCTGGTTGAGGGCGCCGAGAGGGTCCTCCCTCGGTGAAGAATCGAAGAGGGATCGACCGGAGAGGTGGCGGCGGTGGAAAAGGGCGGCGGCGGCCGGAATTTGGGAGAAGCCGATTCGAGGAGAAAATGAAAGGGAATGGCGCCGGGGCTATGGGGGGCTTGCGGCTCTTATAGTGGCAGAGGAGGCGGGGAGCGCGAAGGACCGGGCGGCGGGGAAGAACCGGTGGTCTCAGCCCGGGCGCGGGGCTCGGCGCGCGGGCGCGGAGCTCGATGATGGCGACGCTTCGGCGCGGCGCGGGGCAGGGGTGACGCGGGTGGCGCTGCTGAGGGCAGAGGAGGGCAGCGGCGAAAGGATGGCACGGGCAGAGCTGCAGGCACGCGCGAGGAGAGGAAAAAGAAAAAGGAAAGAAAGAGCTGGCGCAGGCGCTCGGTGGGGAAGAAAAGAAGAAAGGGGGGCGCAGGGCTGGGCCCAGTGGCCAGGGAGGCGAAAGCGGGAGGGGAGCGGCGTCCGCTGACCAGAGAGGGAGCGCGGAGGAAGCGCGGGGTCCACGGCGCAGTGAAATGGGGAGATGGGTGGAGGTGGGCCGCGCGGGAGAAAAAGCGGAGAGAGGGGTTGGGTCGGGCCAGTTGGCCGGCCTGACCCCTTTTGTTTGTTTGTTTTTTTATTTGATATTGCTATTCTTAGGGTTATTATTATGGTTATTATTACATACATGTGTATATATATAGATATCCATTTTCTTGTTCTTATTTAATTGTGTATCTACATGTGTATATTACCTTTTATGGCCATTTGTGCACATATATATCTTTATGTTGTTGCTCATTTTGCTAAGCCCTTTTTGTATACCTTTTTGCATATGATTTACTTATTTATTTTTGTTGCTCCATTATAATATTTTGTCATTCATTTTTTTTACACCTTTATTTTTGCCTCTCCCTCCTTATGTTGGTTTGTAGTTTCAGTTTTAAATTCAAAATTACAATTGTCTTTTACTTCCATATTTTCTTTTATTTGCATATTCCCATGTATGGCATTACTAATATTGATTTTTTTGAACTTCTTTAGCTCTTGGGGGCTCAAACAAAATTTAAGAACACCAAGAAAATCCAAACTCAATTAGAATATTTGACAAAAAGAACTCAAGGGCTTCATATTTTCAAATTTAAAATTTCAGGATGTTACAAATCTACCCCCCTTAAATGAATCTCGACCCCGAGATTCCGGTAGAGTAGGGAGAAAGAAGGCGGGGTTATATTGACTAGCAATGGGTTTCTGGGTGTTGCTTGACGTAGAGTTCCTTAGCTTCACTGAGAGACGAAAATCTACACATCAGGGATTGGCACTTGGAGAAAATCAATAGGAAAGAGAGAAACCTTGTTCTCCTGGATAGGTCGTAGACTTCCAACCGCTTGCTCTTTGATATGGTCATAGTTCCTCGACATTTTTGTCACTTCGTGCTACCCCCCTTAAATAAATGACGATTGTCATTATTCATCCACTATACTCTAGCTATCTTGGTCAACAACAGATTTGGGTAGCATCTCATGGGACAAGGGTCTTGCCCTTCACAGAAACATGTGGCCTTGCTCTGTGGGCTTTCTCCTGGCGGGTGGTCTTCTTCATAGTGATGTTGTTTTCCTTAAATATTGGAAAGTTACAGAGTCTTTACTTCTTCTTGATTGTCCTAGCTTGGGTTATCCGTTATTTCGCTTCTGTGGATCCAATGGGTTTCCAGCAAAAGGTGAGAGGGAATAGCATGAGGTAAGGATAGAATCGTGGGGATAAGGTAATCTAAACCTATTCGAATTTTAGAAGGGTATACCTCGGAAGCTGGGGTGATACATGCATCACATAAGTTTTTAAAACACTCTTTTCCTGTGACCGCGAAATGTATTGCCCGAGGGCAAGAAGGCAGTGCACAGGGCCAAATAGAAATCTTGCAACAATACATCGCCTACTCGGGGAGCACACATAAGAGAACGCAGGGTTCATCTGCATAGTCCGTTTAAAACGAGACCACCTTATCTTCATGACCATCCTCAACGTCTGTATCCTTAAGTTTTAGAGCAAGGGTACGAGAAGAGGATCACAATTTTCTTTTCGAATCAATAGACAGAAAAGGAAAATATTTGGGGATAATTTGATTGATATCAGCACCCACTCGAGGTTGTTATTTGGAATTTAGGGGTAAGGGAGCTTTAGATGTAAAAATGGCTAAGGCAGCATTTGGATGAGAAAGAATCATCTAAGAGAGATGAGAATGAGCAGTATAACTTATATCTTTGGAAATAGTATTTTTAAAGAATTATTTCTAGTCATGAAACTAACGGCCAGACTAACTAGGTCACGACCTACAGTCGATATGCCCTGATACCATCCCTGTCAGACCCAGATTTTACAATCCGGAATCTACTGTGTTTAGCTGCACTATTCCCTGGGTCAGTAGATAGTGCTCACAGTTACAGTAATGAATATCAAAATACATATCATGCGGAAGCGTAAATGTAATAGTAGACTTACTTCATGGGCCGATTAGGCCGAAATCAATAAATTGTAGTAGCGGAAGAACGAGCACACATGTGGGACCTTCAGGACATGCCCACAGGCAGCCAACTGGAGGTACGCGACCTAGCCCTTGACATCTTCATCTTCTCTGCCATCTCGCCCAATCTTGTTGCTGAGGCGCGGTGACGTGATTCTTGATTCTGAATTTTGTCGCAAAAGCGAGCGTGAGCACTCCGACCCCGTGCTCCGCGAGCCAATACACAGAATGCAAATAATAGTATGCAAGGCTTAACAAAGGAGAGGCTCGGGTTGTTTTATTTGCCATAAAACGCGTCTAGTAGCATTTCCATTATTATGTCATATTGTTGTTTTCGTGACCTAAAGACTCCTCACCGCAAATGACATCATTGACTTAATCCACCAAGATTCACGCTCTTTATTAACTGCTGTCTAAGACTTCCAACAGCGAATATCATCGTTTATATAATCCACCAATCATGCACTCATTGCTGCCTAAGACTCCAAGTAATGAGGGTCATCCTTTATTTAGATCCACCAATATCTTTTGTATTCTATCCTTCTCGTCATTGATTCAAAACCATAATCCAATAATCAATCTCGTTTTCCATTATCTATCTCTAACTAATTCACTAGTATACGCCCACCAAGAATATATTAGATCAAGTCTACGATTCGCTAGTATAATATATCCACCAAGTATATCATTGATCAGGTCTACGAATTCACTAGTATTCATCCACCAAGAAGATCATTGGTCAAGTTATACTCCAAGAATTGTTATCATACCTCCAAATCCCCGAAAATCAATTCATTCATCTAGAGATTGTTCAAATCCTAATAATCCCAATATTGTCAACATCTTCCAAGAGTTAAATATCAGTGTTGTAATCCAACCAATAACTTTGCACTTCCTAATACTCCAAAAATCGTATAAATCATCTATCTAGTCTATATACCCACTTGGGGTTCCAATTTATTTCTCCCGGAATTCCACGCTATCATTTCCTATTTATGATTGACACAAATCCAACAATACCTTTATGTGCTGCTACAAACATCCATCTCCTTTTCTCACGACCCTGTTTATTCCACCCATATTTTATTTTGTAAGAATAGAAATGCCACTACTTGAAATACAATACATAAAATTTCCTGAGACTTAGCAGCTTTGGAACAAAACATAATGTTCAAGGAATATTAACATGATTTTCCATACATATGGCATCACACCATATGCCTAATATCACCATAATTTCTCCATGCATACGGCATCGCACCGTTTGACATCTTTCAGCGTTATAGCCGCTTAACTTACCACTGGGACGACACCCAGGACAACTCAAATCAGGGCTTTCCACTGCCCTTCCACTTTTTCATTCCACCCACAAAACATTTTGAAATAGAACTATATCTGGTTAAGTTCCCATGTCCGCCCTTAACCGTGGGCACGGCTATTCGAATAGTTTTGACTCTGCAGAGTTTGCACACTTTACCCACAAGAGACGGTTTACTCGTTGCCCCACATGATTCCTTAGTCGTGCGGTTGAGCCAACCATCACAATAACCGTTCAAATTACCTCGCCCCTTCCATCATCTCATCTCATGGGAAACTGCCCACTTGCGGTGGGTCCCATAAGTGTGCGGGATGTCCCCCTTCTGAACGCCCAGCAGCTGGATACTTCACCTTGCTAGCACGCCACAGCGGGACTTCACCCTCCGCGGGTGTCCCATTCAAGCCGTCACACAGACAGCCGCTTGCACTACTTCACTCTCCCACTCATGATGATGACTTTCAGGGTCCGGTAAATTTACTAAGCCAAGTTGTATTTTACAGACTTGTGGTTGTACTTGTTTTACACAGGAGGTCATGACAAGATTCAGTCCTTAGTGGTATCTGGGCGGATTTACCACTACTCACTTTGTGCTTCCACCGCACCACATACACACACACACACACTCGCACCATCCGCCCAGATATTTAAGCAAGTTGGGGTTTTCGGAAGTATAAAATAGTCATGTACAACATATACCAGCCATTCCCACCATGACTGCCCAACCAATTTTTCTCAGGATTAAAAGTGATGCTTGGGCGCTCTCGCGCCCATGAGTATCTAAGCAATACTAAGCATGGCATATAATTACGGACTTATTTTCGAAAGGTTACTATTATAATTTTTTTTTGCTAGGGCGACAATGTTCGCAAATTCAAATGTTCCAAAGGATGGATAATATTAATCAAGGTACACAATGGAATATAACTAGAATCTTAAATTCAGCATGTATTTGCATATAAAATAGCAGCATGCAATTTGATAATTTAAACAAAAATAATTTGCAGAAAATGTAGGTTCAACATGATCAAAGTATTGACTCGCCTGGCACGGTTTACCGCGGTCTTGAGCTCACACAATGTTGTAACATGCGATGATCTTTAATTCCTGGTCTTCATCGATCTCCGTCTCGCTTGATCCCTTGATTCTTCAGGACTCCAATTTCTAATTACGCGACAAACGACTGAATCCAAATAAAAGCAAATAACTCAGAAAATCCAATTAAATCCAGATAAACTCAATTTAGATTCATTTTGAGTTAATGGGTGATTCGGGTGTTTTGAGGCAAGGCCGGGGACAGAGAACGATTACTCGATCTTTTATTAACAGTTTCTTTTATTTATTTTTATATTTATCAAGGAAGTTCCATGAGTTAGAATGGACTGATGAGTAGGTGCCATTTTATGTGATCCTAATTACTTGTGTTAATGGCTACGTACTTACCTTTAGAGTATCTATATGTCCGTGAGATTATTTTGGTATTTGATGCCCTAAGGTTACTAAACTTTTAACACCTGTATATTGTTATGACCTCTTAATTTGAGTTCTTTTCTGAAAACTACTGGTACTGATATCTTATCCCTCTATAGCTCGAGCTTGCCCTACATGAGTATTTAATTATACCAATGATACTTAATAGAGATCTTTAGTATATTCTTATTTGTTACTCGTCTACGATTATCGGTCTTATAATATTACATATTTCTTTGAGTTGTTTACTGTTGAGATTATTTCAATGCCCGAGGATCTAGGGTTACTATACTTCGATACCTAGGTTATGATATGATCCTTTTAATTTGTAGATGCTCTAGGAATTAATTGATATTGATATGTTATCCGCTAGCAGCTAACATAATTTATTCCTAACTCATTTATGACTGATTGCCTGCTACATATGATTATATTTCCTCATCGTTACTACTTGAACTTCATGATCGGTAGTATGCTAATGATGGTGTCTTCATTTCTAATACGGTCTACGACGAATACAAAATTTGTACTAACACATTTACTAGGGGCTATATACATGCCATCTGTGCTTTCTAACTATTCATTTATATTTGTATATATACATGCCTAGATAAGTCTTTAATTCAGAGGGATACTTTATTTCAATTACTTTTGCTGCCAACTTCTTATTTATCCTGAACTTAGACAAAATGAGATGGTATAATTCTTTAGCTTCATTAAATCTTTTTAGTCATGATATTATCATTATTATTATTTGCATTAATATCATTTCATTGATTTCATGTTAACGGTTTAATACTAAAAAGGGTTCATGGCATAAGTTTTTAATAAACCTCCTATATGAGGGTTAATGTATTAATCTCGGTTGGGATATAATTAAATTACCGAATGACAAACTTTTAATTTAATTGCATAAATTTTTCCAATACGAATTTGTAGGTGATTTCTTATTGTTACTAACATACGTAATCTTATATCAAAGTATGGACATGGATACATGTTTTCACCAATTAGTCAAAAGAGTGGAAACCTTTTGCAACTAGCTCACTTGTCCACTTGACAGAAGAGAGGGAGTCAGGGAAGGAAGCTGTCGACTAAGTACAGAGCAGAGGGGATAGCCGGTGCAAATGGACTGCGGTGGTGCCGGCGAAGGTTAGCCGGGGAGATCGAGGCGAGTAGGAAAATGGAATGCTGGGAGTGGGAGGAAGCCACTGGGGTCGGTACCACGACTGGGGCGGCGGCGAGATGAGCCAGCGGCGAGATTCGGTGGCCGGGGCGGAGGTGGAAATGGGGGCGACGGCGCCGGCGTGAGGGAGAGCAAACTGGCATGCGTACAAGTATTAGGGGAGTGTGGGAATGCCTACCGTGCTGTCATCCGGACCAGAAGGGGCTCGGGGCGGGCCGGCGGCGAGCACGGGCGGCGGCGCGGTTAGGCCCACGGCGCCGATGAGCTAGGGTGGCGGGGAAGCTCAACTGACGGGTGAGGCTGGTTGAGGGCGCCGAGAGGGTCCTCCCTCGGTGAAGAATCGAAGAGGGATCGACCGGAGAGGTGGCGGCGGTGGAAAAGGGCGGCGGCGGCCGGAATTTGGGAGAAGCCGATTCGAGGAGAAAATGAAAGGGAATGGCGCCGGGGCTATGGGGGGCTTGCGGCTCTTATAGTGGCAGAGGAGGCGGGGAGCGCGAAGGACCGGGCGGCGGGGAAGAACCGGTGGTCTCAGCCCGGGCGCGGGGCTCGGCGCGCGGGCGCGGAGCTCGATGATGGCGACGCTTCGGCGCGGCGCGGGGCAGGGGTGACGCGGGTGGCGCTGCTGAGGGCAGAGGAGGGCAGCGGCGAAAGGATGGCACGGGCAGAGCTGCAGGCACGCGCGAGGAGAGGAAAAAGAAAAAGGAAAGAAAGAGCTGGCGCAGGCGCTCGGTGGGGAAGAAAAGAAGAAAGGGGGGCGCAGGGCTGGGCCCAGTGGCCAGGGAGGCGAAAGCGGGAGGGGAGCGGCGTCCGCTGACCAGAGAGGGAGCGCGGGGGAAGCGCGGGGTCCACGGCGCAGTGAAATGGGGAGAAGGGTGGAGGTGGGCCGCGCGGGAGAAAAAGCGGAGAGAGGGGTTGGGCCGGGCCAGTTGGCCGGCCTGACCCCTTTTGTTTGTTTGTTTTTTTATTTGATATTGCTATTCTTAGGGTTATTATTATGGTTATTATTACATACATGTGTATATATATAGATATCCATTTTCTTGTTCTTATTTAATTGTGTATCTACATGTGTATATTACCTTTTATGGCCATTTGTGCACATATATATCTTTATGTTGTTGCTCATTTTGCTAAGCCCTTTTTGTATACCTTTTTGCATATGATTTACTTATTTATTTTTGTTGCTCCATTATAATATTTTGTCATTCATTTTTTTTACACCTTTATTTTTGCCTCTCCCTCCTTATGTTGGTTTGTAGTTTCAGTTTTAAATTCAAAATTACAATTGTCTTTTACTTCCATATTTTCTTTTATTTGCATATTCCCATGTATGGCATTACTAATATTGATTTTTTTGAACTTCTTTAGCTCTTGGGGGCTCAAACAAAATTTAAGAACACCAAGAAAATCCAAACTCAATTAGAATATTTGACAAAAAGAACTCAAGGGCTTCATATTTTCAAATTTAAAATTTCAGGATGTTACAGTGTGACTCGCCAGTCTACAGGACTCTTCCTGAGCCAGCGTCAGTACTGTCTTGAGATTCTTGCCCGAGCTGGTATGAGTGATTGCAAGCCTTGCAGCACGCCGGTGGACACCGCTTCCAAGCTCTCCTCCTCTGCTGGGTCCCCTGTCTCTGACCCCACGGATTATAGGAGCTTGGCCGGTGCACTTCAGTATCTCACCTTCACCAGACTGGACATCGCCTATGCAGTTCAGCAGGTGTGCCTTCACATGCATGATCCTCGAGAGCCTCATCTCGCCGCTCTCAAGCGGATTCTTCGCTATGTCCGTGGTACTTTGGACATGGGGCTGGTTATTCAGCGCTCCTCCACAAATGACCTGGTTGCTTACTCTGATGCCGACTGGGCAGGTTGTCCTGACACACGCAAATCCACTTCGGGTTATGCGGTCTTTCTCGGTGCCAACTTGATTTCCTGGTCATCGAAGCGGCAGGTCACAGTGTCCCGCTCCAGCACCGAGGCAGAGTACAGGGCGGTCGCCAATGCCGTGGCAGAGACTTGTTGGCTGCGACAGCTCCTCCATGAGCTCCATGCTCCCCCTACTCGCGCTACTCTTGTCTACTGTGACAATGTGAGTGCAGTGTATCTTTCGACAAATCCAGTGCAGCACCAGCGTACCAAGCACATTGAGATTGATCTCCACTTTGTGCGGGAGAAGGTTGCCCTTGGCACAGTCCGGGTTCTCCATGTTCCGACGACATCGCAGTACGCCGACATCTTCACCAAGGGCCTTCCTACAGCTGTGTTCACTGAATTTCGGGCCAGTCTCAACGTTCGTTCACCGGACGCTGCGACTGCGGGGGCGTGTTAGACAGCTATTGTATAACCATGCATGTCGCTTATCTCTTGCCGTTTTATCCCTTATCTCTCCAAACCTTCCCGATCCTATTTCTATAAATCGGTAGAGTGGTTATGGAAGGGATTCGGATATATATATGTATGCCTCAGCAATCAATATGATTATTGCGTTGAGCTATCTCCTTGCTTTATGCTTTCAATCAGAACACAAAAATCGAAGTGCATTTGACTTGACAGTTGACAACGTGATCCACTGCTGTGTTGCTGAGGAGCGTAATGATGATAAGGGATCAAGCAAAAGCAGTGGCATTGCAGGCCATGAATACCTTGAAGCGGCGTCGGTAGTGGTCTCGGAGCACCGGGTCACCAGCAACGTGATTACCCTTATTGTCAGGCCAGAAGCCACCTGGTGGGCTTAGCCCAGCAGCATATGTCACTGCTGCTGCCAGTGTGGCAAGAACCAGCAAGAAACTGCGATTCTGCTCCTGTGCTTCCTTTTTGTCTTGGATAGAACCATCTGGTTCATCTGTTGTGTTGTGCCTTTTGTTGAAAATGTGTGTTAAGAGAATCCTTCCAGAATCTCTGAACATCCCTGAATGTTGCTCTAAGCCGTTCAGGTGCTAAATGCCGGAAGAATACTACATGAAGTGTGATGTATGTGAAGATGCCAACGAGTAATACCCAAATGTACACGGATGTCCTGACCTCCCTGCAGCTCCCAGCAGCATAGGACCCACCAACCCGAGCTGGTCGAGCAACATTGCAACCTGCAGCGAGCGGAGCCAAATTGCATTGCGGCTCAGCTCCCTGAGCAGGATCAAGATCAGAACAAAAAGTGATGCCATGAATGCCGTTGTGTTGCAGTAGAAGAACACCTTGTACCGCTTGGGGTAGCTAAATTGCAGGACAATCACTGGCGAGGTGGCCGTGCTGGTTGTCTGGCCAGAAGCCACCTAGTGGGGCCAGCTGCCTGGTAGGTGATAGTCGCCGATAGAATCGCCAGCAGGATCAAGTACTTCATCAGCTTCCATAGGAGCTCTGCTTCGTCAGCACTGCTTGGCTTTTGGTCACCTAGCTGCTGTGGTTGTTGCTGACTTGTGGCACTTTTTTTTTTTGAGGTGCATGACCATTGAAAATCTGTGCTTCAGACTCCATGGCCATGAGCTCAAAGATCCAAAGCAAATATCTGCTAATCGTCTGAACTCTGAAACTTGCAACGTTTGCTCATCTGTAGAATGGAGATAAGCTTCAGAATATGCCCAGATTCTGGTCCTTGTATTTAACTCCGAAAGTTAGGACGGTGTGGAGAAAACAAACAGTGACGTCAAATCCAACGGCAAATTAGCAGTCACAAAAGGTCAAAGGATATTAAAATTTAAAAGTCACAGCTTTGGTTTTAGCCACAAGAAACAAACGTGCTTTCATCAAAAAAATAAAATAAAGAAATGAACAGTATTTTCTATTCAGTTTACTCCCAATCGGTTCCCAGCTTTGTCTAACAATTGAAGTTAAAGCATCTCTTGCAGTGGACCAGCATAAACAGTTGAACAGGTTTAAATCCAGTGCGTATCTTAGGTTCATACTATAAAGTGATATTTCTACACTATTACCTAAGTCAAAAATAGTGTTCCTTTTCACTGTCAATCAGGGCGGATTTAGACCCATAGCAGAGTGGGCTTTAGCCCAAGGCGTCAGAAAATAACAAATGTATAGCCCAAGTATTTCTAGCCCAGCCCGGGGTATTATTATGGATGTTCAGCCTAGGTAGAGATAGTCGGCCAACTCATCGGCCCACATAACACCAAGTCTTCAACGCAAACCTTACCTCAGCATCTCTTAGACCTCAGTCCTCTCGTGCTCCAAGAAAATTGCTATAATGGGACTCCAAACAACGTGTTTCACTATAATAGGACTTCTAACGTTGACATCGCTAAAATGACACCCGAAACATTGGCTTCTCGTAATACATGACATTTGGCTCTTTTAATTCCAATGTTCGGGTATTTCGAAACATTAGCCAAATGTCATGTATTACGAGAAGCCAATGTTTCGGGTGTCATTTTAGTGATGTCAACGTTAGAAGTCCTATTAGCGAAACACGTTGTTTGGAGTCCCATTATAGCAATTTTCTCTCGTGCTCCTATCCTCAGCGCCTCTATCCAGTCCAAGCCCCGATGCCGGCGGCAGCTCTCCCCTCTCTCATAGCAGCGCTCCTCTCCCGGCGGTGGCTCTCCCCTCTCTCCCGCCCAGCGCCGCCCCAGCTCTCGCCCGGTGCCGCCCCCTCCTGGCCCCCTCCCTGCGAAGCTGGCGGAGGCCTACGGCTTCTGCTAGGGCGTCGAGCACGCCGTGCAGATTGCCTACAAGGCACGCAAGCAGTTCCCCGAGGAGCGCATCTGGCTCACCAATGAGATCATCCGCAACCCACCGTCAACAAGGTACTAGTATTCCCACAAATCGATTTCGTTTGATTTGACATCACCATGTGCAGCTTGTGGGGGCGAACTGTCCCATTCATGGATGGCTCTTTGGAAGAATCAAGAATCTGAGCTTGTTGTCTATGAGATACATATATGAAATTTTGGCAAATTGGGCGACATGAAGTAAAAGTCTAGTGATAAAAGTGTTCATACAAAATAAATCTGTCAATAATTAAGATGACTTTCATATTAGTCTCTGCTGATGGCTTTTGGCTGCTGTTGATGACTTTTAGCTGAAAATGAATAGTAACAACCGAAAAAAGTGGCTTTTAAAAGGAGAAGACGAGTGGTGTAAAAAATGAGAAAGAGATACGTGCATGAGACAGGAGCGAGAAGAGTGGAGAAGCCGCTTCGAGAAGCTAGGTTTTCATATTAGGTTCTGGCAAAAGTCAATATAAACAGAGTCTTAGTTCTTTTCTTTTACCATTTTCTCCCATTATTATTTGCTTTTTTTTCTTTGATGAAATAATCTTTAAGGTTTACCCAAATGTTGTTATTTAATTTGGAAAGGTCTGATTGTGAAATTTGCAATTTGGCTATTATCTATTTTCTCAATCTTAAACAACAGGTGTTTGAGAAAGTAGACTTGTTCCAATTGTTCGTCTATTTAGTTGACCTGGTTGATCTTGAGCTTATTATTTTGTAGCAGTGCCTAATCTTGAAGTTAGATATTCTGCTCCCAAACTACATATGGCTTAATGTTTTAGGCTCATTTGCTAACTACTAAGATGAATTAATCTGCAAGCACATTTACCAAATTATCAAAAAAAAATATGAATTCAATGGTAATAAATTCTGAACACCAACTAACCCCTGAAATAGGACTAAATGTATTAGCTTAACTTTATAATTTATCATTGCCAGCCAGAATTGCTTGTAAACCATAATGCAAAAGAATTGCTACGTCCTGTTCATAACTCTGCTTGCTTTAGGGCCGTGCTATACATAGGTTCATCGATCCTAACAAATTGGCACTGATATATTCATATAAACATTTGGATTGCTTGACTTTTATCATGAGAATAGGTAGGAGGAAATAGGAATTACCTATGTTTGATTTAAAGAAGAATGAGGACTTGAACACACCTCAACCACCAGAACATTGTGCTTGACCACTAGGCTGCATGGATGTCCCCTACAGACATGCTTGCCTTTTATCATCAGAAATACAAGTTGCAACTAATAATATTCGAGGAGTGCGAGGAATAGAAACTAGTTTCTTTCATTATTATGGCGGATGAACTGCCAATACATACAGGTTGCATTATGCTGTTATCCTAGTCTTCCTTTTATACAAAGGCTGTCGATTTCAGCTGAGCAAAAAGGCTAGATGCTTAATCGTACATTCAATTGCCAATTATAGCTAGGTTTTGCTTCTAACTTGGTTATGGTTTTAGCTTGTTTCTATTTGAGTATCTTTTGAAGTGGACATATACATGTTCAAGCAGAATCATCAAGAGCAAGATAGCAGATGAACTGACACACCTGGCATTTTGCACCTCCAAAATCGGATCCTTAGCTCAGTTATTCCACTGAACTCAACCCATAAATATCCATGTCAACAAGTTTGGCAAGCTGAGCTGCAATGACATGGGACTGCCACTAACAAGATGGTCGATCTGTTGCAGGCATTTCATCAAGCATCATGTGTGTGATCCCCCTATACCTGTGCCGTGCCAGAGAGTCATTTCATCAAACACCAACAGGGCACTCCCTCATGGGTCTTTCATCAGAGAAACCAAAAGGGCGGTCTCTGGTAGGCATTCCACCTCAAACATCTGCTGTGGTCCAGACATCCACTGGCCATCTCCTGCATAATACCGTGCATCAGCATTGTGCAACGTTGCACTGGCCTCAAACTAGGCAATGAAATCAATAGTGACAAGTTCTTAGAATCATGTTACGAATGAGCGATGTCCATGCAAGTAGTCCCGCCAAAAGATCTACCATACCTCCATCCTTGAACAATTACTTTCCACCATCCACCCCCTCTAAAGTTCTAGTTAAAAAAGTAGAGGAATTACAGTGTAGAAATATTACTGCCTCCGTAGACAAATATGTCGCTGTGGGGTCCATGCAATCAACTTTTTGAAACTTTGTCCATTTGTTAGACCATGTGGATAGATAGTGAATATAGTGATGATGAATAATTGACATTTGGATTGCATTAAAATTTACGTTTATGAAAGTTTCAGACGATGCTCTGTTGCAAAACTGGAATTGCCGGTTAAGCGGTCTGACTGCCCTGTCTTGGGCAGTCTGACTGGCAGTCATTGACCACAGTCGGTAGTCGCAGGCGTCGACAGATCACGGTCAGTAGTCGGAGGCGTCGACCACTGTCGGTAGTCGGAGGCATCGACCAAGGTTGGTTGTCGGATGTTTCGACCTCGATCGGTAGTCGGTAGTCGTAAGCTACAGTAAACCAGTCGTAAGATACAGTGAATCGGTCATAAGATATAGCGAACCGGTCAGTAGCTATAGCGAACCGGTCGGTAGCTACAGTGAACCGGTCAGTAGCTTCTATTCAGGCCACATTAAGATGGATTGCTCCAAGCTCAAGGGGAAGGTGATCAAGGAAGACAAGAATTGTCGTCGTTAGCCATCCAAGAACAACAAGGGTGGCAATTTTCATCGCAAATTTGCTAAAAAGATCATATCGGCTATTGAGTGTCTTGATTTGAGTAATATGAAATATGAGAGTTTCGACGACAACAACCATGACAATGATGCTAAAGGTAAGAAGAAAAACAACAACAACTTCACGGGCATGTGCTTCATGGCAAGCAACAACAGCGACAACGACTAGAGTTGTCCCAATGAGGTAAGACCGTCGTATGATGAGCTTAAAGATGGTTTGATTAAACTTGCTATTGAATGAAAAGATAAAAAGGAAATTGAAAGAAAATAATTTCGTTGTTTAAAGTTTAAATTATGAGATTAATAGACTTAGAGCTTCTATTCCTGATAATGAATCATGTGAGTCTTGTTAAGTTTTACATTCTGAGTTAGAAACTGCTAAGTCACTTAATGCATTAAACTTGGTTCAACTTAGCGATATAACTGCTAAACTTGATCAATTAAAATTGACACATGTCTCTTGTAATGAAAAGTTAAAACTTGTAAATGATAAAATTGACAAGATCAGGTCTAGTTCTTCTACATGTTTAGAGTCAAGTATTTCAAATACTCGATCTCAAGCTTACTCTAATTGAGAATTGCTAGAACGTAGACTTAATTCATCTTAGAAATCAATTCAACAAATGATTTATCACGAGACACTCTCTTACTCTATCCTAAGCTTAACATTGAAATAGAAGTATTAACTAGATAACTTAATGATTTTGCTAAAAAAATAAATTGGCTCGGTCTAGTGCTTCTAAGAATCTTGCAAATGATTTTGTTCAGTACACATCTTGTTCCTCATTGGCTAAAGAAAATGAGTATCTTAAAGACACTTCAGAGAGATTTTCCTTTGATAAGAAGAATTTGACTATGATCCTAGACAAGTCAAAAATAAGTGTGAAAATCGTGGTGTAGGATTTAATTTTGTTGATCATGCCAAGAATAATCCTCCTAAGATTGTTAAGCTTCTTGAACCTAAAAAACTTGAAGTAAAATTTAAACCAAAGCAAATTGTTTTTAAATCTGCTGGTATTGGGAAGGATTCCTCTACCAAAATAGGTGATGTGAAGGCAATAGATATGACTTCTCATCAAGTCAAGTATCAATGCACTCATTGTAGTAGAGATGGTCATTTAGTTCAATTTTGCTTTCGAAAAGCAAAGAAAGAAAAGAAAGGCAGGTTAAGGAAGGTTTTTGGTTCTAGATTGGAGTTTGTACAAGCTCCTTATCGTCGTTTTGGTCACTCTAATCAATTTTCTCCAGGTTTGGGACTTTTTGTGATAGGACTGGTCAGACCAATATTTTACACGTGGTCAGATCGGTCACAGGCAATCAAACCGGTGTTTTATACGTGGTTAGATCTGTCACAGGCAGTCAGACCTCTCGGCGGTCAGACCAACCTTGCTGAGGCGGTCAGGCCGCTTGGTAGTCAAACCAGCTTTTCAGCGACGGTCCGATCTGAGTCTGACAGAGACTAATTCTTCACTTAAACATTTATCATTGCCTACTGTTGCTCCTGTTTATCGTGTGTCATAGTACTAAATTTCTAAATCTTATTTCACTAACCCCAGTACTGTGAGACCGATGTTTTCTGTGATGTAAGACCAGCTAACGTGGGATGGATAACATGCGCTTGATTAAGTTTCAGTCTTTTGCATCATTGCTTGATTGGAACACTTGTTGGTTTTTTATTTTCTTTGATGACTTCCAACATATTTCACCTTCTGAGGGACCATATGGAAAAAGTGATGTCCTACGCTGGGTTGAGTTTCATTTTCAAATTGTTCATATTTTCACAAAACCACTTGATTCTTCACATTTTGCTCATTTATGAAGTAAGTGGGGTGTGTTGCATCCTGTGGGATTATTTGGAGGGGGAGCTTGTTGGTTAAAGATGTTTCAGAAGCTTTGTTTACCATACTTGTCAAATAATTCATCAAGTCCAAGCAATTAAATCAAATGTTTTGTAGAGTTTTCTTTATCATATTTACTCATATGCTATGTACCTTTGATCATGACTAGTTGTAATCAATTTGCTATACTTCAACTAAACCATGACATGGCAAAATACTTTGACTATATTAATTATAGATAGTATTTTGCAATGTCCATAAAAAGGATTAGCTTAATTATGAATGATATTTTAAATCGTGACAATGAGGCTCATATTTTTCATGTTGCAATCTTTTTATATACACTCAGTCTAGCATATTAGTAAAAAAAGAGAAATAGAAAGTTGAAAAGATGTATGCTCCAAGCATGCCATAGTTAAACAAAAGAAAAAGCAAAAAATGTGCACAAATGAAAAGAAATATATTTCAAGCGTGCCATCATTTAAAAGAATTATGCTACAAGCGTGTCAACTAAAACAAATATGTTACAAGTATGCCACATGCTTAAGAACTGAGTGTGGAGCAATAGGTTGTTATATAAGCTGCTAGCTCGTCTAGATTTAAGGTTTGTTTCGCTTTTAGAATTTCATTTTTCGTTGTGATATTTTATTGTGTTCTTTATAATTGGTTTGGTCATTGTGGAGATACTTGTCATTAATATAAATTGTTTAATCATGCTAAAGACCTGTTTTCACTTTGCTATATGATATATGACTTTATATGATTTAGGTAGTTCTACTCAAAAGAACGGCTTGGTTAAATTATTAAATCAATGCAATGTGACTTGGATAATCTATAAAGTTTCTTGATTTTTACTCTCATTTCTTCTTTTTAGAATTATTTTTTCTCTGAAGTTTTTTGATGATTACATTACTAAAGAGGGAGAAAAATGGGAGAAATTAGAGATATTTGCTTCCCTTGTGTTGAGGGTGAGTTTTTCGGAGTTCAATTTGCTCTTGTGGTTTGTCAAATTTTTTCTCTGTAGCTTTGAAACTTTCATTTCGCAAATTTTGCTTTTATTTCAAAACTCAACTCATTCGAGTGATTTTGAGGTGTTGTCAATGTATTCATCAAGGGAGAGATTGTTAGACCATGTGGATAGATCGTGAATATAGTGAAGATGAATAATTGACATTTATGTTGCATTGAAATTTGTGTTTGTGAAAGATTTGGATGATGCTCTATTGCAAAACCATAATTGTAGTTTAAGCGGTATGACTGCCCTATCTTGGGCGGTCTAACTGGCAGTCGTCGACCACGGTTGGTAGTCGGAGGCGTCGACAGATCACAATCAGTAGTAAGAGGCGTCGACCACTGTCGGTAGTCGGAGGCGTCGACCAAGGTTGGTTGTCAGATGTTTCGACTTCGATTGGAGCCGGTAGTCGTAAGCTACAGTGAACCAGTCGTACCATACAGTGAACTGGTCGTAAGATACAACGAACCAGCCGGTAGCTACAGTGAACCAGTCGAAGGTCACAAGCCACAGTAACCGATCGAAAGTCATGAGGTACAGTAACCGGTCAAAGGTCATAAGTCACAGTAACTGGTCAGTGGTCATAGCTATAGTACCTTGTCTGTACTTGGTAATCGGTAGTCGATGCTACAGTACCTGGTCGGTACTCGGTAGTTGGTACTCTGTGCTACAGTATCTGGTCGGTACTCGGTGATCAGTAGTCAGTGCTACAGTACCTGATTGGTACTCGGTAATCGATAGTCTGCGCTACAGTACCTAGTCAGTGGTCGTAGCTACAATACTTGATTGATGGTCAATAGTCGTAGGCTACAAGTGCTAAAATTATTGTGACTTTTGACTGCTCTGAGTGGTTGTAATCTACAAGTTCTCATGTTGAGCCAGTGGTCAGACTAGCCTTTCTGACTAGTCTGAGGTTGATTTATGGAAAACGTGGAAATAGTGGTCATGGATGATTTGTTTCATGTTTCTTAATGGACCAGGGTGTGATATGCGTGTGTGGGCTGATGTTGGTCAAGTTAGAGAGAACTTGTTTCGGAAAAATGTTCTTGGTCTTTGCATGTGCAGGTTGGGGCATGGAGACGATCATGGTCGATGACGAGAAAGACCGGGACTAGGATGGGAAAATCTGAGGTTCAGGCGGTCTAGGATGTCATGAGGTGGTTGGGCTCACACTAGAGTACGTGGAGATCAAAGGTGGATGATGCATGGAGAAGCTACGAGAAATGCAGTCCTAGAGGTTTCGACACGTGATGAGTTGGAAAGAGTTATGGAAGGTGTCTATAACTGGAAGGTTTAGAGATTTTGGAAAACCTGGGTTTGGAAGAGTTTCGGGTCCCTTGGCTGTAAGAGTTGGTTTAGGACTCAAATTTGAGATCTGTTCAAATTGGACTCGAATTCATGATCTGTTCGGAGAGGACTCTTAAGGAGTCAAAGGATATAAGTAGAGTTGATGGGGGCATAGCAGAGATATATTTTTTGGGAGAAGATTGAGGAGGCTTTAGTTTTGGCAAGGCTTTTGGAGGTGTTTTTGAGGGTACTTTGTAAATCCATGAAAATCCAGCAATAAACATTAACTTGAATCAATCTAGGTCTTGATTTGCTAGGAAAGTGCTAGTGATTGTAGTTGGATCGAAGCTTATGACTACGTGCAAAGGTGTTGAATTGTTGCCAGGAAAACAGAGGAAATACGAGTACTCGAAGGCGCTAAATTCTTAAAAGCACGGGTGACAGAGAGGTTCTGCTCCTGGTGTCGAAGGTCTTGAGTACATACGAAACAGTCGAAGTTCCTACTTTGTGCAAAGTGGCCATAGTTTACGACTAGTAAGAGTTTTCTACAGCTAAGCGATCAAGCGAGTAGTTGAGCACCGAGTGGTCGAAACCTTCATCAAGCACTAAGAGATTCCAAAAAGCGGATGCAATCATTCACCCCCCTTTGACTACGATATTTGATCATACACCATTAATATACATAAAAGTATATATGATAACTACATGAAACTAGTTTTATTGGATTCATCTCGCAAAATACTTTCATAATACATAATTTTTGGACGTGATATGGCAATCAGAGGGGGGTGTTGATGCCTTCAAATTCAACCGCCCAAAAGGTATTTCAAAACTTTCACTCCACTAACTACTGAAAACTAGGAAGATCATATTTGCTCACCAATAAAGAACTCACAACGCGGAAGCAAACAGAGTTCAACTCTTTTGGGCCGATCGGACCGCTATAATGAAGCAATTGGACCGGCCGAGTGGTTTGACTGGCCTCCGGTTGGATTGCAGGCCTTGGGGCGGTCGAACCGCACCCCTGTTCCTAGAACTGGAAATCAGTTCGAGCCAAAACAAAAATAATGCAATATCCAAAATACATAACCAAATGATTTGAAAATTTGCATATATCTTGCTGAGGATCGCATGAACCTAATTCATCCAAAGATCGTAGAGATCTTGACTAAAGTTCCAACCTTCCCTCAGTACAAGTAAGGTTATATTAAAACCGGATAAAACTCAAGAACTTGAGATATGACTTGCCCGTGGATTGAAGATAGCCAAGATGACTCTAAATAAATTCCCACGTGTCACAACAAGAGCACCTAAAGATTCAAGGTCAAAACCGTAGTAACAAGATATCACCAAAAGGCCTCCAAATCGAACAATCTTCAAGATCTTACTATAGCTGGTCCCTAGATGGATGGAATATGATCCTCACGAGGTATCTCCATTACTTACACATCCTTAGAATCCAACAAGATGAAGAGAGGAGATAGGGCAAAACACCAACCAAAACAAGTGTAAAATCAACAAGAGCAAGAACATACCATGTAGGATGAACAAGATTGATCTATTGCAATTTGTAGATGAAGGTTTTAGAGCCACTCCACCATAAAGGACAGAGCTCTCACGAGAGCACTCACCCAAAGCTTCCACCACAAGGAAGTCTCTCCCAAACCTAATGAATGGATGGTTAATTAGTTCTCTTCACCTTAGGCCACATGCCTCCAACCCATTCCACTCATACAAATGGAGCAATCAGTCTATATCTAACCCTAATAAATACTATCCATTAGCACAACCAGGGAAATCCGTTACCCCCCACACTGGGTTTTACATTCATACATGACTTATTCACGCTTCTCAAAGCACAAAAGCCCAACCCGCTAAGGAGCAAACTCCCCATCCACTTAGCCTCCTCAGCTCCTCCTTGACCTAAACAGCTCTCCCAATGCTCTCCAAGCACCGCAATTATGGTCCCATCGCTGTTTCTGGTATTTTGGCTTCCTCGCCAAAACACCATCGCTTTGACCATAGATCTCACCTCTGCCCTGAACCTAGTCCATGTTCACCTCTTCATTTGCAAGCAATCTTCATGCCTGCAACGTGTAGGTTTACTAATGGCTCATGTATTGGCAAGTCTCTCTGTGTCGATTCCTTTCGACCATGCTTCACTTGTATCGGTCGCACCATTTGATGAACCATTGCTCAAACTTTTCCTTCAACATCCCAAGTCTTCCCTGTGCCTTATTGGATCTCAACCATCCCTCTCGACTTCCTTGACTGTACTTTAGCTCATCCCCAAGTCTAGTCTCGGTCCATACCATCGACCATGGTTGCTTTCAAACTTCCTACATATCAAAGACCATGAAATCATTTCTAGGTATAAATTCTTCACAACTTGATCCACGTTAATCCAACATATGCTTCATGCACTATGAATACAATGACCTAGGACCCCAAACTCAATCTATGATCATTTTCCACAAATATCCAAAACTCTTGGATGCCTTTAGACAAAAGCGGTCTGACTACCATTGAGCGGCCGGTTAGACCGCCCCCATCATTGGTCTGACCACTCGGATCGAGCACCCGGAAAACACCTCTCTAAAAAAATCAGCCACCAACTGGAACCGGTCACACTACACTGACGGTCTGACCATCAACCAAAATCCGGTCACACCGGACCTACGGTCAAGCCACCTCCCTGGCCGGTCAGACCACCCTAGTCTGACTGCAACTCTAAAAACTTACAAACTCTCGCAAATTCGAATTTTAACTCGACACGATTGCCAATTGTTCAACACAAATGAACCATGGTCATTCTCAACATAGTTTTGCAATAATTTTAATTATTGTGCTAGTATATTATGACAAAAAAGTATAGTCAAAGTCTTACATTGGAGACTATGAAAAGTAAAAACGACTTATATTTGTGGACAGAAGGAATACATACAGTAAAAGAAAAAAACTGGTAGGGGGAAAGCCCCAAATGATCCTAATGCCTAAACATGGTCTACACACAAAAATATGTGTAAGATCGAGGAGGCCGACTAGGGGGGGTTATAGGTGGTCTAAAAATTCGCTTCGAATTAATACTAACAATTAAAGACCTTTTCTATTTGTCTAAACTAAGTATACAATACGGAAGTTTAAATCAATTTGGTTTAGCTCAAATAGCGCCTAAATCAAGCAAATTCGCCTAAGTGCACCAACAATACTAATCTAGGTCAAGGTTTGCAATCCTAGGTTTACAAGCGATCAAAACAATGCTAAGTAAATTGCTCGAATATAAAAAGAGGACAAGAAAGCAAACCACAAATGACTCGTTCTCTTTTTACCATGGTGTTCGGAGACTTGTCGGTCTCCCCTAATCCACGTTGAGGTAAGCCCGAACTAATTGGACCGGCTCCACAAATTAAGCGTTCCACCTCAAATCACTAGTGATAGCTCTTTCCCGCTCCGGGTATGTGAGCTTCAACCTCCACAACTTTGTCGGGTCTTCTCACAACCTTCTTTGAGAAGATCACCGGGCACGACGCTTCCCACGCCGTCTAGGAGTCGGTAAACTCCAAGAGTAACAAGCCAAGTCCCTCACTTGACTTTCACCACGTGCATCGAATGCACTAGCTCAACTCGGACACAAAGTCCTCCTCTAGATGTAACACATGCACTCTAGAACATCTCTCCTCTCACAAAGTGTAACACATGCACAATTGAGTGGAGAGCCTCACTTTAGCTCAAGGAATGTAAGCCAAGCACCAGCAACCTCCTCCCAACAGCCTTTGAGAAGGTATTTATACACCTCCCTCAAAAACTAGCCGTTAGAGAAGAGAGAGGGCTGAAATCAGCCCGAGGGCCAGAACTACCGCCGTTATACGGCCGGTACTTCCGCCCTCCCAACGGCTACAAAAAACTAGTCGTTGGGCTGGAAAACCGGTCAGACCGCTCTAAGAAAACTTAGCCCGATCGCTCTCTGGAAAAAACATTCCGCGTGAGGAACAAAACTTCTAGGGCCCGGTCAGACCGCTGCCTTAACGCCGGTTAGACCGCCGGTCTAATGCCGGTCAGACCTCCATATCAACACTGGTCAGACCTCCATTACTAGGGTGGTCTGACCGCCATTATATGGGTGGTCTGACCTCCAGACCAACACCGGTCAGACCTCCAGGTCATAGCTTTTGACTCCGATGTCGGAATTGAGCGATCCTAGACTCTATGGAAAGATTATTCAAAGGGCTACACAACCCATCTATTTGTATTATCTCAAATACATTAGATCAATGCAGAAATCATAAGAGATCCAAAGGGTCACTACCATGGTCTAAGTCCAAAGAAATAGCAATAAATAATCTTAGACCATGTCAAGGGATAATGCACAATCTCCAACTTTTGCAAAACACATTTGCAAACTTAGATCATGTCACAAGGAGTAGGTACATGGACTTCAACCTTTTGCAAAACACATTGCAAAGTATAGTCACATGTTACAAGGATTCACCACATGAGCTCCAACCATTTGCAAAACACATTCGCAAATGCAAGCCTCATGCCAAGATGAGCTAGAGCAAATGAGGTTGAGCCATCAACACATGATGAGACTCAAACTGCTAGACATGACCCCTCTTAATAGTACGGCAACCAATACTAGCAATCATATCTTTCAACCAAATATCAAGACCGATAAAAAAACTAGGAACACATCCTTAGCCCTAACTAGTCATACCTTTGCCTTGGATCATCGTCTCGATATGCATCAACTCATGATGCATCCTTTTCATCAACTCCATCAACACATGATGGTCGTCCATGACTTGATAAACACATGATCATCTCCTCATGCATCAACTCATGATGTGTCTTCTTCTTTGATGGCCTTCAACACATGAAGCCATCTTCTGCTCGATCTTGACTTGATGAGCTTCAACACATAAAGTCATCCCAAGTCATCATCATTTGTGGAACCTAACCTATTCATTCAACTCATGAAAAATGTTAGTCCACAAAACAATTGTCATCAATTACTAAATTTCACCATTAACTCATAATGGATGGACTAGATTTAACAATCTTCCCTTTTTGGTAATTCATGACAATCTCAACCAATAATGAGATAAAGATAATTGATTTGCGAGTATACAACATGTACACAACAATTGTATACTCTAAGATAAGTTTTAAACAGAGCTTACTGATCCGGTTGTCATTAATCATCCAATCATTAACACATAATAGAGAAGTTAGATGACAACCCGATTGCACATGAGTATATATGAACTACACAAGTTATATATACTCAAGAATGTATTTCAAAATAAAGATACTAAATATGCATATAAAAAGAAGTATGGATCAATACTTATGAAACTCTAAAACATAGAGAGAGAGCTCCTCCTAAATGTGTGCATACAAGTGTATATAAAGAAAGACATATGCACATATTCATTTGAACTATTTGAGGAGTTCAATCTATGTTTTGGATCTAAGAAATGCATTAATAAATGAGAAAGTGATTTTGAATGCATACCTCTTTGATTTCACATTTTCATCCAAATGAGACTAAGCTATAATATACTTGAATAAACATACTAGTCTCATATAAACATATTAGGATTTTCATACAATGCAACCTACAGAACGCTAGGGGCCAAATAAATTCAAATGTAGACACTTGTTACCGAGATGACATTGGTTCATAATTTGGCAAGATTATCCTCAAGATTGGCTTTCATTTGTGTATATGGTAGAGTTCACCTCTTCATGAATGAGCCAAACCTCCAATGCCCCTCAAAGTACCTATTAAGCCTTTAAGCACATTTTTGTACCCAAAACTTGATTGGGTCCATTAATATTAGTCACAATAGATTTAGGCACCCAAATGGCCATAGGAGTAGTTTTAAGTGAGCTAACATTTCTAGCAAACACATTGCCATTTTTATCTTTGCTAAGCAAATAATGCTCATTAAATAGAGACGGGTTAGGAATGATACCTTTGGGACAATCCTTACTAAAGTGTCCCTTTTTTCGGCAATTGTAGCAAGTTTGACAATTATTACCTCTTTTTATTTTCTTGTCTTGCTTGTTGCCGGTTTGCCTCTTCATTGATGGATTTTTCTTGTTTTCCACCTTGTTGGGACACTTAGAGGCGAAGTGACCCATCTTGTTGCATTCAAAGCATTTGACTTTGTTGGATTGTTCTTTAATTTGTTTTGGAATGCTCTTCACCTTTTTTTGGAGGTGAAATCAATACCTCTCTTGTCATTTGATTTTCTTTGACTTCCTAATATTATGTTAAGAGAGGCTTTCCCTTTGTAGCTTTTCTCCAAGTCATTTTTTAATATTGTGACTTGGGCCTTGAGCTCATTGTTTTCGTCTACAAGGTTAGTATTGCAATGCATAGAGGATGTGGAAGCATCTAAATGTGAGCAACAAGATAAATCTAGTAAATCATCATATGAGGTGGATACATTAATTTTGGATAAATTGCAAGGGCTAGGAACTACACATGGCAAATCATCTATTAAATTGCATGTAATTCGTATATCCATATTAGATTTAGAATATTCCTTGCGTAGAAGGATTTCATATTCTCCTTTTAATTTGTTATAATCATTTTGAAGGGAAACATATTCATTCTTCAAAATTTTATATCTAGCTTTTTCTTTCCTAAGGAATTCATTTAATTCTTTTAACATATCCATCAACTCATCATAAGAAGGTGCATCATCATTATCGTCAAATTTTACCTTCTTGTTACCTTTTGCCATAAGGCATCAAGTTGATGTGGAGGGAATGGTAGACTCTTCATCGTCAGAGCTAGAAGTTATGCATTCTTCTCCCAGCATCCACTCTTGTATGCAATCCTCATCGGAGGTGGACATTTCATATTTATCTTGAATTTGTGTCCACATATCATGAGCGCTCTCAAGATTGCATATTGTATTGAACACCTCTACACTCAAAGCACTAAAAAGAGCATATTAGCAGCTTGAGCGTCGAGATGTGAGTATTTCTCATCCTCAATTGTTGGAGCAAGAGGATCTTTAGGAGGAGAAAAGCCCACATCTACAATCCGCCATATTTTCAGGCTCATGGCCTTAAAATAGCATGTCATGCGGATTTTTCAATTTGCATAATTAATGCCATTAAATAGAGGTGCTTCATCTAGGCGCACAATCCCATTAGTAGCCATCGTTTAACTCTCTAGGCGGTTAAGCATAATATATGAGAGACCAAGCTCTGATACCACTTGTAAGATCAAGGAGGCCGACTAGAGGGGGGGGTGAATAGGCGGTCTAAAAATTCTCTTCAAAGTAATACTAACAATTAAAAACCTTTTCTATTTGCCTAAACCAAGTATATAATGCGGAAGCTTAAATCAATTTGGTTTAGCTCAAATAGCGCCTAAGTCAAGCAAATTCGCCTAAGTGCACCAACAATACCAACCTAGGTCAAGATTTGCAATCCTAAGTTTACAAGCGATCAAAACAATGCTAAGTAAATTGCTTGAATATAAAAAGAGCACAAGAAAGCAAACCACAAATGACTCGTTCTCTTTTTACCGTGATGTTCGGAGACTTGCCGATCTCCCCTAGTCCACGTTGAGCTAAGCACGAACTAATCGGATCGGCTCCACAAATTAAGCGTTCCACCTCAAATCACTAGTGATAGCTCTTTCCCGCTCCAGGTAGGTGAGCTTCAACCTTTACAACTTTGCCGGGTCTTCTCACAACCTTCTTTGAGAAGATCACCACGCACGACGCCTCCCGCGCCGTCTAGGAGTCGGAAAACTCCAAGAGTAACAAGCCAAGTCCCTCACTTGACTCTCACCACGTGCAATGAATGCACTAGCTCAACTCGGACATAAAGCCCTCCTCTAGATACAACACATGCACTCTAAAACATCTCTCATCTCTCACAAAGTGCAACACATGCACAATTGAGTGGAGAGCCTCACTCTAACTCAAGGAATGTAAGCCAAGCACCAGCAACCTCCTCCCAACAGCCCTTGAGGACGTATTTATACACCTTATTAGAGTATTTGGAATGTATATTAGACCCTTCCTTCTATTATTATACTTGCCTAGCTTAGCTCCTCTAATTGAGGTATGTAATCCCCCTCATGACTATTAATACAAGGCCACCCCTTGCCCCTTGGCGTGTGTGGTGATTGAGCCAATCCCTCTATTCTACATGGTATCAGAGCTACCTTCCTGAGGCCTCCTCCGCAGCTCGCCCGCTCCTCTGTTTTCTCCGCCGCCGCTCGTTTTGCCCTCCGCTGCTCCTCTGTTTTCTCCGCCGTCGCTCGTCTTGTCCCCTGCGACTACCTCGCCTCCCCCTGCCGGCTCCCGTCCACTGCCTCTCGCTGCACCCCTCCACCATGTCGGCCCCCATCGACGCTTCGGCCGCCGCCGCTGCTGCTGCAACCGCCGCCGCCTCTGCCTTCCCGGGCACCGCCGACAACGGCTCTCTCCTCAGCGCCGGTGTGCCAGCTGCGCCGCCGCCGGTCGTCCTCAACCCCTACTGCACGGTCGCCGTCAAGTCCCACGTCCTGACCACTCTCGACATGAAGGCGGCCAATTACTCCCGCTGGTCCAAGTTCTTCCAGACCATGTGCATCAAGTTTGGCCTCCTCTCTCACATCGATGGCTCCAACGTCGCACATCCGGACGACCCTGCCTGGATACTCGCCGACTCTACCGTCCTCAGCTGGTTGTATGGCTCCGTCACCGACAACATCCTGGACTTAGCAATGGCCGACGATGAGACTGCGTGCGATTTGTGGCTCGCGATTGAGGGCCTCTTCCGCGACAACAAGGAATCTCGTGCTGTCTTCCTCAGCAGTCAGTTCCACTCCTTGCTGCAGGGTGACCAGACCATTGCCGAATACAGCCAGCGCGTCAAAACCTTGGCCGATGCTCTCCGCGACGTCGGCCACCCTGTCTCCGACTCGCAGCTCGTCCTCAACCTGCTGCGCGGCCTCAACCCTCGCTACTCCAGCACCGCCGATGACATCGCCAACTCGACGCCCTTCCCCTCCTTCGCTTAGGCCCGCTCCATGCTTGCCCTCAAGGAAACGCGTCTCACCAATGAGACCAAAGTCGCGGTCGAGACGGCCCTCCTCACCGGCGGCTCCACCACGGCGCCGTTCCCTCCGCCCAGACCGGTTCTCATGCCTCCAACGCTGGGAACCGTGATGGTCGTTGCAACGGGCGCAATCGCCGTGGCAAGCAAGGTGCCGGTTCCCAGGGTGGTCACGCGCCTCAGCCGGCCGGCCCCTGGTTCTGCTTCAATCCATGGTCCGCTCCCAACGCCGGCCAGTGAAATGCTCCTAGTGGACAGTGGCGCCCCTCGCCAGCTCCGAGCCTGCTCGGCGCCCCGCCACAGGCACATGCTGCCTTCATGCCACTCCAGCTGCCTCCTGCCTCGACATGGGACCAGCACGGCCTCATCACTGCCCTGAACCAGCTTGCTGTCCAGGGGCACGGCGGCTGGGTCGTCGACAGCGGCGCTACTTCCCACATGACATCTCACGGCGGTACATTGCTCTCCTCTCACCCCCCCCCCTCGTGATACGGCTGTCACTGTTGGCAATGGCTCCCGTTTACCCATCTCTTCCAGCGGCCATTCCTTTCTCCATACACCCACCATGAAATTTTCTCTTCGAGATGTTCTTGTTGTTCCTCATTTAGTTCGCAACTTACTATTTGTTCGCAAATTCACCCGAGATAACCACTGCTCTCTGGAGTTTGATGCCTTTGGTTTCTCTGTTAAGGATCTCCCGATGCAACGAGTGATGCTTCGCTGCAATAGCGAGGGCGATCTCTACACCATTCCTGCTGCCGAGTCACCCTCCACTGCCAGTGCCCACCTCGCCGTCTCCTCCCACCTTTGGCACCAGCGTCTTGGTCATCATGGCATTGCTTCTATCACAGCCTTACATAAAGATTCGCATATTGCATGTAATAATGTAGCTCGCTCCCTTTGCCAGTCTTGTCAGCTTGGTAAACATGCGCGTCTAACTTTTGCTCCCTCTGTTACTCGAACCTCTGCACCCTTTGAGCTCATTCATTGTGATGTGTGGACCTCACCTGTGGCTAGCATATCTGGTTCACTCTATTATTTGGTGGTTGTCGATGATTTCTCTCATTTTTGCTGGACCTTTCCACTTAAAGCAAAATCTGATGTTCACCAACATATAGTCGACTGACGCTTATGCCAGCACGCAGTTCGGCCTCCACCTCAAGTCCGTTTAGGCTAACAACGGCCGTGAATTTGTTAACCACGCCAACACATCCTTCTTTGCCTCCCGCGGCATCGCCCTGCGTCTCTCTTGCCCATACACCTCACCGCAGAATGGTAAAGCTGAACGGATGTTTCACACCCTAAACAATATGGTCCACACTCTTCTTCTTCATGCTCATATGCCGCCTAGGTTCTGGGCAGAGGCCTTAGCTACCGCCACCTACCTCCTTAACCGGTGTCCCTCCTCCTCCATTGGCGGTGCCATTCCTTACACACTTCTCCACCAGAAGCAACCACAATACACTCATCTTCGCGTATTTGGTTGTCTCTGTTTTCCCAACATATCCGCCACAGCCGCTCACAAACTTGCTCCTCGCTCTACGACCTGTGTCTTTCTTGGCTACCCTCCTCACCACAAAGGATATCGTTGCCTTGACCTCGCCACCAACAAAGTCATCATCTCACGTCATGTTGTCTTCGATGAGAGTACTTTTCCGTTTGCCAACAGTAGTCATCCGCCTATATCCTCTCCTGTCACTAACGCCGACTTGGATTTCCTAGTTGATGACTGTGCCGTGCCGGTGCCTTGCACTGCTGCTGTGGCACCCCTGCAGGTCTCCCCGGCGACAGCTCCACCTTCGGGTGTTGAGCGCTCGCTACCCCTCCAGATGGCGGCGTCCCAATCGCCCGTGCGTCTGGTATACACTCGACGACCTTCTGCGGCCACTACAGTTCCTGCCGCCCCGCCGGCTGTGGTGGTCCACCCAGACGAGCCTTCTGCAGCCCCGCTGGTCTACACCCGATGGTCATGTGCGGTCCCCACCGCTCCTGCTGCCCCGCCGGCTGTGGTGGTTCGCCCGGACGAGCCTGCAGCACCGCCGGTCGTCCCCCCTACTGCAGCTGCACCGGCGCTACCTCAGATGGTTACGCGGTCTCGGGCTGCCTTTGATCCTTCTGTGGACTTCTTCTCCCTGACGGCCCAGCATGCTCCTGTGTCTGCCGTCCCGGCCAACTACCGTAGCGCTCTCGCCGATCCTAATTGGCGCGCTGCGATGGGAGATGAGTACCAGGCCCTCATGGACAATCACACTTGGCATCTCGTTCCTCGTCCACCTGGTGCCAACATCGTCTCCGACAAATGGACCTTCAAGCACAAGTTTCACTTCGATGGTCGTTTAGCTCGCTATAAAGCGCGCTAGGTTGTTCGTGGATTCTCCCAGCAGCACGGCGTCGACTATGATGAGACCTTCAGTCCAGTTGTCAAGCCGGCTACTATCCGCACCGTTCTCTCCATTGCCACGTCGCGCTCCTGGCCGATTCATCAGCTCGACGTCAAGAATGCCTTCCTACACGGCACGCTTGATGAGACGGTTTACTGTCAGCAGCCCTCTGGTTTTGTGGATCCTGCTCACCCTGATCATGTGTGTCTTCTTCAGAAGTTGCTTTATGGCTTGAAGCAGGCTCCTCGGGCGTGGTACCACCGCTTCACCACCTACATACGCCAGCTCGGTTTCGTTGCATCCTCCTCCGACACGTCCCTGTTTGTCCTACACCAGGGGACCGCCATGGCTTATCTCCTGCTGTACGTCGACGACATTGTCCTTACTGCCTCGTCTACAACACTCCTTGAGCGCATCATCAACCAGCTTCACTCGGAGTTCGCCATGACGGACCTCGGCGCCTTGCACTTCTTCCTCGGCATCTCCGTCACACGCTCTTCGAACGGTTTGTTCTTATCTCAGCGACAATACGCCGTCGATCTTCTCCAACGGGCGGGCATGGCTGAGTGTCACTCCACTACTACGCCCGTGGACACTCATGCCAAGCTCTCCGGCCTTGATGGCGCCCCTGTTGCTGATCCATCAGAGTACCAGAGCCTTGCAGGAGCATTGCAGTACCTCACGCTCACCCGTCCTGACTTGGCATACGCCATTCAGCAGGTGTGCCTCTTCATGCATGATCCATGGGAGCCTCACCTCGCGCTGATCAAGCGCATCCTGCGGTATGTCAAAGGCACCCTCGACGCTAGTCTCCACATCTGCCTTTCGCCGGTGACCTCCATCACCGCCTACTCCGACGCCGACTGGGCCGGTTGCCCAGACTCTCGTCGCTCTACGTCCGGCTACTGCATTTTCCTCGGTGACAACCTTGTGTCTTGGTCCTCCAAACGCCAGACTACGGTGTCCTGCTCGAGTGCCGAGGCCGAATACCGAGCCGTTGCACATGCCGTCGCCGAGTGCTGCTGGCTGCGGCAACTTCTTCAGGAACTTCATGTTCCCCTTGCTTCGGCCACCGTGGTGTACTGCGACAACGTTAGGGCCATATACATGTCCACCAATCCAGTCCATCATCGACGGACGAAGCACATCGAGATCGACATTCATTTTGTCCGCGAGAAAGTCTCCCTCGGCGAAGTCCGCGTCTTGCACGTTCCATCCTCTCATTAGTTTGCGGACATCATGACCAAGGGGCTTCCGACACAGTTTTTTCAGGAGTTTCGGTCCAGTCTTTGCGTCCGGACTCCTCCCGCTACGACTACGGGCAGGTATTAGAGTATTTGGAATGTATATTAGACCCTTCCTTCTATTATTGTACTTGCCTAGCTTAGCTCCTCTAATTGAGGTATGTAATCCCTCTCATGACTGTTAATACAAGGCCACCCCTTGCCCCTTGGCGTGTGTGGTGATTGAGCCAATCCCTCTATTCTACACACCTCCCTCAAAAACTAGACGTTAGAAAAGAGAGAGGGCTAAAATAAGCCCGAGGGCCGGAACTACCGCCGTTATACGGCCGGTACTTCCGCCCTCCCAACGGCTACAAAAAACTAGCCGTTGGGCTGGAAAACCGATCAAACCGCCACACAAAAACCAGTCACACCACCCACACAGGACCGGTCAGACCGCTCTCAGAAAACTCAGCCCGATCAATCTCTGGAAAAAACGTTCCGCGCGAGGAACGGAACTTCTAGGGCCCGGTCAGACCGCTGCCTTAAAGCCGGTTAGACCGCCGTTCTAATGCCGGTCAGACCTCCATATCAACACCGGTCAGACCTCCATTACAAAGGCGGTCTGACCTCTATTACAAGGGCGGTCCGACCGCCATTATATGGGTGGTCTGACCTCCAGATCAACACCGGTCAGACCTCCAAGTCATAACTTCTGACTCCGATGTTGGAATTGAGTGATCTTGGACTCTATGGAAAGCTTATTCAAAAGGCTATACAGCCCATCTATTTGCATTATTCAAACACATTAGATCAATGCAGAAATCTTCTTCTCGATCTTGACTTGATGATCTTCAACACATGATGTCATCCCAAGTCATCATCATTTGTAGAACCTAACATATTCATCCAACTAATGAAAAATGTTAGCCCACAAAATAATTATCATCAATTACCAAGCTTCACCATTAACACATAATAGAAGGACTAAATTCAACAATCTTCCCTTTTGGTAATTCATGACAATCTCAACCAATAATGAGATAAAGATAATTGATTTGCGAGTATACAACTTGTACACAACAATTGTATACTCTAAGATAAGCTTTAAATAGAGCTTTCTTATCCGGTTGTCATTAATCATCAAACCATTAACACATAATAGAGAAGTTAGATGACAACCAGATTGCACATGAGTATATATGAACTACACATACTATATATACTTAAAAATGTATTTCAAAATAAAGATCATAAATATGCATATTAAAAGAAGCATGGATCAATACTCATGAAACTCCAAAATATATAGAAAGAGCTCCCCTTAAATGTGTGCATACAAGTGTATATAAAGAAAGACATATACACATATTCATTTGAACTATTTGAGGAGTTTAATCTATATTTTGAATCTAAGGAATGCATTAGTAAATGAGAAAGTGAATTTGAATGCATACCTCTTTGATTTCAGCTTTTCATTCAAATGAGACTAAGTTATAATATACTTGAACAAATATATTAGTCTCATATATACATTTGTCATTATCACCAAAACATTATAAAAATATGTGTCATTAACATCAAAATCTCATAATAGCATTTGTCATTAACAACAAAATCAACTTAAACGGAGCTTGATCTTTCAATAGGGCATCTCAAGTAACCCCTGAAGGCATCAGTGTTGATGAAATGCTACAGCAAGATGGTACCACCACCACTAGTGATCCACTGAATTGCTTTATTTTCAAAGAGATTTTTCTGATTAGCTACAATTACTTCCTCGCTTCGGAAGATTATCCAATTTCTCTCTTTCTATTTGTTCCAAGAAATGAGTATCTAGGCAGGGTGTTTTGCCCCTCTCCGCTAGGTGGGGTATTTTTTTTGATTTTTTTTTTAAAAAATAGATGGGGTGTTTTCCATTAGCATTCTCCACCACTGACAAATATTACATTCCCCTATGACCTGCACTTTCATGTATTTTCACTGTAAAGGTAGTCTACAAATTGTTAACTGAGAAAGAACTACTTCACACTTCACAGTTCTCATCTCTATTAATTTTTGCTCACGTGCAAAGAATGCACCTGAGAAAATAATGCTACATGGTGACTTTTGATATGTGTAAAACACAGATCAAAGCTTTGCAGGCTGTAAATATCTCATGATCAATTGAACAACTGCCACAGTGAGACTACTATTACACAGGTGAAGGCATTTCTAATGGTTGCTCAGAAGATGGCTGATTGTTTGAAGCTTCTGTTTCAATCAGAGCCCACATCTTCAGACACGGCATCCAATTTTCTCCCTTCTTTTTCACTAACATTGCAACCTTGTCGAATGACAATAAGACATGTATGACAATGTAGATGAACACAGCAATGACGAGTGCGAAAATGTATGCAGATGTCTTGAACTTTCTGCAGCTGCCTGAGGCATATGCCCCAAGCAGACCAAGCAAGTCTAGTACCATTGCCGTCTTCATGGCAACGAGAGATCTCTTGTACTTGCCTATTGTGTTGTTCAACAAGAGGATGACCATGACCATAGACGCCATGAATGCTGTGGCATTACAATAGAAGAATACCTTGTACCGTGTTGGGTGGGTATCATGGAGGATTGGGTCACCTGCAAAATGACCATCTCGGTCATCAGGCCAAACCCCACCTGGCGGGAGCAGTCCAGCTTGGTATGTGACATTTACTGCAAGAGTTCCAATCAGCATCAAATCTTTGCGCCATTTGTGTTCTGTTCTCTTCCTAACCCGGGTGCTTTTCTTGCGATTTATGGATGGATGTTGATGCTTGAAAGGCAACATCCTCTTCAGGATGCCATTCACCTTGTCTTTTGCAAATGTCAGAAGCAGGACTTGAACCATGACACAGACAAACACTGCAACAACGACAAGAATGACGTACACAGAAGTCGACACTTTCCTGCAGCTTCCGGAAGCAAAAGCACCCATGAGGCTGATCAGATCAACCAGCACGCATGCACGCAGTGCATAGCACTTCAGACCCTTGTGGCATAGCCTCTTGCTAACTAGCAACATAATCACGGCCAGGGATGCCATGAAAGCAGTAGCATTGAAGTAGAAGAACACCCTATAACGGTGTCGGAACTCATCACGGAACACCGGGTTACCTGCTTGGTGGCCATCTTTGTTGTCAGTCCAGAAGCCGCCTGGTGGGTTTATGCCGGCTTGGTATGTGACAGAAGCTGCTAGAATTGCAAGCAACATCAGAAACTTGCGCCTCTTCTGCAAATCTTGTTCTTCAAGAGCATTATTTGTTGTTTCAGAAGAAGATGTGAAATTATGGAACAATTCTGATGTGGAAGCTTCTATATTCTCTATTGTGCTCTTCAGCTGTGTCTTCAGAGCAACAGATAGCAGAACATGAAGTACAACATAGGCAAAAACAAGCAGGACTAAGATGAACACATATATGGATGTTGAGAACTTCCTGCTGCTTCCAGCGGCATAGGCCCCCATGAGACCAAAGAGGTCCAGTATCATCGCTGTTTGCAATACATGACGCTTCATGGCACGAATGGTAATCAACCGACTCTGGAGTAGAATGATGATGACCAAAGAGGCTACAAATGCCGTGGCATTACAATAAAAGAATGCCTTGTAGCGCTTGGGATTGATGACCTCCAAAATTGGGTCACCAGCAGTATACCCATCACCATCACCATTATCTGTCCAAAAGCCTCCTGGTGGATTCAGCCCAGCTTGGTATGTGACTGTGGCAGCAAGGATGCCAAGCAATAGAAGATATGTGCGCAACTTCTGTAAATCATCCTTAACATCATCGGCAGTGCTTGACATGCTTTTGTCGGATGATTGTTGTATTTCAGGCCCTAACATGGTCATTATGAAAGAATTCAGCTTCTTAAGCATTTCATTCTTCTTCTCTTTCATCCATCCCATGGAGTTTTCTACACACTTTGTCTTGGGCATCCACTGAATGATGAGGTAGAGCAAGACTGCGCCAACAAGTGCAAAGACATAGATAGATGTATGGACCTCCCTGCAACTTCCAGCCGCATAAGCCCCCATAAGTCCAAAGAGGCTCACCAGCACACACAGCCGCAGAGCATTTGACTTGACAACATGATCCACTGCTGTCTCGCTGAGAAGCATGATGATTATGACTAAGGATCCAGCAAAGGCAGTGGCATTGCAGACCAAGAATGCCTTGAACCGGCGGGGGTAGCGGTCTCGCAGCATTGGGTCACCAGCAAGGTGGCTAGGCTTGTTGTCATCAGGCCAGAAGCCACCTGGTGGGCTTAGCCCTGCGACATATGTCACTGTTGCTACCAATGTGGCAAGAAGCAGCAAGAAACTGCGATTTCGTTCCAGTTCTTCACTCTGGTCTGGAGCCTCTTGCTCACCTGTTGTGCTCGGTTCTTTATTGAAAATTTTCCCCAGAAAATCCTTCCAATGTTTACGAATATCCAAGAATATTTTTCGCATCCATTGAGGTGCCAGATGCCGGAAGAATACGACATGGAGTGTGATATACGCGAAGATGCCAACTAGTAAAACCCAAATGTAAACTGAGGTCCTCACCTCCCTGCAGCTCCCGGCGGCATAGGCGCCCATGAGCCCAAGCAGACCCAGCACCATCGCGACCTGAAGCGAGCGGAGCCAAACCGCATTGCGGCTCCGCTCCTTGACCAGAAGCAATATCAGGACGATGAGTGAAGCCACGAATGCTGTTGTGTTGCAGTAGAAGAACACAAGGTACCGCTTGGGGTAGCTGACTCTCAGCACAACATCGCTGGCGAAGCGGCCGTTCTGGTTGTCTTGCCAGAAGCCGCCTGGAGGGGCCAGCCCTGCCTGATAGGTGATGGCCGCGGCTAGGATTGCCAGCAGCATTAGGTACTTCCTCAGCTTCCATAGAAGCTCAGCCTCATCGGAGCTGGGATTTTGGTCACCTTCGCCTTCCTGCGTTGCTTGTTCTTCATCGCTAGTGTTGCCAAGCACATGGCCATTGCCAGGTTGTTCTTCAGACTCCATGGAGTTGAGCTCAAAGATTCCTTGCAAATCTCTACTTTTTCTCTAAAGATTGTAACATTTGAAGGTCTGCGAGATGGGGATGAGCTATATGGCGCAGGTCCCGGTCTTCATATACACCTCCACAAGATAGAAGGGGAAAGTGCGAAAGATAAACAAAGACTTCGAAGCCAATGGCAAATTCGCAGTCACATAATAACATCAAAGTCCATGACATGGACGTTTTCAGACTTACAGAAACTTTGTTCTTAGCCGCCATAAAAACATTGTAGTTTTATGCAGTGTACTCCCAGCTTCATCTAATAATTTTAGTAGACCAGCACAAACAGATGTGGGCCAAATGTGCGTGTTAGGTTCACATCACAGCATATTTTCTACATTTCCACCTCATTTCAAGAAGATTCTTTGTGTCGTCAAATTATAAGACAACTTGCACAAACATCCAAGACAGTTTTCCAAAAAGGGGAGAAAGACATATGAATCAATTAAGCCTATCTATATGCTTCATTTAGGATGCAGTATCTGTGTTGCCTTGCAGGATTCCTAATCCGTTTCCTTTCTGCTCCTCTTTCTGCAAGCCTTTCTATTATTTATCGTTTTATCTTTAACTGAACTTCAAGAATATACTAAATGGTTCTCTTCGTAATTTGCAGTTCTTTTTGTGACGTGTGAAAGTTGATCAGTACTTTAGTTTTCAATGCTACAACAGGTGTGTGAACATGCAGACTTGTGTTTGTCTTTTGAGTTGACTTGACTTGACTTGGGAGACTTAATTGGTCTTTTGAGTTGACTTGTCTTGGGAGGCTAAATTGGCCTTGATCTTATTACTATGTCGTTGGGCCTTGTCTTAAACCCACGAACGATTCTTTTTGCTAACCTTTTGGAATTGTCATATGCAATAATTATGGCATACTTCGAAGGTAAATTTGCCATCTACCATGAACTCCTCAAAGAACCAATCCCCAGGTATGATTGGCCGCAAGGATGCATATGCTATAAGGCTACAAATCTTGCTCCAAACGGCTTTACGTTCTGGAGTTTTTTTTTTTGAGTTTCAATTTATTTATGTCAGAAGTCACTTAAAACACATCGACTTTTAATTTCAACTTATTTTAACTTTTCTAATTTTTTCGTTTTTTCCTTTTGTTTTTCCCTCTTATTCCTTTGCATTGTCAGTAACGATATAACTTTCTTTCAATTTTTTCTCAACTTGTTTCAAATAATCACTACAATACAATTTCAATAAAAAACCAACAGCCAAAATCATAAATCAAAATCTTAATCTCTTTGGAGCGGCCGTAAAGGCCTGTCCAAATGGCCCAGGGCCTGAAACTGGGGTCAGCCTAGCACTACAATCTATACTTAAACCATATTAGTTGGGTAAGTAGTTAATTACCAACTCTGACAGAAATATATGACAAACGTGTGCGTCTGCCCTGTTTGTTAATCATCTAGTTCCTTTTAGTACAGCACATAGGTTGTTGGGAGTGCTCTCTGATTCCTACCAGACTCATGTTGATATTTTTTTAAGTGCCACCTAATTTGCACTAGTTGCCCTCTTCCCTTTGTCCAAAGAAACCCAAGTTGCATTGGGTTCGTTATTTTCGGCTACGGTTGATGGTTTATGGCTGCGGTTGATGGTTTTTAGTCTTAGCGCGAGTGCTTGTACGAACGAACCGAATATCGATAAGTCGCTTCGAAAAGACTGTTCCGATAAACCGCTTCAAAACAGCGGTGAAGAAGACGTCCCATTTATTTATTCGAGAAAAGTCATAAGCTAAACAGAACATGCCATTATTGCATAAAAGCAATACCAATTGAAGGGCCTATTCTTTTTTTTTGGTTTATAGATGTGGCTTATGACTTTTAGCTAAAATTTTTGAATTTTAAGCTGTTCGTGACAGAGATTACGGAGAGATACTCGCTTACGATTTTGATTGATATAAATATTAGGTTTTTAACATATATTATAATTGATTTATAGAATTTATCTTAAAAAATATTCCGTTTAGTAAAAATTAAAAGCCGCTAAAGAAACAGACCCGAAGTACCAGACTACCAGAGGGACAGAGACCGGTCTGTTTTCTAGTGATGGCCAACCAAAGTTGCCACTACATGAAGCCTTGCGTCGAAGACTTTCCAACCTCAAGTCTTCCTTTGTCCCCTAGGTCCTTACATGAAAACAAACCTTAACTGCTTTAATTTTTTGCATTTTCATTAATCACTAATTTGCGACCACGCAAGAAAAGAAGAGATTTTTTTCATAACCTGCGCACGTGATAACAAAAATGTGCATGTCCAAGCAGCACCATCACAACGCAACGCAAGCACAATGAAACAAGAAGGGTAGCAGCTGGGTACACAAGCTGGGTACACACCTGGCTAGTACAGTGGCAGCCTTAGCAGCTGGGTACACACCTGGCTAGTACAGTGGCAGCCTGCACTGTCCAACATGGGGCTCATGCATCTGAACTGTACAAACAAATGTCATAGTAGTCTTTTTCCCCTAAATTTGGTTCTCAAACATCTATTTTTACAAATCTAAGTCCCTTCCGTGGACCTACCGAGTTTGATAAGCACCTACCGAGCTAAGAGAACTCGATAGGTGACTTGCCGAGCCCCCGTGCGTCGTAGCAGCCAGCCGGCTATTGTCCAAGCCTAATTAGCGCTAATCACATCTAATTGGTACTAATCGTAATTAATTAGTACTAATGCATTTAATTAGTGCTAATTAAAGCACTAAATTAATTGTATTTCTAAATTAGTTGTATTTTATTTAGTGCTTTAATTAGGGCTAATCGTATTTAATTATTGCTAATCATAATTAATTAGCTCTAATCATGAGCTTAATTAAGAGCTAATCATGATCTTAATTAGCACTAATCATGAGCTTAATTAAGTGCTAATCATGATCTTAATTAGCGCTAATCATGAGCTTAATTAAGCGCTAATCATGAGATTACACGACACACAAATCAGCGAAACATTGAGTAGAAAATACAGAAGCCCAGATCAAGGTATCACTGTACAAGGTCTTTCTTCCCTAGGGACTAGATAGATATATGGCCCTGTTTGTGATTAGTATTAATTAAATACAAGTAGCACTAATTCAAATGTTAATTAGGCATGCACAGTAGCTGGCCGACTCCTACCACGCACGAGGGGCTTAGTAGGTGGCCTACCGAGCTACAGTTAATTAGCGCTAACCACAATTAAGTAGAAGTCGGCTGGCTACTGTGCATGCCTAATTAGCACTAATCGTATTTAGTTAGTACTCTTGGTAGGCGGCCTGCCGAGCTACAGGTAATTAGCCCTACTTGCATTTATGTAGTAGTCGGCCGGCTATTATGCATGTCTAATTAGCGCTAATCACATTTAATTAGTACTCTCGGTAGGTGGTTGTCTATCAAGCTCAGTAGATGTATGGAAAAGGCTATATTTGTAAAGCGGGCGTTAAGGTTCAAATTTGAGGAAAAAAAAGAAAGTGGCTAGTGACATTTGTGTACACAGTTCCATGCATCTCCGGTACTGCAGGGAGCCGCGGGCGTGCACGGCCCACGGTGGCTGGTGCCTAGCGAGCTGGGCTGGAATGCCATGGGATCGTCGTTTGCAGGACGCCCAGCCCATTTCTCGCACGCATCACGTCGAATACCTACCGGGCATGCATTGTGGCTCCAGGCGGGGCGTTCCGTCGAACACGGACCACGCAGCTCTCCTCGCCAGGCGCGTTTAATTCTACCCAGCACCAGCCGCGCGCTAGCTCCCTCGCCGGCGCTTCGTCTCAAGCACCACCGTGCGGCAGGCCTTCAGTCCACCGATCACCTCCCCGCACGACACGCTCGTCAGCGCCGCAAGATGCATGTTGCGCTGGTCCTCTCTTCTTTCCAAAGAAAGAAAAAGGAAATCTTTTCCTTTCAAAAATCAAGAGAGATGTTTCGGTGGTCTCAGACAGTGCGACGAAAAGCATTATCGTCGAAACAAATTGTTCGAGGCCAAGTTGTGTGGTGGAAGAGATCAGATTACATGACGTGGCTGAGGTGGAAGACTGCCGGTTGCACTGTTGCAGGAATGCAAGCTGAAAAAACTTGACAGTCAAAGAAGACGAGCGTGCGTGCCTACCACATCTTTTATGCCGCGTAGAGCTGCTGTTTTTCATATTAGCTCACGCCGAGGAGGTGTTAATGGTACATCAGTGAGCCGTGGGGTGCAACGTGTGAGCCCGTCCACAGCGACCGTCGCCGGGGACGAAGGCGAGCCGATACGGCGGCGCTACGGATTGGCTAGCATATCTGGTTTGCTTGAGCTGGAACGTGAGGTGGCGTGGGTGGCTTACCGATTAGTGGTCGGGACGTCGAGATCGCGTGCGGCGGCTTCATGCGGCGTGGTCACCGGAGAGGCAGAAGACGGCGGCGTTCCCGGCGTTCCTGTGGGAAAGAGAGGGAATAGAGATGAGAGTGAGGAAGAGGAAGCCGAGGCGGTGCCAAAGGACACGGAAGCCAAGGTCGAAACTCACCGGAGCGGGCGATGAGGCTCGGCGGAAACGGCGGGCGGTATAGAGGAGCTCGAGCTTTCGGTGCGCGAGAGGAGGACAGGTGGGGGAAATGGCGAGGACGAGATGGCGAAGGCAACGCGCGCCTCGGTGGTGGATTAAATGGGCGAGGCGAGGCGAAGCGTGCAAGTTCTCGCCGAGCTTGGCGGCGAGATGGTGCGAGCGGCAGGAGACGCTGCCGTGCGAGGCGACGGCGCGGATGTGCGGGTCGTGGGCGAGGAATTGCGACGCGACGCGGGAGAGAGCGGCGTCGACGTCGGCGGCGGCACGGCTATAGCGGCGGCGATGGGACCGGAGCAGGTGGCGGCGCGGCTCGGTGGCGACGCGTGGGGGTGGTGACCAGGTGTGGTCCGCGCGGGGGCGACAGAGGGAGGGAGAGTTGGGCTGCACCAGGAGAAACTGGGAAAGAAAAGAAAACGAAAGGAAGAGGATTGGGCTGCTCTGGCTAAGGTTCTCGGCCCAATTAGGTTAGGGTTTTGTTTTGTTTTCTCTTTTTGTTTGGCTTTCAAATTTGAATTTAACTTAATTTTTTTGAGCAGTAATTGAGTTCAAATAATAGAGAATGATTTATTTTGGTTTGTCTTTAAGGGTCAGTTCGAAAATTCGTAAAGAATAAAATAAAATCCATAAAATTCAAAAAACACAGAAAAATGCATCAAAACTTTAAAAAAGTATTTTTCATGCATATAAATTAGTTACAAAATTCAGGGTGTTACACTCGAGACGGGAGTTCGACGGTGTATTCGAGGATCCGCTTAACAGCGACCCAACGTACGCTTAAAAATTAGATTTTTTTTCGTTCATACTTAACATTTTCACAACTTAGGGCCATTGGCTCCTGGGTTACGACAAAAGTGTTGAGCCTAGTAATAGGGTTATTACAAGAAGGATCCTTAGTTCCTTAAGATTAAAGTAGTAGTTGGACCACTAACGAATGTGCAAGATTTTTTTTCTTTTTCCCAATTAACAAGAGCATTTCTAGAGTTTTTCTTTTTCTCCTGATTATTGTATACTACTTATCACCTCCTGCGCCTGCATGGGCCTACATGAATTTGTGTAGAATATATTTAGTTTCAGATTTTAAATGTCTAAATTAGTGTAACACCCTGATTTTCTGTGCTTTTTGAAGTTTTTAAAATAAAATTAACCATATTGATTTTCTTGAATTAATTAAAGCATAATTTAAATTTTTAGAAAATTGACTATGAATAAAGTAAACATCAATTAAATTAATAATATTTTTGGGTTCATTGTGATGCAAGGAATATTTCTTGGATTTATTTGCTATTTTCTAGAGCTCAGTTTAATTTAATCCTATTTCTGGAAATATGAAAACCCAGGAAAATCCCAAAATTTTCCTCGGGCCGAATTTCCTTCCTCTCCCTAGCTTGGTCCAACTTCACTCTGCAGTCCAGCTCGCTCGCACATCACCCGGCTCAGTCCGTCGTCTTCTCCACGGCCCAACTCTTTTGGCCCAGCTCGCTGCAGCTGTTTGATCTGCCTGCGCCACGCGTCTTTAATCTGTAAGCTTCCCACCTTCGTTTCGCTGCCAACGGGACCCACTTGCCAGTGCCCTATTCACCGTCTTCCTCCTGGACTCGATGTCTGTCTTCTTCACGCGCCACCGGTCGTCTTCGTCGTGGACTCCTTTCCGACTATTTAAGAGCCCGCCACTTGAGTCAAAAGCCTTGCCCCGATCTCCTCTCTCCAATCCCGAGCATGCCCATCTCAATTGTGTTGCCATCTCATCTCATCAAAGCTCGAAAGCCATGCGCCGCCGAAGCCCTTCCTCGCCAAAATTCCTCACTGCTGGTGAGTTCTTGCCTTTGTCGTCCACATAGCGGGGTTCGCCATCGTGTGTTCTACGTTGTGCTCACCTTCTCTACTCGGGAGTCCACCGCAATGTCGCCCCCGTTGTGAGCCTCATCACTCCGCCGCTTCAGCCCTGCCACTGGCTGTCATGGTCATCGCTAGCCAAATCTAGTTGCGTCACAGCGTTCCTCGTGGTCCCTTTGCTAGGGATTGCTACCGACTAGTGATTGAAAAGTTGTTTTTGAATAACAACTAAGTATACCTGAATCTACAAGGTCATACACTTAACGGGTTAGAATAATAAAAGTCCGAATGATAGACACCAAGTGAGATACGATCTATACTCGTATTGCATAACGATTCGGGACAGAGACTCCCCAAGTTGGATATGATCTCTAATCATATCCGGATCCAATAGGAGGCTATATATTGAGAGAGGTGTGGGGCTAAGGGTTGTACGGAAAACTGAGGATCAGAGGAGATCCTAAGATATACCCATTGAAACCCTGGCCACCAGCTCTCAAAACCTCTGTTGTGCACGCTAGTGCTAGCACACCGATGCACGAAGTTCCATGCCTAAACGTGTGGATTTCAGTAGAGGCACTACTACGACTGCATAGCTGATCAGGATTATCATAAGGAGGAGACGATTGGCTTGCGAAAATCTGGACGATTGACTACTTCTACTACACCGATACGTGCTACACTGAACCAGGCCGCTTCAACTATTCTTCCTCTGCACTATGTGTCTAGTGGAACGATCTATGATCTCTTACTTACATGGCTTCCTGGTTTACGTTTTAAAATTTTTTAATTTGTGCTAGTGTAGCCTACCCCATATCCTAACATATAATGGGTGGATAGAACCATAGTAACAGATTAGCATATGGTGGATGGAACCATGTAACATGTGAATGGAACTTGTGTCTCAATTATTATTACACATTTTGACAAATTTTAGAAACATTGTTTGGTAAAAAATGTTAAGTCTTAGGATTTCTATTTACTGTAATTCAATTATGATATTTCGCAAATAAATGAAACCGAGCCTTTCTTTGTTAAACCGATATCTATAATATTGCATTATGTGTGTTAGCTCATGAAGTACAGTTGTTTGTGCTCACCCTCGCTCACTAAACTAACTCAGAACCGGTGAATCAAGACCGCTATGCCTACTACGCTACATCAGGACCAAATGGAGAAGACAATGGAGACTAGGATGTCCTCTAGCAGTGTAGTTCTTATCTCAGTTAGATAGATTTTGATGGTGATTATGTGCATATCTATTATCCAAACTCTTGAAAAGTAGTAAAGAATCTTTTACCTCCATTCGCTTGCCTGTGACAAGGTTTAGCCTCACTTTTTTGCTTTCCACTCCGAGTTCTGCTTTTGTAATGTAACATTTGGCTTGATCGAGCCATTATGTTAACTCTACCTAATATGGGTTATTTAAACTCTCGTATATAATATTAATGAATGGTATGGTTCTTACAATATATGAGTTGATTCAGCAATGTATCTGTATGTTGTGGACGCTTTTGTTGGCAAGGTCTATACTCGCCGTAACAAGAAAGCAACGCCCACAACAGAGGGTCAGAGACAGGGGATAAGTTTGTTAGAAAGTTGGTTAGGCTTGCAGGAGATTAGTTGGAAAAGGGGATAGAGTAATGGGTGGAAATGAGCTGGCCTAATGGCTATATATATGTAATGACTTGATGGAAAAGAAATCAGACAAGAAAGAAAGTTCTTAAGTCTCAATTACCATAACATCTTTGGTATCAGAGCCTCTCTTTTCTCGCCACCTTCTCCCCACCCGATCATTCGCCTATCACGCCTCTTTTCTTTCCCCACCCGAAGCACTCGCACGTTGCCTTCATCGCCAGATCGGCGGGAGTGTTCCTCCTTTCCCACTCGATCGCTCGCGCTCGTCTACCACTTCCCCTTCAGATCTTCGCCATCTTCGTCTTTCTCCCTGCTCCGCCGCGGGAACTCATCTCCAGTCTTCCTTGTGCGACTTGATTCATGGGGTCCCATCTCTCTGCCGCCGACTTCAAAGCAGCCATGGATAAGCTCTTCGGTGAGATCCAATCAGTCAAGGAGGATCTCGCGGCGCACAAGAATGACCAGAGCCGCCTCTGGGTCGCCGTCAATTGGCTACAGACCACCCAGCTCGAGCTCGGCGACGCCTCCGACAAGGGCAAGGCGAAGCCCGAGTCCGAGGTTCCGTCGTCGCCTCCTCTTCCCTACCAATCCTTCCACAAGATGCGCTTCCCGCGCTACGACGGCACCACCGACCCCATCGTTTGGTTACACAAGGCGGAACAGTTCTTCCGCGCTCATCTTACGCCGGAGGAAGAGAAGGTCTGGCTCGCCTCCTTCTACATGGAGGGCGCGGCCCAGGATTGGTATTACCGCCTGGAGCAGAATCGCGGAGTACCCACCTGGCCACAGCTCCTCGACAGGGTGCAGCGCCGATTCGAGCCACCCGTTCGGAGCAACGTGCTTGGCGCCCTCATGAAGCTCCGCCGCACGAGATCAGTCGAGGAATACCAGGAACGATTCCTCCCTCTTCTGGCTTGCTGCAGAAATGTCACCGAACAGCAGCAGATCGACATCTTCACTGCGGGCCTGCGGAACCCTCTTCAGACCGATGTGGAACTCCAGAGCCCAGAGACCCTCGACGATGCCATGGCGCTGGCGCGCGCCTTTGAGCGACGCCTGGAACTCGAAGACGACGACGACCAGAGCGTCTCCCGGGTGCCTCCGCGCTCGGTCTCGTTGCACCGTGTGGCGGCGCCAGCGGTGACCACTACGCCACGTCCGGCCGCCACGGGGGGCCGGGCAACCATTCCTACTCCCCCGGCTCCGGTTAAGGGTGTGCCCGCCGCCGGTACCCGCTTCAAGCGCCTGACGGCACAGGAGATGGCGCAGCGCAGGGCGGATGGGCTTTGCTTCAATTGCCCGGAGAAATTCTCCAGGGAGCACATTAAGCATTGCTCGATGAAAGGACTCTATCTGATGGAGTTGGAAGACAGTGCGCCTGAGGAAGGTACCGTGGAAGATGATGAAGCTGCCGAAGATGAGGTTGAAATCTCTCTCCATGCTCTTATCGGCATCAAGACAGGGGATACAATGCGCCTATCTGTTTCCGTCGTCACGACGCAGTTGCGCGCCCTCGTGGACTCCGGCTCCACCTACTCGTTCATATCCTCTGCCAAGGCCATTCGCCTCGGTCTCACACTGGAGCCGCGGCCGGGACTTACGGTGGGTGTCGCGAACGGAGATCGCGTGCCATCACCAGGTGTCTGCAAATAGGTCCCGGTTGCCATTGACAAAGAGCAATTCCTCATTGATCTCTACGTCCTGCCATTGGAAGATTATGAGCTCGTCCTAGGCTGCCAGTGGCTGAAGACGCTCGGACCCATTTTGTGGGACTTCGAGCAGCATACCATGTCCTTTTGGCGGCACGATCATCATGTCAAATGGCGCGGCTGTAAGATCGAGGAGGCCGACTAGAGGGGGGGTGAATAGGCGGTTTTAAAATTTTCGTCTAATTTCAATTAACAATTTTAAACTTAATGAATTGACTAGAGCAAATCGACAATGGTATACCTAAACAACTTAGAAAGGCTCAAGATAACACTAGCACAAGTAATTGACCAATATCTAAATCACGAGGTCTAGGTCTAAGGTTGCTACTCTAACTAAGACAAGCAATCAATTAATATGAAATAAGAGCGTTGCTTGAATGAAAGTAAATGCAAGAGAGCAAACCACAATTTGACACAATTACTTTTTACCGTGGTGATCGGAAACTTGCCGGTCTCCCCTAGTCCACGTTGAGGTAAGCCCTACCGAATAGGACCGGCTCCACGAATTGAGCCTAATCACCTCGATCACTAGCGGTAGCCCTTTCCCTCTCCGGGTAGGCGAGCTCCGAGCCTTCACAATCTTCCGGGCCTTCTCACAATCTTCTTGAGAAGATCACCGGAACCTCTGCCAAGCCGTCTAGGTGCCGGCAAGCACCAAGAGAAATGAACCACAGCGGCTTGATCACACACAAGTGCCAATTGGATCAATCTAGAATGCAATGCACTTGAATTTGGCTCAACTACCTCTATTTAATGCACAAGAGTGGAAGAGAGGTGTGAGGAGTTGCTCTAAGCTCAAAGATGTTCAATATGGGTTCAACAACACTTACAAGTTCTGGTGGGGGTGTATTTATACCCTCACCAACCTCAAATAGCCGTTGCAATAAACAATTCTGAATTTTCAGGAAAACCGGAACTACCGCCGTTATATGGGCGGTACTTCCGGATTTCCGCCGTCGCAACAGAACGGCTATTTCAGGCGGTCAGAAGTAACCGTTGAAAAATGAGTGCGGTACTACCGCCATTAAAATCGCGGTACTTCCGGAAATCCGGAAGTTCCGCTCTTAGCCCCGGTACTTCCGATTTCAGCGAGGCTAACTTCAACTCAGGGCGCTCTCTGGAAATAAAGTTCCGCTCTTAAGTCCGGAACTACCGGCCTGCAGTAGTTCCGCAGTTCAAACCGCGGTACTTCCGTTTTCCGAGAGGCTAAGTTTAACTCCGGGCGCTCTCTGGAATTTAAGTTCCGCTTTGAGGCCCGGTACTTCCGGCCATGCGGTAGTTCCGCCCGTAGAACGCCGGTACTACCGGATTTTCTGACAAAGCACAGTTTTAATTTGATTTTAATTTCTAAGTGCATGCATGATCCTAAATTGATCCAAAGGGCACATTAGCATATGATTTAGCAAATCACCATGATCCCTCTTAATAGTACGACGTCTATCCTATAATCAGGTCTTCCAACCTATCTCCAAGACCGGTAAAAATAAAATAGATCCCTAAACTATTTACCTTGTCGCCCTTGAGATCTTTGAATCTTCAACATCTTTTTATGTACCTTCTTCTTTGCCCTTGAGACTAATTTTTGCAAACACTCAATACACAAATTAGTCCCATGATCACATAATGTCATTAATTACCAAAACTAATATTTTTAGGGGCCTAGATGCTTTCAGCGGCCTGGAAGCTCCACCTTCGCCGTCGCTATGTGCCATGGACCGGTTGGATCTGTTATCCATTCTGTTGGTTGAGTTCGCCGATCTGTTTGAAGCACCCTCTGGTCTACCTCCTCAGCGTCATATGGACCACCGTATCACGCTGCTCCCCGACATGGCCCCAGTTGTGGTGAGGCTGTATCGCTATCCCCAGCTGCTCAAGGACGAAATCGAGCGGCAGTGTGCCGACATGCTGCAACAAGGCATCATCCGCCCGAGCACGTCGGCATTTTCTTCGCCGGTACTCCTGGTTCGTAAGAAGGACGCTAGTTGGCGTTTCTGCGTCGATTATCGGGCCCTCAACGCCAAAACAGTGCGCGACGTCTTCCCAATCCCCGTCGTCGACGAACTCCTGGATGAACTCAAGGGGGCTTCCTTCTTTACAAAGTTGGATCTCAGGAGTGGCTATCATCAGATTCGGATGCATCCAGACGACATCGCCAAGACGGCTTTTCGCACTCATCACGGCCACTTCGAGTTCGTGGTTATGTCCTTCGGACTAACCAATGCACCGTCAACATTCCAGGCGATGATGAATGATGTGCTGCGGCCATTTCTTCGGCGATCGGTCCTGGTATTTTTTGACGACATTCTGATTTACAGTTCGTCATGGTCGGAGCATCTTCAGCACGTCTGCGCCGTCCTTCAAGCGCTCCGCTTCCACACCCTCTTCCTGAAGCGCTCCAAATGCACTTTTGCGGAGCGCTCTGTGGCATACCTTGGCCACATCATCTCGGCGGACGGCGTCGCCATGGATCCATCCAAGGTGGAGGCTGTGCAGAACTGGCCGCAACCGCGCACCCTTCGCGCACTTCGCGGTTTTCTCGGCCTCACCGGTTACTACCGGCGCTTCATCAACAACTACGGCATCTTGGCGGCTCCTCTGACGTCCTTGCTGAAGAAAGACGCGTTCTGTTGGTCCCCGACGGCTACTACTACGTTCGAGGCGCTCAAGGGCGCCCTGACCACGGGGCCGGTTCTACAGCTTCCGGATTTCTCCTCCGCCTTCGTTGTGGAATGCGACGCTTCTGGCTCAGGCTTCGGGGCGGTGCTCCACCAGGGGGCCGGCCCTATTGCCTTCTTCAGTCGGGCGGTCGCCCCCCAGCACGCGAAATTAGCTGCCTATGAGAGGGAGCTGATCGGCCTTGTCAAGGCGGTGCGGCACTGGCGACCCTATCTGTGGGCACGGCCAGTCACAGTGTGCACGGACCATTTCGCCTTGAAGTTCCTGCTGGATTAGCGCCTATCCACCATTCCGCAGCATACTTGGGTCAGCCACCTCTTCGGCTACGATTTCAAGGTGGAGTTCAAGCCCGGCCGGTTGAACGCAGCTGCTGATGCTCTTTCGCGCCGTGATGAGGATTCGGTGGGCGCTGTGGCCTGCGCCATCTCCCGACCTGATCTCCAACTCTTCGACGACCTTCGCCGTGAAGCAGAGCATCTTCCGGCTCTCATCGCCAAGCGCGCTGAGGTGACTCAGGGCATCGCGGGTGCGTCCTGGACGGTGGTGGATGGATTTGTTCTTCACCGCGGCCGCATCTTCATACCCGATTCTTCGGTCCTATGGCCGACCATTCTTGCCACAGCCCATGGCGCAGGACATGAGGATGTCCAGAAGACTCTGCATCGCTTACGCGCATCCTTTTACAACCCCCATACCAATCGGCTTGTTCGAGATTTCGTCCAGAGCTGCGCCATATGTCAGCGGAACAAAACAGAGCATCTCCATCCAGCAGGGCTCCTCCAGCCGCTTCCAGTACCCACCTCAGTCTGGTTTGACATCGCCATGGATTTTGTGGAGGGCTTCCCCAAGGTCAGTGGCAAATCAGTGGTGCTCACGGTGGTGGATCGCTTCTCCAAGTACGGCCATCTCATCGCGCTTGGGCATCCTTATTCCGCGACTTCTGTGGCGCGCGTCTTCTTCGACCAAATTGTCCGGCTTCACGGCATCCCCTGCTCCATTGTCAGCGACCGCGACCCAGTCTTCACCAGCACGTTCTGGAAGGAGCTGTTCGCACTTGCCGGGGTGGAGCTGCGCCTCAGCTCCGCTTTCCATCCTCAGACAGACGGACAATCGGAGGTGACCAATCGCGTGCTTGGCGTCTATCTCCGGTGCCTTGCCGGCGACCGTCCGCGCAGCTGGCTCCGTTGGCTTCCGTGGGCAGAGTTCTGCTACAACTCTTCCTACCATACAACACTGCGAACCACTCCATTTCAGGTCGTCTACGGTCGCCCGCCTCCGACGATGATGTCGTATCAGCCTGGCCTGTCGCGGGTGGCAGCAGTCGACAAGCAGCTGGAAGAACGTGATGTCTTTTTGGCGGAAATCCGGGACCGTTTGCTGCAGGCACAGGACCATATGAAGCACTCCTATGATCAGCAGCATCGTGATGTCCAGTTCGCCGCCGATGACTGGGTATGGTTACGTTTGCACCACCGTTCAGCTGCGGGCATTGTCGACAAAGCCGGAGGGAAGCTGGCTCCACGCTACTACGGACCTTATCAGGTGGTGGAGCGTGTTGGTCCTGTTGCTTATCGCCTCCGCCTTCCTCCCAAAGCCAAGCTGCATGACGTCTTCCATGTGGTTTTCCTCAAACCCTTCCATGGTGACCCTCCCACAGCCATGGTGCCTCTTCCTCCGGTGACTCATGGCCGTGCAGTTCCTACGCCAACAGCAGTCATCTGTGCACGTCTCAACAGGGGCGTCTGGGAGCTCTTGGTGCGTTGGGTGGGCTGCCCCGATTCTGAGGCCACATGGAAGAAGCTAGAGGACTTCAAAGAGGCACATCCGGCGTTCCAGCTCGAGGACGAGCTGTTTCTCCAGGAGGGCGGAAGTGTTGTGGACGCTTTTGTTGGCAAGGTCTATACTCGCCGTAACAAGAAAGCAACGCCCACAACAGAGGGTTAGAGACAGGGGATAAGTTTGTTAGAAAGTTGGTTAGGCTTGCAGGAGATTAGTTGGAAAAGGGGATAGAGTAATGGGTGGAAATGAGCTGGCCTAATGGCTATATATATGTAATGACTTGATGGAAAAGAAATCAGACAAGAAAGAAAGTTCTTTTTTAGATAAAGGATATAAAATCCGGCCTCTATATCCACAAGGGATATATAAAATCTCTGCAGTACATGACCACTGCATGCAGCTTGCATTATTGTGTAACTTTAAGCCTGCCGGTTGTCCATAATCATGACCAAGTGACAAGATCTATCAAATACTCTAGTTTGCTGGATTGGATTTGTGTCAACCGTAAACTCTTAACAATCAAAATGTACATGTTCATGCAAATTTATCACAGACATAGTGATGAAAGGCAATTATACTCGCACCTGGAGCGTTTCTCATTCATCACGTCGAACCCCGGCCATGCACAACCCACCATTAACAGCTGATATGAAGACATGGGATTGGCAGCTTGCCACTTCATCAAAACACCAGGTATGCAGTATCACAGAGGGCATTTCATCGATCACCAACCAGCACCTGGGCAATCTCCACCATGGGTATCTCACTTCAAAGACTAGCCTGCATCCATCCTAACAGCTCCTGAATATCGTACTTGCACACTAGCATCATGAGACATCGTACTGGGACTCAGACAAGGCAGTTAAATCATTAGTATCAAAATAATTTTAGGAGTCACCTTACATTCTGGAGAAAAAAAATAACATCCAGTAGCTGGTGTGAATAATTGCAGCTTGCAAGTTGCATAGTTGACCTTGGGAATCGGCTCAAAAAGTAAATGTTAGCAAACTAGTCCTCTGTTTTCTGGACTCCATCGAAGTCTTGATAGAAGAGTATAAAACCCATTATCTTTCTGTCCATATAAACTATGCATGTTCACACAGCCAGTACACCACTCGCAAGCTTCCAGTTCACGCTGTCATATGAACTACGCAAGTCTATCTCTGGTCTTATAAACTGTGCTAAACCCTGAACCCTTACACGTTTCTTAACTCATAGCCCAATGCCTTTTAATTCCAAACAGCCTGCTACAACTTGAAAGGAGAGGTAAGAAGATCAGATCTGATCTTCATCATGTTTTAAATAACAGACCTGCAGAAAGTCTAACAATGTCGGGGCTCCATTGATTCTGCCATGCCAATGCCCAAGACTGCTATGACAGAGCAGTGCAAGTATATATATATAAACGGGCACAGCCGAGAACCGCTTGACATTGAGTCCTCGACAGAGCGTGCCACCTCTTTTGTGTAGTGCTGTCAAGCAAATGGAGACTGAGAATCCAACGGTGTCCACAAAGGATAACAAGCCATTGGAGTACAACTTGAGGAAGTACCTCCTACTGCTGGCCACTGTGACGTACGCTGCAGGTTTCAACCCACCGGGAGGAGTCTGGCAAGGCAACGATGCCGGGCACCTCGTAGGCGACCCCATCATCGGCTCCACCCACCATCTCCGGTACCTGGTGTTCTTCTACTGCAATGCGACCACTTTGGCTTTGTCCCTCGTGGTCATCCTCCTAGTCCTTCTCCTTGCAATCCTGATTGACATGATGAAACACCCAATTAAACTGCTGGCGCCGCTGCAGGTGGTCATGGTGTTGGATATGCTCGGCCTTTTCGGCACCTACATTGCTGGGACCTGCTGGGATGTGTTCACCACCATATACACCCTGGTCCTAGTGGCTCTTGTTGTTTTCTACATCGTGGTTCAAATGGTGGTGACCTCATTGCCCGAGGGGAAGCACGACGACGGGCTCAAGGAAAGGCCCCGCAAGGTACTGATGCTGCTCGCGACATTCGCGCTTAGCATCACGTACATGGCCGGGCTCAGCACACCAGGTGGCTTCTGGGATAGCACCCAAGAGGGCCACCATGCAGGCGATCCAGTACTGCAGGAACATCACTCCCCGCCTGAGGGCGTTCTTTGTCTGCAACACCACCGCGTTCATCGCGTCCCTGCTAATAATTGTGCTGCTCCTTGTCAAGAAGCTGCGGGAGAGCATCAAAGTACACCCGTACAAGATGTACGGGTGCATCATAATTGCGCTGATCAGCCTCATGGGGGCGTACGCCACCGGGAGCTGCAGAGATGCTGACAATACCATCTACGTGTGCAGTCTGGGTGGTGCCATTCTTGCATACATTTTCATCCAAGTGGTTGTTTCTGGATGTGCCATGGAAGGTGAAGCAACACAGATTAATAGCAGGTACTGAACACATATTCTTCTGCTCCCTAATGTCTTAGATTTGTGATTCTATTTTAACTCTGTATCTCTACAAATCACTAGCAATGAACTGCGAGATTCACTGGAATCGGCGAATGAATTGCCAGCAGCATCAGATGGTAGACAAGGCATCAACGTTGTGCAGGTGAACACAAATGAAGCGTTGGATAAGGCTCGCTCTCTTGTTCTACTACTTGCCACTCTAGCATCAAGCATCACATACCAAGCGGCACTGGATCCGCCGGGTGGCCTCTGGCAAGACAACCAAGATGGGCACAAGGCTGGCGACCCGATACTCTTATCTACACACCCTGGTCGTTACAAGGTGTTCTTCTACTGCAACTCGACTGCCTTTGTGGCATCCTTAGTTGTCATCATCTTGGTCCAGTATAGATCTCTGGTTAAGCCCCATGCACTGGAGGCGGCCATGATACTGGATTTGTTTGGCCTCATGGGTGCATACGCTGCCGGAAGTTGCCGGGACATAAGCACCTCCATTTACGTCATCGCGTTAGCAGGTGCTGTCCTGATCTATGTGGTGATTCATGTCGTCTTCTTCACGCTAGACCACCACGACAACAAGCCCGAAAATAATAAGTTGGTGGACAAGAGGCGCAAGAGGTTGCCGCTTTGGGTATTGATAAACATCATGCAATCTTGGCCACCACCATCACTTACCAAGCCGGATTGACCCCACCGAGCCGCTTCTGGACTCAGGATGATGAGTTCAGGCACCACGCAGGTGACTCAATCCTCTTTTACAACTACCCGCGCCGGTACAAGGCGTTCTTCTACTGTAACTCAGTAAGCTTCATGTCATCCATTGCCCTCATAATACTTCTCGTGAACCCGAATCTGTACAGGCCAGCAATCCGAAGCTATGCACTATCTGTTTGCACAGCGGCCGGTTTGTTTGGTCTCGTGGGTGCCTATGCCGCCGGAGGCACACAGCATCTGAAAACATCCATCTTTATCTTCGTGTTGGTGGCTGTGGTGCTTTCTTTAGTAACCTTAATGCTCCTCGTATTTCTGGTGATGGAGTTGAAGAAAATGAATACTATAACCCAAGACACCACAAGTCGGTTGTCTGGGGCAGGCGAGGAGACAAGAACTGAAAACACAGAAGGAAAATCAGCTGCAGCAGGAAAAGACGAAGAAAGAAAGAAACTTCATGCCAAACACAAATACCTGATGCTACTAGGAATCTTGGCTGCAAGCATCACCTACCAGGCCGGCCTAAACCCACCAGGCGGTGTGTGGCAGGACAACAGCGATGGGCATGGGGCGGGCGATCCTGTGATGCATGACAACAGGAGGCTCCGTTACATCGCTTTCTTATACAGCAACTCCACTTCCTTTATGGCATCCATTGTCGTCGTCCTCTTGTTGCTGCCGAAGTCGCTGCAGGAGAAGGACCGGAGGCTCAAGCCACTGCAGACAACGATTTTGCTGGACTTGCTTGGACTCCTGGTAGCCTACGCGGCTGGCTCCAGCAGAGAGTGGGAAACGTCTGGATATGTCATTGCACTGGTCATCGCTGTGCTGGCCTATGTTGCAATCCACGTACTGGTGTCTTTAGGCAGAGGTGGCCAAGGAGAAGCTAACCAGCAGCCCTCTCAGCAAGAGAGGCAAGAACAAGGTCAGCCTCCTCACGTACAGCAACAAGGAAATGGTTGGCATCAGGGGCACGGAGCTTAATTTCTCCTTGTGCTTTGCAACTCTGTCCATCGGCCAGTCCTGTGTTTAGTGGAATGCATTTTCTGCTTTGCAATCTATTAACTAGCTGAAATCCCACACAATTGCTCTGCTAGTCTCTTTATTTCTCTCTTTTCCTAGATTTGTAGTCCCCTTGTGATAATTGGAGTGTCCTAATGCTAGTATGCTGAAGCTTAGAGTGAAAAATAACAACCCTTTATCACTGCACGTTTTGGGGCTCGCTAACTCTAAGCAGGAGCTACTCCAATGCATGTTCCAGGCTGCTAGGTTTGCATGACAATGTATTTTCTACGCTTACAGTTTATATGGTTCTAAAGACATTTGTTGTCAAAGTGTCCTTACAAAGATGACTTCTACAAATATCCCAAGAATGTCAATTCTGGTAAAAAGTTGGATGAAAGTGCAAAAATAGTTTATGGAAGTAGAACATTCTATACTATTAAAATTGTGAAATTTTGTTATGAATCATGTTCCAAAGGCCATTCTTCTTTGCTTCTCAGATTGAACATTTCAGTACCAGATCATTCCAATGCACCAAAACACAAAAAATAAACATACTGAGAAAATTATGTATGACTTCTCTTAATTTTGGTTTATTATATATGGATATGTTTTTAATGAGGGACTAAGATCATTCGTGCCAAGGATCATGTACATGCACCAAAGTTGAGGACATTTGTAGGGCTGAAAACGAAAACGGTAATTCTCGGTTACCGAAAATCATTTTCGAGAAATTACCGATTTTTTTCCTAAACGGAAACGGTGACGGTAACCGATAAAACGGAAACGAGAACGGTAAAAAAATTCGATAACGAAAACGAAAACGATTTAGCTCTCTTCCGATCGTTTTCGAAAAATTACCGATCTCACGCGCCACGCCAGGCCCAGGCGGCCGGACCAGGCCTGTTAGGCATTTCCGTTACCGTTTGGGCGTTTAGCCATTTCCCCAGAGGCCCAGACCCAGCTCCCGCACGGCCATTTCCGTCTCCCGCACGGCCGCAAGGGCCTCGCCTCCGCTCCTCGATCGGATCGGCCCCCGACCCCTACCTCTTCCGCCGCCGCAGGTGAGCTGCCCCTCCGCCATTCATTCCCTCCCCTTCCCTCTTCGTTCTTGCGCGGTGTCGATCTGCAAGGTCGGTGGGTGGGTGGGGTCAGGTGGGCCGCCGCAACCCAGCTCCTCCGTTCCGATCCGATCCCCACGCCGAGACCTAGCCGCCGCGGCCGCCGGAGAGGGACCGCCCGTCCGCCCGAGTCCGCAGGCAGCCAGGCACGGGGGGAGTGAAAGGCAAGCCTGAGCGCCCCCACGTCTTCACCCTCAGTCCCTCACGACTCCAGCACGACTCCAGCCGCCTCCATCTCCAATCTCCGCGGCTCGCCTCTAGTCTCCCACTCACGCTGCCGTCCTTCTCCTTCTTCAGGCGGTCAGCGGCTACATCTGAGACGAAGATGGCGCCGGCTGGAGATGCGGATCAGCCGGCGGATGCAACACCCCGAGGCCCCCGAGCGCAAGTGATGGAGGCAGAGGCACCACTCCCTGTCGACCTCGCTGCCTCTCAAACCTCGGCAGCGGCCACAGCTTCTTCTGGTAAGCTCATCTTCTTATCCACAGAAAGTCTGGGTGTCATGAGCATGCCACATTTGTAGAAATGTTTAGTTCATGTGGCAAATGTAGTTTTCATTGGGACAAATATTAGCAGCGCATTGAGTTCACCAAAACAGATAGTCGCACCTGTGTTCCTGGCCGCCACAGCCACGAGCTCTTCGACAACATCAAGCAGGTGTGCGTCCATGTGTTTTGGTAACAACAGATCTTAAAGTCATGTCGAACATGGAGTATTTTGTTTGCTTCATAATATGAATTAGCAGCGAAATAGTGTACGCTCGCTCCTTAGATGGAGAGCTGTGCAATCCTAGTTATTTACGTTTTTGGCAATAGAGGCCTAGTAATAGTGACTTTCCTGCAATAGAGGCCTAGTAATAGTGATTTTCCAGACCTCTTAACGTAGTAAATTAGTAATTTGAATTCGGTAGGAGCACGTGTTAGGATATTTGTGCTAATTTCATTTGAATTCTCTCCAATTTGCTCAAGGAGGAGATAATCCTACCAAGACCTCTGCTTAAATGAAGCACCTAGGACTGAATGTGAAGATGATCTGTTTACCGCTATTACAGTAAATAGTAATAGATGTTCTGAAGTTTGGTAAGTCGTAGTTGTTTATTCATGCGTTCGGTGAGGGATTTGGACTTGCTGCTTAGCTTTATGAGATTAGTGCCATCGTACCTATTCCTATTGTTGTAGTTATTCCACAGGGCGAGGGTGGATGTGTGGCATGTGGTTGCTTTAAAGGAAGGGAATGATAGCATTTTGTGCAGTTGGAATGCCGAGGAAAGAATTTTAGTTTTAGGATGGCTGTTGTGATTTCTTTTGATCAGATGCGATCTGACTGCATGTAGTGTAATTGATCCTACTCATTATTGTGCTGAGCTGGTGCAATCTCACATTTAATTCACCTACTCATTCTGTGTCTTTGTGTTTGCACTTCATTTGTGATACTGTGATAGGATCCCATAAACGTGCAAGGCCAGCTGCAAGTGAAAATGCAAGCCAGAATGTTGGCATGTCTGCTTCTTCTGCAGCACCTGCATCAGCACCTTCATCTGAGAGAAGTTTAGTGCCAAGTGGTGGTACTGGTGGCACTGAAGAAACAGATGGTGTTGATCCAATCGATGTGGATGCAGGCAGCGATGGCGAGGACAAAAATGAACCTGCCAGCAAGAGGGCCAAGAAGAGCACATCTGAAGTGTGGCAATACTTCACTAAGTACTGGGTAACAGTGAAGGTGAATGGCAAGGAGGAAAATCAGCTTTGGGCAAAGTGCAATGTCAAAGGTTGTGTAAACAAGACCAGCAAACACAAAGCTGAGAGCAGATTTGGAACAACTGGTTTGTGGACCCATCTCGCTAATTATCACAGCATCAAGAAAGGACAGCAACAGCTTACAACAAAAACTGATAAAGATACTGGCATCGCAGTTGTCCAACCTTACAAGTATGATCAAGAAGCTAGCTTGAGAAAGTTCTACGAGGCTATGATAGTTCATGAGTACCCTTTCAATATGGTTGAGCATGAATATTTCCAAGAGTGGGTCAAATCATTGCGTCCACATTATCCTCTAAAGTCTCGTGTCACAGTTAGAAAGGAAATAATGGAATATTATTTGGCTGAAAAGGATAAGTTGTATGCATACTTCAAAACCGTTCAAAGTCGCTTTAGTGCAACTATGGATATGTGGACATCCAACCAGAACAAGGGTTATATGTGTGTTACTCTTCATTGGGTTGATGATGATTGGAAAATTCAGAAGAGGATTGTCAATTTCTTCCATGTTGAAGGGCGACATACTGGTGAGAGGTTGTCATATACACTTTCTTCTTGTCTTTTGAAGTGGTATGTGGAGAAAAAGATGTTCTCTCTAAGTTTGGATAATACAGCGGCAAATGAAGTAGCGGTTAAGGATGTCATTGTAGAACTCAAGAGGCACAGTCCTTTAGTATGTGATGGGCCGTTTTTTCATGTGAGATGTGCCAATCACATCCTTAATTTGGTTGTTAGAGATGGTATGCGTGTGATTGGCTCTACAACTGAAAAGATTAGATCATTTGTAGTTGCTGTCAAGGGATCTACGGTTTAGTGGGAGGAGTTCCTGAAGTGTGCTACTGAATGTGGGCTAGATACAAAGCCTTCTCTCTCACTTGATGTTTCTACGAGATGGAATTCTACATATCTCATGTTGAGGGATGCTCTTTATTACAAGCCTGCATTTGAGAGGCTTACTTCCATCGACCGCCGCAGGTATGAGTGTATTGCTCCTTCAAGTCAGGAATGGGAGAAGGCCCACATTCTGATTCCTTTCTTGAAAAAATTCTTTTACCTGACCGAGATATTTTCTGGTACTCTATATCCAACAGCAAACCTGTTTTTTAGAGGTTTTTGTGAGATTAAGTTATATCTATCTGATTGGTGCAATAGTAATGATGCCACTCTTTGCCAAATGGCAAATGCTATGAGTGTCAAGTTTGACAAGTACTGGAAGAAGTCAAATGTTGCCCTTGCTGTTGCAAATGTGCTTGATCCTAGGTTCAAGAGAAGAATTGTAGAATTTTACTTGAGAAAGTTATATAGAAATTCCTACCAAGCTGAACTTGATAAATTCAATGGTGTTTTAAGGAACATGTTTCATTGTTATGTTTCTTCCGCACCTTCTTCCAAGAGTACAACACTTGTTTCATCAACTTCAGCTATAGATCAGTTTATGGATAGTGTGGATGATGAGCTTGGTTCCTTCCTTTATGAAAGTGATGCATGTGGTAATGATGAAGGAATAAGTGAATTGGAGAGGTACTTAGCAGAACCACAATTGAAGGTTTCTAAAGCCAACCATAATACGTTTGATATTTTAGCATGGTGGAAAAATCAGAAGGATGAATATCCTGTCCTCTCCCTGATTGCTCGTGATGTGTTGGCAATGCAAGTGTCAACCGTGGCTTCTGAATCTGCATTTAGTGCCGGTGGACGTGTTGTCGACTGTCGGGCCCCCGGATTTCCAAACCCGGACCCTCTGTGTATTACAGCACTAGTCCCAGATCAAAGCTAGTGCACACAGTTAAACAGAATGGAAAACATCACCAACAGCGATTTATTACAATAATTAAGTGTACTGACCACAAGGTCTCATTATTACAATAGAGGTTCAAGACCTCGCACACCAGAAATAAAGCGGAAGCAAATAAAACTCGAGGACGACCCAACAATTCGCCACAGGCAATTGACTGGGGAAAGCGCGACCTAGTCCTCCGGGAAGAATCCGTCGCAGCCACAAGCGAAGCAGTAGTCGTAGTCACCTCCTTGAGCTTCAACTTCCTCTGAGATTTATTTTTAAGTGTAGCATGTGAGTACATAAAGTACTCCGCAAGTCTTGGAAAAAAATGCATAGATGCAAGGCTTAACAAAGGAAGGCCATATGGTTCTTTTGCACAAAGCAATATTTGAAATCTCAATTACTACTAATTATTTTCGAAGGCATCAATTTAATGAAGTAAATGTTTTAACAGAATTAACTTTCTAGTGAAGGTTCCAACTACCAACACTAGCTAACCAATTACCATTGGTCAAGTTTTAAACTGCGGGTTCCATCCACCCTCTCTGGCTCCAACCGCCAGGATTCCCTTCCGAGAGTTCCCTCCACTCTCGGAATACAAAACTTTTGATTTTTAAAACAAAACCAGAAATCTACCATGTGCATGCATTCTTTGCCCGCCCTTGACCGTGGGCACGGCTATTCGAATAGTTTTACACTCTGCAGAGGTTGTACAACTTTACCCATAAGAGATAAATTATCCTAAAAGTCAACACGCTTCCTTTGGCATGAGACCCAGATAAAATATCACAAAGCCTTTACCTTACTCTAATCTAGCTAGATACCACCCGCTGAGGTTTCACCGCAGGTAGGCTAACTGCCCGAACCGAAGCCCCCTCTTGCGCCATATGAGTACAGTAAATCCCTGTCCCTCACTGTGGATAACCAGTCCATCCCTGGCACCCACTTTCCACTGGTGGCACCTAAACTAGACTATCATAAGTTAGTCAGCTAGGTCGTACCCATATAGACTTGTGGTTGTACGGCTAATGCTCAGTCTGGACAAACACAAGCGTCGGTCCTTAATTGACTAGGGTGGAACATACACATTACAAGTTCTCGTGCTTCCTGCACCAATCCAAACCAACCATCCACCCTAATCTAAACCAACTTTCACATTTTATTTTATTTTAAAATCACAGTGACAACTCCAATTGCCACTTCCTTAACAAACACAAGGGTTCAACAATAAATCATAATTTTTCCCATTTTCAAGATTTTCCAAAGTTATTAGATAGCATGACTAAGCATTATCCTACCATTATACTATTCACCAAGATTAATATTAATCTCATTATTGAGACAAAGGGAGTTCTAGGGTGACAAGGTACATGGCAATCAATGTCAAATGAGGGCATAACAAAGTTGGAATAACTAATTCCTAAAGATTTGAATTAGGGATTTTATGTAAATAGCAATGCATACAATTTAAAATAATTAAAACATTTTCAAAAGTATAGGTTCAAGATGATCAAAGGAGACTTGCCTTCTTGCAGGGTTTCTGGGTCTTCTTGTTGCTGTGAAGAGGGATCGTCGCCAACGTTGGAATCTACGCGAGGAAAGACGAAGCAAACAAAGCAAATAAATACAAACAAAAATTCAAATAAAATCCAAAAATTCAACAGAGGCCATAGTTGGATAGATTATGATTTTAGATGAATTTAGAAATTTGAATGGCTGAATTTGGAGTTAAAATGAGAAAGTTATGCTGGTTTGAAAATCTCAGATTTGAATAAATCCAGAAATTAGGAAATTTCTGACAGGTGGGGCCCACTGGAATATTAGATTTTAATTTCTATTTTTATTCTGAGAGACTGACGGGTGGGGCCCACTGAATAGTAACCACTGGCGATCACTAACATGTGGGACCCACTGGACAGTGAGCCCACTGACTCAACCTCTGGCACATGGGACCCACTGGACTCCGGGCCCACTTGTCAGAGACAGTACAGAGGGGTGGGGCCCAGGCGGCAGAGGCCAGCGCAGACCAGCGGCCGCTGACATGTGGGGCCCACTTGTCAGTGCGAATTTTTAAAAGAATGGCTCGACCTCAGCGTGCGGAGCCGGGGGCTCGAACGTGCGTCGAGGGAGCCGGGGGAGGGATGAGATCGCGCTGATAACCAGATGGGCGGGGAGGCTTTGCCTACCCATATAGGGCAAGCAATTCTTTTGAGTTACCTGCCGGAGGGGAGGCCGGGGAAGGTGGCCGGAGGCAGGGTCGTCGGCGGCGAGGGAGTGGCGGAGGGGTGCGGATGACGCGTGAAATGCAAACCCGGAGCAGAGATGAGTCCAACGAAGGGGTCGGCGAGGCTCGGGGGCAAGCGGGGTGGCCGGCGACGAGGGGAGGGCGGAGCTGGCTCGGGTCCTCCGGTGCGACGGCGCTCCGGCGGCGGGGAGGGGCGGTTGAGGTGTCGGGGAGGATCGCACGGGCACGGGGGTGCTCGAGGTAGCGGCGGCGAGCTTCGGGGAAGACCGAGGCGACGGCAATTACTTGCCGGAGCACTTACCGGACGCGCACGGGGAGCTTCTGGTGCGACGGCGCTCGGGGCTCAAGGGGAGAAGTGGAGGGCGCTGGGAGGTGGTGCGGGAGAAGGCGGAGCCGAGGGGGGGGGCTTTTATAGGGCGGAGGAGGGGACACTGGCGCGGGATTGCTCGCCGGAGATGGCGGCCGAGAAAAGGAAAGGCGCCGGGAGGAAAGGAAATAGGGGGCAGAGAAGGAAAGGGAGGCGCGGGGTTAAGGGGATTTGGTCGCGGCGGCGTCCGGGACTTCCAAAACCGAGGAGGGCCGGGTAAGGCAAGGCGGGATCCGGCGCGGTCTCGGTCGGCCGGCGAAAAAGGAAAGAGGGGGAAGGGAAAAGGAAGGAGGCGGCTCCGCGGAGATGACGGGTCTGACAGGCGGGGCCGGGTGGCAGCGGGAGCGGAGCGCATGCGGCTGACGGGCGGGGCCCGCAAGTCAGCGAGGTGAGGGAGGAAATGAGAGCGGGCGGCTGGATGGCCCGTGCGGGGACTCGGCTCATCCGAGCCGTCCACGCGTCGGGCGAGGAGGAGGGGAAGGCAGGGCCGCCGGCTGACGGGCCGGGCCCATGAGGCAGCGAGGGAGAGAGAGATGCGGCCTGGAAGGGCCGAGTGGCGACGTGGGCGGTCCTGGGCCGTCCACGCGTCGGCTGGAGGGAGGGGAAGGAGTTTTATTTTTAGAATTTGATTTAGATTTTCAGAAAAGGCTAGAAAATTATTTAGGCCTTAGAAAAATATAAAAATACCTCCAAAAATTCCAGAAAAATTCACAGAAGCTCCTGGAGATATTTTGGATTTAATAAAATTATTTCCAACTACTGTTGATATTTAATTTTCATATTTTGAATTACTTTTTAAATTCTAAAATAGGTTTTTAAATTCCAGAAAATCCAGAAAGGCAAATAAAAACCAAGTAAAATCCAATTACCTTAAAATAATTAATTTGAATTTAAATTTTTCAAAAAGCCAAATTTTGGGATGTGACAAACCTACCCCCCTTAGAAAGAATCTCGACCCCGAGATTCGGACGGACTGGGAAAAAGGTCGGGGAACTCTTCTTTTAGATCCTCTTCACGTTCCCAAGTCGCTTCCGATTCTGAATGGTTGCTCCACTGCACTTTACAGAACTTTATAACCTTGCTGCGCGTACGGCGCTCTGCTTCCTCCAATATCTTGACCGGATACTCTAGATAGGTGAGGTCCTCCTTCACGTTTATTTCATCTAGAGGCATCTGCTCTTCTGGAACTCTGAGACACTTTCTTAGCTGAGATACATGGAAAACGTCATGCACCTTTGACAGTTGTGGTGGAAGCTCCAACTGGTAAGCAACTTCTCCTCGTTTTGCCACCACGGGAAAGGGTCCAATGAATCTGGGAGCTAGCTTTCCACTGACTCCAAAACGTCTCATTCCTTTGAGAGGTGACACTTTCAAATAAACATGATCTCCAGGTACAAATTCTAATGCCCTTCGACGATTATCCGCATAACTTTTCTGTCTGGTTTGTGCCGTTTGTAATCTGTCCTGGATTAGACGAACTTGTTCTTCTGCTTGCTTCAGCACATCTGGTCCAAACACTTGTCCTTCTCCTGTTTCCTTCCAATACAATGGAGTCCTGCATTTTCTGCCGTATAGGGCTTCGAACGGAGACATTTGCAAACTGGATTGATAGCTGTTGTTATAGGAAAACTCCGCATAGGGTAGACTTTGATCCCAGTTAGCCTTGTTTGCTAGAACACAAGCCCTCAACATATCTTCCAGAATTTGATTTACTCTTTCTGTTTGTCCATCTGTCTGTGGATGATAAGTTGTACTGAAGTTTAAGTTTGTGCCCAAAAGTTCATGTAGCTTTTGCCAAAATCTCGAAGTGAATTGGGTTCCTCGATCTGACACAATCTTCTTTGGGACTCCATGCAAGCATACAATTCTTGACATGTACAACTCGGCGAGTCTATCTCCAGAGTAGGTGGTCTTTACTGGAATGAAATGGGCGACTTTTGTCAGACGATCCACAATAACCCAAATTGAATCGTGTCCTGATTTGGTTCTTGGTAGTCCAGTTATAAAATCCATACCAATTTCTTCCCATTTCCACTCAGGGATCTGCAATGGCTGCAAAAGTCCAGCAGGTCTCTGGTGTTCAGCTTTAATCCGCTGGCACACATCGCACAAAGCTACATATTCTGCGATTTCTCGTTTCATACTTGACCACCAATACCTTTCCTTGAGATCTTGGTACATCTTTGTACTCCCAGGGTGAATTGAATATACGGATTCATGGGCTTCCTTCAGGATTAACTCCTTTACCTCTTTCTTTTCAGGTACAATAATTCTTTTCCCAAACCAAAGGGTACCTTCTTCATCCTCTGAAAATCCTGGTGCTTTCCCCTTTTTCATGTTTTCTTTAATTTCCTTGACATACTTATCCTCTCCTTGAGTTGCCTTGATTTGGTCCTGTAGCATGGGTTGAACCTCTAAAGTAGCCAGGAATCCTTCCTCCACCACTTCTAAGTTGAGCCGTTGGAATTCTTCTTGAAGTGCGGGCTTACTATCCTTAATCCACAGTTTGGTACAGTAACTATTTCGACTCAAGGCATCAGCCACCACATTAGCCTTTCCTGGGTGATAATGTATTCCAATATCATAATCTTTTATTAACTCAAGCCATCTCCGTTGCCTCATATTGAGATCGGGTTGAGTAAATATGTACTTCAGGCTTTTGTGATCCGTGTAAATCTCGCAGCGGTTACCAATCAAGTAGTGCCTCCATATTTTCAGTGCATGCACTACGGCAGCAAGCTCTAAATCATGAGTTGGGTAATTTCCTTCATGGGGTCGCAACTGCCTCGAAGCATATGCTACTACCTTTCTTTCTTGCATCAGTACACAGCCTAGTCCTTGCCTTGACGCATCACAGAAGACTTCAAAATCCTTTCTAATATCTGGAAGTGTTAACACTGGTGCAGAAGTTAACCTCTTCTTCAGCTCTTGGAAACTATCTTCACACGGTTTACTCCATTCAAACTTCTTCTCCTTCTTCAGCAACTGGGTGAGAGGTCTTGCGAGCTTGGAGAAGCCTTCAATAAAGCGACGATAGTAACCAGCCAAACCCAAAAAGCTTCGGATCTCAGATACTGACTTTGGTTGCGTCCAATTGAGTACATCGTTTACCTTATCGGGATCCACGGACACTCCTCCTGCAGAAATCACGTGGCCCAAGAAAGCTACTTTCTTCAACCAAAACTCACACTTACTAAACTTGGCATACAACTGATTTTCTCTGAGCTTTTCCAAAACTATCCTCACATGTTCTGCGTGCTCTTCCTCATTCTTGGAGTATATCAGAATATCGTCAATAAACACAACCACAAATTTATCCAAATATTCCATGAACACCTTATTCATCAGATTCATGAAGTATGCGGGAGCATTGGTTAGACCGAAAGACATCACTGTATACTCGTATAATCCATAACGAGTAGCAAATGCTGTCTTCGGTATATCCTCTGGTCTTATCTTCAATTGGTGATAACCTGATCGAAGATCAATCTTAGAGAAGACACATGATCCTTTCAACTGATCGAACAGATCGTCTATTCTGGGCAAAGGGTACTTGTTCTTGATCGTCACATCATTCAAAGATCGATAGTCCACACACATGCGAAGACTTCCGTCCTTCTTCTTCACTAACAGTACTGGCGCTCCCCAAGGTGACGAGCTTGGCCTTACAAATCCTTTATCTTGCAGCTCTTCAATTTGTTTCTTGACTTCGGCCAAATCATTCGCAGACATCCGGTAAGGTCTCTTGGAAATCGGAGCTGTACCAGGTACCAGATTTATAACAAATTCAATCTCTCTATCTGGTGGCATTCCTGGCAAATCTTCAGGAAATACATCTGGGTATTCACATGCTATAGGCACCTTTTCCAAAGTCACTCCCTTCAAACTGTTCAACCTACACCTGTTCTGGGAAGGTGGGTTTGACTTATACCTTACTTGAATCCCATCCGAGTTGATGACTGTAATAGCTCGATCAGCACAATCTATCTGTCCTTTATACTTGGTTAACCAATCCATTCCCAGTATCACATCTAAACTCTTGGAGTCTATTATAATAAGGTTCGCTAAGAACTTAACTCCATTTATATCCACAGTTGCGCTAGGGCAAACTGTGTTAGTCCTCATTTCCTTTCCAGGGGATTGGACTAGCATAGGGTTCTTTAGCTTACACACATCCCATTTATATCTTTCAACAAAATCTTTTGACACAAAAGAATGCGAAGCTCCAGAATCAAATAATGCTGTTGCAGGTACTGAGTTGACAAGGAACTTACCCAGAACTACGTCGGGTGCATCCTGGGCTGCTTCCGCGGTCACATGGTTGAGATGCCCTCTGCTCACCACTTGTGGAGCCCTTGGGGTCTGAGGTGTCCCACGGCCTTGTCCTGCATTTGGAGCTCGTGCTGGTGGCGTTCCCAGGTTGAAGCGAACTGGGGTCACAGCTGAGCGCTTCTTGGGACAGTTACTGGTATAGTGTCCCATGTTCTTGCAGTTGAAACACTGCACTCCTGCTGCTGAAGTCCGGTTCTGTTGTGGTTGGCCTCCATTGCCTGTCCGGGGAACTTGGTTATTTGGGCGAGGTCCAGTGAATGGGGTCCTTGGCGCACTTGGTTCTGCGGGCCTATGGAACTGTGGTGGGTTAGGGCGAAATCTAGAACTGCTCGCGCCCTGTTGTGCTTGGAATTTCCTCTTCCGGCTTTCATACAGCTGACGCTGAGCATCTTCTTGGACAAAAGCCTTGTTCACCATGTGTTGGAAGGTCGGAAAATCATTCGACACTAACTGCACCTTGAGGTTGGGGTCGAGTCCCTGCATGAACCTCCAGGTCTTGGTTGCCTCCGAGGTGACCTCTTCAGCTGCATACCTATACAGCTGAGTGAACTTATTCAGGTATTCGGAAACACTGAGGTTTCCTTGCTGCAGTTGGTAGAATTCTCTTTTCTTCATGTCCATTATTCCCGTAGGAATATGAGCAGTGCGGAAAGCTTCCACGAATTCATCCCATGTGATAGCTTGCGCGTTTTGATGGGCGGCGTGGTAATTTTCCCACCAGTTAGCGGCGATTCCCTTGAGTTGGTGAGCCGCATACAGCACCTTCTCATTGTCATTGCACTGGGCTAGGACCAACTTCCTCTCCACATCCTTAATCCAATCGTCTGCTTCCATTGGATCCACTGAACCTGCAAAAGTAGGGGGCCTTGTCCTCATAAATTCTCCCATCCTAGACTAAGGAGCTTGGTTGGGTGCCTGTGGAGCTTGCTGTACTTGGTTCTGGGAGAGAGCTTGAAGTAACTGCAGCTGCATAGCCATCATCTGCTCCAAGTTGGGGGCCTGAGCAGGAGGTGGTGGAATGTTGTCCTCTGGTTGATTACTGGCGTCACGGCTGTTGCCAGGGTTGCTCCTCGTGTTCACCATCTGAAGTGGTTTAGGTTAGCAGAAGGTAAGAGGGAAATAGCAAAGGTAAGAGATTAGGGGAACTAAATCACACCCCAAGCCAACACACAAGAAGAACTAGCAACCACTTAGGGAAAACTTTTATTAAAATCAAGATAACTCCATGAATGGCTGTACCACAAGTGCACATAGGCCTGGTACAGTCCATCTAGCACACCAAAACATAGCATAAAACGTTCTAAAGACGTGGACATTTTATTTGGGTACTACTGACTCAAAAGACTACTAATCCTCTCCAAAGACGCGCTCCTCAGGGTCCTCTTCCGGGTCCTCTTCTGGATCCTCCTCCGGGTCTTCCTGGCGCTCTCTCACATGGTGCCTCGAACAATCACACTCAGCTGAGGCACGGGGATGGTTACGACTGGAGGCAGTCGAACGTGAGCGGGAAGGGGAAGGCTTGCGCTTCCTGAGAGTGATGACGGGTGGCGGACTGGGGCGTCGCACCTTCTTGCGTGCTGTGAGCCGAGTGCGGAGTCCCGAGAGTCGAAATGGCGCACGGTTGGCAGGGGCGGCGGCTGGTGCAGGTGAAGATGGCGTGTATTCGGGTACAGCTTGGAGACGTCCCAGTCTAAACTCGTCTTTCTGGCTCCGAAGAAGCTGTGCGCGAAGAGTGTCAGAGTGCTGATAGCTGGAAGTGAGAAGCATCCGGAGTTGTCCAATCTCCTCCTGAGCTCTAGCATAAGTGACTGCCATCGCCTGGGTGAGCCGCACCTGATGTGACAATCGAGGATCATCAGCTGGAATGTCAAAGGGGTCTGGATACCTCTGTCCTGCTCGAGGGTTGATGAAGAAGCAAAAAGGGGACTGGTGCACAGCATCCTTGTGCAGATGGCACAACTCATCAATGGCCAAGCGTGCCGCATCCTGGACTGCGTCATAACAGCGGGACCGAGGGTGCTTGATGGGGTATGTTTGGGAGTTGAATTCCTCTTCCCGTGCATACAGGAATACCTCCATCGTCCATGAGTCTCTATCCAGGATCCGAGTCTTCCGCCCCCTGAAAATGGGCGGCTGACGGTACTCCAAGCACTGCATCATCTGCCGGAGAAGGCTAGCGAAAGCTCCAGCATCCTCTCCATGTGAGTAGTAGTCCCACGGGGCAGCGGAGGATGAACCAGCCATCTACAAAGTTGAGTAAAAGAAAAGATTAGTAAAAGTTTTTTAACAAATGGAGTTTGGAGACAAGAACGAGATTCTAAGTAGGAAGAGAGTAGAAGCAAAGAAGCTTATACATTTTTAATATACTCTTTTTATAAATGTAAGTCCTTATGGTTTGCCATTCTTAATCTAGGTCATGTCCTACAGTCAAATTGGCTCTGATACCATCTCTGTCGGGCCCCCGGATTTCCAAACCCGGACCCTCTGTGTATTACAGCACTAGTCCCAGATCAAAGCTAGTGCACACAGTTAAACAGAATGGAAAACATCACCAACAGCGATTTATTACAATAATTAAGTGTACTGACCACAAGGTCTCATTATTACAATAGAGGTTCAAGACCTCGCACACCAGAAATAAAGCGGAAGCAAATAAAACTCGAGGACGACCCAACAATTCGCCACAGGCAATTGACTGGGGAAAGCGCGACCTAGTCCTCCGGGAAGAATCCGTCGCAGCCACAAGCGAAGCAGTAGTCGTAGTCACCTCCTTGAGCTTCAACTTCCTCTGAGATTTATTTTTAAGTGTAGCATGTGAGTACATAAAGTACTCCGCAAGTCTTGGAAAAAAATGCATAGATGCAAGGCTTAACAAAGGAAGGCCATATGGTTCTTTTGCACAAAGCAATATTTGAAATCTCAATTACTACTAATTATTTTCGAAGGCATCAATTTAATGAAGTAAATGTTTTAACAGAATTAACTTTCTAGTGAAGGTTCCAACTACCAACACTAGCTAACCAATTACCATTGGTCAAGTTTTAAACTGCGGGTTCCATCCACCCTCTCTGGCTCCAACCGCCAGGATTCCCTTCCGAGAGTTCCCTCCACTCTCGGAATACAAAACTTTTGATTTTTAAAACAAAACCAGAAATCTACCATGTGCATGCATTCTTTGCCCGCCCTTGACCGTGGGCACGGCTATTCGAATAGTTTTACACTCTGCAGAGGTTGTACAACTTTACCCATAAGAGATAAATTATCCTAAAAGTCAACACGCTTCCTTTGGCATGAGACCCAGATAAAATATCACAAAGCCTTTACCTTACTCTAATCTAGCTAGATACCACCCGCTGAGGTTTCACCGCAGGTAGGCTAACTGCCCGAACCGAAGCCCCCTCTTGCGCCATATGAGTACAGTAAATCCCTGTCCCTCACTGTGGATAACCAGTCCATCCCTGGCACCCACTTTCCACTGGTGGCACCTAAACTAGACTATCATAAGTTAGTCAGCTAGGTCGTACCCATATAGACTTGTGGTTGTACGGCTAATGCTCAGTCTGGACAAACACAAGCGTCGGTCCTTAATTGACTAGGGTGGAACATACACATTACAAGTTCTCGTGCTTCCTGCACCAATCCAAACCAACCATCCACCCTAATCTAAACCAACTTTCACATTTTATTTTATTTTAAAATCACAGTGACAACTCCAATTGCCACTTCCTTAACAAACACAAGGGTTCAACAATAAATCATAATTTTTCCCTAATCTAAACCGACCCCTACCTCTTCCGCCGCCGCAGGTGAGCTGCCCCTCCGCCATTCATTCCCTCCCCTTCCCTCTTCGTTCTTGCGCGGTGTCGATCTGCAAGGTCGGTGGGTGGGTGGGGTCAGGTGGGCCGCCGCAACCCAGCTCCTCCGTTCCGATCCGATCCCCACGCCGAGACCTAGCCGCCGCGGCCGCCGGAGAGGGACCGCCCGTCCGCCCGAGTCCGCAGGCAGCCAGGCACGGGGGGAGTGAAAGGCAAGCCTGAGCGCCCCCACGTCTTCACCCTCAGTCCCTCACGACTCCAGCACGACTCCAGCCGCCTCCATCTCCAATCTCCGCGGCTCGCCTCTAGTCTCCCACTCACGCTGCCATCCTTCTCCTTCTTCAGGCGGTCAGCGGCTACATCTGAGACGAAGATGGCGCCGGCTGGAGATGCGGATCAGCCGGCGGATGCAACACCCCGAGGCCCCCGAGCGCAAGTGATGGAGGCAGAGGCACCACTCCCTGTCGACCTCGCTGCCTCTCAAACCTCGGCAGCGGCCACAGCTTCTTCTGGTAAGCTCATCTTCTTATCCACAGAAAGTCTGGGTGTCATGAGCATGCCACATTTGTAGAAATGTTTAGTTCATGTGGCAAATGTAGTTTTCATTGGGACAAATATTAGCAGCGCATTGAGTTCACCAAAACAGATAGTCGCACCTGTGTTCCTGGCCGCCACAGCCACGAGCTCTTCGACAACATCAAGCAGGTGTGCGTCCATGTGTTTTGGTAACAACAGATCTTAAAGTCATGTCGAACATGGAGTATTTTGTTTGCTTCATAATATGAATTAGCAGCGAAATAGTGTACGCTCGCTCCTTAGATGGAGAGCTGTGCAATCCTAGTTATTTACGTTTTTGGCAATAGAGGCCTAGTAATAGTGACTTTCCTGCAATAGAGGCCTAGTAATAGTGATTTTCCAGACCTCTTAACGTAGTAAATTAGTAATTTGAATTCGGTAGGAGCACGTGTTAGGATATTTGTGCTAATTTCATTTGAATTCTCTCCAATTTGCTCAAGGAGGAGATAATCCTACCAAGACCTCTGCTTAAATGAAGCACCTAGGACTGAATGTGAAGATGATCTGTTTACCGCTATTACAGTAAATAGTAATAGATGTTCTGAAGTTTGGTAAGTCGTAGTTGTTTATTCATGCGTTCGGTGAGGGATTTGGACTTGCTGCTTAGCTTTATGAGATTAGTGCCATCGTACCTATTCCTATTGTTGTAGTTATTCCACAGGGCGAGGGTGGATGTGTGGCATGTGGTTGCTTTAAAGGAAGGGAATGATAGCATTTTGTGCAGTTGGAATGCCGAGGAAAGAATTTTAGTTTTAGGATGGCTGTTGTGATTTCTTTTGATCAGATGCGATCTGACTGCATGTAGTGTAATTGATCCTACTCATTATTGTGCTGAGCTGGTGCAATCTCACATTTAATTCACCTACTCATTCTGTGTCTTTGTGTTTGCACTTCATTTGTGATACTGTGATAGGATCCCATAAACGTGCAAGGCCAGCTGCAAGTGAAAATGCAAGCCAGAATGTTGGCATGTCTGCTTCTTCTGCAGCACCTGCATCAGCACCTTCATCTGAGAGAAGTTTAGTGCCAAGTGGTGGTACTGGTGGCACTGAAGAAACAGATGGTGTTGATCCAATCGATGTGGATGCAGGCAGCGATGGCGAGGACAAAAATGAACCTGCCAGCAAGAGGGCCAAGAAGAGCACATCTGAAGTGTGGCAATACTTCACTAAGTACTGGGTAACAGTGAAGGTGAATGGCAAGGAGGAAAATCAGCTTTGGGCAAAGTGCAATGTCAAAGGTTGTGTAAACAAGACCAGCAAACACAGAGCTGAGAGCAGATTTGGAACAACTGGTTTGTGGACCCATCTCGCTAATTATCACAGCATCAAGAAAGGACAGCAACAGCTTACAACAAAAACTGATAAAGATACTGGCATCGCAGTTGTCCAACCTTACAAGTATGATCAAGAAGCTAGCTTGAGAAAGTTCTACGAGGCTATGATAGTTCATGAGTACCCTTTCAATATGGTTGAGCATGAATATTTCCAAGAGTGGGTCAAATCATTGCGTCCACATTATCCTCTAAAGTCTCGTGTCACAGTTAGAAAGGAAATAATGGAATATTATTTGGCTGAAAAGGATAAGTTGTATGCATACTTCAAAACCGTTCAAAGTCGCTTTAGTGCAACTATGGATATGTGGACATCCAACCAGAACAAGGGTTATATGTGTGTTACTCTTCATTGGGTTGATGATGATTGGAAAATTCAGAAGAGGATTGTCAATTTCTTCCATGTTGAAGGGCGACATACTGGTGAGAGGTTGTCATATACACTTTCTTCTTGTCTTTTGAAGTGGTATGTGGAGAAAAAGATGTTCTCTCTAAGTTTGGATAATACAGCGGCAAATGAAGTAGCGGTTAAGGATGTCATTGTAGAACTCAAGAGGCACAGTCCTTTAGTATGTGATGGGCCGTTTTTTCATGTGAGATGTGCCAATCACATCCTTAATTTGGTTGTTAGAGATGGTATGCGTGTGATTGGCTCTACAACTGAAAAGATTAGATCATTTGTAGTTGCTGTCAAGGGATCTACGGTTTAGTGGGAGGAGTTCCTGAAGTGTGCTACTGAATGTGGGCTAGATACAAAGCCTTCTCTCTCACTTGATGTTTCTACGAGATGGAATTCTACATATCTCATGTTGAGGGATGCTCTTTATTACAAGCCTGCATTTGAGAGGCTTACTTCCATCGACCGCCGCAGGTATGAGTGTATTGCTCCTTCAAGTCAGGAATGGGAGAAGGCCCACATTCTGATTCCTTTCTTGAAAAAATTCTTTTACCTGACCGAGATATTTTCTGGTACTCTATATCCAACAGCAAACCTGTTTTTTAGAGGTTTTTGTGAGATTAAGTTATATCTATCTGATTGGTGCAATAGTAATGATGCCACTCTTTGCCAAATGGCAAATGCTATGAGTGTCAAGTTTGACAAGTACTGGAAGAAGTCAAATGTTGCCCTTGCTGTTGCAAATGTGCTTGATCCTAGGTTCAAGAGAAGAATTGTAGAATTTTACTTGAGAAAGTTATATAGAAATTCCTACCAAGCTGAACTTGATAAATTCAATGGTGTTTTAAGGAACATGTTTCATTGTTATGTTTCTTCCGCACCTTCTTCCAAGAGTACAACACTTGTTTCATCAACTTCAGCTATAGATCAGTTTATGGATAGTGTGGATGATGAGCTTGGTTCCTTCCTTTATGAAAGTGATGCATGTGGTAATGATGAAGGAATAAGTGAATTGGAGAGGTACTTAGCAGAACCACAATTGAAGGTTTCTAAAGCCAACCATAATACGTTTGATATTTTAGCATGGTGGAAAAATCAGAAGGATGAATATCCTGTCCTCTCCCTGATTGCTCGTGATGTGTTGGCAATGCAAGTGTCAACCGTGGCTTCTGAATCTGCATTTAGTGCCGGTGGACGTGTTGTCGACTGTCGGGCCCCCGGATTTCTAAACCCGGACCCTCTGTGTATTACAGCACTAGTCCCAGATCAAAGCTAGTGCACACAGTTAAACAGAATGGAAAACATCACCAACAGCGATTTATTACAATAATTAAGTGTACTGACCACAAGGTCTCATTATTACAATAGAGGTTCAAGACCTCGCACACCAGAAATAAAGCGGAAGCAAATAAAACTCGAGGACGACCCAACAATTCGCCACAGGCAATTGACTGGGGAAAGCGCGACCTAGTCCTCCGGGAAGAATCCGTCGCAGCCACAAGCGAAGCAGTAGTCGTAGTCACCTCCTTGAGCTTCAACTTCCTCTGAGATTTATTTTTAAGTGTAGCATGTGAGTACATAAAGTACTCCGCAAGTCTTGGAAAAAAATGCATAGATGCAAGGCTTAACAAAGGAAGGCCATATGGTTCTTTTGCACAAAGCAATATTTGAAATCTCAATTACTACTAATTATTTTCGAAGGCATCAATTTAATGAAGTAAATGTTTTAACAGAATTAACTTTCTAGTGAAGGTTCCAACTACCAACACTAGCTAACCAATTACCATTGGTCAAGTTTTAAACTGCGGGTTCCATCCACCCTCTCTGGCTCCAACCGCCAGGATTCCCTTCCGAGAGTTCCCTCCACTCTCGGAATACAAAACTTTTGATTTTTAAAACAAAACCAAAAATCTACCATGTGCATGCATTCTTTGCCCGCCCTTGACCGTGGGCACGGCTATTCGAATAGTTTTACACTCTGCAGAGGTTGTACAACTTTACCCACAAGATATAAATTATCCTAAAAGTCAACACGCTTCCTTTGGCATGAGACCCAGATAAAATATCACAAAGCCTTTACCTTACTCTAATCTAGCTAGATACCACCCGCTGAGGTTTCACCGCAGGTAGGCTAACTGCCCGAACCGAAGCCCCCTCTTGCGCCATATGAGTACAGTAAATCCCTGTCCCTCACTGTGGATAACCAGTCCATCCCTGGCACCCACTTTCCACTGGTGGCACCTAAACTAGACTATCATAAGTTAGTCAGCTAGGTCGTACCCATATAGACTTGTGGTTGTACGGCTAATGCTCAGTCTGGACAAACACAAGCGTCGGTCCTTAATTGACTAGGGTGGAACATACACATTACAAGTTCTCGTGCTTCCTGCACCAATCCAAACCAACCATCCACCCTAATCTAAACCAACTTTCACATTTTATTTTATTTTAAAATCACAGTGACAACTCCAATTGCCACTTCCTTAACAAACACAAGGGTTCAACAATAAATCATAATTTTTCCCTAATCTAAACCGACCCCTACCTCTTCCGCCGCCGCAGGTGAGCTGCCCCTCCGCCATTCATTCCCTCCCCTTCCCTCTTCGTTCTTGCGCGGTGTCGATCTGCAAGGTCGGTGGGTGGGTGGGGTCAGGTGGGCCGCCGCAACCCAGCTCCTCCGTTCCGATCCAAATGGGCGGGGAGGCTTAGCCTACCCATATAGGGCAAGCAATTCTTTTGAGTTACCTGCCGGAGGGGAGGCCGGGGAAGGTGGCCGGAGGCAGGGTCGTCGGCGGCGAGGGAGTGGCGGAGGGGTGCGGATGACGCGTGAAATGCAAACCCGGAGTGGAGATGAGTCCAACGAAGGGGTCGGCGAGGCTCGGGGGCAAGCGGGGTGGCCGGCGACGAGGGGAGGGCGGAGCTGGCTCGGGTCCTCCGGTGCGACGGCGCTCCGGCGGCGGGGAGGGGCGGCTGAGGTGTCGGGGAGGATCGCACGGGCACGGGGGTGCTCGAGGTAGCGGCGGCGAGCTTCGGGGAAGACCGACGCGACGGCAATTACTCGCCGGAGCACTTACCGGACGCGCACGAGGAGCTTCTGGTGCGACGGCGCTCGGGGCTCAAGGGGAGAAGTGGAGGGCGCTGGGAGGTGGTGCGGGAGAAGGCGGAGCCGAGGGGGGGCTTTTATAGGGCGGAGGAGGGGACACTGGCGCGGGATTGCTCGCCGGAGATGGCGGCCGAGAAAAGGAAAGGCGCGGGGAGGAAAGGAAATAGGGGGCAGAGAAGGAAAGGGAGGCGCGGGGTTAAGGGGATTTGGTCGCGGCGGCGTCCGGGACTTCCAAAACCGAGGAGGGCCGGGTAAGGCAAGGCGGGATCCGGCGCGGTCTCGGTCGGCCGGCGAAAAAGGAAAGAGGGGGAAGGGAAAAGGGAGGAGGCGGCTCCGCGGAGACGACGGGTCTGACAGGCGGGGCCGGGTGGCAGCGGGAGCGGAGCGCGTGCGGCTGACGGGCGGGGCCCGCAAGTCAGCGAGGTGAGGGAGGAAATGAGAGCGGGCGGCTGGATGGCCCGTGCGGGGACTCGGCTCATCCGAGCCGTCCACGCGTCGGGCGAGGAGGAGGGGAAGGCAGGGCCGCCGGCTGACGGGCCGGGCCCATGAGGCAGCGAGGGAGAGAGAGATGCGGCCTGGATGGGCCGAGTGGCGACGTGGGCGGTCCTGGGCCGTCCACGCGTCGGCTGGAGGGAGGGGAAGGAGTTTTATTTTTAGAATTTGATTTAGATTTTCAGAAAAGGCTAGAAAATTATTTAGGCCTCAGAAAAATATGAAAATACCTCCAAAAATTCCAGAAAAATTCACAGAAGCTCCTGGAGATATTTTGGATTTAATAAAATTATTTCCAACTACTGTTGATATTTAATTTTTCATATTTTGAATTACTTTTTAAATTCTAAAATAGGTTTTTAAATTCCAGAAAATCCAGAAAGGCAAATAAAAACCAAGTAAAATCCAATTACCTTAAAATAATTAATTTGAATTTAAATTTTTCAAAAAGCCAAATTTTGGGATGTGACATCGACCCATATCGAAGCAGCCTTGATCCTGACATGGTACAAGCACTTGTTTGCACTAAGGATTGGATAACTGGAGCTAAAAGAGGTAAAAGTGTAAACTGATCTGTTGCTTTCTATTAACAATATCTTGATGTTCTTTTTACTCATGTAGCTGCCTTTTAATTTTCAGGTTCTAAGAATATTTCTTCTTTGCCTAGTGATCTTGAGGTTCTTGAAGCCATTAAGAGCAGTCTGCTTATTGGGGTATAATTATATTGTTATGTATTACAGTAGCATGTAATTCATTTGAAGTACTAACACGTTATTTCCATTGCAATTTGTAGGATGAATTTTCAGAAATGGGCGGTGATTATGTGCTTGGAGATGATGATGACATGCCGGAGGTTCAGCTATAAGAAGCATGGTTCCGTTTCGTTCTTGATATGCCTATGATCTTCTTGGTAGTACCGTAGTAGTAGTTTCTTTAAGTATTATGTAATGAAAGGAAGGACCTTTTGTGTTAGTAAGAGTTCGCTGTTCGTGTGATGGATGGGATCGAACTGAAGTGTTGAAGTATGCCTGCTTCATTTAGTTGAGAATTTGTGATATGATGATATGAGTTCATGGCTTAGAATTGATTATGGTTGCATGTTTTGGCTTCCTTAGATGTGGAGAATATCGTATTTTAGCTATCGCTTTCATGATTTTCGATCGTTATCGATGCACTTTTGATCGAATAGTTTCGTTTCCGAATTTACCGGAATATCGATGTCGTTCTCGTTTCCGACAATATCGTATCGATTTCGTTTTCGAAAAAATAACGTGAAACTGAAAGTGATTTGACCTCCTACCGATCGTTTCCGACCGTTTTCAGCCCTAGACATTTGTTCCGAAATAGGACGTGACTTGATCAACTGAGCAATACATGGGCAGAGAGGTATAATGCATTTTAGCTGACGAGAGGACTTGAGGCTGGCATACTACAAATCGTTATTTTTACTTATGTGAGTAAGCACTTTTCACTTGTTTATATTAACATATTTCCTTCGATCCACACGAGTATCAGTTCAAGCAAGTCACCTAATCGGGCATCATAACACAAGACAACAAGAACAGGAGACACCTGGAATTTTGTTCCGTCCAAAATCAAGCGCCTAAATCGGGCGTTGGAGAGAACTTCAGCAAAAGCACCGCACCGGCAGCAGCGCCTGGCGAGCTGGGTGGGAGAAAGCCACGGAATGGCCGTTATCAAGATGGCCAAATTTCTTGGACACATTTCGTCGAACACTGGCCGCGCATTCCCACATGAGCATTTCGTCGAACGATAGCCGGTCATTCCCACAGGGGCATTTCTTCGAGCACCGACAGAGATCAATCAGCTGCCTGCTTCCCGCCGGCCTCCCACCGCTCGTCTCCTGCATGGCACATCCGCGCATCAGCACTGGGGGACGTCGCACTGAGAACAGAGACGAGGAAATTTTAATCTCGATAGGGGTGGTTACTTACACCATCAGAATTCAGAGCGAGCAAGTCGTGTGCAGGAGTCCATTTCTCACAATCGCAAGCTGCATGTAGGAAGGGGTCGTACAACAGCTCTCCAATTTGTCACGAGTACTGCGGCAACAATTCTGGATTGCGCGATCCGACAAGCCCTAGGACTCTTCCTCGTGAAAGGCTTTTCTACAACTGGGAAGGCACCCTGCCTCCATTATGCTTTGAGATTCGCACCATGTAGGGGATGGGATGTGTATAGGGGGTGCAATCAAGTCGGATTCGGATAAATATTGCTTATACCATATTCTAACCCATATTTTTTCTCTAGATTTGGAGCCGGATTCGGTAAGACTGGATACGAATATAAATTCAGAGTTTTAGATACGGTACCGTCGGGACGGATACATAACGATTTCGAATCGAAAACGGATAATATAGGCAGATAGTATGTGCATACATAAAGAAATATACACTGAACCATATCACCATCAAGTACGTGCATACATAAAGAAATATATACTGAATCATACCACCATCATTTCAATACTTCGACTAGCAATAAATTTATCTAGATTACTTAAGTACGATAGCTGACACAACACAAGTTTAACACAAGCGATAAATTCATAAATAACTTCAAAAATCGATAAACTCATACATAAGTTCGAAAAGCGATCAATTTATACACAAGTTCAACATAAGCGGAAAGGATTGGTAGCGACTGGCTAAAGTGACTGGACTCTGGAGTTAGGTTAAGACTTGGTTAAACTCTGGCTGGTTGGTGTAAATGATGGTTAATGAGCTGGGCCAGCTCGGGTACTAACTTGCTTGTCAGATGTCTGGTCGGATATTATCTGTTTTACCGTTTACTGATGCTATTCGGCTGGATTTTAGCTCTTCTGTTTTCGCTATTGTATTCGGCAATCGGCAATAACTATTTGGTACCGGTCAGATTCGGTACTAGATACTAAGTTACCTTCCCATATTCAGTATCGATTGGATTAGGAGAAGTTACCAGATCATAAGAAGGATCGATGGGGATAAACCCCGTTTTTCTTTTTTTAATTATGGGGCCATGCTTTTATTTATTTAATTTTTTTGAAATCAGGCAACTTTCATTAATTCAGACCAGAGTTACATCGTCCTTCTTATGGGCCATGCTGATGGTGCATGCGACAGTACATCTCATCTCTACCCTGTCTCAAGCTATTCCCAACTCCAAATGTTCCCGTTCAAATTGGCACATTTTTCCTGTTCAAATTTGCACAAGATAAAATGGAGATCACCCGTACAACGTATTATTTAACACCACAAAAATGGCACGTGAATATTTTCCAAAGTGATCATCAAAACTTTACACAAACTGCCACTACACGTCCAGTTTCAACACTTTTTATGCCAAACCTTTTTATTCAAGAAATACCAAGAAAAATAGGGAAAATATAGATATACGGAGCAGTAAATTGTCAGACCCGAAAATTAAATTTTGAATTCTATGTGTTTATCGTGTTAGTCCTATGATCAGTAACTATTACACATATAGTACATAGTTGCATCAAATCCATACACGAGTAAATTAAACATGGCAGCACATGATTTTAAGCGGTTTAACATAGGCCTACATGATCAAGTTTTACACAAATGGGCCGATCGGCTAAAAGTTTACATAAAAGAGTACTTGCAGTGGAAATAAAACGATAAATAAGACAAAATGCCCCTCATGATGTGCCATAAACCAACGGTCAATTGACTAGGTTAACGCCCTAGTATTTGGTATCCTCATTACTAAATCCCGCGGCATAAAAGTAGCCAACTGAGGGATCTTCTTCCTTTTGCTCTAACAATGTTCAACAAGTAATTATGAGTATAAAATTATACTTTGCAAGACTTTAAGCAAGGATATTAATGCATGCAAGCTATATCAAAGGAGTAGTTGTCATATCTATAAATTGTTTTACACAAAGTGAGCTTTCATTGGCAATAGACTTAGTAATTGTAAAGAGCTATTTGTAGGAACAATAGACATTAATACGAAAAATGAGTAATAAATAATGTAAGTACATGAATCAAGTGACTTTCCTTTGCCACAACAACATTATCACATTTGGTAATCATTTACCAAACATTTCTACCATGGATTCCGATCATCCATGCCCTTCTCAAAACCATTTCAAAGCCAGAAGATCTAACCAAGTGTGGTATTACTAAGCGATATCCATGACCGGGGACATGGTTATTTAAATAGATTTTATAGAGGTTGTACAGCTTTACCCATATGATATGATCAACTTATATTGTCTGCCCACACTCAACATTAATGAATGTAGATTATCATAACACGGCTTTTACAATATATTTTTCTAACATTAAACCGTGTGATGAGTTAAAAACTCAAGACATGGACACCTTTTATCATAGTTAAGAAACCCCATACGTTGTGTAGGTAAGCTCATACAGTTCAATGCTAGAATTGGATAAATTATTCAAATAAATCTATCCCATTACCAGAGCATGGGTTGGACGGTAGTGCTTGGATTAATGGCACTAAAGTTTGGTCCTTAATAATCCAGACGAGGCAACCACAAACCACAATCTCATGCAAACTGCACCGATCTCCATAAACCACTCGCCCAAGTCTAAAACTATTTTTATTATCATATTTTTAACCAAAATACCAGAGGTAACCCATCTATCCAAACTTAGCAAAAATATTTCCCAAAGTGTCCAAAATTGAGTTAGACCACTTTTCACTATTTTTACCATTATTGTACTAAGCATGGCCAAGCATATGACACATATATCAATCTAAAGTTCCACAAATATTTCTAATAGTAGTGGATAATATTCCTAGGGTGACAATAGTAAGGTTATCAACAATTGGAGATAACTAAATTCTAAACATAGGCATAGCCATTTAATCAAATTAAGCATATATAATATTTTGAACAAAGAAAATATAAAATATTAAAATATGGGATCAACATGGTCAAAAGAGGGTGCTTGCCTTACTCATTGAACACTTGTCCTTGCTCTAGACCAACTTCGCAAGATTCCAGTACGCCGGTATCTAAATGAGAAAAGTCAAGAAACCGAAAGAAACACCAAATAAATTCAAATCAAGACCAAAATTCATGATTTTTATGCATAAATAAAGTTCATGATCTTAGTAAAATTAAGAAATCAGAATCGCTTCAAATCGGAGTTTGTATGATGCAGAATGAGCCTTTCGAAGGTTTGCCGAGAGAGAAAATTCAAGAAAAAGAAGAGAGGAAATGAGTTTTGGATTTTCATTTCTAAAGGAAAACTAAGTTTTATTGTGTCATTACACCGACAGGTGGGCCAGTTCCACGGTGCACCAGGCTCACAGATGGAGACGGGCTAGCTAGCGTGTGGGGCCCACATGTTAGTGACTCAAGTTTTAAAACTGATTTAAATTAAAATCTTGATTAATTACTCTACCAGTCCCACACATCAGTGACTAATTAACCTTAGCAACACCATTAGCGCTAATCTAACCTTAGCCATGCGGCTAAGCACCTGATAGGTGGGGTCCACCAATCAGTGACACCAGAACAGGGGAGGCACCTCAGCTCGACAGTGAGCTCATGCACGGTGGCTGAGGTGGCACTGGGGCTAGGTAGATAAGCAGGATGGGAAGCCCAGAGCAAGGCAAAGTGCATGGGTGTGGCATGGGAAACAATGGACATGGAAATAATGACCACGGTGAGGAGAAACGGTGGAGCTAGGCATGGCCATGACGACGACAACACTAACAACGACAAGAAGTTACGGCGAGTAATGTACCATAACTAGGAGCATGGTGGTGTGTTTGGTTCTGATTTTGTAGTTTTTGAAGTTTGTTTAGATTTTATTTGTGTTTCGTTCGCTTTCTCTCTCGTTAGATAACGTCTTTGAAAGAGTAGAAGTAAGACATGAAGATCAAGAGTTGGTAACTGAGTAAGGCCAAGGCAAGTCATGATCTTTAATCATGTTGAATCTAGTTTTTAAATCTATTTATTTATTATTTTTTAAATTATGATGCATTGCTAATTAGTACAAACCTTTATATCTAGTAGTCATTATCCAATTTGATTAATTCCACCTTGGTAGTTTGATTACCATGATTCCATTATCACTATAGGATGGATATCTATCTAGTGATGCAATACTAGTTGTCACATGGGTTGTACATTTAACATGCTTAACCATACTTGTAGTACATTGGGTTCATTATCACATGTGGATTAATTATTAGTTTTAACTTAATGAGATATTGAATCGTGGTGGTTAGCCACAGTTATAAAATTTGAGTACCATGGCATATGTAGTTTCATTGGTTTTAGTTATATAAAATAGTTTTCAGTTGGGCGAGTGATCGTGCAATAGAGGGGAAAGTGTGGCTATCACTTTTGGAATGTGGATGTCTCACCTGGGTAATGTTTGAGGACTTAATGTGCAACCACATGTCTAGTATGGGATGGACCTTGCTAATTAATTTGTGAGGTTTCAACTTTAATTTCGTCATTGAGATGATGTTGATGGTAAATTCATTTGTGGGTAATTCTCCATATGGTGCAAGTGGGCTTTCTGTCTAGATGGTTAGTCTACTCGATGGCGAAACCTTTGCATGTGAAGTTAATTTGAAATTGAGCATTGTAAATGCCTTGTGGTAATCACTTTGTCGCACGCCCAAAGAAACATGTATTGGACGATATGATAAGTGCATTATCTCATGTGGGTAAAGTTGTGCAACTTCTGCACTGTGTAAAACTATTCGAATCGCTGTGTCCTTGGTTATGGACAATGCTCGGTGATTTCATACGAGGGTTAGGTTTTTCTTAAACTTTGGTTTGGCTAGAAAGTAAGTTGGATTGGGGGGGTGAATGGCCAGTTCACTTGTGGTTTTATTCATTCCTTGTTTGTTATTTATTTACTTACATCCTTTTTATGAATGCATTTCCAATCTATTTATTTACAATATTTCCTTCAAATTGCTGATTTTTGCAAAATAACCTTTTAGCTATCATTTGTGAAGCCTTGCGTAATTATATTATATCTTGTTACAAACGACTTGCTGAGTACTTTATGTACTCATGTCTATATTTGTTGTTGCTCAGTTGCTGAGAAAAAACCATATCAGATAGACAAATTTGAAGGAGGTGTCTTTGACGACGTTCTCGGATTAGGGTCTCGTTTCCCAATTGATTACCTATGGGCATGTCGAATGGCTACTACCCTTGTTTCTGCTAGCTTTTGTTAAAACCCTTTAGGCTATTATTTGTAAGTTTGGCCATAAGGTTGCTAATCTGATAAGTAATAATATTTCTTCCTTTCTTAGATAATCATGAATATAGTCGATATTTTATCTATGTTTCTATTGTGTGCACTAGCGTGATCTTAGACTAGTGCAAAATACATAGAGAGTTTGGCTTTGCATATTTGGGCCTCGACAGAGGTAGTATTAGAGCTATATCGACTATAAGATAAAGCCCTAGATAAAATAGAAAAGCCTTAAGGACCTATAAAACTTATAAGAAATGAATAATAAAAATCTTAAGCTTCTTTTCTTCTTCCTTTTCTTTCTTAGTGTCTTGATGTTGTCTCTATTTGAATTGTCAAGCTCTTGCTGACTTTTCCTGTCTTAAATTTTGTAGATGCTTTTTCGCATTTCGTTCACAAGTGAGGAAGGTGGTTTTTGTGAAGAGTTGTGGCTCATGTTAAGGACTTGGGTTACACTCGCTACCCTCAGATGCATGGATTCACTACCACTAGGGATGGTAGGGAGGTCTGGAGGGTCAGAATTACCATATTCTCCGAGAGTGGACAGGATAGTCTCCCTTATCGCTTCATAGTGGATCGAGAGACTTTTAAGCTAGGATGTCAAGAAGCTAATTGAGTAGCTCTCGCACACTTGAGTTTCACTCATCATTCCCATTGGCTAGTACTCCTTATCGCTACTTTCCCTATCGCAAGAAGGGGAAGTCTTTAGCATGTTTAGGAGTTTAGAAGGTGAGACCGATCCCACTATTGTCCATATGGCTACTCTCATCAAGGCCCAAGAAGATGCATATAATCACTTGGACTTGGAGTTGGAGAGCACTTATGCAAAATTGAGGGATGCTCAGTTGGAGTTGTTGCAACTAAAGAGGCTACATCAGGGCTGGCAACAACTGCAAGTGTTGCGACAGGAGTTGATACACCAGTAGGAGCTTGAACACTTGGAAGGATATCAACCTTAGACGCCGCAAGAGCAGCAGTAGTCATCACCTTCTTTCATTGAGTTGCCACCTCGAGGTCTTACTCTAGAAGCATCTCTAGTTCATCGCCATCATCCAAATCTCAGGACGACCGCATGCAAGAAGGTTTTGCACCCACATCATACATAAAACTTTATGCCTTTGAAGGAATATCGCCCGATGTACTCAGTAGGGCCCCCTGCTAGAGGAGGAGGATGGCTCAATGAATGTAGAAGAACCAAAAGAAGAGAATCCTGAAGAGTGTGGACTTGATGACACCAATGAGGAGCAAGAGTAGAAGGATAGCATTAGAGCAGTGGTAATAGGGAGAGTCTGTAGATTCCAAATAAAGAGTGTGTATTAGATCATTTTGGTTGTTAATTGCAGTGGTGTGTGATGTGAGCTACAATTTTGCTTCTAGCATTACGTTACAGTCATGTCAAGAATCTTTACTTTAGTAATTTATTGATTCTTTGTTAGCGTTTCAGCTAAGTGCTCATTTACTTTAGGATTTCCCCTAGCTTATTCCCCCTAAGATGAGTTTACCTCTTATCTTTACTTTTCCCCTCTCTCCTCTTGTCGATCATCGTTTGAGATGGAATGGTCTTATTCAAAGTAAGTAAGAGGATCGAAAAGTAGTTGCCGTAGTACGAGCTAGTACCACTTTCTTCTTGGTCGGTCTCCAAATGGAAGACAAGTGGTGAGGATGCAATTGAGGTTATACCACATCAGCTTGGAAAATTTAGGAGGGTGTTGCTCTTCCATACTTGCAGGGTCAATTCATTATACAAAAGAGGTGTTTAGCTCAGAGAGCGTGTCCAACGCCACGATTGTGAGAAGTTACAGAGTGTCACCCACCACAAGCAGTTGGGGTGAGCCTTTTCGTGCTATTCATCGATTGATGATTAGTTCAATCTAGTCAAGATTTCAGTAAGTCTAGAAGTCACTTAACAAAAAGGAGTTGCAATTGCCAACATAAGCAATGGGCACTACTACACAAAAGTTTATCACAGACGGTTAAAAAACGTCATTATAGACGATTTCATGAGCCGTTTGAGTTTATAAGTCAGTAATAATACGAGGTCATCATAGACGATTTTTAAACCGTCTGTGATGTAGACTTTCACAGATGGTTTGCAGTAGAAACTGTCTGTGATATATAGTTTATCACAGATGGTTTCAACTACAAACTATATGTGATATATTAATATCATGGACGATTTCTACTACAAACCATCTATGATAAATTATATATCACAGACAGTTTCTACTACAAACTATTTGCGATAGTCAACTATCACAGATAGCTATGAGTTAATAACCGTCTGTGATATTCTTTCCTGTTCCTAAATCTATTTCTGTTTGTTGGCTAGCCTCAGGAAATACTAGCCATGCTCTCTGAAACAAGCATATCAACGCAGTATATATACATCTAATTCACATTCATTCATTTTAGAAACAAGAACATCCATTTCACAAATCAATTAACAAAAATGAAATACAAATACACACATGAACAACTAAACTCAATCTTATCCTAGTGAAATTCATTCTACATTGTGGAACTCCCCATCTTTTTTATGACTTTAGACAGCAAAAAGTACGCATAATGTCCTCGAATACGTTTGAGGTCAGCCTGTTCCAACGGAATTGTAGCGATGTGGACATAATCTGTCGATAGGAAGATCAATGTCATGCATACATATATAAATTGATAAGTATAAAATAATTATCGCAAGATTGACAAACCTCAGGATTGTTCTTCGTGGAACCGACGAGTAGTTGCATGTTGTGGCAAACATAGAATCCACATATGTTATTGCCCGACAGCTGCTAGTGGCACTACAAAAATAGAATTTGTTAGTTCGAGAGGCACTACTACGAAGTGTTGTATATGATTAATGTGTACTAGTGAATACCCGGACATCTAGAACGCGTCGTAGGGCATCAATCCCTCCCTTGTATTTCTGTACCTTTACAACGTACATGGCGAATGACTTACGTAATTCCAAAAGGTTAGCCTTAGTCACTGGGAAGGTTTGAAAGACTACAATAGAGTTATCTATGGAGGAAATGTGTTTACCTGTTGATTACTTATTGGACAACTGTGTAGTCGGTTTTATTCTTCTTTAGGGAATCAAAGTATATTATCTTGTTCTATTTTTGTATAATTATAATTAGAATCTAGTGAAACATACACAAGTATGTCAGGTCATTAAACCTAAGTTTGTGTTGCTTATAAAGTACAAATCAACAAGTATAGCCACTAGTGTAACACTTACCCCTAGTTGTAGGGCATAAGTGTGAATTTTTTGTCACGGTGATCCTCCAATGCCTTCGTAATGTAATTCTTGATGAAGGATGCATCTTCCTTGAAGATATTCATGGCAACCAAGCTTAGGTCGAGGAAACCAACCAGTGATTTTTGTTAATCTAGCTTCACTCACCATGTATCTATATATACACATACACAAAAGCAATGGGTTATAAATGACATTTATCGGCATTACATAAATGTAGACCATGATTGTACACACTTGCAATGTCCAGCATCGAATGAGTGAGGCATCGAGCATGTCGAGTGTGAAGAGAAAGAATACGCCCTCGAAGGTCACTGTGAAGATACAATCATGAATATTGTGCTGCAGATGATGTGGCATGAACTTGACGTTGACACTTGAGCGCCATTGTTTCTCTGGCTTGATAGCATGTTACATGTAATACATATGCAATCTTTGGCAAGATAGTCCTAGAGTTAGGAGACGCTCTTTCAGAACGACCAACGACCCGCCTAGCACAAATTTTTGGGCCAACGACAAGTAGAGGATCTCATCATCCATCTTCTCCGGTTTTCCTTTATTGCTTAGCTGTAGGTCAACTTCACAGTAGTTAACTGGGCATGAGATGTAATTGGCACCGGTAGCATTGGTACGGATCACGTCTGTGGAATTGGCATTGGTGCAGATAGATCCTGCGGACATGGCACCGGTGCAGATGGCTCTTGTGGACTTTGCACTGGTAGCGTTGGTGTGGATCACGCCTATGGAATTGGCACCAATGCAGATATCTCCTGTGGATGTGGCACCAGTGCAGATGGCTCTTGTGGACTTGGCACAGGTGCAGGAGCCTTTAGGCAGATATCGCTCTTGGGCCACTAGATGAATGTTCTAATGGCTTGCTCTAGAGTCATGACCTCATCGTTGGGGGCATCTGCAGCAGGATGACCTCAAAATTGGCATGAACACCATCCACATTCACTTCTGCAAAACCTTAAAATTAGCATGAACACCATCCACATTCACTTTTGCAAAACCTGGCACTAGAAATACTCTGTGCACCAAGGCCCCGGGCATAGATGGATACGCTTGGCCCCCAACAGTGTATAGGGCAACAGAGCTTGCACTTCGTAGCCACCTACATAACAATACAAAATTAACTACTCCAACAGGCCTATCAATGGATCAAGCATTCCAAAGATAATAACTATTACCAGGATGTCATCGACAGGAAATCAGTAGTCGCCTTTCGAGGTAGGGTTGGACGCACAGCTACTCCGACGGTTAGGGGTTGCCTAGCACAAGAGTGGCGGGGCTTCCTACTGATTTTTCCCGTATCTTTGCATCTTATCTCTAACCAGTCTTTGCTTGTCATCACTGATTTTTTTCATAATGTCCTCTTGTAGCTGTGCCTCACGCTCAGCTTTGGCTCTCTTTCTACTCTGGTAAGCTTTGGAGTCCTCTAGGAAGACATGTTTCTAAGGAACATGAAGACCAAGGCCTCTCGTGCGACCCGGGTGCTCCTTGTTTCCTAGGGCTGTGGAGAGTAAACCTCTCTTCCTAACTGCCTCGAATGAGCCTTGGGAAGATTCTACACTCAGTGCTTCCAAGTGGTGGGGCACTTCCTCGTCTGCCGGGTTTTGAAAGGAGATGGCCCCCAATGACACGGTAGATGACCTCGCTTTAATCCAGTTTCGGGCACGGTCATCAGGGATCTCGACAAATAGTGGAGAGGTCTTCCGTAGGATTGCCTGCTCATCCTCCTGCCTCTATTGTGGTATTTTACCCGCATACCCAGCAGTGCTGAGTCTGTGGGGTGCATATTTTTTGCCTAGAGGACCCTATGCATCACACTTTGACTCCTAAAATTATCTGTCATCTTCATCGCCACAAACTCTTGCCATTATGGTTCTAGAAATGGATACTTGTGGAAGGGCGTCAGATCCTTCTCCACGTATTGCTTGAGAAGTAGACTCTTGAAGTTCTTCCATGCTTTGCACGCTGCTAGAAATGCATGTCGTCACACGGAGATCTAGTGTTCTCCCAGGATCTCAAACGATCGAAAAACTTCTGTCAGTAGCTAACTGTTTCGAATTTCAGTCACCTTCTTCCATGAAACAAATGTGATCTCAATCTGTTCCCTTGCAACTATTCTGACTATTCTCTAGAATGCAGACACTACTTGGTGAGGATTGAGAGGAGTCCTAGACACATCGACATCTGTGATGGTAAATCGGCCCTCGGGTCTTTTTGATAGTCCTCTTCATTTTTGGGATTTTCCAGAGGATGGTGCATCACACACATCCGATGATGATGTCGAAGAATGAGTGGACAATATCTTCAAAAGATAATAGAAGTGAGCAATTCTTGAGACAATAGAGACAAATATCAAAACTATTTACTTCAAGTAAATTGCATTTGTGTCAATAATATATTCATGCTCTGTGATCTCTGAAATTCGGAATATATTCTCCTTTTGTTAGCCAATTAGGCTTATTTTGTCATTTAAATGCTGGTAGAATTATGCTTTAAAACAATAATATTTTACTAGAATTAAATTTGAATTCATGCTAAAACCACATTAATTACAACAATCCAGAAAACCAAGCTCATATACAACAAAGCATATACCCAAAGACATGATAATAATATAGAGATCAAACTATTATCTCTCAACATGAATAATGTAATCAAGCCAAAGGACAATATGCTAAACTGAGCACAAGCATGAGCATTTGTAATTAACATAATGCACAGATTAAGAAGTGAGTTTTGCTCTCAGTTTGAGGAGTTGTTCAAGTTAAAACCTGACCTTCTCACCCTTGTCAACAGATTATATATCAAAGGGACTAACTCATCAGTATTTTGCTAGTTTGATACTCTAAAATTACAGAAACAAACACCAGAGATGTGCTATGGTAGTAATAGCAGTAATAACTGAATCTAACAATATTTAGTCCAGAACAATAGTGATTTATACTTAACTAAAGTAAGAAACAAGTAATGATAAATCAATACTAGCAAAATACTCTATCTCATTAGTCACAGTGATCTCAATCTGACAAGTTATCCTTATCGAGCATTCACAAAGCCCATATTCTATTTTGCAAAGTCCCCTGGTGCTAGACCTTATGAGGAGGGCCACCGTAGTCGGGGGAGGCAGTGACGGCGTTGGAGGAGGCGGCGATGGGCTCGGGAGGAGGAGGGCGATGGCCTCGGGGGAGGAAGGCCGTCGGAGTTGGGGGAGGCGGTAATGGGCTCGGGAGGAGGAGGGCGACGGCCTTGGGGTGGGGGGCAGGATGCCGGAGTCGGGGGAGGAGGAGGGCGACGGGCTACGGAGGAGGAGGGGGCGACGGGCTCAGGGTGAGGCGATAGCGTTAGTGGGCAGTAAAGTGGGGACAAACCCTAGTGTGCAATACATATATGGGAAAAATCACAGACGGTTCTTTAGACAGTTCTTATTTAAAACCGTCTATAATAACTTAACATCATAGACGATTTTAATATAGAACCGTCTGTGATTATATATATCACAGACGGTTTTAAGTTTTACTTTAAAACTATCTATGATGTCACATACATATCACACATTCTCATATACATAAATGCAAATTCATATATATATATATATATATATATATATATATATATATATATATATATATATATATATATATATATATATATATATATATATATATATATATATATATATATATATATATATATATATATATATATATATATATATATATATATATATATATATATATATATATATATATATATACCACACATTCTCAAATATGCAAATTCACATATATCACACATTCTCATATACATATATAAATGCAAATACAGAACATATGACATATAAATATTTCATTCACCATTCTACTTGTTTATTTTCTTTAAAAAATAGCTATTCATGATGATCAACGCGAATGTAGCTACTTTCATCATGCGCTTCCTCTACCCTTATGCCGGTTTCGAAACGAGGCAACTCATCAAAGTGATTGCATTCTTCCTCATCCACTACATTCTCAACTTCGACAATCCTTCTTTTTCCATGAAGAATTATGTGGCGCTTCTTATTTGCCTAATTAGTTATATAGAAAACTTGAACAACTTAGTTGGTTAGCGAGTATGAATGGTTCGTCTTTGTATCCGACGTGTTTGAGGTCCATAGTAGTGACACTGTACTTGTCGATCTTCACCTGCGAGAGATAGACCCAACGACACTAAAATAAAGGGATCTTAAAAGCACATAGTCGAGCTCTCAAATCTCTTCTTTGAACCGATGTAGGAGTTCCTCAACTCATTGATACTGAACGCATCTATGAGGACACAGCTGTTTTGGTTAGTGCTCTTTATACCCTAAGCCTGCGTATAGAATGTGTACCCATTTATGTTATATCTTTGCCATGTCACAACTGTAAATATTGGCTCTTTTACCAACCATGTCAGCATATCATTTGACGAGCTCCTAGCGAGTCAATCCTTCAATCATTGGTTCAACTAACTTTTATGTTGTCTCATGATCCAAACATCCAGTCACTTCAAATTCTATTGTCGAAGAATGCCCTTATGCTGGTCGATATACGGGGATACTTCAGTCATGTGTTGTAAGACCGTGAAATAGGCCTGAGCATACCCATTCATATCTGGAGTTATTGCTTTCCTTCCGATGGTCCTAATACCCTTTAGCCTCCCCTCGTGGCGATATAGATGCACACCTATCAGTTCAACCTGAGATATATAATCGATACAGAACTCAATGACCTCTTCTGTTGCATAACCTTCGACGATACTGCCCTCCAGCCGAGATCGATTCAGTACATAGGACTTAAGAATTCCCATGAACCTCTTGAACGGATACATGCTACGTAGGAATATGGGCCCACACATTTTTGTCTCCCACACAATGTGAACAACGAGATGGACCATAATATCGAAAAACGATGGAGGAAAATATATCTCAAGATGACATAGTCATCACCACCTCGTCCTGCAGAGCATCTAATCCTTCGGGATCGATGATCTTCTAAGCAATTGTGCTAAATAAGTAACACAACCTCATGATTGTCTCTTGGATCTTAATCAACAAAATACTTCTAATTGTAATAGGCAACATCTGTGTCATCAGCATAGGATAATCATGAGACTTTATGCCAATTAACTTCAAGTTTTCCATCGAAATAAGTTTCTTCATGTTGGCGGAGTAACCAGACGAAACTTTCACACCATGCAAGCACTAGCACAATTTAGTTCTCTCGGCCTTGGACAGAGTGTAGCAAGCAGGGGGAAGGTAAGTTCGTCCTTTATCGGTCTTTGTTAGTACTAACTCAAGCCTGATGTCCATATCAACCAAGTCAAGCCATGCGTTGACACCATCATTTGTTTTGTCACGAATGTTCAGTAAGAGATCTCAAGCTATCACATTCTTCTCTACGTGCATGATGTCGATGCAATAGCGAACTTCTAGGTGCTCCCAATAAGGTAAGTCGCAAAATATTGATCTCTTCTTCCAGACGTTCTTCTCACGGGTCATCGATTTACGTACCTTTCCGAGCACAACATTTAAATCCTTAACAATATCATAGATATCTGTTCCGCTTAAATGCCTTGGAGCTAAACTATCCTCATTCTCTCTGTCAAATTGTTTCTTTATCCTGCGGTATGGGTGAGCCCTCCGAAAGAACCTACGGTGACGCATGTATATGGTTTTGCATGAGTGCTTCAGTCACATACTCTCGGTATAATCTAAGCAGTGAATACAGGCTTTGGACCCTTTTATACTATGGCTCGACAGGTTAGCAAGGGCAGGATAATTATTTATGGTGCAGAACAACAAGGAGCGTAAAGTAAAGTTCTCTCATTTGTACGTATCCCATACTTGTATCTCTTCAATCCATAGTATTTTTAGATCTTTCACCAACACTGCTAGGTACACATCAATATCGTTCCTAGGTTGCTTCGGCTCTTGGATAAATATTGGCAGCAAAATATACTTCCGCTTCATATACAGCCAGGGAGGAAGGTTGTAGATGCAGAGAGTCACGGGCCAAGTACTGTGTTAGCTGTTCATGTTACCAAAAGGATTCATTCCATTTGTACTCAATCCAAACCTTACATTCCTCAGTTCGGCACCAAATCTGCAAACCTTCTATTGTTGTCTCTCCACTGGGTAGAATCATCAAGGTATCTTAGCATTCCATCCTTCTTAAGCTCTTCCAAGTGACAACGCAGTAGTTTTGCCTCCTTTGGGTTCGCAAAAAACCGTTTCAAATGAGAAATTGCAGGAAGATACTATGCCACCTTAGCAGGAGGTCCTCTCTTCACCTCTATTCCCTCGTCATCATCTGATTGATTCTTACGCTTGTATCGAGATGTGTTGCATATCGGATATACATGCATGTTTGTATACTCTTTACGGTAGAGGATACAGTTATTCGGACATGCATGTATTCTTTCTACTTTCATTCCCAATGGACAAAGAACCTTCTTGGCTTTGTAGGTGGTTTTGGGCAACTCGTTCCCCTCCGGAAGCATGTCCGCTAAAAGACCTAATAGTATCATGAAACTCTTGTTGGACCAACTATTGCTTGCTTTTAATTTCAGCAGTTTTAGTATGGCTGACAACCTCATGTACTTTGACTTACAACACGCGAACAAAGATTTCTCCGAATCCCCCATCAAGCCCTAGAATTTAACATACTCTCTCTCATCACAGTTCCCTTCTACATCGCGAAGCATCTGATCTAGAGTGTCATCATTTAGCCTATTCGAATTGGAACCACAATTGACATGATCATCCGGTGATATATCATTAACTTCATCGGTGATGTCATTTCTACTACCTTTCTGTGTAATTTGCTTTTCACCATGACTGGTCCAATATGCATATCCGTTTTTGAAATCCTTTCGAATCAAGTGTGCTTCAATCTGCACTTGGCTCTTAAACATCTTTAGATTCTTGCGGTCAATGCATGGACAGTACATATATTCCACCCCCTTATTCAACATATCCTCCTCGGTAGCTCTTGTAAAAACAAACACGCCATTAATGTACTCTTCACTCACATAGTATAACAATTGCGTATAACATATTCAATTAACTAATTACTACACTATATATGTACGATCTAAATTAAGTAGCTATATGTTGTAATAATTATTAATTAAATTGAATTAAGTAGAGATAGACTATGAATTAACTAAATCCTAAATCCTAAACCATACTAGATGTAAAATAACCTTCTCTCTACATCAAGCTAGCTAGATCAACCATCTTCAATTTTTCTTTCATCAAAAGCTATAAATGTAAATTATAATGTAATTAGGAACAAATTACTAACCATAGGTAGTCAAAAACTTAGTGGATGTACAATTACTCTTGCCACATAGTCTCCTTTTACCAAATCGCCTCAAAGCCCTACCTCCAGCTCAAAGCAGCAGTGTAGATCTAGAATTTAAGACGGAGGGTCGACGGGTCTATGCGCAATTAATGTAGTGGAATTACCATAGCTGGTTTTTTATACAAACTGTTTGTGATAACTTAATTATCACAGACTGTTTTAATATAAACCATCTGTGAAGTATCACAGATGATTCAAATAAAAACCGTCTATGATATTTGGTAATATCACAGACGATTCGTGTTAATAACCATCTGTGATACTTCACCAACGGTTTTAACCACGAACCGTCTGTGATATTTCCTTTTCATAGATGGTTTTTAGGGCTGGTAGCAACACAGATAGTCTTTAAACTAAAACCATCTGTGATTGTATTTAATACAAACGGTTTTAGGGAGCCGTCTATGATGTGGCACCTAATATACGGCTTTTTGTCGTAACGGGGTAACATGTGTGTTTGTTGTCAGAAATTATCACTACCTAGTTGTCAACCCATGCATTCGCACGAGCTAGAAATATTTGGATTTCTTTATGGCTATTATTTTTAATAAAAATGTTGAAATAAAAAATTGATTTGCTTGAATTTTTCACCTTATTAATTTTTTTCTGGGTAATCTATATGCGTTACTTACTAATTAGATGACTTTGTGTGTTATGAGTTTTTATAATGCAATATTTATATTTCTGAATAGAAAATATGAGTTTTAATTTTTCAATCAATTTGGACTATGTGCAAAACATATATTACAAACTTTGAATTATATGCACTTTATATTTTCAAGTTGTCTGCTACATCTATTCCTTGCTGCGTATAACTTCAATCTGCGGGAGACACAAATATGATTTGGCTTCTCCTTGTATATATAGAGTCCTATTTCTGTACATAATACTAAATGTTACAAATTTTGAACATAAGACTTGTTCCCAAGTTTGAAAGAGGTTGCATTAAGTTGAGACCTATTGCAAAAGTATGTTTTCTTAAATTTTAGCATAGTTTAATTCTGAAAATAGAGATAACCCAAGCTATTGAATCGTTCAGCTAGGGCGTTATAGCTTTGGTCTACTGCATCGATGGTCAGATCTTTTTCCCTTTTTGCTGATTAACATCAGAATACAAATGTGATTAGGTATCTCCATGTAGAGACCTATTCTGTATCTAATACTAAATTTTATTGATTAGTTAGATTCAATTCATTTCCAAATCTGAAAGAAGTTGCATTGAGTAGAGACATATTGCAAAAATATGTTATTTTTAAGTTTTAATACATTTAGTTTATAAAAATAGAGATTTAATGCAAGATATGTGATCACTAAATTTTGGAATATTTTTATTCCAAAAATAAACTTATGAATTTTGACTTTGTAGTCTATGTGGATCTATATATACAATAATACAAATAAGAGTTTGGAACTGCTTACACGTAAGTATTATAACGTTATGGAATATTTTTATTCTGAAAATAGAAATCCCATCCCAAAACTGCATATCATGACACTTGTAATATACATGGACACTGCACGATTCCATTTACAAATTTTCAACTAAAATGAGAATTTCTATGGAGTCAGTAATAATTAATATTGTAGATAAAGATAGGTAGATAAATTATCAGCTGTGCCTTGAGTTCTTTTTTTTTTTGGGGTTAACATCAGTGTTTGTACTTGTACCCATTAGGCCGTTACATGCAAGAGCATATTATTGGTGCCACTGCACCATAACGAAGCCTAGCCATTTCTGCTCCCGCGCTCTCCGTAATACCAGATTTGGCTCCTGTCATAGCGAAATGGCAAATGTGGTCCTCTGGTGCACTTAGGGACCGTGCTAGGGAGATGGTGCACCTAATGGCCGCACAAACCGGACGTGGTGCGCCCAGCCCCGTGCTACGGAGGTGGTGCGCCCGGGTGCCGTGCCAGGAGGCTAGTGCGCAGGGTTTTATAAAATTAATCGTCGGAAGAAATTTGTACGTATTACAGAATTCAGTAAATATTTATGTTAGAATTTAATAATTTGGTATGTAAAAATGTTAGAAAAACGTTGGAAAACTGATAGGAATTTCATAGTACGAGGTTATTGTAGTGGGTTAAAACGATTGGCGAAATATGAATTGCAGTACGTCGGTACTTTGGTATTGTGCGATGCGATTTGACATGTTGCAAAATTAAAACATATATGCAGGCCGACATTAGCAATGGCAATACCCACTACATTGAGAGTGCATTACGGTGCTGCAACCGTTCATGAAGGTCTGAATGGTCTTTTCCCCCACTTTTTCTTCTTCACAGTACGCACTAACAATCTCTCCCCTGTATTCACAGTCCCCGGAACCCCTATGTGGCTACCACAAATAGATTGATCATGAGATTCACTCAGAGGACCAGTGAGCCCTCGACTTCGAGGAGTGGAATGTCACAAGGTCATTGGAGATCCAGGAGGAGGAGCGCCGCAAGAACGTGCAAACCCTGCGTATACAACGTGAGACGAAAGCTCATCTCGAGGCGTGCACGCGTAGGGAGTGGGAGGCTCGCGAGAGGGAGCACGAGAGAAAGATGGAAATAGCGACCAAGGCAAAAGAGGCCATCGAGGAGTTCAACGCCGAGTTGGCAAGGAAGGGAAAATGGCCCCGGTCCACACAATAGGTCGTACGAGTAGTTGGGTGGGTTAGTCGCACATGATGCTATATGTTATGCATGTAATAAAAAAGTACGCGGTATATTACTCCCAACTGTATTATGAAGTCTATTTAAATTCAGACAAGCTTATTTCCTCGTCTTTTCGCATTCAATTATTCACATAGCAAGTCATCTAACAATATTAACATTACCAGTTTTCCTCGTATTCAAATTCCCAGTAACATCACAATATCACTTATCATCGTACTTACCAATCGTTCTAAGATCAATCATTCTTAAAACAATTTCACAAATTTTTTACGCACCTACAACATACAACGACTATAAACTTTTATTACAAATCCAACAGATTATCTTCCAGTTATAATCTACAAAATTCACGGGGGCAGTTTGTAGTCGCCCTCTGGGTGAGCGACTCCACATGCAGTCGCCCTTTGGCTGGGCGACCAGTTTCAGTCGCCCAATGGTCGGGTGACTGGAACTCTGTCGCCTGGTCATTGGGCGATTGGCTCCAGTTGCCTAACGGGGGGCGACTGGAGTCTATTTCTTAAAAAATATTGTTGTAGGTATATTTCTATTATTTTAAATACAAAATAGATTATTCGTACAAAACCACGGCCTTCAAACACTTGTTTCTTGTAGCCCCAAAGAAAACAAATTATATAACCCCTTTGCCTCTACCATTACAAATCATACATGCTTGACCACAACTGCTGCTGAGCTATCATCATTCATCAGCATATATAACATAAAGAAACTTCGATCGATGAAGAAGTTTCTGGAGGGCCCAAATTATGTACGATTCTTGATGGTAGTGAAAACATAAGTACACCGTTCTAAAAAAATATAAGTGCACCAAAAGTTATAAATTGATCACCTTAATTAGGGTGCAACTTAGATTAGAGAATAATTAGTCACAGTTAGTATACGATGTCATCGGTGATCTATTGGTAGATGATCTGTGTGCTGCTAATTTTGCATGGAATCAAGCGCACACCAACCTACATGAAAGAGAGAAAAATAGAATCATCAGATTTCTTTATATATGTAATACTAACAAAGAAGTATCAAGGGAATATAACCTTTACCACTTCCTTAGGCCTACGCTTCTTTCTTTCACTACTACAAAATAAGTTATACTGAACGTCTCATCACAGACGGTTCATATGGAGCCATCTGTGATTGGATTATTACAGACGGTTCATGGCTAAAACCGTATCTGAAACTATCACAAACAGTTAGGTTTAAAAACCGTTTATGATATACATATTATCATAGACGGTTTTTAATTAGAACCATCTATAAAACTATCACAGACGGTTTTTATTTACAACCGTTTGTGTTTTGTCCTTTGTCGTATGAACTACAGAAGCTACTGAGACGAGAGACAAATTCAAGGCAAATTTATTACAAAAGTCCTAAAAAAAGAGATTCCCAGATCTTAATCTTCTGGGCTTCATATGCTTCTTCTTCGACTTTTGGAATTGGAGGATCAGCCGCTGAGTTCTCGAATGCCGCAAAGATTATCATTACCCTCTGCACTTCCTCCTCCAGCCTAGGCAAATCATTAGCATGGCCCATAATCTCATAGAGGATGCCGTGATAAGCTTCCTCAGAATCGGCCGCTTTGCTTGATCGGCAATGTTATCTATGTGTCTCTCTACTGCCGTAAGAGTTTCTTCCACTTTGTGCACATTGCAGAGAAGAATGAGGCTAAGGGCGGTTTCCCTTTCCTGAGCGGCAACAAGGCACCTCCATTGATGGCAGATGATGAGGTCCAGCTGACGGATGGAAGTGAGTCGAGGAAGGAGAGTAGGGCGTGAGCGGAGGAGCTGCTCCAGATGTAAAATGTTGGCTGCTTGTGTAAGGTTGCGACCGAACAATGCATGATGGATAGATGAGAGGAAGGAGATCAAAAGAATATTAGATATCATTATTGAGAAATCTGGTGAAGAAGATGAGAGGACAGTTTAGAAGAGCTGGATTAGGGCGCACATAAAGAAGAGTGGTGTGATGGGTGGTGTTGTGGAATCCTAGACAATTTCAATGTTTATCCTCAATTTTGAATTCCCAGATGCCTGGCCAGGAGATGAAGATCTTCCACAAAATGTTATTGATTTCAACCAGTTAGGTGGAAACCAAGACAATAATGAGGTAGTGGGAGAGCAAGAAATTGCACCTGATTTGTCAGACTCAGATTTTTCAGTTCAGAATCCTTTGTGATCCTACCTACTATTCTTTGGATCAGTAGATATTACTCAAAGATACATTGCTGATTAATTTCATACATCGGAATAACACATCATAACTTAATATTTCACAATAGAGTTTTATCTCACCACTTGAGGTGACTGCTTACACTAGGGCCTATATGGCCAAATACTTACAATATCATAAAGTAAAAACGGAAGTAGTAAAACAAAAAGCTAGGATCCTAATATTCTACAGGCAGGCAACTAGGGGTAAAAATGTGAGCAACAGATATTACCCTAGACAAGATAATATATTTGCACACAATCTCCATCAAAGTCCACCATACTGGGATTTTAAACATTAAAACACATCCAAATTCCCTTTATCCTCTCCTCTAATAGGACCAAATGCGTCCTCATAGGCGTAATGATACTGTTCTCCTATTTCTGAATTTGTTGAGTGAGTGTAAGCACAAATCACCATGCTCACTTTGGAGGACGTATACATTTGGATTTGCCCTTCTTCTGTATATAGGTTATCCATTTTAATCAATTGCCGCCTCATTGGAAAATGTTTTGAATACATACTTGTCTCCTTGTTTTTTCATGCATGGAGATTTTGGATTTGCATTACTGCATGGTTTGTGAATCATGAATTCTGATACAGCTGCATATCCAATCGAATCTTTTTCTGGATTTGGAATCTTTGAATATATATACTTATCGATATCTTCTATGTGTTTGATTTTTTAGTCTTGATGTAGCCACAATAGTATTTGGGCATGTGGTAGTCCCCTCTTTTGGTATTCAATTGTGTAAACAACTTAAAGAATGGAAAGAAGTGATTGAGTAAGCAAGTGTAAGCACAAATCACTGTACTCTGTGAAGCAATACACAGAGATGCAATTATACTAATCCAAGGCAATGCAAGGCATACTAAAAGAAGGCTTGGTTATTTTTAATTTTGCCAAATGCCTTGAAAATTTATAATAGTTAGAAATCCCTAAGACTTAGCATAATTAACCAAATCATGTTTTCTATATGTATAAATGATTGCATTAATATTACCATATGCTATTTTTCCAGCATTACATCCGCTCATATTTATCATTGGGAATGATACCTAGGGCAACACAAATCAGGGATCTACTGCCCGGCACTTTTCTCCCACCCACAAGGATTTTAGAAATAGAACTATATCTAAGTAAGTTTCCAAGTCTATCCCTAACCGTCGACATGGCTGTTCGAATAGTTTTCACTCTACAGAGGTTGTACATTGTACCTACAAGAGACAATCAACTTGATAGCTCTACATGATTCCCTAGTCATGTAGAACGAGATACCGTCACATAGCTTTTCATCAATACCTCACCCTTTTGTTATCTCACCCATATGGGCTGCTCCCACACAAAGTGGGTCCTATAAGTTGCGCGGAATGTTCACCACAATGACTAACGCAACTGGACTATAACTTTCCACAACGACTAGTGCAACTGGCAACTTCACCCTTCACTTAGTATCCCATTCAAGCCATAACATATCCATGCCACTTGTACTACATCACTCCCCCACCAGCAAGATGAATCTAGGGTTTAGTACATCTTACTAGGCATAGTTGCACTTTGCAGACTTGCAGTTGTACTACTGTACATTGAGAGATCAGAGTTAGATTCAATCCTTAGGGTTATCTAGGTGGTTATACTACAAATCACATTCTCGTGCATCCACTGCACAATCCTTTCTTACCATCTGCCCAGATATTTAAGCATGTGGGATTTTTGGAGGCATAAATTTTTCATGTTACAAAATATCAGTCATTCTCCATAATGACTGTCCAAACCAAAACTTTTCTTTGTTACAGTGATGACAGAGCAAGTTATTGCCCCCAAGTAACTATTCAGGTCTAGGCGTGACGTTTTAGATATAGTATATGGCTAGCCGTTTTAGATATAGTATATGGCTAGTATATCTACTTGTAATACTCTAGGGTTACAATGAATAAGAGTGCAAGTATTCACGGATGGAAGTAATAATAACAGTTCAACAATAGGCATGTAATTAAATCCTTAGTAGTGAACAAAAAATTGGTATAATAATTAACAACATGCAATTTAATAATTTAAATAGAAAAAATTTGCAATAAGTGTAGGTTTAATATAATCAAAGTATTGACTCGCCTAGCTCACTTGTCACTTCGTCTTGTGAATCTTGATTTGCCTCGGCTTCTTTTTCTTGTGTGCATCATACACTATTCATTTAATTGCACAAAAATTTGAATAAAAATTAGTATACTAGAACTAAATTTAAATGAACTAAAAAATTCACAATTTTGGTTCCATTAGATAGATCTTGATTTTAGATGAATTTATAATTTTGTTTCATTAAATTTGGACTTAAAATGAAGAAGTTATGCCATATCAAAGTTTGAATGTTGAACTAATTCTAGAAAATAAAAAGGCAGAGAGAGATTCTCTCATTGACAGGTGGGGCCCATAGGGTTTTTAATTTCTTTTCTGTAAATTTTATTGTGTATGACAGGTGGGACCCACAATTTTTAATTTATTTTAGAATTATTTTTGAATTGGAAATACGCACTATGACTGACAGGTGGGACTGACTACTGTGTGAAAAGTAGACCTGGGCCCACATGTTAGTGACTCAGATAACATTAATCAGTTTTAAAAGACCTAGGCCCATCGCCGTTAGAGGAAAGTCTCACTACCGGTGAGGGGGTGCTCAGCAGTGCGCGACCATGATCAAAATAGACTCTACAAGGTCGCACACACCTACTGGCCAAGTTACATCGGCCAATTTGGCTGGTGCAATGGCCGACGGCGAGTCCATGCGGCGGTGAAATAGGACAGACAGTGATAGCAGAAACTATGGTGACTCAAGCCAATTCAAGAAGTTGAGATCATCTGGGGGCCATCACGAGGCTACCTAAGGTGCTTGCTATGCTTGGGGTTGGCTACGTTTGCACGACGATGTTATCTGGTGGCGGCGGAGGATGGAGCACGGTGCCAAAGGTCTTCGGTGCTCTTTGCTTCAGTCAAGGGTAGGGAAAGCATTAGTAGATGCTAATGAAGCTCCAGACCAAAGGAATTTGGCTATGGCTCACTGAATCAGTGTGGACATCAGTGGCTGAAGTTAGGAAAGAAGACTCACTTCGGCGAGTTGTAGGACAGTAGGAAGTGATTCAACAGAGGGGAAGACTCGGTGGGTGGTGGCAATCTCTTTGGGCGTGTGACCCGGTATTTATAGGCCATGAGGAGCCTTGGTGGCATGGGTTGGTTTCTGTGGTGATCGTGAGCTGCCCTGGTGGTCTTCACTTGCCGTCATCAGTGGTGGAATGGCCACAGGGCGACAGAGGCGATGGTGTGCAGGCGATAGGATGGGCAGGTGGATCTTGGTAGCGCAAGACACGGGTGATCAACAGTTATTCACCTCCTCTAGTTGCCAGCATCGGCCATTGGGGTGAGAGACAGCATGATGTCTATTTAGTGGGTGTATCATCAGAAGCAAGGACTCACCACATAAGGATTTGAAGGTGAAGCACCTACATCATGAACCTACTCCGAGGAGTGCTCATCTGGCTTCCAAGGTGAAGATGAAGCGGACATACTAATACTGCCACCGAGTAGAATGGTAGTGTTAGACTATGTAGCTAGGTTTAGGATATTTTGGTGATGAATAATTGATAATATTACTTATAGTTATTTGAGGTGTGTGGCGTGTGTGGACTAATATCAGTCAAGTTAGAAAGAACCTATGCTGGGAAAATGTTAGTTTGATCTTTGCATGTTCAGAGTAACTCGGAGGCGATCGAGGTCTACGGCGATGACCGAGAGATGGCTTGGTGCAAAGTCATGGTCCAGAGGGCCGAGGATGCTGGAGTAGACGGTCGTACTCGAGTTGGGGTGTGTGGAGATCAAAGATGGATGATACTGTTGGAGCTACGAAGATGTAGTCCAGAGGCTACGATATGTGATAATTTTAGAGTGTCCAAAATTGGGTAGTATGAAAAGGTTAAAATTGTTGGAATTAGATAAGAACTCGTGATCTTAGAGATAAGATCATGGTTTGGGCCCTAGTATATAAATAGGGGTGAGGCCCTAGTCAAAGCATGGCTTTATGATATGCAATTTTATGTTAAGATTTGAGGGGTGCCAAAAGAGCGTTTTGTAGCCACAAAAACATGCTGATCGAGAAATAAAAATCAGGTTAAGAAAAGACAGCGGCGGCGCATCTCGGTCTCATTGTCTTAGGGTGGGTTCTTTTGGGTTATGGTTTATAGCTTAAAATTTTGAATTCTAACTGTTTGTGAGAGTCGGTATGTAAAGAAAAATAGTTATATATAATTTTAACCGAAACAAACTGAATTCAATACACTATGTTTTATTGACTCCGTTTTAGAAAAAACATACGTTTAAACGTTTACAAAACATATGGCACGAGCCGAAAAGAACCCGGTCTCGCGCGTGGCGTGTTTCAGCTCCTCGGTTGGCGTGAAAGCCGAACTTTCCATCTGGCTGTCTCGTGCGCGTAAAATCTCTGATCTCGATTCTCGTGCGTGAAGCCCTATGCAACGAGAAGATAGATTTCAAATTTGGCACGGTAGTAAACAGCAGCACTGGCTGGAGGTATACGCGATTTTTTATTATCGGCTACATAGATTGCTACAGTAATTGACGAAAAATTGCTTTCTTTGTTTTTTGCTATCTTTTTTGTTTGTGCTTTTTCTGTAATTGACAGGTTGAAAGAGCAGAAGACTGAAGATTAAAGAAATAATTTCTGCTACGGATTACAATCATCCACTCTTTTTTATTACCATCGATGATCCTATCTATAGAAATTGCTCCTCACAGAAAAAAAGAAGAAAAGAAATAATGATGCTAGCAATTGCAAGAGAAGGCCAACAAAGAGCCTAGCAGTATGGCAGAAACCAGTTAGGAAGCTCAATACCGTGGTGTGGCGTTAGCAAATTTTGTTTACCATCTGTCAATAGTTTTGGTACAATTGCAGGCAATGAAGAAACTTGAATGGATTATCTTTCCCTTAACTATTCATAAACTCATAAAAATTCATAGGTATATCCGCAGAATACCATACGGAGGGTATGCATGAACAAACAATATCTTAATGCACAGACAAGATTCACAGATGAATAAAATTGAAAAGCAGACAAAGAATTGTTTCACTGCTTAGGTGTTTTCATCCCCGTGCTGACTAGAATTACCTTTGCAACATTGGCTTTTCTTGCGCAATACAAACACTGCTGCATAGACTGCAATATAAGCCAGCACAGGGACGACAAGAAGGATGACATTCCTGGATGTCTCCATGTCCCTGGCACTGCCTGCAGCGTAGGCCCCTAAGAGGCCGAGCATGTCCAGCAAAATGGCTGCATGCATTGCCCAGAGCGGCAGGTTGATGTCGTGCAGCATCCGCGGAAGCAACAAGACAATGACGACAATGGAAGCCATGAAGGAAGTGGAGTTGCAGTAGAAGAAAGCGAGGTACCGACGTTTGCTGATGTCGTGGAGAATTGAGTTGCCAGCACGATGGCCGTTGTTGTCATCCTGCCACAGTCCACCTGGTGGTTTCAGGCCAGTCTGATATGTTACACTCGCAGCCAGGATTCCTAGCAGCATCAAGTACTCACGCAAGTCCTTCTCCCTTTCCTGTGTCGTGGACCCCATGCCCAGAGGAACCTTAGCCTGTGTTGTATATTTTTTTGGAACACGCAGGCTTGTGCGCCACCATGCAACAGGCTTGCACGCCAACACAGGACCCATGTATTGCTCATTGTTCTGAGGTCTTTTTCTGTTGATCCAGAAAATGACCACCTGTATGGTTACGAAGATGAATACTGCAGCAACCAATATTAATACATAGATGGAGGTCCGCAGACGCCGGGAGCTTCCAGCAGCATAGGCGCCCATAAGGCCAAACATACCCACCACCATGCACACGTAGAGTGCATAGCACTTTATGCCTGGCCTGTATAGGTTAGGGTTCACAAGGAGAACGATGAGAGCTACGGATGCCATGAAGCTCGTCGCATTGCAGTAGAAGAATGCCTTGTACTGGCGAGGGTAGTTGTCGAGGAGGACGGCGAAGCCCGCGCGGTGCCCAAACTTGTCATCCGCTGACCAGAAGCCGCCTGGCGGGGTCAACCCAGCTTGGTAAGTGAGTGTTGCAGCCAAGATTGCAAGGAGCAGCAATACCTCACGCTTGTTATCCAACTCATCATCGTCTTGGCGGTTGTCCTTGTGGTCTAGTGTGAAGAAGATGATATGAATAACCACATAGACAAGGACAACACCCGCCAAAGCGACAACATAGATGGAAGTGCTTACGTCCCTGCAACTCCCTGCTGCGTATGCACCTATGAGGCCAAAAAGATCTAAAATCATGGCTGCCTCCAGCGTATGGCGCTTAAGTAGAAATTTACTCTGGACCATTATGATGACAACCAAGGACGCCACAAAAGCCGCGGAGTTGCTGTAGAAGAACACCTTGTACCGTGTGGGGTGTGTTGTGAGTAGTACCGGGTCACCACCCTTATGCCCATCCCGGTCGTCTGGCCAAAGGCCACCGGGTGGATCTAGTCCTGCTTGGTATGTGATGCTTGCGACAAGAGTAGCAAGCAACATAACAACATTACGAGCCTTTTCCCATGCTTTGTCACTCTGTGTTCCCCTGGTAATTGCAGACACAGAGAGTTAAATTTCAACCTACAAAGGAGGATGCGTTGTTGGTGGTGATGCTATAGAGAGTTAAATTGCAACCTAGAAAGGAAAAGGAGTTTTGTTTTGCATACCTGCTACTATCCTGTTTTACACATAATTGCTTTTTTATCTTTGACAGCCATTGTGGAGTAGCATTCTTTAGGGCTATAGTAATTGGCACCTGGAGGAAGATGTATGCAAGAATTGCGCCAGCCAGAACAATAACATAGGTGGAATTGTCACCCTCTCTGCAGCTCCCAGCGGTATAGGCCCCCACGAGGCCAAGGAGAGCGATGAGGATGAACCCATAGAGTGCAAAAAACCTTCTCCGGGATCCCCTCGTCATATTCTTGTCCAGGAGCAGCATGATGATGAGCAGGGACGCGACAAATGCAGCGGTGTTGCAGACGAAGAACGCCTGATAGCGCCTGGAGTTGTGGTCCTGCAGAATTGGGTCGCTCACACGGTGGCCATCCTGGGTGTTGCCCCAGAAGCCACCCGGTGGGTTCAGCCCGGCCACATATGTGATGGTAACTGCAAAGGTCGCGAGCAGCATCAAGACCTCATGCATTTCTTCGCGCTTGTCTTGATTCTCAGGATCCTCGCCTTGCTTCTTGTCTTGGCTCTCATTATCCTCGCCTTGCTTACTCTCTTGATTCTGAGGATCCTCCCCTTCCTTGCACGACGCCATCAACCTCCTTCTCTGGTACTCGGAGACAACATAGTTGGACAAAGCAAGCATGATGTAGAGGAAGACGGTACACACTAGCACTGAGGAATAGATGGTTGTGAATTCATCTCGGCAGCTCCCCGCAGCGTAGGCCCCCATTAGGCCAAGTAAATCAAATGCCATGACCGTCTGCAGCACGGCTGTTGCCCAGCCTGTGCTGTCCTCATGCAGGACGAGGAGGAGGAGGCAGACCACAAGCGACGCGGCGAATGCGGTCGCGTTGCAGTAGTAGAAAACGAGGTACCGGCTGTGGTGGATGTCCGGCAGGATCGGGTCGCCCGCGGGGTGCTCTTGCTGCGTGTCCTGCCAGATTCCCCCCGGCAGGTTGAGCCCCGCGACGTACGTCACCGTAGCCACCAGAGTGGCCAGCAGCAGGAGGTACTTCTTCAGCTGGAACTCGGTTGAAGGCTTCTTGCTCCCAGTCTTGCTCGGCGGCATTTGGTTGTCGCCGGGCGCCATTTTATTGTTGGGTGCTACTTGTTTGTGGGCTGAATTTGGCTGCTAGGCTAGCTCAATTTGATTGTGGGATGCTACTTGGTTGTTGGACGCCGCATGCTTGACTGGTGTTGGAACACGAAGAGGGCGCCTTGAGGCGATGTGGAGCTGTGCTCGGTTGAGCTCTACTTATAGAGCGTGCGCGCGCGGGCGCACACGGAATCGTCGTGCGTTGGCATGGCATGATTTGGCCCTCTTGCGCCTGCGTGTCTCTGCCAATCACGGCCTGATGGCATTACTTCATCAAGTCATCTTATTTATACTTTTATTCCCTTCTCTTTCCCCAGCTTGTGTTGCAAATTAGCAGGCATCAATGGGCTTTTCCGTCCTTGGTACATCATTTCTGTTCGGCAGTCTCGTTCAAGTAACCATTGTTAGCACGCCAAGTTTCAATTCCTCATGTTGCAACTTGTGTACATGCCAGTAACTTCTTTTTCCCTGATATACTTTAGGCTGGAAGACTTGTTTATTCTATAAGATTTTATCTGAACAAGTGTAAAAACTCCTTGATATATGATTATGTATCACCCAAGTACGTATGATGGGCAGATGGAAAATTGCTTGCTGCTTGGTTCATGTGACCAGAGACACATTCCTTTCTTATAGCCCTTTTCTAAGACTAAACTCCGTTGGGTTCTGGGAGATGCTTGTGCCAAGTAACAACTGCCTTTCCGTCAGAAGTAACAACTGACTTGCATTTACACATTAAAAATGGCCTACACCCGTGTCGCAGTTAGACATTTAGGCACTTTTTATCTTCTTCTACCTGACTTCGTGAGCTTCAGTCATTACAGTAACTACTGTATGTTATTCTTTGATACATAAGGTGACTCAAATATTTTTTTTTCAATAGTAATTCTATAAAATGGGCTTGTTTCCAACGAAATTTTAGGTGACTTATAATTAATGCAGTTTATTATATCTATATATTCATAAGCAACTAGCGAGATTAAATGCACTGTATCGTTTTAGGAGCACACTCCTGGCATGATGGCATTACTTCATCAAGTTATCTTATTTACACTTTACCCCATTCTCTTTCCCCAGCTTGTGTTGCAACTTGCAAATTAGTAGGCATCGATGACTTTTTCTATCCTTAATTTGTACATCATTCCTATTCCGCAGTCTCGTTCAAGTAACCATTGTTAGCACGCCAGGATCAATTCCTGATGTTGCAACCTACTCGTGTGTCAGTAACTTCCTTTTCCCTGATATACTTTAGGCTGGATGACTAGTTCGTTTTAAAAGATTTTATCTGAATAAGTGAATAAATGCCTTGAAATATGCTTCGGTATCATCTAGGCGCCGCCGAAGCTTCTTAGTATGATGGGGAATTGTCAATAGCCTAGTCACTTAGCTAGTCAGGCCAAATGCAAGAGGGCGGCCGTTTAAACTGCACAATTGCTTGGTTTATGTGTAACATCTCGCCCATTCTCTGGGTCAAGATGTTACCACCTCTGCAACTCTTACCATTTCATCAACATCAGAAGAACTTTAAGCCAACAAGAAGTTTATTCATTTTGCTGCGTTCAGATACATCATAGCCATTCTAGTGATTACTCTAGCCTAACAAAGCTAAGATACACTGACAAAAGGTGATACAAAAGTGCTGCTAGTTCGTGCCGTTATTTCATGTGCTACTCCCGCCTGCGCTTGACCTCCTCAACGGTCACCTAAAAACAACAACGAAGCAAGGGTGAGTCCACCAACTCAGCAAGTACAAAGCAAAACAGCAAATAACAAGTTCATTCATTAGACCATAATCATTCCATTCTCATTAACCACGTTTCCATTTAACCAATTTTCCATTTAACTACTTTACGTTCCGCTGAACTATTCATCATGCACATGCACATGCACTTCTTTCTCAACTCTTTAGCATATACCGGTATAGCAGAGTGTGTACCCGTCGATGCTCACCCAAGCCCGCCCTGTTTCATGCGGGGACCTCAAGCCCGTCCTGTTTCATACAGGGACCTCAGTAGCCCGTAATTCTCATATGGGGACCCAGCTCCACTCCCGTGGAGTGTCCACTCAACGTGGACCAACTTTCTCTCTTTTCATGACATGCATGCAATGCAAGTTCATTTATGCATATCAACATGCCATATCTTAACATTCATCATTTCTCACTATGCAATCCGAAATTATTTGGCTTACCCCAACATGGTAAGCCATGCATCATCCGGAGATATTTAACTTACCTCATCATGGTAAGCAGGACATTGTCCGGAAATTTGTAAACTTACCCCAACATGATAAGCAGTGCATTATTATTCAATTTTAACCGAAATCACTACCCAAATTCACCGCTTTACAAAGCACTTGCCTGGTTAGCCTCGGGGATGACGCGTGGACGGCTCCGACCCGGGACCTCCACCTGCGTACACGTTAACCCGACTCAACGGCAGTACAAAAACCAGAGCTGGAACGAAGAACAACAACTCTAAGCGCAAATCCCACTCTGGCGTAAACGCCCGGGTTTTGAGGGACCTGTCGCGCAGGTACCGAACCCTTTTTTCCCTCTCTCTCTCTCTCTCTCTCTTTCTTTTTGTCCTCTTTTCTTTTCTTTCTTCTTTTCTTCTCTTTTCTTTCTTTCCCCGTTTTTCCTTCATCAAGCCGCTTTCTCACTTGCTGTAGCAAACGGTCATGCTATTGCGCCTCCTTTACTCGCTCTGGGATTGCTGATTCCAGCGACAGCTACATCTCAGCCTGTGCTGTGCCAGCAAAACAATAGGAAATTCCCATCCGTTCAAAGTCAGCAACGAGACAACCCAGAGTGGAAGGTGTCATCTTGCGACTAAGGGCATCGACAACCACATTTGCCTTCCCCGGATGGTACTGAAGAGTAAGATCATAGTCTTTAATCAACTCCAACCACCTCCGCTGCCTCAAATTGAGCTCCTTCTGAGTGAAGATACATTTGAGGCTTTTGTGGTCAGTGAAAATATCACAAGACTCTCTATACAAGTAATGCCTCCAAATTTTTAGAGCAAAAACCACTGCGGCAAGCTCTAAGTCATGGGTAGGGTAATTATGCTCATGCTTCTTCAATTGTCGCGAGGCATACACGATTACTTTATTATCTTGCATGAGCACACAACCCAGACCCACTCGAGATGCATCCGAGTAGACCGTAAAACGCTTCCCTGGCTCAGGAAGTGTAAGTACAGGAGCAGTTACCAACTTCTCCTTCAGAGTGTTGAAACTGTGCTCACATTCATCGGTCCACTGGAATTTCACACCCTTCCGTGTGAGTTGAGACATTGGCTTGGCAATGAGAGAGAAGTCTTTTACGAAACGCCGGTAATAACCAACTAGGCCAAGAAAACTTCTCACTTCTTTAACACTAGATGGCCTCTTCCATTCCACAACAGTGGAAATCTTGCTTGGATCAACTGTGACGCCTTCCTGGTTAATTACATGACTCAGGAAGCTCACTTCAGAAATCCAGAACTCGCACTTCTTCAATTTGGCAAAGAATTGATCCTTCCTCAGAGTCTCAAGCACGAGCCTCAGATGTCGCTCATGCTCTTCCTCCGTCTTGGAATAAATCAAGATATCATCGATGAATACCACTACAAAGTCATCCAGATACTTGTGTAGCATACTGTTCATCGTCTCCATGAAGACAGCAGGGGCATTCGTCAGTCCAAAGGACATAACTGTAAACTCATAGTGCCCATATCTTGTGGAGAAAGCTGTCTTTTCAATGTCTTGCTCCCACATTCGGATTTGATTATACCCAGACTGCAGATCAATTTTGGAAAACACCTTGGCTCCTTTCAATTGATCAAACAGGTCCTCGATGCGAGGCAATGGGTATTTATTCTTGATGGTCACCTGATTGAGAGCACGGTAATCTATACACATGCACCAACTCCCATCCTTTTTCTCAGTGAATAGGACAGGGGCTCCCCAAGGTGACACACTTCGACGAATCAAGCCTTTGGACAACAACTCGTCCAACTGCTTTTTCAACTCCTCTTGCAAGGGTCGTGCCAAACGATAGGAAGACATAGAGATAGGTCTTGTGCCAGGAACAAGATCAATTCTAAACTCCACATCTCGCTTGGGTGGCATTCCCAGAAGCTCTTCAGGAAAGACATCGGGATACTCACGTACCACGGAAATATCCTCAATGTGCAACGGCGCACTTGGCTTCTCTGTAAGGGCTAGAAGTAGCCCAGACTTCATTGTACGTCGGCCAGGGAATAGGCTGGCCAACACAAAGAGGGAACACGTGGGTGCATTCCCCTGAAAGATTATCTCCTTCCCCAAAGGGGCTTGCAAGGTGACTGTCCTCCAGAAGAAGGAAATCATGGCTTGGTAGCGATGCAACCAATCCATACCAAGGATAACATCAAATGGCTCTAACTAAATAACCATAAGGTTGGCAACAAATTCCTCGCCATCTATTGCAACTAGGGCTGGACGAAAAACTCGAAGCTCGTTAGCTCGCTCGGCTCGTGGCTGGCTCGGCTCGGCTCGTTAGGATAACGAGCCGAGCCGAGCCAAGATTTTAGCTCGTTAGCTATAACGAGCCAACTCGAGCCAGCTCGCGAGCCGCTCACGAGCCAAACGAGCCATGCTTCCAGGAATTTAGATATGCATATGCTGCTTCCATGGACCTAATTTGTACTCTATTGCATGTGTTAATGTGTAAATTTGTACTCTATTGTACCCAAACGAGCCATGCATGTGTTAATTTGTACTCTATTGTACCCAAACGAGCCAAACGAGCCTAACGAGCCAAACGAGCCAAACGAGCCAAACTTCCATGGATGAATATATGATGGAGATATTTTTTGGCCCTGGCTCACGAGCCAAACGAGCTAACTCGAGCTTTTTGTCGAGCCGAGCCGAGCTGGCTTTTTAGCTCGTTAGTTATAACGAGCCAGCTCGAGCCAGCTCGTTATCCTACCGAGCCAGACCGAGCCGAGCCGAGCCAGCTCGATATCCAGCCCTAATTGCAACCACATAGCCAGGGCATACTGTGGAGCTAGCAAGGATTCCCTTTGGTGTACTAACCACAACCGATTGGGAAATTTGCTGAACACTCAGCTTGGCTTTCCTAACAAACTCCCGAGACACAAAAGAATAGGTAGCACCGGAGTCGAAAAGAACAAGGGCTTCACATGAGTCCACTAACAGAGTACCTGTCACCACGTCAGGCCGACCCGCGGACTCAGCAGCAGGCAGTGAGTAGACTCCAGGTGGTGTCGGGGCGGCGAGAGCCCCAACGCTCTGCTATGGCGGCAACGGGACTGGAGGTGATGTAGCATGCTGGAATGGAGTCGGTGTAGGATGCCAGTAATACCAGGCAGGTGGAGCCCAAGATAGAGGAGGCTGCAGCACTGGGGCAGCCGCCATCATCTGGACTGACCCCGCGGTGTAGAATTCGACGAAGATGAGGATATTGGCTCCCACTTGATGATGCTGGCGGGATTCTGACGGCAAACCGACATTTTGTGGCCCGCCAAGCCACAATGCCGACAGTTCCCCGTCCAGGAACACTCAGCAGCACGGTGTCCCTCACCGCACTTAAAACAGATCATGCCTTGCCCTGGAACAGGATGCAAGGCTGGGGTCGCTGATGAAGAACGAGGCGCTGAAGAAGACAGCCTCGAAGACTTGGACTTGGATGACTGTGGGGGACGTTGGCCCCACTTGGACTTCTTAGGAGCATGCCGCTGCGACGACCCACCCCCATCAGTGAAGCTTCGCTTCTGGTCACCACCAGAAGCACTCGGACCACCAGAGAGTGGCAGCCCTTTAGTGAGCTGCATCTCCAGCTCCATCCCTCTGGCATGCTCCACCACGGACCTAAAGTCGCGCGGTGCAGTAGCTCCCATGACATGCCGAACTAAGAGTTGAGCCCTCGACGGAACCTTTTGGCCTTCTCAATGTCATTTTTCGCAACCGATGGCACAAAGCGGATCAGGTTGTTGAATCCCGCCTCGTACTCAGCTATGGTCATCTTCCCCTGTACGAAGGTCGACAAGGCGACCTCCATACTCTCCACAAAAGAATCTGGGTAGTACTTCGCCTTGAACTGCTCGGCGAAGATTTCCCAGGTAACGGGACCCTGGGTAGGGGTCCTAGCTGTAAGAACCCCTTCCCACCAGATGTCCGCTTGACCCTTCAACTGGAAAGCCATAAAGCGAGCTTTCAACTGAGAGCTCATCTCAAGGGCTTCGAACTGCCTCTCCATGTAGCGCAACCAATCCACAGCTTGGACTGGTGTGCCCGAACCGTCAAAGCTGTCTAGACGTAGGGCCAACCACTCACGAAGGCCCATCCTTGCCTCCTGTACGACCGGAACGGCAACATGGGCAGCAGCGGGTACAGCCGCAGCAGCGGCTGCCGGCGCATGACTACAAAGCGCACGGACTTCCTCTATGAACTCTTGCAGCAAGGCTGAAGACCTTGCCGGATCTCTAGCTATGGAATGTTCAGCAGAAGCAACCTCCGCACCAGGTGCCTCCTGCTGGACCTCAAGCGGTGCCTCCGCTTGGGCATGGCCACGGCCACGGCCTCGGCCTCCACGGCCACGTCCACATCCTCTACCTCTCGGCATATCTGTCCACGACAGACAGCCAGTCACACAACTAGCCCACAAACATTCATTTCAACAGCACAAATCATCGACAAAGCTAGCGAAAGCGTAAATACAATGTAAGACCCATTCCCATCCTATGGTGCACCAGTGTGTCAAATTTTAATTAATTATTAGGCCTAAGTCAAATTTTAGTTGAATAACTACGCTAAGTTAACAAATTTCTTTACCACGGACATAATGTCCGCTCTGATATCAACTGTAACACCCCGCCCACTCTCTGGGCCAAGATGTTACCACCTCTGCAACTCTTACCATTTCATCAACATCAGAAGAACTTTAAGCCAACAAGAAGTTTATTCATTTTGCTGCGTTCAGATACATCATAGCCTTTCTAGTGATTACTCTAGCCTAACAAAGCCAAGGTACACTGACAAAAGGTGATACAAAAGTGCTGCTAGTTCGTGCCGTTATTTCATGTGCTACTCCCGCCCGCGCTTGACCTCCTCAATGGTCACCTAAAAACAACAACGAAGCAAGGGTGAGTCCACCGACTCAGCAAGTACAAAGCAAAATAGCAAATAACAGGTTCATTCATTAGACCATAATCATTCCATTCTTTTTCTCCTCTTTTCTTTTCTTTCTTCTTTTCTTCTCTTTTCTTTCTTTTTTTCCTCTCCCTTTCTTTCCTTCCTTTCCCTTCTTTTTCCCTTTTTTTCTCACTTACCCAGCCGGCCTCCCTATTTTTTCTTTCTTGGCCGACTGGCCTCTCCCCTCCACCTACTTTCTCTCTCTCCTCTCTCTCGAACCGGCCTCCCCATTTTTCCTCTCCTGGCTCCCCCTCTCTCTCCCCTATCCTCACTTCTCTCTCCCTCCCCTACTCCATCTGGCCGACTGGGGCCTCCTCCCCCCTCGCCGGTCTCGTCTAGAGGTGGCGCGGCGGCGCGTAGCCGCGCGGGAGGCTTGTCGGCCCCGGCCCTTTCTCTTCGCTGGCCCCACCCAAGCGACGCACGGCGCACGACCCCTCTCTCTCTCTTGCGCGGGGACCCCCAGCCAAGAGCTTCCCCGCCGGTAAGGCGACTTGCAGCGGCTTGATTCGCCGACCCTTGGGCTCGCTGCCGGCCCCCCCTTACCCGCCTCCCCTGCGCGCCTCGGATCCAGCCGGCCGCCTCCGCCGCCCTCGGTCGCCTGCGCCACCTCACTCCCCTCTCCCCCGCACTCAGGCTCACCTCTGGCGGCATGATGGCATGCGGGTGGCTCGGCTTGCCGCCTCGGGCTCCCCTTCGGCCTCCCCTCGTCCTCCGCCCTGGATCCGGCCGACCCGAGCGGAGTCGCCGCCTCTTCTGCTCTCCTTCTCCTCTCCTTGTTCCCTTCTCTTCTTGGCTGTGCTGCTCTATGTGGTATGCTTTGGGGGTGTGCTTGAGTTTGGGCCTCACTCTCTGTGGCTATTCTCGGTTGGGAGAGTATGGTGAAATGGGGCTTGGTTTCACGGTTGGGGAAATAAAATGGCTTTGCTCTTACCTTGTGGAGGGAATGAGATGAGAATTGTGGCTTGGCTGCATGGTACTAGCATATATGGGCACGGTTGGGGGCTACCCTCACTTAATGCCCATGCCCCTCTCACATAGGCTGACTGCCCAAGGGCATTATGGTCCACAGCTGTGTTGGCTTTGGGGTTTCTACTGCAGCGGTAAGACGGTAAAGAAGGTAAGGATTTGTCGGATGATGAACACCCGAAACGCGAGATGGTGCCGACTGTCCCTAGGCGGTCCGGGAACCTCTGAGAGCGCTAAATATACGGCTCTCTAGACGGTGCCGACCGTCCTGGGATGGTCTGGGAACCTCTGCGCGCGATACTAAATCGACACTCGAAAAGGTCGATGGGTCTGACGGCAAACTACGCTCTTTATTTACTCTTCGTAAATCTGTGGTATTACATTATGATCAATGCATAAACATGACCTATATATATATACCCGAGTTGCAGTTAGAAGATGTAGGCACGTTTCATCTTCCTCTCCCTGATTTCGTGAGCTTCATTCATCCACAGTACCTACTGTATGTTATTCCATGACTGAAACAATGAAAGCATTCCTCTGCTGTAGCATATTAAAAATCAGGATTTCAAAAACACATCTTATCCGTATCACTCTCTCTCTCCAAAACCCATCTATAACTCTTTCTCTATCCCTATCTCTACATCTTTCTCTCATCTCTACCTCTTTCTTTCTCTCTTTCTCTCTCACGTGCGCACGACAGGCCACGGCGGCGGCGGCCCGGTGTGGTGGTGGCAGCGGCTCAGTGCGGTGCAGCGGCGAGGCGCGGCCGTGGCCATGGCGGCGGCGGTGTGTGGCCGGTGGCGCAGTGGCGGCTGGTGGCGCGGTTGCAGCGGGCGGCGACCACGGCCATGGCAGCGGCACGCGGCGGCGGCGTGCGACACGTGGCTGCGGCTGGCGGCCGGTGGCAACCGTGTGGTCGAATGGCCGTTCGCACGGCCGAACGACGTTTCGCTTATTCGAACGGCCATTCGCTTGGCCGAACAGCGTTTCGCACGGCCGTGAGGCTAGCGAACCCGTTTCTTCTTCAGTCAAGTTTATCTCCTGTCGTTTTTTTATTGAACTCATCTGTGCCTAATCGGTTGCTTTCCATTTCATCGTGTAGGATCTCACACAGGTGTTGAGGGAGCGTTCGTGCAGTTGTGCATTCTAGAACCTTCATGCAGTATGTCCGCCGAGCGTACTCAAGGCAAATACCTTGCGACCGTGACTTTCCCGTTTCGCATATCAAGTGTGTCCAAATTACTTGTCACCTTGTCATTGAGTATAATTATCATATCACTCATGCTTACTTTGCTAATATCATATCATTAAAGTTACCTTGCTGATATCATATTACTAAAGTTACCTAGCTATTATCATATCACTAAAATTACCTGGCTATTATCATATCACTAAAGATTATCTAGTTATTATTGTATCACTAATGCTTGTCTGGTTATTATTATATCACTCATGTTTGTTTGGTTATAGACTTTTAATACTGTATTCATACCATGATGTTCTAGGTTTAGTTAATAATGTTTTAGAATTCATGCTTTTAATTAGTATTTTAGAATTCATGCTTAAATTGTTAATGGGGGTAGCATATGAACAAATTTTAACTTAGGTTTAAATTATTAGCACACTTTTGATATTAGGGCTACTATATTTTAGTTTTCTAATATCATGATCCATTAATTATATGATGTTGTATATGAGCCATAAAAGATGTATGTAATAAACTTGTTAATCTGACTAATAATCACTTATCACATAATGAAACTTGAATGGTTGATAATCTTGTGTGAGCTATATTATAATATCTCTTTAGGATAATTTTTATATCACTATCACCATTCCACATGTCCTCATATCAGGAATTATGTCTCTGCATTTTTAACCTTAGCACATCCTTTTACTTCTCATAACTTTATCTTAGTTTTTCTTAGTTCTCTTAATTTCATACCATATAACATATTAACAATATAACAGTTACTTGGCTTGGTGTTATCTACATATAGGGGAGATTTCTACCCACCTGGTAACGTACGAGGAGTTGTACACTCTCGTTACTCAGGATATTACACTCTGTCTATAGTTATACAATCAAGGACAACGTTGTTCCTGACTATTCTCGTATAACCGGGAATGTGGGAGTAATCGCCAGTGCCATTGCCATAACTTGTTAAATAATAATTATCTTGATTCCACTGTTCCTGTTATCTCATTACTTAAGATAACATGTTAACAATATAACGGTTACTTAGCCTGGGGTTACCCACATATAGGGCAGATTGTTACCACCTAGTAACATACGGGAGTTGTACACTCTCGTTACTTAGGATTACACCACGTTTATGGTTATATAGTCAAGGACAACGTTGTGTTTGACTATTCTCGTATAACCAGGTATGTGAGAGTAATCGCCAGTGCCATTGCCATGACTTGCTAAATAATGATTATCCTTAATTTCACGATTCCTGATAGCTCTATCTCCGATTGGTATTAGTGTTTCCCAAACGTAGTTTCATTACATTTAACCTGTATCAATTGCTTACTTGCAATACTTGTCCTTTACTCACCGTGTTGCGACCGTTATTACATACTTGCTGAGATTTCCAAATCTTACCCTTACTCTTTTCATTCTTAGGTAAAAGGCCAGTAGAGTGATAGCAACATGCATGGGTGGAAACACTCGAGTTTTCTGCACCGTGGCTAGCCATAGTTTTGTTGTTTCATTTGTTTTTTTATTTGGTTAGAAGTGGACCAGTCCTATGTTTCAAACATTTATTTCAGTTTCTATTGGTTCTCTCATAAAGTGTTAATGAAGTTTTAAATTCTTTGTGATTTCTACTGTTGCTCTTATTTATTCTTCACTTTGGCGATGACGTTCTATAGTAATATTTCATATTAGTATGTGAGGTGTTAATCTGCATTCCACAAACCAACCACCACAAGGCAAACAATCAGCCATCAATATTTCATCAATCATGTCAGATTGAAGTCACATATTAGATTACACAATCCACATCTACTATGCATACAGAATTTGATTACACAATTCAATTCGCATATCAGATTACACAATTTGATGCTTCAATTCATAGACAATTTGATTACACAATTCAATTCACATTTGAAAAGAGAATGAAAAAAACAATTGAAATTCACAGCACAATTCAGGGGAACAGGAAAAGTGATCTTTCCACAAAACTTCGGATTCTTAACGATCTCTTTACACATCTCTCTCCAGGTTCGACAGACAGCCGCACAAGCGACTACATGCTTCCTGGAGGACCATGTAGCCTCACTGGCCTCCAACCTCTCTATCACATCTCAAAGCAATTCTGGAGGCAAATTAGTCCAGCAACAGCCCTGGATCACGGGGGCTGGGTCATGCAACTCATGGACATCACTATGAAATTTTCCTCTGCGATGGCCGAGAAGCTTCACCTCAAACCCTCTTAGAGACAAGCTCCCAAAGCCATTCCTTACATCACGCACAATGCTACAGAAAGCATCTACTCCAAAAGCCAAGCACATTAAACACAATTTGTGCCGAAACAACAAAATTCCTCCTATGGTTGTATGGACAGCATCCCAAGTAATGCTGGTCAACAACTCAGCATAAACTGAACACGAAGAGTCTGCAAAAGGAAATTATTTAGCTGATAGCCTTTGAAAATTCTCTTGGGGAAAGAATATAGATTTGTGCTAATTTCCTACTTCCCATTACCAACAACCTAGAGACAAAATTCTCCAAGAAATACCTTCTAACATACTGAAAATTATTATATAATTTTTGAACTTTTCTTAATAGTGATTTGCACAAATTTTAAAGCATGATGAATGGTTTAAAGATGTTACTGCAGGACCGGACAGGCAACAGGGGGGGTGAATGGTGCATTTAGATTCTCCCAAGTATTCACCTAACCGTTTTCTCTGATAGCTACTGAGCTATGAAGACTAGAGTTGAAAACTCACTCGAAAGATCAGAACAACAGAGAAAACACAGCAAAGAATAGACCGTGGTCGGAGGTAGACAACGTGGTCGTAAACCTGACAACGTGGTCGAAAGCAGAGTGCGTGGTCGTAAACTTAACTATATGGTCGATACTCGACAACGTGGTCATAAATCGTTCGAGTCGATAACCATTGAAACCAGAACCAATGTGATTGAAAATGGTTGCAGTCGAAACTGATTTAGTCATAGACAACATGATCGAATGCCAACTAGTGATCAAACAATCAACGTTGTCGTAATCAGTCAGCACCGTGGTCGAAACCAACGTGGTCGTAAGCCAATGAGTGGTTGAACAACCAACGTGGTCGAAACCAGTCGGTAGCGTAGTCGTAACCACCGTGGTCGTAAGCTAATGAAATGGTCGAACAACCAACGTGGTCGAAACCAGACTGCAACTCAAAAGATCAACGTGGTCGTAAAACCTACGTGGTCATAAGCCAACATGTGGTCGAACAACCGACGTGGTCGAAAACACACGAAGCAATTGAAAGATCGAAAATGATTGAAGATAGAGCGATGTTATCTGAGACTCGATCGTGGTCGAAACCATCGCAACTGTTTCAGATCCGAGAGAAAACCGAAGATCTCGCAATGATCGAAAGCTCAAATGTGGTAGAAAAGAAATGCAATGCGGTCGGAGACTTGACCAAAGTCGAAGCTAGACGTGGTCATAACGGAATCGAAGGAACAGAGACAGAACAGAGTAGCGCACGACCATCAGATCCAAACTCGACATAACTTTCGATTAAAAGATCATCTGGCTGTGAATCTTTGTACAGAACAAGGTTTAGATCTCATGATGCTGCTCTACTCTTTGATTGAAAACATAGCAAGCAAACAGAGAGCATTAAGAGATTTCACCAAGAGCACTCACGACAGAAGCTGAGAGGATGAAAAGACAATCAGATCTTACTCATGGGAATAATAGTCAAGATGGCTTTGAGTATGATTCTCCAACACACAACAAGTCAGATCATGAATAAATCGAACAGAAACATTCTCTCAGAACAAGAAAGGAAAGAACGATCAAAGAACAGAGAATACTAAGAACACTGACGAACAAGACCAAGCCAACTCAATACCAAATAGACAACAATACACAAATAGAATATCAAAGATAGATGTATTGCTTTGATGATTGGTTTCATAGCCACTCCTTTTGGGAGGACCAAGCTCTAACCCTAGAGCTGCCGCACACTCTCTAACCTAACAACCATGGAGGGAGGAAGAGCTACCTACCACCGGACCTACTCACGGTCTACCTCAAGCCTCAACTAACTCTTGCCTCTACTCCCCTTTTTATTGGCTCACAAACGAACCATAGACCTAATGGATCCAACCATTAGTCTAAACCGGGGATAACCCGTTAACCCCACCTAACACCGGGTTTTACTCACACACTCTTCTCAAAGCAGCTTACATGTGGCCTCAATGACTTGTCATCAAGCCTCTCACGCATTCGAATCTCACCGAACCGTCCTCTCTTGTAAACGACCCAAGTCACTTGACGCACCACTTCCTTTTCCTCGCGCATGACGGCACCTAGCATCCTTGACCGTCTGGATCTCGACTCCTCCCTGAGTCTAGTCCCGGTCCACCTCGCTGTTCCCCATCATGTCCATCTCCGGTAGCTCCTATTCTGGTTCCTCGTTGTCCCGACTGGCAACCACCTCACCAGCCTCGATCATCTTCGGCGTCTCTCTGACCGTTTTGAACCTCAACACCTCTCTGTGCTTAGTCCCGGTCCTCCTACGTCTCACTATGACCTAGCTCCGAAGTCCTGCAATCAACACAAACAAGCAAACCATCACATAGATGGCATGATACATAAAGATCACCAATTTGCATAAACAAAATGTATGTACTCAAATTACTGATTCTGATACTAGAACCAAGCAATATCCTCATGTGCATAAAGCAACAATCACCCTGGTCAACCTTGACCAAAACACCGGTAATTTCTATGAACAAACTCAGCATAATGACTAGTCTTATATGACTTACGAGTACTCGGATGCACAAGAAATGAGGTACTCGTAGCCTACGAAATCCTTCCAGCAACCTACGACCACACTGCAATCTGCTACGACCATGTAGCAGACGCTACACCCATCAAAAGCAAAGGCATACATAATGCTATGACTATCGCTCACATTCAGCAGAAGCTACAACTACCAACAACTGGTCGCTACAACTTACGACCACACAGGCACGACGCTACGACCACTGCACACAACCAGCAGAAGCTACGACTTACGACTATGCTCAGAAGTAGCTACGACCATCGATCACGACCAGGCAGCGCTACGACTATCGATCACACAGAAGAATGCTACGATCACTCAGAGATCACTAGAGTAACAATCTCGTCTAGCCAAAGCTACGACCATCGACCGCAGGCTACGACTATCGATCACGTGCAGACAAAGCTACGACTATCGATCAGTAGAAGCTATGACCATCGATCACTACTATCACTCACAGCATCTGGTCGCTACGACTTACGACTATGGAACACAAGCAGCTGGTTGCTATGACGTACGACTATCGATCACAAGCTAGGTAGAGCGCTACGACCATTAAGCAACTACGACTATCGACCATGGCCAGATAAAGCTATGACTATCGACCATGGCCAGATGAAGCTACGACTATCGACCACGGCCAGGCAGACCTACGACTATCGACCAGCAGAAGCTTCGACCACCAAGTCATAGGAGCACCTGACAACCACCAAGTCGTAACACCAACTACCGACCACAAAGTCGTAGAATCGACTGTCGACCATAAAGTCATAGAATCTACTACCGACCACCAAGTCGTAAAATCGATTGTGACCAAGTCGTAAGATCGACTGCCGACTACCAAGTCGTAAAATCAACTGCCCTCCTCAAAGTCGTAAAAATGACTGCCGATCACAAAGTCGTAAGTATGACTGACGACCACATGGTTGTAAAGGCTTAAGACCTGACAGAGAGCTAACTTCTGCAGAAACCTCAAAAACCAAACTCAACTACTACACAAACTCTAATCGAAAGGTCAATTGCTCATCACAACCATGGGGTGACCTCCACATGATCTCACAGTTACTTAACTCTTCGTTTGCTTTGAGATTAGTGCTACTCTTGTTATAAAGGAAAGAATAGAAGCACTATGTAGGATCAAATACTGCAATCAGAGGGGAGTAAATGATTGTCACCACTTTTTGATGTCTCTTGATGTTGATGATGCTTTCGACCGCTTGAGGATCAATCACTTGATTGAATGCCCAGCACACTTCAAGAAAATAAAAAATTAGATTGATTCAAGACTATCTTTATTGTTGGAATCTCGTGGATTTACAAAGTGCCCTCACAAGCATCCCTAAAACTCTAGAACAAAAAGCCTTGTCAAAGCCCCCTAAAACACTTAGTCTTCCCATGCTTTTATATAGTAGAGCCTTAAACCTTGTTCACCTCAAACACGAACATCAAATCCTATCTCTTCTAAAAATTAAGGGACCCGAAACCCTTCCAAACATGGGTTTTCCAAATCTCTAACCCTTCCCATTACGGACTCCTTCCATAATGTTTCCAATCTCACCACGTGACAAAACCTCTAGGATAGCACCTTCTGTATCTTCATCACGCATCATTCTCACATGTTGAAGCCTCTGAGACCGCACATCCCGTATCTTCTTTACGCATCACCACCTTTGATCTCCACATGCTCCAGCATGAGCCCAACCACTTCGCGTGACATCCTTGACCGCCTGGACCTTAGATCTCCCTATTCTAGTCCTGGTTCTCCTTGTCATTGACCATGACCGCCTCTATGCCAACCTGCATATGCAAAGACCAAAGTAACTTTCTCCCTACACAAGTTTTTCCCAACTTGACCGACATTAGCCCACACACTCAAACCAACTCTTTAACCATCCATCAATATCAATCATATCAGTCATGATTACAAATTCCATCGCTTTCCAGAAATCAGTCTTAGACTTCTCATTACGACTACTAGCTCATCCAGTACTCGAAAACAATAAGTACTCAGGTATTATCATTGCTCCGCATAAAACACTCAGGAACCACAAATACCACTACCGACCATCAAGTGACACAAAACCATCGAGTACCAATTTATAATGTATCATCATCAATTGCTACGCGACCACCGAGTACCTAATTGGTACTGTAGCAAAGCCCACCGATCACGACCACCATGAACAGATCAGTCAAGCACAAACCCCATCACAAATACTCGATGTACTCAAAGATAACAAGAATTAAAGCACTTGTACCAACCATGAAGTCTACGAGTACCGACGTGAAGCCTAAGGCAACCGATCGCAAAGCCTTCGCTAATGATCGCAAGATCTACAACAATCGAGTATCGACCAGGTACTGTAGCTATGACCATGAAAAAGTATTGTAGCTATGACCGATTCACTGTTGCTATGACCTGCTGTGGTTGAAATACCATGGTCAATTCACCGTGGTCAAAGCCGAACGTGGTAAAAGTCAAACGTTGTCGAAGTCGTCGTTCGAACCTCTCAACACAAGGCTGCTTGGACTACCAACTACTAAGCATGGTTGAAGCCAACCGGTCAGACCGCCTAATACAAAAGCAGTCAGACGATTAAACCTGAGATGTAGTTTTTCAAAGTCGCACCGATCGAAACTTACCCAAATGCAAATTCCATTGCAACCCAAATGTCATAACACACAACAACCATATGGTCTAACACACTACTCTTAGTATAATCAGTTGCTTGAAACAGGGAAGAAAAATATTATCCCTCCCACTAGTAGAGGGGGTGGCGTCACTCAGGGAGGGCGGTGCCTTGGTTCATGGAGATGGCTGGGGAGGACACGACCCTATAGTGCGGAGGGAGGCAGCGACGCTCAGGGAGGAGGTCGGGGCCGAGTGGGGGTGGCGGTGCCTGGGGAGGAGGCTGGGAGGGTGGCAGCGGCGCTAACTTATCGGCAGCCGGTAAGGACCAGGTGCACCATTTTCCCCAACTTTTTCTCTTTGAAAGTACGCACTAACAACCTCTCCCTTGTACTCATAGTCCCTGGAACTCCTATGTGGCTACCGTAAATGGATCGATTTTGAGATCCACCCAGAGGACCAGTGGGCCCTCGACTTCGAGGAGTTGAACGTCACAAGGTTCTCCAAGATCCAGAAGGAGGAGCACCGCAAGGACGAGCGAACCCTGTATATACAACGCGAGATAAAAGCTCATCTCGACGCGTGCACGCGTAGGGAGCGGGAGGCTCGCGACAGGGAGAGCAAGAAAAAGAGGGAAATGACGACTAAGGCAAAAGAGGCCGCCGAGGAGTTCAACACCGAGCTCTCAAGGAAGGGAAAATGACCCCTATCCACACAGTAGGTCGTACGAGCAGTTCGGTTAGTTAGTCGTACAAGATGCTCTATGTTATGCATGTAATCAAAATGTACGCGGCATATTACTCCCAATTGTATTATGAAGTCTATTTAAATTCAGACAAGCTTATTTCCTTGTCTTTTTGCATTCAATTATTCCCATAGCAAGTCATCCAATAATATTAACATACCAGTTTTTCTCCGTGTACGAATTCCCAGTAACATCACAATATCACTTACAATCGTACGTACCGATCATTCTAAATTCAACCGTTCTTAAAAAAATCACAAATTTTTTTACGCTCCAACAACATACAATGATCATAAACTTGTGTTACAAATCCAACATATTATCTTCCAGTTATAATTTACAAAATTCACAAAATTTACAAAATTCACGGAGCTTGTTTACAGTCACCCTAAGCCTAGGCGACTCTAGATGCTGTCGTCCTGTGGCTAGGCGACAGGTACCAGTCGCCCAACAGTCGGGCGACTGGAACCTGTCGCCCAACGGCTTGCAGACAACTTTGTTGTCGCTTAGCTATTGGGCAATTGGCTCCAGTCGCCTGACGGTTAGGTGACTGAAGCCTATTTCTATTAAAAAAATTGCCACAGATATATTTCTATTATTTCGAATAAAAAAATAGATTATTCATAAAAAAAATTCTCATCGATGGGCATGAATCCAACCATAGCCATTAATTCTAATGATAGTTTATTAGCGCATTTTTTATGATAACACAGTTGATTAGAACATCATGAGTGATTGCCCGTTGGTACAGCATCAAAGGACAGCAACTTGGGTGTTCCAATTTGTAGTTTCCAATAGCCCGCGCCTGCTCTGGCCATCTGCCTAGCAACGGCGCACAACGCAGCTGACTAGACATACAAGTCTGAACTAGTGTCCCGTCTTTCTTTATTTATGGGGCGCGCAGCGCAGCTAGCGAATTTTGGACACATCTGGCCTTGTAGACATCCAAAATTCCACATTTGATCCCTATTGCAAAAAAAAAAATCCAAATTTAACCCCGCCCGAGCGCGCGACCCTGCAGTGGCGACACCTGTCCCGATCGTGCGATGTGGTACCGCACGACCGCTCTGTAGCAGAGTCGTGCGGTACCGCACCGCACGACGGCCGTGGCCTCCGAGCCGAGCGCACGACCCCCCCTCCAAAATTCGCATCCATGCATCTTGGACAGACAGATCGATGCGTGCCTGACCGCTGCTGCACTGATCACTACGATTCAAAAAGTGCGAGCCCTATGAAATCCGTGTCCGTCCAGTAGCACGCAACACACCGTTCTGACCCTTTCGTCAGGCTACTAGCTACTACTACTACTACTTGATCAACTCGTACCTTAATTTTGGAATATATATAATCTTCTTCAGCCACCAAACTGACCGTTCTGCTTAATTTGCCGATACTAACTTTGTACGGGTATTGTGCTGTGAAGAAATTTGTACATGTTTTTTTTGTCCCTGAGAAATATATTGTAGAAAAATTCGTCCTGAACTGAACCGTATTTTCTCGGTCGTGCGGTGTGGTACCGCACGACCCTACTACAGTACGGTCGTGCGGTACCACACCGCACGACCGGGACAGGTGTCGCCGCTGCGGGGTCGCGCGCTCGGGTGGAGGCTAAATTTGGAATTTTTTTTCAATGGAGGCCAAATGTGAAATTTCAGACGTCTACAGGGCCAGATGTGTCCAAAATTCGCAGCTAGCGTGTCGTGTTACCCGGCCAGTAATTAAGGTCCACAGGTTGTAGGCCATAGTTAGGGTATGCACGGTGTTTCGGAGAATGCGGAGTCATTAAGCTGGGATTGATGTCTTCCTAATATATAGGTTTAAGGTTCATATATCATTCTCACAATAAATGATATATAAGGAATCATATAGTTATTCAATAGTATGTAGGGAATTTTTTCATAATTTTTTGTAATGTATGAGAGCTACCGCTGTATCTAAAATAGACCCATAACTCTAATAAAAAAAATCTTGGGATAGACTATTGCACATGCGACTGAATTTTTTTTTATTTTTCAGTCACCTAAAGTTGCACTTTGAATCACCTGAAGTTGCACATGTTTTTTTTGGAGGGGGGCTGCAATTTTAGTTGATTGAGAGTGCAATTTCAGGTCACCTGAAGTTGCACTCTGAATCACCTAAAGTTGCAGCTATTTTTTTGAAGGGGGGTTGCAATTTTAGTTTATTGAGAGTGCAATTTTAGGTGACTGAAACATAAAAAAAATTTAGTCGCCTGTGCAATAGCAAAACTGAAAAATCTTTTACTCCTAACTACCATCTATTCCCAATCCCCCACGCACCTCATCCCGATCCCCACCCTCCTCCATTTGACACTTCTCCCTAGCGACAAAATCGCTAGCACCTAATCCCTCTTCTCCTCCACCATGAGCTCTCCTCCGGCGACGGCTCCTTGCTTCTCTGGCCAGAACACGGTTGCTCCTCGCTTCTTCGGCCATATCTGACCAGGAGAACCCAAGCAGCGACAGTTGCTCAGGCAAACTCCCGCGGTGATGGTGGCTCAGGCGGCGGTATGGGCGGACCGAGCAACGGTGTTCAGGCGATGTTGTAGGCTTACTCGGGCGGCGGTGGCGTAGGTCGACCCGAGCAACGGCGAGAGTGTGGGCTGACCTAAGCGAAGATGGCGGCTAGATCTGGCCTTCCCAACTTTGACGCGATCGGATCTAGCTTTCCTAACTTAGGTCAACCGACAGGGGTGGATACTCGTGGTGGAAGACAGTGGATAAGGTGGAGCCACTACTAGAAAACGGATCATCCTTCACGGGCTTTAATTTTCCTGACGGGCCCGCATAGGACGTGAGGGATAACAAATTTTTGTGACGGGCCCACGTATCACCGTCACAAAAATACATTTTCCTGTCGGGCTCATTAAGCCGCCAAAAAAATACACTATTTTTGTGACGGTATTAAGTGAACCGTGAGGATAATTGAAGAAAGCCCGTAAGGTTAATTATTCAGCCCGCCCGCGCCTAAACAATTCGTCCAGCGCGCCGACTGAAAACCCTAGCTGCTACTTTTCCCCAATTTTTTTCCGCCGCGCGCCCCCATCCCCTCGCCCGCGCGCCTCCTCCACCCCATCCACTCGCCCGCCTCCTCCGGTCCGCCGGCCGCATCCCCCCGCGCGCCTCCTCCACCCCATCCGCTCGCCCGCCTCCTCCGATCCGCCGGCCGCATCCCCTCGCCCGCCTCCTCCGCCCCATCCGCTCGCCCGCCTCCTCCGATCCGCCGGCCCCATCCCCTGGCCCGCCTCCTCCGCCCCATCCCCACGCCCACCTCCTCCGATCCGCCGGCCCCATCCACTCGCCCACCTCCTCCGCCCCATCCCCTCGCCCACCTCCTCCGATCCGCCCCATCCCCTCGCCCCGCCGCCCCTCCTCCCCAGGTCTGCCCCGACGGCTCAGCTCCACCCCGGCTCCCCAGGTCTGCCCTGACACCCCAGCTCCGGGCCGCCGCCCCAAATCCGCCCTCCCCCCGATGGCCCAGCTCCGGCTCACCGTCCCGCCGCCCCAAATCCGCCCCGCATTTATCTTTTCAATGTTGCAGTGATTTTTTGATTTGGATCCTCCATCGATTGTTGATTTGGGTTTGTATTTTGCCGCAGATGAGACGGCATATAGTTGCAGTGGCAAGGCATCAGGTCATCTTTATGGATCGGCTTTCTTCTTGATGGCCATTGGTATTTTGCACTGGTATGTCTTGTATTGTATTCTCCGATGCCTCATATTCTCATCGCACACTGCACTCCAGAATTGCATGGTTGTAATAACGTCTTCCTGCTCCATTCTTGCGAAATGTCAATCGGTTGTTTGATCAACTTAGTGTAGAAATGACTCATCTTTAAATATTTTGGGTATGAAATTTAGGGTATTTTGATCTCGTTTAGTGGCAACGGTGGAGCTCAAAATCAAGCCGTGTCATGGATTAGTTCGTTTCATGATATGGATTAGTTGTTTGCTGATGTCATGAATTGGGCGCCTTGAGCTTTTGTTTGTGTTTTGTGGAGAGGTTAGATTACAAGATGTATGTAGGTTAATGTTCGCGGCAACCCATAAAATAGTACATTTTAACTGTAATAATAGTTGGCTGTAGAAGGAAAGTTATGCTTAATTGTAGTTTTGCTAAGCTGCAATAATGCAGAACAGTAAGTCATCACCCAACTGTGATTTATTGTTACCACATTTTATATGTTTGGCATTTTATCTTTTTCCAAAGGTGGAATCAAATTTCCGTGGTCTCGAAGGAAAAAGAAAATGAGCACTTTCTTGTTTGACTATTCGGGATTGATTTTTGAACTAAGGTCTTGGAAACAAAGAACATTTGGGCAATTCATTAAAACATTGGCTAACTAGACTCCTTTTGTATGTGCTAGCAATTCTTATGATTTAATCCCCTAGAATATCAGGAAGACAATCTTACATGAGGTATACATGCCTCACTTCTCTCCAGCTTCTCCTTGATGGTGTGTTGATCCATCCTCTACATGTTCTGTACGATTACACTGTGGAGATAGTGGAGACAACTTTATAGTGGAGATATTTCATCATTTACCACTGTCCAGCATTGATACAAGAACAATAGCATAATATTTGACATGTTGGAGGCATAATTTCCGATTGTAATGTCAAAATAGTTCAATGACACGAACCAAGCTTGTTCCCAACAACAAATAGCCCATTTGTTAGTTCAAAGTTTAAAAATATACTACAAATAAATGTTTGTGACTTATATCCTTGGAAGGTATAGTAGTAGGGTCTCTAAGATATGTATGTATGCTATGCAAGTATGCATGCATATGCATAGCCTCTCTTTGTGTTATAAATATGCCACGTATATATACATACATGTATGGAGTTGCGGTAAAGTGAGGTATTAAAGATAGGTGGGGAGGGAAGGGGAAGATATGTAAGGTGCAGTCAGTGGCCAAATCCTATGGCTAGGTCTTCTTGTTCATTCTGATGACGATCACTTCACAAACCTGTTTGATTTACTAACTCCCCTTCCCTAGCTCTTCTTTACTCTTTGATCTCTTGCCCTAGTACTGTCAGATATGTCTCCATATCCATTTATCTCAGCATGTAAGTTTGTAACTCTGTAACTTGTCTCCAACATATCAAGGATTTGCCGTTATATTGATATAATCTGCTACCATATATAATCTGCTACCATATATTGCGGTTAAGCATGATGTTTTTATTCATAGCTTTCATGGCAAAGTATTCACCTGTATTTAGCATCTCCACCAAGTGCACACTACAATTCGGAGTATGGTAATTTAACTTGTTGTAGTTATGTTTTTACTACAATGTTCCTTATGTGTTATGTCTTCCTTCAATGGTGCAATCCACTGCTGCTGCAATCCACTGCTGGAAGCACATTTTTACCACTTGATGGAAGCAAATGGGCTACTGCTGCTGCAATCTGCTGCAATCGGCTGCTGCTGCTATGTGATTTTCAGTGATTTCTTATAGTTCTTTTGACTAGCTGAACTTGAATGTAATGGAAATAGACTTTTGTATGTGGTACTTGATTTTAGATGTCTTTTGGATGGATGAACCAATCTGGAGGTGAAGTTTATGAATTGGATGCTTGTTTATGAATTAATCTATGGATTGTTTATGAAAACCCAACTTTTTATATATTTGTTTAATTATGTTTCTTGATTGATGCAAGGATGGTGTTGTGACTAATTTGATTATATGATGCACGGATGTGTAAGATTTAGATATCAATACTTATCTTGTAAGTTATTAATGCTTATCTTGTAAATGCTAATTCATTATGGCTGAAAAAATATGTTCTAACTAGAATGCAAAATTTTCTGCTATAGGAAATCAATTTTGCTCACGGTTCAAACCGTCAGCCTATATTTTCTTGACAGTACAATAAACAGTCAATGAAATATATTTTCCAGACGGGAAACATTTCGCCCATGAGTAAAATTTATTTTTCTCACGGGAATTGTACCGTCAGGTTAACTTATTTCCCTCACGGGTAACATTTCGCCCGTGAGTAAAATTTATTTTTCTCACGGGAATTGTACCGTCAGGTTAAATTATTTCCCTCACGGGTAAAACCGTCAGGTTATATATCCCTGACGGGTTTTCGTCAGCCAAATTTAATTTTCCTTTCTAGCCAGCCCTGAGGGATTTTGCCTGACGGGAACCCGTCAGGGATATATAACCTGACGGTTTTCTTGATTTTCCTGACGGTTTTGAACCGTGAGGGATGCTCTGTTTTCTAGTAGTGAGCAGCTTCACCACCATCTCGGGCCATTTGTACGTGGTCATGTCATTTTTTTTATTCGGTGGAGGCAGCCTCCAAGTCTGGAGGCAGCGCCAAACAAATGCGCTTAGAGATCATATGCTACAGTATGTATCGTCGACGCTATGTATCCTCTCTCTTTTCTTGGAGGCCAAAAAGACGCCCAGCTGTACGAACTAGTAATGGGAGTACGTCCTAATTAAGGGCGTAGCTAGCAGGTCTTGGGCTTCAGATTTCAGAAATTATCACAGTTTATAGCGTACAGTTTCGTAGGTCTTCTTTTGGACGGTACAATACGAAACTGCCCTGCAGATTAGCTCGCCCTGATGGCGAATGACACCATGGTTAGCATCGCACGCGATCGCTGGCTGGCATGGCTTTGATCAGGACGAGAGGCGCGGCCACGGACGAACAAAAACGACAAGCTCAGCCATTCCGGCCCACGCGCTGCATGCACGCGATCGCGCGGGCGGACGGAAGAATTTTCATCCCAGTCCCCGCGCGGGACACGAGCTGGTTAGGCTGGCCCGAGCGTGGCCGACGACGTAACTCGGGCGTTGCACAGCGCTGGACCCCGACGCGGCCGGTCGACTTCACCTGGATAACGAGGTATACGTATTCTTGCCTCAGTCCAGTCACGCCGCGGGTAATGGACCTTTGCGTTTGCGTCGACCTCAGCTTAGACAGCGAAGGTAAACCATTATAGAGAGAATAATTTGGCCGGTCTTACCTTGGTGATCAATTAACAATTTATACCTACTCTTTTTAATTTATAACTCATGATTTATAATTTCTTCTGAATAAATAAATAGTACAATTTTTACATCTTCTTTTCTAGACGGTTTATGGAAACAGTTTTTTTCAAAGTGATCATCAACTTATCGATATACAGTTTATATACAAACGTTTGTGCTAATGTTAAAAGCGATCGGTCGTATTTGAAAAGAATCACCCTTAGTCGACTGCTGCACAGGTCTGGATGGATGTACGGTGTGAATGGTTGTTGCCTGCCAAGTCGCGGTTTCGTGGAAAGAAGATGCGCCATGTACCAACGTAGCCTACGTGGTCTCTAATCGCGACGTTACTCGCAGTTATGGGCGGACCCACAGAGTATGCCGGGTGGGCCACGGCATACCCTGGGGCTCAGCCGGCAGCCGCGTCCGCAAGTCCGAGCAGGTAAACAATCCCTTAGGGCCTGTTTGGAACAGAGGAATTTCACAGGAATTTCACAGGAATTTTGCAGGAAACAGTTCAATTCCCGCAGGAATCGGAAAAAATACCCGCATTCCAAACAGGCCTTTAGTTTCCAGTTTCATTCGTCAGTTTGTTTCTTGGCTTCATGTGCCCGAACGTTCTTGGTCAGGGCGAGCAGATTAGGCGGGCGATAGCCGATCGGTTGCGGCACCACAACCGGGCGCTGCTAGTCGTGGCAGACAAGTCCGCTGCGGGCCGGCTCCGGGAGAAGGCGGCGGAGGCGGACCGCGAGGCGCGGCGCGGCGCCGAGCTGCCGAGCTGGAGGAGCGGCTCGCGGGCCTCCGCAGCGAGGGCGAGGCGGCGGCGTGGCAGGCAAAGGCCCTCTCGGAGCAGGCCGCCGCGGTGGCCCTGCATGCGCAGCTCACCGGCTATCACCGGCAACATCATTTAGGACTAGTATGACGGGTAAGGGCCTGTTTGGAACAGAGGAATTTCACAGGAATTTTGCAGGAATTTTACAGGAAACAGTTCAATTCCCGCAGGAATCGGGAAAAATTCCCGCATTCCAAACAGGGCCTAACTGGCTGGTTCTCAAAGGAAAACTTAATCCTGGTTGTACTACCTGTAGCAAACAGATTCAGGGCCTTCTTGGCATTTCACCAATGTGTTATTTTTATTTACAGTAATGGTCGTCTGGTAAGATCATCTGATCATGATCCAATGATGGTGTAGGTGCTCTTTTTGTTTTTGCATAAATCCATTCATTCAACTGATGGGTTTTGTAGAACTCCTATCTTCCTTATGTACTTGATGGCACTGTAGAGTCCGGTGTTATATATTTCCTTGTCCCTTAAGATTGATACCTTGTCAACATCAGGTGTCTTATTTTCAAAATTCAAAAATATAAAACGTAGGATTTATGAACTACTTGCTTTTGTGGAGTTGGCATGTTGAATTAAGTGTATTGTTACATTGTAACACCATCCATGTATGGACATATGTAGGTAGGCAATCTGGTGGTACTAGATATATTTGCAGAAAATATTACCAGCGATGGCTCTAAAGGTGAAAAATTTCCATCAGCTGAGAGTACAGGTTTGTCGACTTTTCACACATCTGGTCCTTATGTTGTTCTCACAACTTTGTTGTTTGACCAATTATGACTTGCCCACATTAGAAAAATGATATGATAATGTTATATCTCAAAAGTATCTTACCTCAAGGTAATGCTGGCATGCTGCACTTGTTAGATTTCTTGCACTTTGTTTGCAACTAACTGATGTAGTGATGCAACATTTAACACCACAAATCCTCATAATTCTTTTTGTATACTAGATGGTATGCACACTATCAGGGTAGTAATGCTGCATATAAAAATTTTGGTGCGGTATACCCTTTGATAAAATTCTGGGTCCGCCACTGCTCGCAGTTGCTTAGGTGCTGACCTACAGCGAATCGACGTAGCCAACGGGGCTTAAGTCTTCCCGAGTGAGAATATAAAACCGTAGACCGTAAGTTTTTGGGGTGTATATTCGTAGCAAGTCGACCGCTTTGGTGGTCACATTATGCAACCATTTAATAAAGAGAGAATAGATTCTGTGTTATTGAAAAGTGGTTGGTTCTATAAACTGTCATCGACGAAGAGATTAACTACTGTATTCCACTGAGTTCAACCAAACTTCAATTATATATTATTGCTACCAGTTAGCCTCCTTTAGGCCTGGAAAAAGATGATTTTGCCCTCAGTTCAAAATTTATCACTGCTATAAAAATTAAATATAGGGCAAATTGGCTTAGCCAAAAATACTAAAAATTGTTTGGAGGATCATTGGGATAGTGTAGGACTCAAATATAAAATTTCATGAACTGACTCTTTCATTTGATCTATTTTTAAAATTTAAATCCAAAATAAGCCTATTTGAGCTATTTTGTAAACCGGGACAAACTCACTGTAGTAAAATGCAAAATAATAATTTTTTGGAGCTATCTGATATCTTCACTACTACAGAAAGCCTAATACTAGACGGCCAATTACAGACGGTTTGACAAAACCGTCTGTGACCAATACTAACACAGGCGATTTTAATTTGGACACCGTCTGTGTTGGCGGCGTCGAAGAAAACGAGTATCACAGACGGTTCTTACCGATGAACCGTCTGTGATACTGAAGTATCACAGACGGTCTGTATTAAAAACCGTCTGTGATAATCCCAGATTATCACAGACGGTTTTTGATAAAAAAAAACCATCTGTGATGATGGCACTAGGCATTTATTGCACTGCTCAGACCACATCTGTCTTTATTTCAATCCAGATCTAGCCGCTGCTGCGCACTCTTTCGCTCAGGAGGCAAGCTAGGCGATTTCAGGCTAGTTAATTTGGTGGGAGGAGGCAGAGATTGAGCTTTGAAGATTCATACTTTCCTGGTTGCTCTAGATATGGTTAGTAATAAAATTTATTTTTTCTTTGCATTACAATTTAGATCTAAGTAATTGGTGAGTGTTATTGAAGATGGTTTGCAAAATTGTTGGTTATATAGTACCTGTTGTGTTTATAATATGAATTGAGCTAGCAAATTAAGCCTCAATACATGTGGCCGGTATATATGTAGTAATAATTAGTTAATTTAATTTTTAATACTAAGTTGTTATATATGTACGTAACGTAGGACCAAAGTTGGATGTATGCCGCGAGCCGTGTTAGTGAAGAGTACATTAATGGCGTGTATGCTTTTACAAGAGCTGCCGGGGAGGATATGTTGAATAAGGGGGTGGAATATATGTACTGTCCATGCACTGACTGCGAGAATTTAAAGTTGTTTAAGAACCGAGGGCAAATTAAAGCGCACTTGATTCGGAGGGGTTTCAAAAAGGGTTACACGTGTTGGACCAGTCATGGCGAAGTGAATGATCATATGCCGCCGGATGACATCGCCAGTGAAGTGAATGATATGCCGCTGGATGACATTGCCGGTGAAGTGAATGACATGCCGCCGGATGATGTCGATTGTGGTTCGCATTCGGATAGGTTGCACGACGATAATCTAGATCAGATGCTTCGCGATGTAGAAGAGAACTATGATGAGAGAGAGTATGTTAAATTCCGGGGCTTGATGGAGGACTCGGAGAAATCTTTGTTCACGTGCTACAAGTACACGAGGTTGTCGGCCGTACTTGAACTGTTGAAATTGAAGGCAAGCAACGATTGGTCCGACAAGTGTTTCACGGCGCTGCTAGATCTTTTAGCGGACATGCTTCCAGAGGGAAATGAGTTGCCTAAAACCACGTATAAAGCCAAGAAGGTTCTTTGTCCGTTGGGAATGGAAGTAGAAAGAATATGCATGTCCGAACAACTGTATCCTCTACCTTAAAGAGTATGCAAACATGCATGTATGTCCGGTGTGCAATGCATCCCGATACAAACGTAACAATCAATCAGATGATGGCGAGGGAACAGAGGCGAAGAAAGGACCTCCTGCTAAGGTGGCATGGTATTTTCTTATAATTCCCCATTTGAAAAGGTTTTTTTGCAAATCCAAAGGAGGCAAAACTGCTGCGTTGGCACTCGGAGGAGCGCAAGAAGGATGTAATACTAAGACACCTTGCTGATTCCGTGCAGTAGAGAAACATCGATAGGAGTTTTGCAGACTTCGGTGCAGAACCAAGGAATATAAGGTTTGGACTGAGTACAGATGGAATGAATCCTTTCAGTAGCATGAGCAACCGACATAGCACATGGCCCGTGACTCTCTGCATCTATAACCTTCCTCCTTGGTTATGTATGAAGCGAAAGTATATTTTGTTGTTGATACTTATCCAAGGGCCAAAACAACCTAGGAATGATATTGATGTGTTCCTAGCACCATTGGTGGAAGATCTAAAAGTACTGTGAAACGAATGGGTACAGGTATGGGATGCATACAAACGAGAGAACTTCCCTCTACGCTCCTTATTGCTTTGCACCATAAATGATTATCCTGCTCTTGGTAACCTATCGGCCCATAGCACAAAAGGTGCCAAAGCTTGTACTCACTATTTAGATGGTACCGAGAGTGTGTGGCTGAAATACTCACGCAAAACCGTCTACATGCATCACCGCCGGTTCCTTCGGAGGGCTCACCAATGCCGCAAGATGAAGAAACAATTTGACGGAGAGAAGGAAGACGGTTCAGCTCCATGGCATTTAAGGGGACACGAGGTTTATGATATGGTTAAGAATTTAGATATTGTCCTCGGAAAGGGACGTAAATTGAGGGCTCATGAGAAGAACACCTAGAAGAAGAGATCAATATTTTGGGACTTACCTTATTGGGAGTACCTAGATGTTCGACACTGCATCGACGTCATGCACATAGAAAAGAATGTATGCGATAGCTTGATTGGTCTCTTACTGAACATTCGTGATAAAACAAAGGACGACGTCAATGCACGGCTTGACTTGGCTGATATGGACATCAGGCCTGAGTTAGTACCGACATGCACTGATAATGAATGAACGTACCTTCCCCCTGTGTGTTACACTCTGTCCAAGGCTGAGAAAACAAAACTATACCAGTGTTTGCATGGTGTCAAAGTTCCGCCTGGTTACTCCAGCAACGTGAAGAAACTTGTTTCGATGCAAGATTTGAAGTTAAATGGCATGAAGCCTCATGATTGTCATGTGCTGATGACACAGATGCTCCCTATTGCAATTAGAAATATTTTGCCAATCAAAATCCAAGAGACAATCATGAGGCTATGTTATTTCTTTAACACAATTGCTCAGAAGGTCATCAATCCCGAAGGACTAGATACTCTGCAGGAGGAGGTGGTGATGACTCTATGTCACCTTGAAATGTATTTCCCTCCTTCGTTTTTCGATATCATGGTCCATCTCATTGTTCACATTGTGTGGGAGATAAAAATGTGTGGGCCCGTATTCCTACGTAGCATGTACCCATTTGAGAGGTTCATGGGAATTCTCAAATCCTATGTACGGAATCAATCTCGACCGGAGGGCAGCATCATAGAAGGTTATGCAAGCAAAGAGGTCATTGAGTTTTGTGTCGATTATATGGCTCAGATTCAACCGATAGGTGTGCCTCAATCTCATCATGAGGGGAGGCTGAAGGGTCTTGGAACTATCGGAAGGAAAACAATCACTCCAGATATGGACACGTATACTCAAGCCCATTTCACGGTTGTGCAACACATGACTGAAGTGGTGCTTTATGTCGACCAGCACAAGGATGTGCTTCGGCAACAGAATTCAGAGCGGTCGGATGTTTGGATCATGAGGCAACACAACAGTCGGTTCAACCAATGGTTGAAGGAGCAAATCGCTAGGAGCTCGCCAAGTGAGACGCTGACATGGTTGGCAAAAGGGCCAACATTTACAGTTGTGACATGGCAAAGATATGACATAAATGTGTACACATTCTATACGCAGTCTCAGGATGTAAAGAGCACAAACCAGAACAGTGGTGTCCGCATAAATGTGTTCAGTACCGATGGGTCGAGAAACTCGTACTATGGGTTCATAGAAGAGATTTGGGAGCTCGACTATGTGGTTTTCAAGATCCCCTTATTTCGCTGCCGTTGGGTGCATATCCCACAGGTGAAGGTTGACAAGTACGGTGTCACTACCGTGGACCTCCAACGTGTCGGGTACAAAGATGAACCATTCGTACTCGCCAACCAAGTTGTTCAAGTTTTCTATGTAACCGACCCAGCAATAAGAAACACCAGGTAGTTCTTCAAGGAAAAAGGAGAATTGTCGGAGTAGAGAATGTAGTGGACGAGGAAGAATACAATCAATTTGACAAGTTACCTTCTTTTGGAAATGGCATAAAGGTCGACAACGAACAACGTGACGAAACTAGTTACGTATGCGTTGATCATCATGAAGGGCTAATTTTTAAAGGAAATAAGCAAGTAGATTGAGAATGTGCATGTGTGTGATGTATATGTGAATTGGCATTTATGTATATATGAAAATGTGTGAAAAAATACATTGTGTGAGGTTGGTGAAAATGTGTGAATGCAGCTGGTTGGTGTTGTATATGAATGCAGCTGGTTGGTGTTGTATGAATGCAGCTGTTTGGTGTTTGTCTTAATATCTACAGGCGGGTTTAAAGGCTTATCACAGACGGTTCTACACTTAGAACCGTGTGTGATATCAATATCACAGACGATTCTAAACTTAGAGCCGTCTGTGATATTGATATCACAGACGGTTCTACACTTAGAACCGTCTGTAATAAGCCTGCCTATATATACCCTCTGGCTAGGGTTTTTTGTGTATTCTGTAGTTATTGTAGTTCTAAATCCCGATCTATCTCCTCGGACCTCCGTCGCCGCTGCCCGTCCCCCGAGCCGTCGCCGCCGCCTCCCTCGGGCCCGTCCACCGAGCCGTCGCCGCCGCCTCCCTCAGGCCCGTCCGCCGAGCCTTCGCCGCGCCAGGTCCCCTGCGTCGTCCTCGAGTACGCCAACACCAAGCTCCGCACCCGAACCTGCACCGGTCCGTCAAGCTTCACTTCCTCCTTTCCCCTCTTCCTCTCATGTTCTTTGTTTTATGTCTTGCCGTGTATCTTGCTTAGTTTCTTCATGTCAAAGGACTTTGGAAGAGCAAAGCCTATCTTCCTGGTGGAATCATGTGTTTATTTAAGAATATTTCTGTTAGAGGAGTGGTGATGCCTTCCGTATGGATAGTATTTGGCAGCTATAGAGGAGTGGTGGGGTATATGCAATGGTAGCATCGAGTTGACATGTGTTTATGTATATGTATATGCATATATATGTTGCTATGGATAGTATTTGGCAGTTATAGAGAAGTGGTGGGGTATATACAATGGTAGCATCCAGTTGACATGTTTTATGTATATGTATATATATGTTGCTATGGATAGTATTTGGCAGCTATAGAGGAGTGGTGGGGTATATACAATGGTAGCATCCAGTTGACATGTTTTATGTATATGTATATATATGTTGCCAATGAACATAGATATGTATATGTATACTTGTATATGTTGCCAAGTGTTTATTAAAGCTTGGCATTTTGCAAGTCCAACTTTTAAATTTCCTCCCTTCTCCCCCTCCCCTCTACTCCTCTCCTCTCTTCCAACTTTTTTTGCTTCCTCATCTTCCAATTCAATATGATCACTTTCTTATCTTATGGTATGGCACTTTCTTATCTTATGCTAATAGACCCACAAATTGAGCAACATGTCATCCGCGCATTCTTCAACACCATCGCCGGAGGCGTCCGCTCCAAAATCAAGACGTCAAGGAAGAGGGCTATAGAAGAAGCCTGAGGGCCGATTTACCATCACACAGGTCGATGTATCTGGAGTCCCACTTCTTCCTCTCAAAGCAGTAAGCGCATGGAGAAGCATGATCGGAATAGTTGCACGAGAACGAATTGAGATCACATTCAATTCGTGGAAGGACGTGCCTGCGACTCAGAAAAGTGAGCTGCTGACAGAAATTTTGGCATCGTTCGAGATCCCAGAAGAACACCAAGACGCCGTGCAACGACAAGCCTTGCTAGGGGCGTGCAAAGCATGGAAGAACTTCAAGAGTAAGCTTGTCAAGGACTACGTGGAGAACGACGAAACGCCCTTTCATAAATACCCATTCCTGGAACCACAATGGGAAGAGTTCAAGGCAATGAAGACGACTGAAGATTTCAAAAGTACAAGTGCGGCGCACAAGGCCCTCTAGGCAAAAAACACACACCCCCATAGACTTGGCACAGCTGGGTATGCGGGTAAAATCCCGCAGTGGAGGAGCGAGGACGAACAGGCAGCCCTGCAGGACATCGCCTCGCCATTTGCCAATATCCCAGATGACTGCGCTCAAAATTGGATTAGAGCAAGGTCATCTACAACGACATCGGGGGAGGTCTCCTTTCGAAACCCTGCAGACCAGCAAGTGTCTCAGCGCCTGGTAAGATATCGATCAAACTACGTAGCTTGTAACTACTCCACAACTTCGTACGAAGTGAAATGACATGTCGTGCTCTTGCAGGAAGTGCTGAGTGTTGAATCTTCCCAGGGATCATTCCATGGAACAAGGGAGAAAGATATACTCTCCGCGGCCCTGGGAAACAAGGAGCATCCGGGTCGTACGAGAGGCCTTGGGCTTTACGTTCCTTGGAAACATGGTTTCTAAGATGACTCCGAAATGTATCGGTGCAGGAAGAGAAACAAAGCCGAGCGTGACGCACGGCTACGAGAAGAGATCAAGGCATCTCTTATAGAGGAGCTAATAGGTGAGCTGGCTGATGTAGTAAGAGATGAGGTGCGGAAACATACAGAAAATCAGCAGGCCGCTGCCGCCTCTCCTGTGCTAGCTAGCTCGCACAACCGTCCGAGTAGTTGCGCGTCCAATCCGACGCAAACTGATGCCAGATTTCCTATGGATGACATCCTGGTAATAATTATTATCTCTCGAATGCTTGCTCCATTGGTAGGCCTATTCGAGTAGCTAATTCTGTATTGTTATGTAGGAAATATGCCTCCGTTCCCTTATACGCTGCTTGGGGCCAGGCATATCAGTCTGGTATCGGGGCCATGGTGCAGTCAAGCTTTAGCGCTAGGCTTCGCAAAAGTTAATGTGGATGGTGTGCATGTCAATTTTGAGGTCGTCCCGCTACCGAAGCCCCCCCCACCCAACAACGAGATCGTGACTCTAGGGCAGGCCATTGGAACATTCATCCAGTGACCCAAAAGCGAGAAGGGTAGTGCAAACCAGAGCTACATGCACTGGTGCCATCTCCACTACAAGACTTGTCTCCACCACCGCTAGCTGCACCGGTGCTATCTCCACGGGTGCTATTCTCGCCAGAGCAACTTGCACCGCTGCTACCTTTATAGTCGACTGCCATTAAGTCGACCTACAGCCGAGGCAGCAAGGGCAGCATGGGCAAAGCAAAGAAGACAAATGATGATATCTCATACCTGCCATTGGCCCGCAAATTCGTGCTTGGCCAGCCGTTGCTCAAGCACAAGTTCCTCCAACCCCTAGCATATAGTTGCCTGCAATTACACAAGTGGTATTGGAGCAGTCCAATAAGCCAGAGGGAGAACGGATCTCAAGTGTCACTGTCAAATTCACGCCGGATGATTTACATCACAGTCTTCAAGAGTGTGTCTTCGTGGTCGCCTTTGAGGATTTATTCGATCTTTCCACACTCAACGTTCTTGACGTCTCACTCATTCGATGCTGGACGCTGTAAGTGTGTATAATCACAGTCTCCGTTCATGTCATACCAATAAATGTCATATATAATTTGTTGCTTTCGTGTGTATATGTATAGACACATGCTGACTAAAGCTAGAACATCCAAATCATCATCGGTTGGTTTCTTGGACCCACACTTGGTCGCCAAGAATACCATCGATGAGGAGTCATCCATCGTCGAGAGGTACATTGCAGCAGCACTGCTGCAATACCACAATAAGGAATATGTACTTATGCCCTTCAATCAGAACTATCATTGGATTTTAATAGTAATTGTACCAAAATGGAACAAGGTATATTACCTTGATTCCCTAAGTAAGAATAAAATGGACTTCACAGTTGTCAGCCAAGTAATCGATAGGTAAGTACATTTTCTCCATACATACCTATATTGTACTTTTTCTTTCCTTCCGAATGACTAAGGTTAACTTTTTCGAATCACGTAGGGCGTTCGCGATGTACATTGCAATGGGAGGTGTCTCGAAGCAAGGGGCCAAAGGCCTAACACATGCTTGAGATTTTAAGGTATTTGCTATTACACATTAATTAATCATATGCAACAGTTGGTAGTAATGCCTCTTGATTTAACACATTGCATTTTTTGTAGTGCCACCAGCAGTCGCCGGGCAACACATGTGGATTCTACGTTTGCCACCATATGGAACTACTCCTCGATTCCTCGAGGATTACCAATTCCAAGGTTTGTCAATCTTCCCATAATTACTTCATACTTATCACGTTATATATATACGCACATTGATATTCCTATCGACAGGCTGCGTTCATCCCGTCAACTGCATTAAAACAGCCCGACCTTTCACACATTCTAGGAGAGATGGCGTACTTTCTGGTGGCTAACGTCATAAACCCAGCTGGAAGTTCCACTGCGCACCATGATTTTTTATTGCTCTGTCACTCCGGAATCGAGGTCTCGCGAAAGGAAGATATCCATAATCAACGAACTTGTCAGCTGCACAAGCAATGCTTGGATGACAATCATGCGCCATCTAAGTATAGCTTTTTCAGCCGGACAAGTTCGTTGATTATGGATCTGTTACTTTCGCGAGATCTTGATTCTGGAGTGATAGAGCAATAAAAAATGCAATGTTACCATCTGACTGCAAATGCAATGTACATTAGATGGAGAGTTCCACTGCGCACAATGATTTTTTATTGCTCTTATCACTCCGGAATCGAGGTCTCGCGAAAGGAATGGATCCATAATCAATGAACTTGTCGGCTGCACAAGCAATACTTGAATGGAAATCATGCACCATCCAAGTATAGCTTGTTCAGCCGGACAAGTTCGTTGGCTATGGATCTGTTCCTTTCGCGAAAGGAGTGATAGAGCAATAAAAAATGCAATGTTACCATCTAAGTGCAAATGCAATGTAGATCTCTTGTAATTGTGTATTTGTTAATGGATATTTTATTTGATTTCAATTAATTGATTTACGAAATGGATGCTTTATGTTTGTGAAATGAAGCGCGATGTGAATTGGATATTTTATGTTTGTGAAATGAATTGAGATGTGAATTGGATATTTTATGTTTCTGAAATGAATTGAGATGTGAATTGTATGTATACATGTACATCTTTATCTGTTTGTTTCAGAGGGCATGGCTAGCATTTCTTGAGGCTAGCCAATAAACAGAAATAGATTTAAGGGTAGAAAAGAATATACAGACGGTTTTTAGTTACAAACCGTCTGTGATAGGTGATAATCACAGAAGGTTTGTAAGTAAAAACCGTCTGTGATTATGACCTATCACAGACGGTTTTTAACAAAAACCGTCTGTGATGTTGATATATCACAGACGGTTTTTAAACAAAAACCGTCTGTGATAACCTTCGATTATCACTGACCCATAAATTCAGACGGTTCAGAAAACCATCTATGATGACGTTTCTGAACCGTCTGTAATACGGTTTTCTGTAGTAGTGCTTAGGAGTATGTGAGAATTTTTACACCTTATTTAGTTTCTATTTGTAAATAGCAGCCTTTATTAGCATTTAAATTAAAAACCTGAAAATTTTCTTTGAATATTTCTTGAAATATTTTTCCTAGCTCATTGACATGTTGAACAACACCATGTGAATTTTTATAATTTTTAGAGGTTGTTTGCTATTTTAAATAAATCAGGTCTTCAGTGTTTTGGTATGGGCATTTTGGTCTTTTTTCAAAAGATAACAGTCTCCCCTAACGGTCAACTAATGGCAGTGGCATATAATGGAACTAATTTCAAGGTTAGTGGCATACAGTTGTTAGGCCCTTCACTGATGGCAATTTATCGAATCAACCACTCCCTAACGACATAAAATCTATTATGTCTTAAATAAACCAATTAATTGTTGCATCTTTCCATCTATCTATTTATACTTACCTATACTAATTAGTACTCTGAGATTCACCGGGATTAATCAGGATAAAAAGAAAAAGATCTAGCTATCCACGCACTCGGTATTTGTGAAAATATAGGTATCAAGGTATGTTACACCTCAGTGGTTCATCCATAGAGTAATGAAGCAGTATAAAGATCCAATAGTATACTAATACAAGGGATTAAACGTCGAGTGTTTGACCAGTTAATACAATGGTCAGGAGCTTAGGTCCAAGAACTTCTATATTATAGGTTGTTCAGACCACTACCAATCGTGTGACCAGAGAAACACCCTTCTTTCGAGTTTATGGAGCTAAAGCTATGCTTACCCGGAATTAAAGATTGGGTCTACTCGGATAGATCATTATAATGATAATGATCAAGAAAATCATCGGATTGATGATATTAATTTCCTTCAAGAACGAAGAAATGCAGCCTTAATACAATTGACAATTTACAAACAAGGCATGCGAAGATACCACAGTCGTAAAGTATAGCCTCACAGCCTAACTGTAGGAGATCTGGTTCTCAGGAAAATTCAGAGCCAGGCAAATCACAATAAACTTTTGCCTAAATTGAAAGGTCCCTACATTGTAATTGAAGTCATCAAACCAGGCTCGATATAACTAACCATGTCAGATGGGCGTGTTCTTCCTAATTCTTAGAACATCGATCAAGTATGTAAGTTTTATGTATAATTTACTTATTTATTTTCATGTTTCAATAAAGTTATATTGTCATTCTTTTTCCTATGAGTATTTTTATTTGTACCTAATTATCCTATGTTTGGTCACAAACTATCATTGTTGTCAACAATACTCAGAGAAATATACATATTTCTCTAAAATCCCTTCTTAGGGATGTTTTTTTTACTTTATTGGCTTTAACATTTTAGTTAAATGCCATGCAGATCATTATCGTAACCTTCATAGCGAGGGTTCCTACAATAATCTGCACTCTTTCCTCCGAGAAAAACAAGTAAAAAACAAAATAGATAGCTAACATAGTCACTAAAAGCTCAGTGGCTCGAGGGCTTTATTTCTTATTTCTTCATTCTGTTCTTCTCTTGTATAACCTGGTCGAGACATGGAAAACCTCCTAGTCAAAATCTCTCATCTCTGTATGTGGTCACACCCACTGGAAGAAGTTTCTTAGCGATGACCTTTTTCCTAAGATCTTTGCTACTAGTCGAAACTCAAGATTGAACACATTTTCAAGAAGTTTTGTTCACGCCTTTTGTCCTCAGCTATTTTACAACCAGTTTAGATAACAATCACAAATAAAAAACTTTCTTTTTTGCATATGTTCTTGCATTATTTCTTATCAATTTTAATATCGACAAGTTTATGTCATAGTACTTTCTTATTAGTTTACGACAGTGATATATCATGATTATGGCAAGGGTATCTAAGACTAGTCGAAATCTTTCATTGGCTCTGACTAAAATAATTTTCTAGTACTACTCGATCCTTTCAAAATCATAATCAAAGTGCATTGATATACTTAGTCTACTAATCGGAATAGCCTACATCATTTTTCTCACTTGCTGTTTACTTAGTAAGTTATACTACTAAACAAGCAGTTGGGGAGTAGGAGAAATACGATCACTCTTTAAAAATTTGAAAATTGATATAAATTTTATTACTAATAAAGGTAAGTTTTCACATAAAGCATTTTATTTTACATAGTGGCTAACTACTCATTGAAGTCTCCTGACTAGCCACTGTCCGATGGAGACCCGATCTTCATCTCTTCAGCTATCTGGTTCTCGAAGGGCTTCACCTCTTCAAAGAACTTGGCTACTTCTTCCTCCGAGTAGTTGAATTCCGCTATGAGTGGTTGAAGATTTAGAGCAGGATCAAAAGTCTTAATATTTGCTAAGGCGAAGCTGACTCCATCTATGATGGCATCCCTTATGGTCCGCTCATGGTTGCTCCTAGAGATAGCCAACAAGTCTTGAAAGCTTTCGAGTTGTCGACCAAGACAACTTACCTTCTCGACCAGATCCTCCCAGGAGGAGGCAAGTGCTTCTGAGCCCATCTTGATAAGCATGTTATTGACGAAAATGATCTTTTCTTGAATAGTTCCTTCAGTCTCCTTCTTCTTCTCCTCCTTGTAACCAAGAGCTTTTTCCAATCCCTAAACTTTCAAAGCTTGCACTACACGAATAACTCAAAGTTAATCAAGACATCTTATAAACAAATTAAATTGGTTGAATCAATGATTGGTTACATTGGTTTTTCTTGTAAGTTTCAATGACTTCCTTATGTTGAAGGACGTTAATAGTGAACTTGGTTGACTAGTCTTCGATCGACCGGTCCTTAGCTTTGCACATGTCTTCGAGCTCTTGTAAGATCGAGAAGGCCGACTAGAGGGGGTGAATAGTTGATTCTAAAATTTTATTCTTAATTGATTCTTTTTAAGCTATTTGGCTAAAACCAATAATATAATGCGAAAGCTTAAATCAAATTGGTTTTAGCATAAACAAAGTCTAAATCAACTAGGTTCACCTAAGTGCACCAACACCCTAAGTCTATATCAAGGGTTTTCAATCCTAGGATGACAAGCAATTAATTTAATTCTATGAATATAAATTACTTGAAAGTAAATTGAGAACAAGAAAATAAACCACAAAGGCACGGTATCTTTTTACCGTGGTGTTCGGAGACTTGCCAATCTCCCCTAGTCCATGTTGAGGTCAGCCCAAATAAATTATGAATTAAGACGAAACACCTCAATCCAAGAGTGGTAGCTCTTTCTCATTCTGGGTAGATGATCACCGCGCCGGGTCTTCTCACAACCTTCTTTAAAAAGATCATCGCACACAACGCCTCCAATGCCATCTAAGAGTCGGCAAACTCCAAGAGTAATAAGTAAGCCCCTTACTTGACTCTCACCACGTGCAATGAATGCACAAGCTCAAATGGATACACAATCTAACTCTAGACGCAACACATGCAATCTAGATCCCTTCTACTTACTCACAAAGCGCAATACATGCACAATTGAGAGTAGGACCTCACAGTAGCTCAAGAGAGTGAAAATGAGTGAACCAACATTATCTCCAACCGGCCACAAGGGGGTATTTATACTCCACACAAGAAAACTAGTCGTTGGAGCCAAATCCCTAAAATATCAGAGAAATCGAAAGTACCGCCGTTATAAGGCCGACACTTTTGCTCCTCTCGCAACGGTCAGAAAAACTAGTCATTACAGTCAAAATCAGAAGTCTGCCATTCATTCTCCAGTACTTCTGATTTCATGGGGAGGAGAAGACCACCACACAGGTGTCTCTCTGGAAAAAACATACCTCAGGAAAATCTGGACGCCTCACGGTAGTACCGCTCACACAGAGCCGGTACATCCACCGGCCGGATGGACCGCTTACACAGAGCCAATTGAGCCACTCGCATCCGGTAGTACCGCGCAACACATCTGGTACTTCTGATGTCTGGTAGTACCGTTCACATAGAACCGGTACTTCGGACCTCTGGTAGTACCGCTACAAACACAGCGGTAGTTCCGATTTTCTTGACAAGTGCAGATACTTCAACAAATTTTACAAAACACATTTGCAATCTATAGTATCATGTACACAAGTATTAAACATAATTTCCAATAAGTTGCAAAACACATTTACACACTTTTAAAATTATGACACAAAGAATAGGTACATGGACTCTTCACATTTGTAAAACACATTCACAAACCAAAGTCACATACTACAAGGATTGTATATGAGTTTCAACTATTTTCAAAACATATTTACAAATATAAGCCTCATACCACGAAGGATTGTAAACATGGACTTCAAACACTTGCAAAACACATTTGCAATATATAGTCCCATGTTACAAGGATTCAACATATGAGCTTCAACTATTTGTAAAACACATTCACAAATATAAGTATCATGCTAAAGAGAGCTAGAACAAGTGAGATTGAGTTATCAACACATGATGAGACTCAAGCTACTAGATATGATCCCTCTTAATAGTTTGTCAACCTATACTAGCAACCCGGTCTTTCAACTAAACACCAAGACCGGTAAAAGACTAGAAATACATCCTTAGCCCTAACTAGTCATACTTTTTGCCTTGAATATCCTCTTGAACCTTGATGGCGCACATTATCATTTCGAATCCAGGTCATTGTCTTGATAAGCATCAACACATGGTGCATCCACTTCTTGAACTCCATCAACACATCATGAGTCTTCACTTGACTTGATGATCAACACATGATCGTCTCCTCTTGACATGCATCAACTCATGATGCATCGTCTTCTTGATGACCTTCAACACATGAAGCCATCTTCCATCTTGACTTGATGATCTTCCATACATGAAGTTATCCCAAGTCATCTTCATTTGTGGAACCTAACCTATTCATCCAACTCATAAAAAATGTTAGTCCATAAAATAATTATCATCAATTATCAAATTTCACCATTAACTCATATGGAGGGATTAGATTCTACAATCTTCTATTTTTAGTAATTCATGACAATCTCAACAAATAATGAGATAAAGATTGTAGTTAAAGTATACAACACTTAATGAAGAAGTTAGATGACAACCTGATTGCAAATAAGTATATATGAACTACACAAGCTATGTATATACTCAAGGATGTGTTTCAAAGTAAAGATCCTAAATATATGTATTAAGGAAAATATGGATCAATACTTATAAAACCTCAAAACATAGAGTGAACTCTCTCTAAATGTGTGCATACAAGTATGTGTAATGAAGATATATACATATATTCATCTTGGACTATTTGTGGAGTTCAATCTATATTTTGGATCCAAGGAATGCACTAATATATAAGACTGTGATTTCGAATGCATACCTCTTTGATTTCACTTTTTCATACAAATGAGACTAAGCAATAATATACTTAAACAAACATATTAGTCTCACATATAGATTTGTCATTTAATCATATATTTGGATATGAGGAATACAACAAGATTGTAAGAAAGATAATGCATATCTCAGTAATTTCACCTTTTCATCCATACGAGACTAAGTAATATCATAATCAATAACAAGATTAGTCTCACAAATACATTTGTCATTATCACCAAAATCACAAAATAGTATTTATCATTATCACCAAAATCAACTTAAATGGAGCTTGATCTTTTAGCTCTAAGATGATAGTGCCCTTCACCTTTGCCTCCTTCTCAAAATCTTCTAATTCTGTCGACCACAACAAAGAAAGAAGTAAGAAAGAGTAAAGATTCAAAAACAATAAAGAAAATGTTATGAAGAGACTTGCTTTTCAATTGAAGGCTCTTCTCTTCAAGGGTCTTGAAAAACTATTCATTCTCAGTCCAAGTTGACCCAAACAATTTCCTCTCTTTATGGAGGGTATCCTCAAGCACCTTAACGGTGCTTCTCGACATGTAGAGATGTTTGACGGGTTACGAGAAGAATGACACTTCACGACCATAATGTAATGAGAAGAAACAAGATCATTACCACTCATCATCCTATCAACAGAGTGTAGCCCTCTCTTCTTCTAGAGGGCTAATGAGTGTCAGGTCATCTCTTCGATCAGGGCAACTCCTTCCACCATGTGCTAAAAAAAGGAAGAGAGAGAGAAAACTCAGGAAAGTTTCAAAAGGATCAATAATGTATCATAAGTGATCTTAAAAACTTACCAAGACCATTTTACTTGCATATGTGGAGCAGAGTTTTTCAAGACCGGTCTTCAGCTTGAGGGCCGATACCTTCCTCCACCAACGCTCTTTGTTGAAGATTCGTTCCCGATCAGGAATGTCCCTCGGATGTGAAGATCTCTTTTTCAACGAGGAACTCTCAATTCCCGGTCCTCCGAAGAAGGAAAGAAGCATTTTTCACTTTTTCCTCTTCGACCACCACTGTCTCAGCAGAACCAGGAGTCTACTAGGACTTCATCTATGCTTTAGGACCCTTTGATGGTACATGTTAGAACCACCGAAGGATCTTTCGTCATAGCAGCTTCTGTTGATTCCATCATTGGTTGAGGGGCTACTATAACCACTTTCTCCTTTGATGCCTTTTTGGTAGAAGTATTCAGGAGAAAAGTGATCAGAGTGGTAGAAGTGCTACAAAATTAGAAGAATAAGAAGAAATGAGTAAATCTCAAGACATAAAGAAACCAAAAAGATATAACTCTATGCAATTTCTTACGAATAGTACATAAGTTGTTTTCTTCGTCTTGAAATTGAAATGCCCTGGAGCATAATCCAGAGTGTCTACCTTCCTCTTCTTCTTCTCGATAGATTTTACCAGTGTAATACTAGTAGGGCTGGTTGGACCCTTTGCATCTCTCGACTGGATGCTTTCATCCTTAGTTAGTTACTCCTTGGGGTGATTGAAGATAGCTTATCCAATCCTTTGCATCTCCTCAGAGGGTTGGGCTTCCTTGACCACCAGAGTTATTGCCTCAAAGCCTTCACAGCAGCCACTGGGTCTTCAATATGGCTGGTGACAATTATTTCGAAGCCCACGATCGATGGATCTAAAGTCACCATTGGCTCCGTGGTCGTGGTATCCTCAATTAGTGGCCCTTCCTTTTCTTTTGCCTTGGTGAAACCCTTCATCCAAGAAACACACTCCCATCAGTGCAATTTCTCCGTTCTTCCGTACAATAGCAAGTGTTGGTTTGTAAGAAAAACTCTCAAAGTCATAGTAAAAGCGTACCTCCGAGGGGATTTCTGCTTGCCTCTTAGGAGCCTGGGCAGTTAGAGGGGTACGAGGGGTGGTCGAAGAAGCACAATGTCATCCTGATGCCCCACACGACTTCTTAACACTTCATTTATTGGGGCTCAGAGCAACTTCCTTCGACCTCTTAGCCAGCTCTACACTCTCTGACTCTAGCATCTGCACATGTCAAGAATGTTACAACACACCGATCAGAAAAGGAAATTCAAATGAAGAAAATTTTCTATTACCTTAAGTCTTTTGATCCTATCTTTTGGAGAAGTAACTGCCAGGATCAAAGGAACACCTTCTTTCTGCTCGGGCTCCCCCACGTAGATCGCCTTTACCCTCTCCCTTACTTTGAAAGGAGATAAGGCTACAAAATCAAAATAGAAGAAAAATCTGAAGGTCAAAAAATATAACCAAACGAAAACCAATTCAACCAATTGGAATTCTCGATGCTTACCTTATGAGGAGTCCCTGGTCGAATCTTTCGCACCCTCATACCATAGCATGATATGATTGCATGATTTTAGGGGACTAATTCGGGTATGGAGAAATCCCTCACTATGCGGCATGAAGTCAGCCCTTTGTCCTTGAGATAGATGATGTCATCAATCCATTGCTCTATCTTTTCCTCCTTCGGAGAAGACCTCTACCTTGGGTTCTCTATTGCAATCCATCTAGCAAAGGAAAGGCTATCTTCTTTAATGATCATCATGTAAGACCAAATTTCTTCCATGACGACCAAGAAGACTTGGAGAACATTGGAACATACTCCCTCGTCTTCCCATCGTGAAGCCACAAAGAACAGCTCCTAGGTGATGCCGCCACTTTTCCAACTCTTCCCATCATCCTATAGTAGTATCTGAAGAGCTCAAAGTTCGCTGGAATTCGCAGATACGCTTCACATAGATGGATGAATATGCTAAGATTGGAGATTGAGTTGGGGACCAGGTTCACCAACTCAATCCCATATAACTCCAGAACTAGCGATAGAAAAGGGTTCATCGGAAGCCTAAATCCACACTACACATAGGACCAAAAGATTGGGATTTCACCATCGCTTCCACTTAGAAAGATTGGGATTTCACCATCGCTTCCACTCAGAAAGTTTTCCCCTATCACTAACCTCCAAGGAATCATAACCTTATCGGGCATTATCCTTGACTCTTCCATGGCCTTTAATTTCTTTGATCCATGTTCAGATATCGGCCAATCAATGATCAAATCAGGTATTTTGGCTATGGTGGCTAAAAATCTAAGTGTGGATTGAAAGGATTCGAGGCTACAGTTGAAGAGCGCTAAGACGGAGAGGCAGAGGAAATCGAAGAAGGCAAAAGGTTTTCGCTAGAAGGTGTGAAGCCAATAAGTACCAGCCAGGTTTGTATAAGGGTTTTTTTCCAAAACAGAAGTTGCTCGATTTGAAACCCAACGAACAGAAAACCTTTTTGTTTTCCCAGTTAGTTTTCTCAACCTTAAGTGAATAAAAATTTCCTCTTTACTCTTATTAAAGAATACATTTTGAATTAAAATCCAATAAAAAATTCAGGTTATAAATTCAATTAAAGTTCAGGGGCTAGCTAATGAGGATTAAATAATTTATTAAATGAGAGTGACTATTGCATAGGCGACTGTTTTTTCTCTTTATCTTACAGTCACTTTTTTACACTACAATTTTAGGTGACTAAGAGTGTAACTTTAGGAGGGGGTGAGTTAGTACATTGCAACTTTAGGTGACTGAGAGATAAAAAAAAATTCAGTCAACTGTGCAATAGCAAAACCATCATTAAATACATCTTTATAGTTAATTAAGGCTCTAATACCCATGTGGTCGTAAGCTTTCCAAAGCTATTACCCGAGTACCCCTGGTCAGAGGACTACTGTATATTTTGCCAGACCAATAGACCACCCAGAGATTCCATGAACTGGTATAAGAGTCCACTTCCAGGAAACTTCTCCTATGCGGTGGATAAAGCACATGCTTTATCCGCTCTGAATAGCATGACATTTCGACTCTGCATCTCTCACAACAACCGCCATGCAATTGTCTCCACAATTTTCTTCGACTAACAACAACTGAAAATCAGTTATCATCACATATCTCTCTTTGATAGCAACCACCCCTTCGATCAGACTCAATGATTCCACAAGACATCTCTTTATATGGATAACTAACACCCATTCAATGCTATTTAAGAGTTGACGAGAGAAGAACCAAACAAGTCAAGTCAGCGGAACAAGCATAATCAGAGCTAGAATCCGAAGAATCAACCAAGATCTTTCGATCAGTGGGAAGGTTGTAGAGATTAGGGCTAGTTACATCCCTTTGTAATCCCTTAGTGATGACACCTTGTACCTAGTTTATAGCAATAAAGATCACCCTCATTTTCTTGTTGAATCATTCCAAGGAATTTAGCTACCTTTCTCACATATTCGTAAGATCGATGACTTAATCGTCGACAATAATATTATGGAATAAATATCCAAATTTTTTTACTTTTCAACATTGAAAATCCGTAGCAAAAACTTAAAAAATTAAAGAGTACAAATTATGGACTATGAGAAAATTACCACGTTAATCTAGATTATTTACGGGGAAAATGATTTAGCCATCAATATGGTGGGCCCAAGTTATAACCCTTAAATTATATCTTAAAAGATGGAAAGGAGGGTCCATGTAAACTACTAAATCAAAATTTTCAAATTTTGATAAGTGGACTAAATCTACTTAATTTCTATTTTATTAACCATAATTTTTAAAATATTAAAAATCCGATTTAACTTTTCACAATACTTAAAATTAATAAAATTAAAAGAAGTAAGAAAATCCCAAATATAAGTTGACTTACTCTATTTTCCACTATAACAATGATTGAAAATGACAAGTGTCCATGTAGATTACAAATAATTATAGGCAGGAGGCTAAATTATAAATAAAAAAATTGTAATTTGCTTTCACCAGATTATAATATTCCAAAATAGTTACCCGAATATTATAAGTTTAAATATTAGAAATGTGAAACTAAAAATTGTAAAAAAGTAAGAGTCCTAGTAGAGATTATTGTTTTTTGTAGAGTTCAATTAGATCATGTAGTAAAAAAATATCTATTTTTATCTAATATTATTATTAATATATCGAAAGAAATATAGTAGTCTAATCCATGGTTATCTGTCTATTAAACTGTATTACTTTACCAATACGATTTTATATTTAAATACTAGTGCACGGGTTTAATGACTAGCCTAAATAATCCGCATCGATTTTCTCTGCGGCACTGCCCCATAGGTACCTTTGAGTAACTAGAAAGTTGAAATGACCTAATCAATTGGCGCACCTTACAAGTTAGAGGATCTAAGTGGCATATATTACTAGTTTACGGATATAATCATATAAATGTCATTTCACAGTAGTAAGTTCAGGGTATCCGGATATGTTAAGTATTTTAAGGTTTCCAGAACTAAGCAACACTCAGCTGAAGTTTGGACAGCTTCGATGTAATTCCCGTTTTCAGAACAACTGAACAAGAAAATTGTTGCATCTACCGATTATTTAGCTTCTTTGCCATTTCAAATATATGGTTAAACTGAAACACGTTACCTCAACTATATATATAGGTGGGTTTTTTTATACTATAGTTTATGTTTTTAGTTTAAAATTTTGAATTATGTCTGTTTACGGGAGAGAGTACAAAAAGAGATACTCACGTGCGATTTTGATCGATATATATATGAAGTCAGAACAGTACCTACTATAATTATTAATTTATAGATTTCCCTTAAAAAATTATTCGCTCCTAGCGACAAAACCACCCTGTGACGCAGTTGCACTGGCAGATCACATGTGGCTGGACCACCAATCTGCTTTTGAATGACAACTGGCGATCGGATTTTGCCACGGTGTCCTTGCCGCCCGTTACACGGCCTGTTCCCCACCGACTGCATGTTAGTCGGTAGAAGGGCCTTTTACTAAGACTATAAGAGGACTTTTACTAAGTCTTAGCGTCTTAGCGACAGGGTTTGACCGACCATGTCAGCTATATATGTGCAATGGCACGACGGAGCACGGCTCGTCATCGGCACCTCAAACTCAAAGGGCCTTACTCCTGTGCTTGCACTAAGCACCAGAAAGCTAAGAAAATGGAGTTCATCGAACAGATTGAGTCCAATAACCAGACGGCGTCCAATGGTCGGTCGGACCGCATAGATGAGCCGTCGTGGGAGTACCAGCTGCGGAAGTACCTCATGCTGCTGGCCACGCTGGTGGCGACGGCAACGTACACTGCGGGGCTCGCGCCGCCGGGGGGAGTCTGGCAGCAGACCAACACCGAGGAGGGGCACAAGGCCGGCGACCCGATCCTCTACAACACCGGCCGGTACCTCGCCTTCTACTACTTCAACGCGACCGCCTTTGCGGCTTCGCTCGTGGTCAACCTTCTCCTCCTTGTCCTGAACGAGAAGAGACCGGCCTGGCTTGCCGTGCTCCGGTTCGTCATGGTGCTGGACCTGCTCGGCCTCATGGGGGCCTACGCCACCGGGAGCTGCCGGGACAAGCCGACAACCGTCTACGCCTCAGCGCTGGTGGTCATTCTCGCGGCCTACGTTGGCGTCCACATGATCCTGGCTTCGTACGCATCATCGGAGCATTCACAAGTGGTGCGGGAGGAGAACACTCAGGACTCGCTCAAGCTCAAAGAACAGCGCAAGGTGTTGATGCTGCTTGCGACGTTCACGACCGGCATCACGTACGCAGCCGGGCTGAGCCCGCCAGGCGGCTTCCGGGACGACACCAAGGGCGGCAAACAGGGGGGCGACCCGATGCTGCAGGCTCACCAGTCCCCCCGCTTGATGGCGTTCTTCTACTGCAACACCGCCGCGTTCGTCGCGTCGCTGTTCGTCATCGTCCTGCTCCTGAGCAGGAGGCTGCGGAGGACCTACGTCGACAAGGTGCAGTCCGCCGCGCGCTACGGGTTCACCCTCGTCTCGCTGTTCGGCCTCCTGGGAGCCTATGCCGCCGGGAGCTCCAGGAAGGCGTACACGACAGCCTATGTCATCGCCCTGGTCGGCGCGGTTCTCGCGTACATCTTCCTTGTGATGGTGGCCATCGTGCTTGCCTCGGATCCTCTGAAGAACAGCGGCTCCTGGCGACTTAAATCGATCTCCGCGTCCGCGTCGAAATGGCTGCGAGAAAGAGGATGTCACCACGGCGATCAACAGAACAATACTGAGAGGTAATCACGCAGTCCTATGTTTACGAAAATAATTGTCATCTATATGCTGTTCCTAATATTAACTCTGCATCTGAGCACATTGTAGGGACGGACAACATAACCCATCGCCGGCACGTGAATTGTTGGCAACATCTGACGGTGGGCAAGGCAGCAACGTCGATCAGGTGAACGCAAGCAATGCGAGCGAAGGCCTGGAGAAGGCTAAATCTCTTGTTCTTCTGCTTGCCACTCTCGCGGCAACCATCACTTACCAAGCGGGGCTAGACCCACCGGGTGGCGTCTGGCCTAAGGACGGCCGGCAGCAAGGGCACAAGGCCGGCGACCCGATACTCTTATCCACGGACGCTAAGCGGTACAAGGTGTTCTTCTACTGCAACTCGACCGCGTTCGTGGCGTCCTTGGTTGTGATCCTCATGGTCAAGAGTAAGAGCCTAGTTAAGCGCCACACGCTGGAGGTGGTGATGATACTAGACTTGCTCGGCCTCATCGGTGCGTACGCTGCCGGGAGCTGCCGAGATGTGAGCACCTCCATCTACGTCGTGGCCTTGGCGGGCGCCGTCCTGGTCTACGTGGTGATTCTCGTCGTTTTCTTCACGCTAGACCACAAGGACATGAGCGACGAGGAGAAGCAAAAACTGGAGAAGCGGCGCAAGCGGCTGCTGCTCCTCGCGATCCTGGTGGCCACCATCACCTACCAGTCCGGGTTGACCCCGCCGGGTGGCTTCTGGCAGCAGGAAGACCAACTCCAGAAAGCGGGCTTCCCGATCCTCCACGACACCTACTCGAGAAGGTACGAGGCGTTCTTCTACTGCAACGCGACGAGCTTCATGGCGTCCGTCGTGCTCATCATCCTGCTCGTGAACCCAACCCTGTACCGTCCGGGCATACGGTGCTACGCGCTCTACGTGTGCATGTTGGTCGCTTTGTTCGGTCTCATGGGCGCCTACGCCGCCGGGAGTGCCCGGCTTGTGCAGACGTCCATCTACGTCTTCGTGCTCGTCGGCGCGGTGATTGCCTTTATAGTTGTGCTGCTTGTGTTCTTCTTCTTCATATTTAGCGATACCAACGAAGAGGACAAGTCCTCCAGGCGGTCAGGAACCGACAACACAACAAATCATGGTGTGGCAGGAGGCGGCGCGCGCAACACCAAAGAGAGTTCCAGGCAGAAGTACCTGATGCTGCTCGCGATCCTGGCCGCAAGCGTCACCTACCAGGCCGGCCTGGACCCGCCGGGCAGCGTGTGGCAGGCCGAGCACGCCGAGGGGAACTCCGTGATGCACGACAAGCACCGGGGGCGGTACCACGCGTTCTTCTACAGCAACTCCATCTCCTTCGTGGCGTCCGTCGTCGTCATCATCCTGCTGCTGCAGGAGTCTCTGCAGAACCACGGTTTGCTGCTCTACGCCATGAACACGGCGATCGTGCTGGACCTGCTCGGCCTCCTGGGGGCATACGCGGCTGGCAGCAGCAGGGACTGGGAGACGTCCGGGTATGTCATCGCGCTGGTCGCCGCCGTGCTTGCCTACATCGCGATCCACCTAGTGCTGTGGTTGTTGAGTAGGAAAGCCCATGGCGGCAGTAGCGTAACTGACCTTCGTCAGGAGGAAGGAGACAGTCACTGATACATTACTTGTCTGTCTACTCTGGTGGATACGTGGATCCAGCAGTCTTGCCTTCTTCTTCTTTCTTTTTTTTTTGTCCTCTTTCAAACACAGCCCATTCATTACTTAGAAGATAAGTAGATTGAAAAGCCCTGGAAAAATTCAAAATAAATTTCTGTGCTTTTTGCTGCATTTTGGGTGAATTTTGAAAACTTTCCTTTTCGGGAAAGTTTCGTCGGAAATGCGCTTTCCTTTCTCGGCCTTTCCGCTTTCTCCCTCCTTTAGCGCCCCGCCTCCCTTTCCGCTTTCCCTTCTCTCGCGCGCCCCGCGCCCGCGCCTCTCGTTGGCGCCGCTATCCTCTCCGCCTCTCCCCTCCCGCAGCGCCTCCCCGCTCCCTCCTTCCGTTGGCGCCGCCCAAGCGCCCCGCCTCCTCCCCGTGCACGCGCGTGCGCTGCGCGCTGCGCCCATGGCCGCGCCTGCATCGCGCTCGTCCCCGCGCCGCCCCGGCCTCGGACGCCCCGCCGTTCCGACAGCCCTCCGGGTCCGAAGGAGCGGCCACCCTCGCTCCACGTCACCCCGCCGCAGCGCCGACCCCACCTGGCAGCCGCCGTCTTCCCTCCCCCTCGCGCGCGGACGCGCTCTCGCCCCGGCCGCGACACACCTGCTCCCGTCGCGTCGCCACTCCCCCCGCACAGCGCCTCGCGTCACCCCCGCCCCCTCCACTGTGCTGGTTTTAACGCCCGCGACAGCTCCCGTCCTTCCCTGTCGGCCGGAGCCCCGCCGGTGGCTTCTCCCCGAAGCCTCGCTTTCCCCCCCGTGCGGGTATAAAACTCCCCCCTCGGTTCCTTCTCGTTTCTTTTCTTCCCGAGCTTCTCCACCACCTCCTACCTCCTCCCACCACTCCAGAGAACACCCCAGAGCAACCGATTGAGCTCCCGTCGCCCGTAGCTCCGCCACCATCTCCCCCTGCGCCGGTGACCCCGCAAAGCGGATTTCCTTCCCCGCTCCTCCATTCCTCGATTGCATTCGCTGGAAGCACCTCTGCTACCCCCTAATCGTGTTAGTACCCTTGTTTGGCCAGGTGGAGCCCTGTGAAGCGCCGCCGCCGAAGCTCACCGCCGCCCATACCGTGCTCCCGGGGCCAGCCCTCCTCGAAGCCCCCCAGCTCACACCGCCGCCGCGAATGTGAGCCCCCTCCCCTGTAGATGGTGTAGCCGCCGCCATTCGGCCCCTCTCGCCGCCGGTGACCCTCTCCACCGCGAAATCCCCGAACCACCGCCTTCTCCCTCCCTCTCTCCCCTTTGGTCCCCGCAGATGCTAACTACCCGAAATGGGTTCCCCGCTGTCCCCTCTACCCGGCGGTACCCCTCTCTGCCCTTGGGAGCCGCCGACGTCGCCGGAGCACCATTGCCCCGCCACCTCCGTTCTGCTGCTGCTCGCGCCCGGCCGGAGGAAGACGACGACGACGTGGCCGTCTCCCCGTCGTCGGATCCCCTTAAAGCCCTCTAATCCCCGCCATCCACTTTCACGTACCGTTTCACCCGCCCCCTTGAATCTCAGCCGTCCGATCCTCATAACCGTACCGCTCCGCCTCCGTTGGATCACGCTCCGTACCCCTTCGCCCATCGCATCCAGGCCGCTCCGCCGAGACACGCGTCGCTCATCCGAGCGAGGAGGGCGCGTGGACGTGGGCCGAAGTCTCGGCCTGCCTCGCCTCTCCGCGCGCGCGCGCGTCTCCCCGTGGGCCGCGCTGGCCGTTGGCCGCGCGGGCTGTCCGCCGGGCCGGGCTGCACTGTTGCGCCGGGCCGGGTTACTGTGCATTTGATTTTTCCCCGAATTTTCCAATTTCTAAAATGCCAGAAAACTCAAATAAATCCTAGAAAATCTCAGAAAATCCCAAAAATTCCCAAATTTCACCACTTTGCTCCAAATATTATTCTAGACCCTCTGGTGAACTCCATTTCCACAGATTCATCCTGGAAAAATTCCTAAAATTCCATTTGGGGTGTTTATGCAATTTATTTCTTTTTAATTAGATTATTTTGCCTCGCTTGATTAGTCTCAAGCTGGATTTAATTTATTTTAATTGTTTGCGTTAGTGTCGGAGATCCCGGAAGCCCAGGAGCAGATTCAGGATTCAGGTGCTTCGACGTTTGAGCTCGCAGAGATCATCCGGATAGACGGCAAGTCTCAAATCCTTTGATCATATTGTATCCCATAATGTTTAAATATGCTAATATGTTATTTGCATTGAGCTAGTTCTGAAATGTTAGTTCGAAAATAAAAATAAAATGTTTAGAATGACATGTGATATAGTTAGTCCTACCACCGCTAAATGCCATGATTAAATTGCAGCCATGCCTTTGAAACCCTAGAAATAATTATCTGATAATCTAGAGAATTGTAGGCTATTATTATCATGCAAAATGTTACACTAATAAGGTTGTGGTTGCGGACCAATCTTAGAATTCGGAAAACCCGGCTCTGAGGTAGGGTGGTATGGGACACCGTATCTTAGAGCGGAGAGTGCCGGCGTGCACAAGGTAGGGTAAGGGTTGGGGGAGAGCCGCGAGACGGTCTTTGCCTACCTCTTATCCTAGGGCTGGAGTAGGGTAAGGGTGAGTGGGAAACCGCGGGACGGTCTACGCCCACCGCTTACCTTAATTTTGGGTCGCGGACCTGGCGAGGTTGCGGGCCATGTGAAAATATAAGGACTGAAACCCTTACGCTGAGCTAATGTCATAGCCATCGCTCAACCACAGGAGTTGACTTGTCAACACTTGTCTTTTAGCTGCTCAACTCGATTGAAACTCTACAGGAGGGTAGCAGTGAGGTTAGGTAGGCCGTGCTACGGATGCCTAACAACGGTGGAATTCACTCGAAGCGGACGTTGTCCTCTCTTGTGTGTGTGTGTGTGTGTGTGGGTATGAGCCAGACCCGAGTGAATTCTACTGGGTAGAGCCTATATAAAGAGTCGAGCAGTGAAAAGACCTGGTTTTCTTAACTCTTTAGCGGGAGTTGAGAGATCGTGTGGGTAAAGCTGAGCAAACTCTGCAGAGTCAAATTAATGGTATTCGAATACGCCGTGCTCCCGGCTATTGGAGCTGTGTCACTTGGGTGATTCCAGCAGCAAAGCTTAAGTAGTTTTGTACATGCTTTAACTTGGTTAATTGGTTAAGGAATTCTTGTTGAAAACCCTGAGTTCTTAAGAAGTAAGTTTTGTGTCCGTCTTATGAAAATGTTTGCAAATAAAATTGCATCCACCAAATGTAATAAACCAAGTATACTCCCTTCCTTTGACTTTCCGTGCATATAGTAAATTAAGATCCCTTTGGGATTTGCTGAGCCGGTTGTTTGGCTCACGGCTTGCTTAATCCAATCTCTAGAGGATCAAGACGAAGGAGAAGGTCTCCCCGTTGAAGAAGTTCCCGAGGATCTTTTCTTCGACGAGGACCCTTGGCTGTAGGTCTCCGCCGCGCTCGAAGCAGTTTCTAGAGCCTTTTGTAATGTATTATACTTTGGGCTTGCACGCCCCGCTGTAAAAACTGGATGTTATTCCGTATGTCAAATATATGCTGGACTTTTGTTGTTAGCATGCAATGGTATACTCTTGCGCGACAGTCCATAACTGTTCATGCGTGAATAGTTACAGGGTGCCGTGTCCGTACGCGCCCCTGGAAACGGGGGCGTTACAAGAAGTGGTATCAGAGCAGGCTCTTTGACCGTAGGTTGAGACCTAAGGCTGTCTAGGAAGCGATTTTATCGCAAAAATTAATTTAAGGCATAAAAAGAGTTTATGAAAAATATAAGTATTATTGCTGTCTTGTTCCTCTCTTGTTGCTACTTTCCTGTCTTAGTTTATTTCTGCTTAAGTTTTAATTTTCGCAAATGTTTACTGTCTTACTTGTCTAATTTCAAAATTTCGTTTCCGGCAGATGGTGCGCCTTGTTTTCTCCCGCCCCGACCGTAGGGATGGATGGCACCACAAGTTGTGGGAAATGCGACGTTACCTCGGAGCGAGAGGAAACCACGGCCCAGTGATCTACGCTGAGGGACAGTTCCGCCTGGACCAGTTCTACGAGTACAAGGCTTGGATGGTCCTCGATCCCTTGCCTATCCGCCCAGACAGGAAGCGGAGGTTCACCGCCCGACGGGTGGACAGTGAGGATGCTGTTCAGGATGTGGCTCAGAAGGCCGCGCTCTATCTCAGAGACTACTACCACCAGGAGCTAGCAGGGACACCTTTCGACCTGGTGCCGCGTCCGCACTTTGGGGACTTTATAGTCCCTAGGTTCGGTGAGGATGACGATCCCCGCCTAGCGGGTATCGCCACCCTTATGTCGCAGCAGGTCGCCAGCTACGACAGAGCAGTCGAGGAGGCCAGAGTCTGGCAGAGGCAGTTGTGGGACACCCGTGAGGAGGTTCAGCGCCTCCGGGAGTCCCTCGTCCGCTACGAGGCCCAGGAGGCAGCAGAGGTCTCAGATAGTGCGGAGTCGCCCAGCGTTCACTCCTCTTGTGCTTCGGTGCAGTCTAGGCCCAAGCGCCGGATGACTGCAGCGCAGTACCGTGCCCGGTTCCGCCCGGCAGCCCCGCTTGCCCTTCCAGCACCTGGGGACAGGGAGGAGTAGACGCTGTACGCTAGTGGTAGTCTGACCTTTTGGTGATAGATGTACTTTTGTTATGTAAATGCAAGTGCAAACTCGAACCCTAAGTGGTCTGCGTACCGCTTGCTTTATTGTAAATTTATGTTAATTAATCTTTTATGTTGTTTGTCTAATTATCAGTATGCTCTTCTTGTGTTCAAAGCTTTCTCCTGTCCCCTTTCGCTCTCGTTCTTATCTTTTCGTCCTATACTTGCCTTGAAAATTCTAAGTCTTACTTATCTGTTCTTGAATTGCCAAAGCCGCTGCAAAGCTAACCTGAAGGTCCCAATCAACAGATGGAGCCAGCAGAGCAGGCAGCAGAGCAGACGGGACAGACCAGCAGGCAGGGTGCACCTGCCACCGACCAGAACACACTCGCCAATGTTATTGCAATGTTAGAACGGAATCGATATCAAGGAGAGCAGAACATACTGCGAATGTTGGATCAACAGTCCAGATTGATTGAACAGCTCGCCACCAGATCCCCAGGAGTACAGGGTGGAGGCAATATTCCACGGGATGGTGCTCCAATTACCACTCGGTGGAATGACTTTCTAAAGACACGTCCACCCACTTTCTCCACAACCGCTGATCCTATGGTTGCTGAAGATTGGCTGGCAGATGTAGAGAGGAAGCTTCAGACTGCGCAGTGTGACGATAAAGAGAAGGTGCTATATGCATCCCACCAGTTACAGGGTGCAGCAGCGACTTGGTGGATCAATTATCAGCGCACACTGCAGAATAGAGAGATTAGCTGGGAAGATTTCTCCAAGCCTTCCGTAAGGCCCACATCCCTGACGGCATTATGGAAGCAAAGCGCCGGGAGTTTTTGGCGCTTAAACAAGGTGGCCGAACTGTGATGGAGTACTTGCACCAGTTTAACCATCTTTCCAGATTTGCCCCTGAGGATGTTGATAATGAAGACAAGAAAATGGGCAAGTTTCGTGCAGGGTTACAGCAGTCCTTGAGATTCCACATTTCAGCTTTGAAGTTCAAGGATCTGAATGATATGGTTGATGGCTTGATCACCTCCGAAGAAGCTAGAAGTGACATGGAAGACTACAGAAAACGCAAGGCAGCACATAGATCGCAATCATCGTCACACACCACTCAACGAGCCAGGACATCGGGATCTTCTTCATATCGATCCCCATCCTCCCGACAATATGTGATGATGCCGAGGAACCAATCCAACCAGACTCAGCATTATGCTTCCCCCCTACCATTGGCTCTCAAGTGTCCCACTTGTGGAGGGAATCACCTGGCTAGTAGCTGCCCGCGAAGGTCAAACGCATGTTTCCACTGCGGTGAGATAGGGCACTACAGAGACCAGTGTCCTAGGAAGAACTTGCCATCAGATGCAGCCAAGCTACAAGTTCAAAACCAACAGCAGCAAGAGGCTAAGACACAGTCAACCCCCGGTACCCCCAAAGGAGGATTCTTGCAGATTAAGGCAGCCAACCCTCAGTCACCTGCAGGCACTGCAAATTTCTCAGCTACAGGCAGAGGCAGAGGCAGAAGCAATGTCAGACCTACTTTCTATGCCAGAGTGAACCATGTATCTGCAGAGGATGCCGCTGGAGCAAGTGACATCATTGCCGGTATGTTCCCAATTAATTCCATACCTGCATTGATTTTATTTGACCCTGGCGCGACGCATTCATTTGTTTCGAAGAGTTTTGCCGCAAGAAATCAATTACCTTCTGTTGCATTGCCAAGACCATATGTGGTGGAAACCCCTGGGGTTAGAATGGAGTCCCACCGTGGGTGTGCGGGACTTAACATAAAAATCCAAGGGGTAGACTTTAGAGCAGACTTGTTGCAGTTAGACATGTCTGGTTTAGATGCCATCTTGGGCATGAACTGGTTGGCCAGAAATAAAGGCAAGGTAGATTGCGAGATTAAAACAGTGTCATTGGTCAACCCTGAAGGTCAGAAAATAGTAGTAGAGACAGATCGACAAGTGCTGAAAGATGCCAAGAAACGTATGATCAACATGATAGCAGCCACACCTGACCAAGTGCCAATAGTACAAGAGTACCTTGACGTATTCCCAGAAGAATTACCGGGAAGACCCCCTGACAGGCAAGTTGAACTTGCAATAGAATTGGTGCCTGGTACTCAGCCAATTGCCAAACACCAGTATAGAATGTCAGCTAGTGAGTTAAAAGAACTGAAGAAGCAGTTAGATGAATTACAAGAAAAGGAATTCATTCGACCCAGTACTTCACCGTGGTCAGCCCCAGTATTATTTGTGAAGAAGAAAACTGGAGAGTTGAGAATGTGTGTCGACTACAGAGGTTTGAATGCTGTCACAATCAAGAACAAGTATCCCCTCCCAAGAATTGATGACCTGTTTGACCAACTCAAAGGTGCCAAGGTATTCTCCAAAATCAACTTGCGCTCGGGTTATCATCAGCTAAAGATCCGAGAGCAAGATCGAGAAAAGACAGCCTTCATTACCAGATATGGGCTGTTTGAGTTCACGGTCGTACCCTTTGGTTTGACCAATGCGCCAGCATATTTCATGAATCTTATGAACCTGGTGCATATGGACCAATTGGATCGATTCGTGATCGTTTTCATTGATGATATCCTGATATACTCCAAGAGTGAAGAAGAGCACAAACAACATTTGCATATGGTCTTGACCAGATTGAGAGAGCATCAGTTATATGCAAAATTTGATAAATGCAGTTTTTGGTTGAGAGAAGTCGCTTTCTTGGGTCATATTATATCTGAAGATGGAGTGAAGGTCGATCCAGAAAAGATTTCAGCAGTCATGGAATGGAAACAGCCTACGACAGTGACTGAAGTGAGGAGCTTCCTAGGATTGGCGGGTTATTATCGCCGATTCATAGAAGGTTTCTCAAGAATATCGCGTCCACTCACTCAATTGTTGAAGAAAGATAAACCGTTCACATGGACTAATCCATGTGAAGAAAGCTTTCAGATGTTGAAGACCAAGTTGACAACAACACCAGTGTTGATTTTACCCAATCCAGAGAAGGAGTTTCAGATTTACTGTGATGCCTCAAAGCAAGGTTTGGGTTGTGTGCTTATGCAAGACGGAAAAGTTGTTGCCTATGCATCAAGACAGTTGAAGCCACATGAGGAGAATTATCCCACACATGACTTGGAACTAGCAGCTGTGGTGCATGCCCTCAAAATTTGGCGGCACTACTTGCTAGGAAATCGTTGTGAGATATTCTCAGATCACAAGAGTTTGAAGTATTTGTTCACACAACCAGAATTGAACATGAGACAGCGCAGATGGCTAGAACTAATCAAAGATTATGATGTTGATCTCCAGTATCACCCGGGCAAGGCAAATGTAGTTGCTGATGCCCTTAGCCGTAAAGCTCGTCCAAGCAAAGGCAGTCAATCAGAGTACCCACCTGAATTGCAGAGAGATATATTACAGCTGAACTTGGTAATCACAGAACAAGGTGAAGAAGCAGCCTTAGAGATTCAACCACTATTGCCAGATCAGATTAAAGCAGCCCAGGATGAAGATGAAGAGATTCAAAAACTGAAAAAGAATATTCAAGAAGAAAATTCATCAGAGTATGCGCTAGACGAGCATGGAATCCTTACTTTCCATGGTCGCTATTGCATACCCAACAAGAAGGAATTGAGAGAGTTGATCTTAGCTGAAGCCCACTCCTCTCAATTCTCAATTCATCCAGGAGTCACAAAGATGTATCAGGATTTGAAAAAGAGGTATTGGTGGAACCAAATGAAGAAAGAAGTGGCAGAATATGTAGCTAAATGTGATGTCTGCCAACAGATCAAGATAGACCACCAAAAACCATCAGGATTGTTGCAACCTTTGCCAATTCCTGAATGGAAATGGGATAGCATTGGTATGGACTTCATCACGGGACTTCCCAAGACTCGTGAGGGATATGATGCTATTTGGGTCATTGTTGATAGATTGACCAAGGTGGCTCATTTCCTCCCGATCAAGCAAACTTATGGGAAGGATAAACTTGCCGAGTTATACTTAACCAGAATTGTGACACTGCATGGAGTTTCGAAGAAGATTGTGTCAGATAGAGGAGCACAGTTTACATCTAAGTTCTGGGAAAAATTGCATGAAGCTATGGGCACAGATCTGAATTTTAGCTCAGTATATCATCCCCAGACAGACGGACAAACAGAGAGAACCAATCAAATTTTAGAAGACATGTTGAGAGCTTGTGCGATAGTATACGGAGCAACATGGAACACCTGTTTACCATTTGCTCAGTTCTCATATAACAACAGCTACCAAGCCAGTATTCAAATGGCACCGTTTGAAGCACTTTATGGCAGAAAATGCAGGACTCCACTGAATTGGACAGAAACAGGAGAACGACAACTCATTGGTCCCCAGATTGCTCAAGATGCAGAAGCACATATCAGCATTGTCAGAGACAGACTGAAGATGGCACAAGACCGACAGAAGAACTATGCAGATAACCGCAGGAAAGACTTGAGTTTCGAAGTTGGAGATTATGTCTACATCAAAGTCACACCATTCAAAATAGTCAAGAGATTTCAAGTCAAAGGCAAATTAGCACCAAGATATGTGGGACCGTTTCAGATAATTGGAAGAGTTGGGGAAGTAGCTTATCAAGTGCAGCTTCCGCCCAACTTATCCAGAATTCACAACGTGTTCCACGTATCCCAACTTCGGAAATGTCTACGCCAACCAACAGATGAAGTGCCATTGTCAGATATTGAATTGCAAGATGACTGCACATATGCTGAAGAACCACTACAAATACTTGAAACGACAGAGAGGCAGCTCAGAAACAAGAACGTCAGGTTTTGCAGAGTACAGTGGAAGAATCATACACCTGAAGAGTCAACTTGGGAACGAGAGTCAGATTTGCAGCGAGATTTCCCTAACTTACTCCCTGGACCAAGTTAATCTCGGGGTCGAGATTCTTTTAAGGGGGGTAGGTTGAAAAGCCCTGGAAAAATTCAAAATAAATTTCTGTGCTTTTTGCTGCATTTTGGGTGAATTTTGAAAACTTTCCTTTTCGGGAAAGTTTCGTCGGAAATGCGCTTTCCTTTCTCGGCCTTTCCGCTTTCTCCCTCCTTTAGCGCCCCGCCTCCCTTTCCGCTTTCCCTTCTCTCGCGCGCCCCGCGCCCGCGCCTCTCGTTGGCGCCGCTATCCTCTCCGCCTCTCCCCTCCCACAGCGCCTCCCCGCTCCCTCCTTCCGTTGGCGCCGCCCAAGCGCCCCGCCTCCTCCCCGTGCACGCGCGTGCGCTGCGCCCATGGCCGCGCCTGCGTCGCGCTCGTCCCCGCGCCGCCCCGGCCTCGGACGCCCCGCCGTTCCGACTGCCCTCCGGGTCCGAAGGAGCGGCCACCCTCGCTCCACGTCACCCCGCCGCAGCGCCGACCCCACCTGGCAGCCGCCGTCTTCCCTCCCCCTCGCGCGCGGACGCGCTCTCGCCCCGGCCGCGACACACCTGCTCCCGTCGCGTCGCCACTCCCCCCGCACAGCGCCTCGCGTCACCGCCGCCCCCTCCACTGTGCTGGTTGTAACGCCCGCGACAGCTCCCGTCCTTCCCTGTCGGCCGGAGCCCCGCCGGTGGCTTCTCCCCGAAGCCTCGCTTTCCCCCCGTGCGGGTATAAAACTCCCCCCTCGGTTCCTTCTCGTTTCTTTTCTTCCCGAGCTTCTCCACCACCTCCTACCTCCTCCCACCACTCCAGAGAACACCCCAGAGCAACCGATTGAGCTCCCGTCGCCCGTAGCTCCGCCACCATCTCCCCCTGCGCCGGTGACCCCGCAAAGCGGATTTCCTTCCCCGCTTCTCCATTCCTCGATTGCATTCGCTGGAAGCACCTCTGCTACCCCCTAATCGTGTTAGTACCCTTGTTTGGCCAGGTGGAGCCCTGTGGAGCGCCGCCGCCGAAGCTCACCGCCGCCCATACCGTGCTCCCGGGGCCAGCCCTCCTCGAAGCCCCCCCAGCTCACACCGCCGCCGCGAATGTGAGCCCCCTCCCCTGTAGATGGTGTAGCCGCCGCCATTCGGCCCCTCTCGCCGCCGGTGACCCTCTCCACCGCGAAATCCCCGAACCACCGCCTTCTCCCTCCCTCTCTCCCCTTTGGTCCCCGCAGATGCTAACTACCCGAAATGGGTTCCCCGCTGTCCCCTCTACCCGGCGATACCCCTCTCTGCCCTTGGGAGCCGCCGACGTCGCCGGAGCACCATTGCCCCGCCACCTCCGTTCTGCTGCTGCTCGCGCCCGGCCGGAGGAAGACGACGACGACGTGGCCGTCTCCCCGTCGTCGGATCCCCTTAAAGCCCTCTAATCCCCGCCATCCACTTTCACGTACCGTTTCACCCGCCCCCTTGAATCTCAGCCGTCCGATCCTCATAACCGTACCGCTCCGCCTCCGTTGGATCACGCTCCGTACCCCTTCGCCCATCGCATCCAGGCCGCTCCGCCGAGACACGCGTCGCTCATCCGAGCGAGGAGGGCGCGTGGACGTGGGCCGAAGTCTCGGCCTGCCTCGCCTCTCCGCGCGCGCGCGCGTCTCCCCGTGGGCCGCGCTGGCCGTTGGCCGCGCGGGCTGTCCGCCGGGCCGGGCTGCACTGTTGCGCCGGGCCGGGTTACTGTGCATTTGATTTTTCCCCGAATTTTCCAATTTCTAAAATGCCAGAAAACTCAAATAAATCCTAGAAAATCTCAGAAAATCCCAAAAATTCCCAAATTTCACCACTTTGCTCCAAATATTATTCTAGACCCTCTGGTGAACTCCATTTCCACAGATTCATCCTGGAAAAATTCCTAAAATTCCATTTGGGGTGTTTATGCAATTTATTTCTTTTTAATTAGATTATTTTGCCTCGCTTGATTAGTCTCAAGCTGGATTTAATTTATTTTAATTGTTTGCGTTAGTGTCGGAGATCCCGGAAGCCCAGGAGCAGATTCAGGATTCAGGTGCTTCGACGTTTGAGCTCGCAGAGATCATCCGGATAGACGGCAAGTCCCAAATCCTTTGATCATATTGTATCCCATAATGTTTAAATATGCTAATATGTTATTTGCATTGAGCTAGTTCTGAAATGTTAGTTCGAAAATAAAAATAAAATGTTTAGAATGACATGTGATATAGTTAGTCCTACCACCGCTAAATGCCATGATTAAATTGCAGCCATGCCTTTGAAACCCTAGAAATAATTATCTGATAATCTAGAGAATTGTAGGCTATTATTATCATGCAAAATGTTACACTAATAAGGTTGTGGTTGCGGACCAATCTTAGAATTCGGAAAACCCGGCTCTGAGGTAGGGTGGTATGGGACACCGTATCTTAGAGCGGAGAGTGCCGGCGTGCACAAGGTAGGGTAAGGGTTGGGGGAGAGCCGCGAGACGGTCTTTGCCTACCTCTTATCCTAGGGCTGGAGTAGGGTAAGGGTGAGTGGGAAACCGCGGGACGGTCTACGCCCACCGCTTACCTTAATTTTGGGTCGCGGACCTGGCGAGGTTGCGGGCCATGTGAAAATATAAGGACTGAAACCCTTACGCTGAGCTAATGTCATAGCCATCGCTCAACCACAGGAGTTGACTTGTCAACACTTGTCTTTTAGCTGCTCAACTCGATTGAAACTCTACAGGAGGGTAGCAGTGAGGTTAGGTAGGCCGTGCTACGGATGCCTAACAACGGTGGAATTCACTCGAAGCGGACGTTGTCCTCTCTTGTGTGTGTGTGTGTGTGTGTGTGGGTATGAGCCAGACCCGAGTGAATTCTACTGGGTAGAGCCTATATAAAGAGTCGAGCAGTGAAAAGACCTGGTTTTCTTAACTCTTTAGCGGGAGTTGAGAGATCGTGTGGGTAAAGCTGAGCAAACTCTGCAGAGTCAAATTAATGGTATTCGAATACGCCGTGCTCCCGGCTATTGGAGCTGTGTCACTTGGGTGATTCCAGCAGCAAAGCTTAAGTAGTTTTGTACATGCTTTAACTTGGTTAATTGGTTAAGGAATTCTTGTTGAAAACCCTGAGTTCTTAAGAAGTAAGTTTTGTGTCCGTCTTATGAAAATGTTTGCAAATAAAATTGCATCCACCAAATGTAATAAACCAAGTATACTCCCTTCCTTTGACTTTCCGTGCATATAGTAAATTAAGATCCCTTTGGGATTTGTTGAGCCGGTTGTTTGGCTCACGGCTTGCTTAATCCAATCTCTAGAGGATCAAGACGAAGGAGAAGGTCTCCCCGTTGAAGAAGTTCCCGAGGATCTTTTCTTCGACGAGGACCCTTGGCTGTAGGTCTCCGCCGCGCTCGAAGCAGTTTCTGGAGCCTTTTGTAATGTATTATACTTTGGGCTTGCACGCCCCGCTGTAAAAACTGGATGTTATTCCGTATGTCAAATATATGCTGGACTTTTGTTGTTAGCATGCAATGGTATACTCTTGCGCGACAGTCCATAACTGTTCATGCGTGAATAGTTACAGGGTGCCGTGTCCGTACGCGCCCCTGGAAACGGGGGCGTTACATAGATACTTCGCATCATACGTCCTTAAAAATGGCTGTCTAAGGATGAAAAAAATTTGTCTACGAATTTTGTAGTGTTCTAGTACACACAAGGTGTACTTGGGAACTGAGTTGTTAACTGTAACGCGCAAGGTCTGTGAATCTATCGCAATTGGAGCTTTACTGGGTTTTGTTTTGAGCGCCGGAAACTTAACCGTTGTATTACATGTCATCATTTTTCTGAGATATATGTTAGAAAACAGTGCACTTTAGTGACTAATTTAAACTGACTAGTTAGAGACCCGTGCGTTGTAACGAAGTTATAAAAATAATGAGACGAAACTTACTGTCTGGCCAACTTCACACATCAAATATTAAAGAGCAAGCGATAGAGAAAGAAGGGTGGCCGGAATGCACGAGGAGATGGGGAAAGTAGAGGGGGTGGACGGTTGTATCCTGAGAGAGAGAGAGAGAGGAGAGAGAGACGAATGGTCCAGATCAAATCGGATGGCTGAGAAGAGAGGAGAGAGAATGGACCAACCACCAACTCACACTTTTATAATAGTAAAGATAAACAGAAGGAAGTGCAAATTTGCATATTGCAGATACATGTGTACTATAGGTTCTCAACAGATTACCAAACAAAAAGAACAATAGTATGGTAATCTTGCATATATCAGATAACTCAGGAAGTAAAAAATGACATTTCACTCACAACAGAGACTAGGATCAGTAGGAGGGTTGCAGGCAGCAGTGAGTAGTCGCACGAGGCACTTTTCAAAAACCTAATTCGCCCCTTCCCATGCAGGACTTGAGTGACGACGGTTTCAGAGACACTGCTCTTCTCACGCAGGTGCACGCCGACGAAGGAACGGGGAACTTGAAGCAGCTAAGTGCAAGAACAGTGAGAAGAAATGAGAGGGAGAGAGCAGAAGACTTTTCTTTTCTGGTCACCTCGTCTTTTAAGCATGAACCAGACACATTAAACACAATTTATTGTGTTGTAATGTCTGCATTAGTGCACGTGTCATCAGTGCAAAAATCAGTTACAAGTGCAAATTAAAAAAATTATGCAAGGTACAAAAGGAAGCTACGCCTGCGCAAGCAGCCGAGCCCGAAATCGCAGCACCATTCACACGTACACTGCAGACGCTTGCGCCTCTTCTCCATCAACTTAACTTCGCCTTGCGGCTTGCTGCCAGCCTTGTGATACAATGTGAAGAAGACAATATGAATCACGACGTAGACCAGGACGGCGCCTGCCAAGGCCATGACATAAATGGAGGTGCTCACGTCCCGGCAGCTCCCGGTGGCATATGCGCCAATGAGGCCGAACAAGTATAGTATCATGGCTGCCTCCAGCGTGTGGCACTTAAGCAGAAAGTTATTTTGGACCAAGATGATGGCGAGCAAGGACGCCACAAAGGCGGTCGAGTTGCAGAAGAAGAACACCTTGTACCGCCTAGGATTCGTCGTTAAGAGAATCGGGTCGCCGGCCTTGTGCCGGTCCCCATCGTCCAGCCAAAAGCCACCCGGCTGGTCAAGTCCCCACTACTACAGAAAACCACATTACAGACGGTTCAGAAACGTCATCACAGACGGTTTTCTGAACCGTCTGAATTTATGGGTCAGTGATAATCCATGATTATCACAGACGGTTTTAAAACCGTCTGTGATTATCAGATATCACAGACGGTTTTTAAGTAAAAACCGTCTGTGATCATATCACAGACGGTTTTTACTTAAAAACCGTCTGTGATATTCCTTCCTCCAAAATCTAAATCTATTTCTGTTATTGGCTAGCCTCAGGAAATGCTAGCCATGCCATCTGAAACAAGCAGATAATCACAGACATAAAACATACAATTCACACATCTCATTTCATTTCAGATACATTTTACATCTCAATTCATTTCACAAACATAAAACATCCAATTGACAACGCACTTCATTTGATCACAAACATAAAGCATCCATTTCGCAAATCAATTAATTGAATTGAAATAAAATATCCATTAACAAATACACAATTACAAAAGATCTACACTGCATTTGCACTTAAAAAAGGTTCGTTGAATATGTATCTATGGTGCGGAGTGGAACCGGCCTTCTGGCTTTATGACTTGAGTCAGCAAAAAGTACGCCAACTCTGCTCGAATCCGTCCAAGATCAGGCTGTTTCAATGGAGTTGACGGGATGTACGCAGCCTGTCGATAGGAATATCAATGTGCGTATATATGTAACGTGATAAGTATGAAGCAATTATGGGAAGATTGACAAACCTTGGAATTGGTGATCCTCGAGGAATCGAGGAGTAGTTCCATATGTTGGCAAACGTAGTATCCACATGTGTTGCCCGGCTGCTGCTGGTGGCACTGCAAAAAATGGAATGTGTTAGTTCAAGAGGTTGTTGCATAGAATTAATTAATGTGAAATAGCGAATACCTCAAAATCTCGAGCATGTGTCAGCAGGCCTTTGGCCCCGCGCTGCGAGACACCTCCCATTTCAATGTACATCGCGAACGCCCTACGTGATTCGAAAAAGTTAACCTTAGTCACTCGGAAGGAAAGAAAGAGTACAATATAGGTATGTATGGAGAATATGTACTTACCTATCGATTACTTGGCTGATAACTGTGAAGTCCATTTTATTCCTACTTAGGGAATCAAGGTAATATACCTTGTTCCATTTTGGTACAATTACTATTAAAATCCAATGAAAGTTCTGATGGAAGGGCATAAGTACATATTCCTTATAGAGGCAACCCATCAGTCCTGCTGCAATGTACCTCTCGACGAGGGTTGTATCCCGGTCGATGGTATCCTTGGCGACCAAGTGTGGGTCCAAGAAACCAGCCGATGAGTTGGATAATGTAGCTTTAGTCAGCATGTATCTATATATATACACACGAAAGCAACAAATTAGATATGACATTTATCGGTATGACATGAACGGAGACTGTGATTGTACACACTTACAGCGTCCAACATCGAATGATTGAGATGTCGAGAGCGTTGAGAGTGAATAGATCGAATAAATCCTCAAAGGCGACCACGAACATACACTCTTGAAGACTGTGGTGGAAATCATCCGACGTGAATTTGACAGTGATACTTGAGGTCCGTTCTCCCTCTGGCTTATTGGACTGCTGCATATACCACGTGTGCAATTGTACGCAACTATATGCTAGGCGTGCTCGAGCAACGGCTCGCCAAGCACGAATTTGCGGGCCAAAGGTAGGTACGGTATATCATCATTGGTCTTCTTTGCTTTGCCCTTGCTGGCCTTGCTTCCTCGGCTATAGTTCGACTTCACGGCAGTCGACTTTGAAGGTAGCAGCGGTGCAAGTTGCTCTGGTGAGAATAGCACCCGTGGAGATAGCACCGGTGCAGTTTCCGGTGGTGGAACCGATTGGTCTTATAATGGAGATGGCACCGGTGCAGTTACCGGTGGTGGAACCGACTGGTCTTGTAATGGAGATGGCACCAGTGCATGTTACTCTGGTCCTGCCACCGGTGAAGAAGCCTCCAGGGAGATGTCGCTTTTGGGCCACTGGATGAATGTTCCAATGGCCTGTCCTAGAGTCACGATCTCGTCGTTGGGGGGCTTCGGTAGCGGGACCACCTCAAAATTGACACGCACACCATCCACATTAACTTTTGCGAAGCCTGGCGCTAAAGCTTGACCGTCACCATGGCCCCGATACCAGACGAATATGCCTGGCCCCAAGCAGCGTACAAGGGAATGGAGCCATATCTCACTTGGAGCTTGCACTTCGTAGGCTCCTACATAACAATACAAAATTAGCTACTCGAATAGGCCTATTAATGGAGCAAGCATTCGAGAGGTAATAATTATTACCAGGATGTCGTCCACAGGAAATTTGGCCTGGGTTTGCGTCGGATTGGACGCGCAACTACTCGGACGGTTGTGCAGGCTAGCTAGCACAGGAGCGGCGGTAGCGGCCTGCTGACTTTCTGTTTGTTTCCGCACCTCATCTCTGATTACATAAGCCAGCTCACCCATTAGCTCCTCTCTAAGAGATTCCTTGATCTCTTCTCGTAGCTGTGCGTCACGCTCGGCTTTATTTCTCTTCCTACGCCGATACATTCCGGAGTCATCTTGGAAACCATGTTTCCAAGGAACGTAAAGCCCAAGGCCTCTCGTACGACCCGGGTGCTCCTTGTTTCCCAGGGCCACAGAGAGCATATCATTCTCCCTTCTTCCCTGGAATGATCCCAGGGTAGATTCAAAACTCAGCTCTTCCTACAAGAGCACGACATGTCATTTCAATTCGTACGAAGTTGTGGAGTAATTACAAGTTACGTAGTTCGATCGATATCTTACCAGGCGCTGGGACACTTGCTGGTCTGCAGGGTTTCGAAAGGAGACGTCCCCCGATGCCGTTGTAGATGACCTTGCTCTAATCCAATTTCGAGCGCGCTCATCCGGGATATTGGAAAATAGCGGGGCGATGTCCTGTGTAGCTGCCAGGTCATCCTCCTTCCTCCACTGCGGGATTTTACCCGCATACCCAGCTGTGCCAAGTCTGTGGGGGGTGTGTGTGTTTTGCTTGGAGGGTCTTGTGCGCCACACTTGTACTTTTGAAATCTTCGGTCGTTTTCATCGCCTTGAACTCTTCCCATTGTGGTTCCAGGAATGGGTATTTATGAAAAGACGTTTCGTCCGTCTGCACGTATTTCCTGACAAGCGTGCTCTTGAAGTTCTTCCATGCTTTGCACGCCGCTAGGTAGGTTTGTCGTTGCACAGCATATAGGTGTTCTTCTGGGATCTCGAACGATGCCAAAATTTCGGTCCACAGCTCACGTTTCCGAGTGTCAGGCACGTTCTTCCACGAATTGTATGTGATCTCAATTCGTTCTCGTGCAACTATTCCGACCATGCTTCGGAATGCGTTTACTGCTTTGTGAGGAAGGAGAGGGACCCCAGATGCATCCACCACTGTGATGGTCAATCGGCCCTCAGGCTTCTTCGATAGCCCTCTTCCTTGGCGTCTCGATGTTGGAGCGGACGCCTCCGGTGATGGTGTTGAAGAATGCACGGATGACATGTTGCTCAATTTGTGGGTCTATTAGGATAAGATGAGGAAGCAAGAAAAGTGAAACATGATGCTCAATGTTAGGAAGAGAGGAGAGAAGTAGAGGGAAGGGGGAGAAGAGAGGGGGTGATGTGGACAGAGAGAGGGGTTATGTGCCTATACTATATACTAACACAACAAGCAATGTAATATGTACCAATGTAAACTAAGCAACTGCAGTAAACAATGTACCAATGTAGTATGTACCAAATAGCAAATTAAACTAAGCTACTGCAGTAAACAATGTACCAATGTAATATGTACCAAATAGCAAACTAATTAAGCTATTGCAATAAACAATGTACCAATGTAATATGTACCAAATAGCAAACTAATTAAGCTACTGCAGTAAACAATGTACCAATATAATATGTACCAAATAGCAAACTAATTAAGCTACTGCAGTAAACAATGTACCAATGTAATATGTACCAAATAGCAAACTAATTAAGCTACTGCAGTAAACAATGCTCACAATGCTCAAAACCCTAGTCCATGACAGAAACTTCTCGCAATACTCAAAACCCTAGTCCATCACAGAAAGTGCTCACAATGCAGACGGTAATCGAGGGGAGGTGGCCGGCGAGGGGCTCGACGAGGGGCTTGGGGGAGGTGGACGGCGACGGGCTCGACGAGGGGCTCGGGGGAGGCGGACGGCGACGGGCTCGACGAGGGGCTCGGGGGAGGCGGACGGCGACGGGCTCGACGAGGGGCTCGGGGGAGGCGGACAACGACGGGCTCGGGGGAGGCGGCCAGCGACGGGCTCGACGGAGGCGGCCGGCGACGGCCTCGGGGACAGCGGCGGCGACAGGCTCAGGGAGGCGGAAGCGACGACGGGCTCGGGATTTAATTAGATCTAGATCGAATAACTGCGCAGCACACACGGAAAACCCTAGCCAGAGGGTATATATAGGGAGGTTACCACAGACTGTTCTAAGTTCAGAACCATCTGTGATAAGCCTTTGCGACTGTAGTTATTAAGACAACACCAATAACCACAGCTGCATTCATATCAACCACCAAACAGCTGCATTCATATACAACACCAACCAGCTGTATTCACACAATGTATTTCTTGATACATTTTGTCATTCTCAAATACATCACACTGCAGCATTGTTCTATACATAAATGCATGCCAATTCACATGTACATCACACATATACATCACATATACATAAATGCCAATACACATATACATTTTCATATATACATTTTGTCACACATTTTCACATATACATCTCAAAATTGTCCTACATTTTCACATATACATTCTTATTGTACTTGCTTATTTTCTTTAAAAATTAGCCCTTCATCATGATCAATGCGTACGTAACTAGTTTCGTCACGTTGTTCATCGTCGACCCTTATGCCATTTCTAAAATGAGGTAACTCGTCAAATTGATTGTATTCCTCCTCGTCCACTACATTCTCCACTCCGACAATTCTCCTTTTTCCATGAAGAACTACATGGCGTTTCTTATTTGCCGGGTCGGTTACATAGAAAACTTGAACAACTTGATTGGCGAGTACGAATGGTTCGTCTTTGTACCCGACACGTTGGAGGTCCACGGTCGTGACACCGTACTTGTCAACCTTCACTTGTAGGAGATACACCCAACGGCAGCGAAATAAGGGGATCTTGAAAACCACATAGTCGAGCTCCCAAATCTCTTCTATGAAGCCATAGTACGAGTTTCTCGACCCATCGGTACTGAATGCATCTATGCGGACACCGCTGTTCTGGTTAGTGCTCTTGACATCCTGAGACTGCGTATAGAATGTGTACCCATTTATGTCATATCCTTGCCATGTCACAACTGTAAATGTCAGTCCTTTTGCCAACCATGTCAACGTCTCACTCGGCAAGCTCCTAGCGATTTGCTCCTTCAACCATTGGTTGAACCGACGGTTGTGTTGCCTCATGATCCAAACATCCGGCCGCTCCGGATTCTGTTGCCGAAGCACATCCTTATGCTGGTCCACATAAGGCGCCACTTCAGTCATGTGTTGCAACACCGTGAAATGGGCTTGAGTATACGTGTCCATATCTGGAGTGATTGCTTTCCTTCCGATAGTTCCGAGACCCTTCAGCCTCCCCTCATGACGAGATTGAGGGACACCTATCGGTTGAATCTGAGCCATATAATCGACACAAAACTCAATGACCTCTTCGCTTGCATAACCTTCGACGCTGCTGCCATCCGGCCGAGAACGATTCCGTACGTAGGACTTGAGAATTCCCATGAACCTCTCAAATGGGTACATGCTACGTAGGAATACGGGCCCGCATATTTTTTATCTCCCACACAACGTGAACAATGAGATGGACCATGATATCGAAAAACGAAGGAGGGAAATACATTTCAAGGTGACATAGAGTCATCACCACCTCGTCCTGCAGAGCATCTAGTCTTTCGGGATCGATGATCTTCTAAGTAATTGTGTTAAAGAAATAACATAGCCTCATGATTGTCTCTCGGACTTTGATCGGCAAAATATTTCTAATTGCAATAGAGAGCATCTGTGTCATCAGCACATGACAATCATGAGACTTCATGCCATTTAACTTCAAATCTTGCATCGAAAGAAGTTTCTTCACGTTGCCGGAGTAACCAAACGGAACTTTGACACCATGCAAGCACTGCCACAGTTCTATTTTCTCAGCTTTGGACAGAGTGTAACACGCAGGGGGAAGGTACGTTCGTCCATTATCAGTGCATGTCGGTGCTAACTCAGGCCTGATGTCCATGTCAGCCAAGTCAAGCCATGCGTTGATGTCGTCCTTTGTTTTATCACGGATGTTCAGTAAGAGACCAATCAAGTTGTCGCATACATTCTTTTCTACGTGCATGACGTCGATGCAGTGTCGAACATCTAGGTACTCCCAATAAGGTAAGTCCCAAAATATTGATCTCTTCTTCCAGGTGTTCTTCTCATGAGCCCTCAATTTACGTCCCTTTCCGAGGACAACATCTAAATCCTTAACCATATCATAAACCCCGTGTCCCCTTAAATGCCTCGGAGCTGAACCGTCTTCCTTCTTTCCGTCAAATTGTTTCTTCATCTTGCGGTATGGGTGAGCCCTCCGAAGGAACCGGCGGTGACGCATGTAGACGGTTTTGCGTGAGTGGTTCAGCCACACACTCTCGGTATCATCTAAACAGTGAGTACAAGCTTTGGCACCTTTTGTACTATAGCCCGATAGGTTACCAAGGGCAGGATAATCATTTATGGTGCAGAACAATAAGGAGCGCAGAGTGAAGTTCTCTCGTTTGTATGCATCCCATACCTGTACCCCTTCGTTCCACAGTACTTTTAGATCTTCCACCAACGGTGCTAGGAACACATCAATATCATTCCCAGGTTATTTTGGCCCTTGGATAAGTATCGACAGCAAAATATACTTTCGCTTCATACACAACCAAGGAGGAAGGTTATAGATGCAGAGAGTCACGGGTCATGTGCTATGTCGACTGCTCATGCTACTGAAAGGATTCATTCCATCTGTACTCGGTCCAAACCTTATATTCCTTGGTTCTGCACCGAAGTCTGCAAAACTCCTATCGATGTTTCTCCACTGCGCGGAATCAGCAAGGTGTCTTAGCATTCCATCCTTCTTGCGCTCCTCCGAGTGCCAACGCAGCAGTTTTGCCTCCTTTGGATTTGCAAAAACCTTTTCAAATGGGGAATTATAGGAAAATACCATGCCACCTTAGCAGGAGGTCATTTCTTCGCGTCTGTTCCCTCGCCATCATCTGATTGATTGTTACGTTTGTATCAGGATGCGTTGCACACCGGACATACATGCATGTTTGCATATTCTTTACGGTAGAGGATACAGTCGTTCGGGCATGCATGTATTCTTTCTACTTCCATTCCCAACGGACAAAGAACATTCTTGGCTTTATACGTGGTTTTAAGCAACTCATTTCCCTCCGGAAGCATGTCCGCTAAAAGACCTAGCAGCGCTGTGAAACTCTTGTCGGACCAACCGTTGCTTGGCTTCAATTTCAACAGTTCAAGCACGGCCGACAACCTCGTGTACTTGCAGCCCGTGTACAAAGGTTTCTCCGAGTCCTCCATCAAGCCCCGAAATTTAACATACTCTCTCTCATCATAGTTCTCTTCTACATCGTGAAGCATCTGATCCAGATTATCATCGTGCAACCTATCCGAATCCAAACGACAATCGACATCATCCGGCGGCATGTCATTCACTTCACCGGTGATGTCATCCGGCGGCATATCATTCACTTCACCGGCGATGTCATCCGGCGGCATATGATCATTCACTTCGCCATGACTGGTCCAACACGTATGATCCTTTGTGAAACCCCTCCGAATCAAGTGCGCTTCAATTTGCCCTCGGTTCTTAAACATCTTCAAATTCTCGCAGTCAGTCCATGGACAGCACATATATTCCACCCCCTTATTCAACATATCCTCCTCGGCGGCTCTTATAAAAGCAGACACGTCATTAATGTACTCTTCACTCACACGGCTCGCGGTATACATCCAGCTTCGGTCCTACGTTACGTACATATATAACAACTTAGTATTAAAATTTAGATTAACTAATTATTACTACATATATACCGGCCACATTTATTATATTGAGACTTAATTTGCTAGCTCAATTCATATTATAAACACAACAGCTATTATATAACCAACAATTTTGCAAATTAACCATCTTCAATAACACTCATGGATTACTTAGACCTAAATTGTAATGCAATTAAAGAAAAAATAAATTTCATTACTAACCATATCTAGAGCAACCAGGAAAGTATGAATCTTCAAAGCTCAATCTCTGCCTCTTCCCACTAAATTAACTGGCCTGAAATCGCCTAGCTTCCTCCCGAGTGAAAAGTGCGCAGCAGTGGCTAGATCTGGATCGAAATGAAGACAGATACGGTCTGAGCAGCGCAATAAATGCCTTAGTGCCATTATCACAGATGGTTTTTATTAAAAACCGTCTGTGATAATCTGGGATTATCACAGACGGTTCTTAATATAGACCGACCGTCTGTGATACTCCTTTTTCCTGCCACAAATACCACAGACGGCCTCCAAATTACAACCGTCTGTAATAGTGTTCATCACAGATGGTTTCACAAAACCGTCTGTGATGAGGCGTCTAATATGAGGCTTTCTGTAGTAGTGCCCGCTTGGTATGTGACGGTTGCTACAAGAGTGGCAAGTAGAACAAGAGAGCAAGCCTCATCCAGCTGATTGACCTCCTCCCTAGTAATTTCAACAAAACAGAGTCAAATCACAAATTGGAAGAAAATCACAGGTGCTAATAATTTCTGCAAGAAGGGAAAGACGAATATGTGCTCATTACCCGCCATTATTCTACGTAGCAATGGAGAACCTGAAACAGGCATTCATACACCCGGAGTAGGCTTTTTTGAAATATCTGATGATAGCCATTTGGAAGAGAATGCATGTAAGAACGGCACCAACCAGAGCCCTCACGTAGATACTAGTGTCAATGTTCCTGGAGCTACCGGCGGCGTACGCTCCCACGAGGCCAATTAGCGTAACGATGATGCACCCATAGAGCTCGCAGTACCATACCGTGATGTGGCCGCGCAGCTTGCTATCCAGGAACAGAACAATGATGAGCAGGGAGGCTCCAAATGCGGTGGTATTGCAGATGAAGAACGCTATGAGGCTACGACTCTGATGCTCCTGCAAAACCGCGTCACCCGCATGGTGGCCGTCCTGGGTGCTATCCCAGAAGTTGCCTGGTGTGTTCAGCCCAGCCACGTATGTGATGCTCATCGCGAACATTGCGAGAAGCATCAGGACCTTGCGGTGCCATTCCCGTTTCTTGAGCTTGCGGTCGTTGTTCTTCTCTCGATTATTCTCGCCAGTCGCCATTTAAGGTTCGTGTCTGGCATTGGCAACAAGGCCAACACCATCTGAACCAAGAGGTAGGTGAAAATGGTAGCCACTAGCAGCAAGGAATGGATGGCTGTAAGTGCATCCCGCCAGGTCCCCGCAGCGTTGGCTCCCATTAGGCTGAGCAGATCTAACACCATGACCACACGCAGACAGTGCAGTGGCACCATGATTTTCTTGTTCTACAACTCGTGCAGGACAGCGAGGAGGAGGACACAGACAACAACAATCAGCGACGAAGCAAATGCAGCGGCGTTGCAGTAGAAGAACACCGCGTACCAGAGGTGGTGGCTGTCCCAGTTGATGGGGTCACTAGTAAGGTGGCCGGCGTCGATGTCCTGCCAGACTCCCCCCGGAGGGTTGAACCCCACGGAGTACGTCACTGTAGCTACTAGGGTGGCGAGCAGCAGCAGGTACTTGTGCTCCTAGTCGGCAACGACAAATCTCACCATTGGCCACCGAAAACCGAATCCCTTGCTACCTTGGTGCAATCTATCCAATTTTCCCCTTCGATGAAGCCTACTTGTGCTCCTAGTCTAAACCCTAGTTTGACCTCTGCAAGGTACTAGCACCTATGAGCTTTCCTAAGCTCCAATACTTCGTCTCCAGCATCTACTACTCAGATCCACCTCCCTTTATTCCGTCGCTCCATCCGTGCTCTTCCCTGTGGTGATTTCTGATGGCGGCTCCTAGTGCAGGTGGCGGCAATGGCTAGCGGCACAAGTGCAAGCCAATGGTCATCTGTTCGTATGGGCTTCTACCCAGGCAAAAGTAAATATGAAAACTCGATTTTCTGAAATGGCTTTTCTATCTCTCTTGCTCCCGTCTCGTTTCAGGGATAAAACAGAAGATCACAGATGCATCACACACATCACTTCTCTCCCTCCGTCTCGTGCAGCATACCTACCTCATTTTTCCCACCGCTCACCCACTCTTTCTAAAAGCCACCTATTTCGACAACTATTATTTATTTTCAGCTAAATGTCATGAGCTGTAACAAATATAAATAGGCCCATATTTTGTTGTCTTTTGATCTCCAATGTCTCCTAATCAACCTGAAATTTAAACGGTTTTGGAGCATTAAAGAGAACATGAGCAGTTTGAGAAGATTTGTGAAAAAAATCATCTTAAAATACTAGAACGTTAGTTAAAAATAGAACACTTTTCAAGCGCTAAAAAGTAAGTTTTTTTAGGATGGAGGTAGTAAAAAAAGCATTAAAGGTTGTTTTGGTTGCTTGTGTGACCCAGGACCACGTGGTTACGCACCCAGCATTCAACCACCCCGAACCTATTTGTTTCCTCACTTCGCTTGGAAACAGGTGCCGTAAGCAATCCATAGTATTTGTGCTCAATTGATCGAACTGGTCACGAGTTTGGCGCTCTAGATTTTTTTTGTTATTTTAGCTGTCAATAACCATTTTTATAAAACTAGCTCCGTCTTCAAGCTCAAAAGGTACAGGGTCCGTTCTTTTCCTCCGAAACTGGCGGCTTTTGGCTTTTGCTACAGTATCTAACTTTTAAACGGAGTATTTTCTCAAGACGGGGTCTACAAGTTAAATGAGCTACACGTTAAAAGCACAACATCTGTACCAGCCAAAATCGCAGGTGAGTATCTGTCTCTCCGTAATCTGTACTGTAAGCAGTTAAAATTCAAAAATTTCAGCCATAAACCGCAGCCGTTGCCAAACAGGCCCATAATAGAAAACACTTGTCACGCCTGAGGAGAGGCAGTGCGCATGGCAGGGGGGCTCGAGTGCGAGAGGACACAACGCTGACGCAGAACACTATTGGCCTGTCGAGCCACCGCTGACAGTCGTTGCTTGGCTGTTGCCGAGGCAGGCGGGCTGTTGGAAAGTATACCCTTCGTCCAAATTTATAAGACGTATTTTCTCTTGGCACAAGATCAAATAGACAGTGGAAATGACTAAATTATCCATAATTATTATCTATAAGCACTTTATTTAATACATGCATGTAAAGAATAGCAAGTAAAAACACATATTTATTAAAGGTATAAAGAAAATATCATACTAATTTTATATTGTAATATGAAATATGTCATATATATATAATCATTAAAAAATATATATATCTAACAAACTTAGACGGAGGTAATACTATTGGAGCACCCCATGGTGCTATCCTTTTAGGCTGTACCAATGGCCAACCACTGCATGATGCCCTAATAAAGTGTGTTATCAAAAGAGATGTGCTAATAAACTATCGTTAGAGTTAATGGCTATGATTGGATCCAAGCTCATCAATGAGAATTTTTTTATAAGAACAATAGTTATTCATCCCTCGTGTTACTTGAGTTGTGATGTCATGTAGTGGACATCAGCAAGCATCTATTATATAGGCATCCAACCACCGCTTATTTGAGTTTTTTTGCTTATAATTTATTTTATGTCATGTAGGGGACATCAGCAAGCATCTATTATATAGGCATCCAACCACCGCTTATTTGAGTTTTTTCTTATAATTTATTTTTCACTATTTAGTACTGTAATTTTTATTTTACACTGTAGTTACAGATGGTTTTTTTGACATAATTAAATTTTAAAAACTAAAATAGAAAAATAGGTTATCCTATTACGAACAATACAAAGAAATACTGAAAAAAGAAAAAACATAAAATCAAAAAAAATAAAAAACCAAAAAAAAGATAAAAATAAGAAACTATAAATTAAAAACTAAAAGCTAAAGCCCAACCAGCACACTGTTAGTTTCATTTTTACCCTATATAAATTGAGGTGGGGCCAAGTCCTAAGACTAGGCGACGCAGGTGAAGCACACATATGATATGAGTACAGGCAAGACAGAGACTGGTGTTAGGGCGCTGTCCAGAAGCAAGCACGAGCAGTTCGTAAGGCAAGCAGAGCACCATACTACCTCCAAGCTCATACGTTATCTTTATATTTTAATTGCTCTCTTGTTTTACTATTGTATTTTACATGATGTTTTTTTCACTATTTACTATGATATTTTAATTGCTCTCTTGTTTTACTATTGTATTTTACATGATGTTTTTTGTTCACTATGTACTATGTGAAGCATGTACGTAGCTTGCTAGTGCAATTAGTATGGTGCTGTATACAGTGTTTTATAAATAATTGGCTTTACGATGCAAATAATATTGTGTGGTTACAGTTCAAAGATGAGTCCTCCACTAGAAACGGCCCTTGTACAAAATAGAGTATTCGATGATGGATCATAGGAGCGACTGATACCAGTAGGTCAAGGGTACTGGTTCTCAGGGGAACTAAGTACTCTGCTCTTCTAGAATGTAGTGTTCTAGTAGAGACTGCCGATGTCGGAGTTCTAATAATATGAAAGTGTGAAATTTCACCCTTATGACTCCCGGCTACGAATTAAAGCTATTTCTTGATTCATAGCTACAATGAATATAGAATACGATTTTTACATCGTCGAAGGGGACAGAGAAAGTGGCTACACGAAGAATTCTAGGCTTCAAATAATTGATCGTGATCTCTCTTTTTTTAGCATGTACACCTATTGCTGATGCAATGAATTTCTCAAGTTGCATACGAGGCTGTTCCTATCAATTTGGAGACCCTGAAGCGAGATAAAAATGGAGTACTTCGTTCTAACACAAATATGTAACAATATCTTTCATATCAATTGCAAAAACTAAAAGTACACCGCAAAATAAAAGGTACACATTGGTGACAATCCACTAACATATTAATATTATGAATAAATCTTAGAAAACTATAATATGCTACTAAAGACAAAAAAAAATTTAGGAGAAGATTACATTAGCCAAAGCACGCTAAGAAAGAGCTATGAGCCATCATCTATCACCCGCCGAACAAGTAAGCGAGTTATGAATAGAGTAATCATAGAAAGCAATTTCTTCTAACATTTCTAGATGCAAAATCATTGATAATAGTATCAACATCAATCTAATCCAATATATCGTTCTTAATGCATAAAGTGCCTAGACTATTCAAGTTTTCATATGACATTGATGACCTCAAATAGTTTTTCAACCTATCTCTCTTAGATCTAATGGGTATTTTTATATAAAAAAAAGAAACTTATGTTACAAGAAAGTCCAAGATTTTGTTCTAGATAGTGTAGATATTGCATTGGAGACTTGGAGTGGTATTTAACAGATAATCAAGAAACAAAAATACAAAAAAATATACCATATATGCAACAGCTATATGAGGGGATTTCGAGTAGAACTGTTACAAAGTGAAGAAATTAAAGGTGAATTGGTTGGGACACGAAGTAGGAGTCCGTGGCGAGGACGACCTGACGGGTGGACCCCACCTGTCAGCGGCTTGAACAGGACCAGCGGCCAGGATGACCACGGGCAAGGCAGATGCTCCGGATTGGCGACGCATGGCGGCCATCCGAATTGCGGATGTGCGATGTGTGGCAGGGGGCAGGCCAGGCCGGCGGGCGGAGCGGGCTGGAGGAAGAATGGGCTGGGAACAATAGTGGGCTCGGCCCATTACTATTTAAAGATTTTTGAGGGCTTTTCTATTTTCAGAAATTCAACTAAATTCATTTGAGCTGTAGAAAATAGCAAACAAACCCGGAAAAATTCAAGAAAATTCCTTGAGACTCAAGGAACCCAAATAAAAATATTGTTGAGAAATGTTAATGTCTAATTTAATCATATTAAATCTTTTTAATTAATAAAAATTCCAATTAAGATCTAATTAATTGTAGAAACATCCTAATAGTGAATTTTATTTTAAAAGCTTCAAAAAGGCTCTGAAAATTAGGATGCTACATGGTTGCCCTACTGCATAGGCCTAGGGCCGACCCTGGTTGCATATGTTAAAGTTACATATGAGATCTTGGTATAATCAATTTTAGCTTGGCAACAATATTTGCATTGTGGTCCATGGAGTTTAATCATTTATATAATTAGCATAAGAATTAGTCACAATTTAAAATTTTAGTATCTATTACAGTAGGGTTGTGCATAGCTCAGCCGAACCGACAAAACCGAGCACAAAAAGACCGAACCAAATCGGTCATCTCAATTTAACCAGTTTGGATATTTGGTACGGTGTTTTTTCCGTAAAAATCGGCTGAAAACTAAAGTACATGTTGACATATGTACCAAAAATACCAAATGAACAGTCCTATATTACAGGCATCATCCTATGTAGTAAATGCCTGTGTAATATAGGAAAGATGCCTGATGCCCACTGCATGACATCACGCAATAGATGCTTGCTAATGTTCACTGCATGACATCACAATTTGGGCAGCACCTGGGTTGAATAGCTGTTGTTCTTATAAGAAAATTCTCATCGATGGGCATGGATCCAACCCTAGCCATTAATTATAATGATAGTTTATTAGCGCATCTCTTTTGATAACACAGTTGATTAGGACATCGTGAGTGGTTGCCGGTGGGTACCGCATCAAAGGACAGCAACTTGGGTGCTCTAATTAGTAGTTTCCAATAGCCCGCCTGCCCTGGCCATCTACAAAGCAACGGCGCACAGCGCAGCTGACTAGACATAGTACAGCTGTCCCGTCTTTCTTTATTTATGGGGCGCGCAGCGCAGCTAGCGGGTCGTGTTACCAAGCCAGTGATTAAGGTGCACAGGTTGTAGGCCATAGTTATGGTATTCGCGGTGTTTTGGATAAGCTTGGACTAGGGGTGAAATCGGGTCGGATACGGTCGGATCTCATTTTTCCCATATTCTAACCCACATTTTCTAATCGGATTCGGGTCGAATACGGATAGTATCGAATACGAATACAAACACGGATAATGTCGGGCACAAATACGGAACAAATACGTACCAAGACGGATACGGACACTATCGGTCACGAATATTTATTCGGATATCAATTCGATGCAACAACCATTTTATACCACATAGATAATAGCAATGCAACCATTCCATACATCCATAATGCAACAATACATCGGTACTAAAGTCGTAGCATCACTGGACATACATCATTACTCATTAGTAGTTTTAACACTAAGAATATTAGCCTCATGAGTCATAACCTCACATTCAGATCAGAGGTACAGTCAAGGCAAAAGATACATTTATATGACTATTGATGACATGTCACCATATTAGTCCTCGCAAAAAATGCTACTAACCAAATTGTTTGAATAGTTAAATATACCATGAATGGTTTAAACGACAATACCCAAACTTTCATACACTTGTGTATTAGTTTTAATCCAAGTATCACATGTATTATAAAAACTTAAGAAATATTCTGGACTTCTGGCTTAATCTATGGCGTCGAAGAGATGCTATGGTTTATGTAATTAGACGAATCCTACTAAATGTGCCTGTAGGTATTTCTAATTTCTCAATCCGCTTATACTCCGCTCAATGAGACCTAAATGTCTACGATCTACGGTATTATACTACACCAAAGTTCACATTAATTCTTAGTTCAATTTTATTGATATCTATTATGTTGATGCGATTGGAATTCCTTTACAAGGTTTCTAATATCTGTAGTTCATTACTTACTTATACAATCTGCTACGGCAAAATGATTACAATGCATGTTTAAAAGTATCCTTAAATTTAGCAACTCTAACTCTTTACATTTCTAAATTTTCCCACACCCCTTTTTATTTTCTTTCTTCTACCTAGCCCCCTCTTTTTCTTGCTGCCTTCGGCCGACGCCGACTCACCTCCTCCTTTTCTGCTCCTACCGCCGACGCCTCCTCAGTTCTTTCCCCTCACCATTGCCGACGTCTACTTCATCTCCTCCCCTCCCCCATTTCCTCTCTCCCCCGGTCTCCCTCCACACCGACGCCACGCCTCCGCTCCTCCGCCCCCGCGTCTCGGCGCCTCCGCCCCCGGGTCTCACGCCTCCCCGACGCCCGTCCTCGAGCGCCGCCGATTCCAGTGGCGCCGCGCCGCGCCGCCTGGTTCGGCTCCCCCTCGCGCGCCTTCTCCCTTGCGCCGCCCTGCCGTCGCGCCCTCCCCTCGCATCGCCGGCCCTAGCGGCGCCGCACCGTCGTCGACTTCTCCGACCTCCGGCCTCAATGCCCCTACCACCGGCTTCGGTCCTAGCGACGCCACGCCTCCGCTCCTCCGCCCCCGCGTCTCGGCGCCTCCGCCCCCGGGTCTCACGCCTCCCCGACGCCCGTCCTCGAGCGCCGCCGATTCCAGTGGCGACGCGCCGCGCCGCGCCGCCTGGTTCGGCTCCCCCTCACGCGCCTTCTCCCTTGCGCCGCCCTGCCGTCGCGCCCTCCCCTCGCGTCGCCGGCCCTAGCGGCACCGCACCGTCGTCGACTTCTCCGACCTCCGGCCTCAACGCCCCTACCACCGGCTTCGGTCCTAGCGACGCCGCACCGCGCCGCCCGGCCATCCTACCCTCGCCCCTCGGCTCCTCCCCGGCGTCAACCTCTCCGGCATCTCACTGACCCCTGCTCTTCGCCTCCGTTCGGATGATTCGGGGGATTCCCATGATTCGGAAGTTGGACTGGCAAAGTAATCCGGGTAATACCCGAATAGTTAAGTGGGCAATATCCGAATTTTATATCGGATAATCCGTATCCGTCGGATACCGACCTCCCAAACCCGATACCGTATCCGCAAAAAAATACCCGTATTCGGATCCAATATCCGTATAAGTTTCCGGGTACCCGAATTTACGACCCGAATTTGACCCGCTTTAATACGGGCGGGCGGGCGGGAAATACCCAGCCCGTTTTCACCCCTAGCTTGGACTCACGACAAGCTCAGCCATTCCGGCCCACGCGCTACAATACATGCACGCGATCGCGCAGGCGGACGGAAGAATTTTCAGCCCAGTCCCTGCGCGGGACACGAGATGGTTGGGCTAGTGGGCTGGTAATAGGGGAGATAAGAGAGGCTGACTTGGGCTAGGTAATATTGGGCTGAAATCCCAGATATCTGTTTTTGTATTATCCGGATAATTCGTATTCGTAACCGTATTCACCGGATATCAGGCCTACTGTATTCGTATCCATATCCGACAAAAAAAATCCGTATTCATATCCGATCCGAGAATTATCCGAAGAAAATCCGATCCGACACAATCCATATCTATTTTCATCCGAATCGATCAGAAACTATCCGATCCGTTTTCACCCCTAACTAGCAGGTCTTAGGCTTCAGATTTCAGAAATTATCACAGTTTATATCGTACGGTTTTGTAGGTCTTCTTTCGGACGGTGCAATACGAAACTGCCCTGCAGATTAGCTCGCCCTGATGGCGAATAAAACCATGGTTAGCATCGCACGCGATCGCTGGCTGCCATGGCTTTGATCAGGACGAGAGAAGCGGCCACGGAAGAACAAGAACGACAAGCTCAGCCATTCCGGCCCACGCGCTGCATGCACGCGATCGCGCGGGCGGACGGAAGAATTTTCAGCCCAGTCCCCGCGCGGGACACGAGATGGTTAGGCCGGCCCGAGCGTGGCCGACGACGTAACTCGGTCGTTGCACAGCGCTGGACCCCGACGCGGCCGGTCGACTTCACCTGGATAACGACATATACGTATTCTTGCCTCAGTCCAGTCACTCCGCGGGTAATGGACCTTTGCGTTTGCGCCGACCTCAGCTTAGACAGCGAAGGTAATCCATTATAGAGAGAATAATTTGGCCGGTCTTACCTTGTTGATCAATTAACAATTTAGGCCTATTCTTTTTAATTTATAACTTATAATTTATAGTTTTCTCTGGTCCGCTGGATGGATGGATGTATGGTGTGAATGGTTGTTGCCTGCCAAGTCGCGGTCTCGCGGAAAGAAGATGCGCTACGCACCAACGTAACCTACGTCGTCTCTAATCGCGACGTTACTTGCAGTTGTTTAGGTGCTGTCGTACAGCGAATCGACGTAGAAAAACGGGGCTTAAGTCTTCCCCGAGTGACAATATAAAACCGTAATCCGTAAGTTTTTGGGGTGTAGACTTGTAGTGAGTCGACCGCTTTGGTGGTCAAATTATGAAAACTTTTAATAAAAAGAGAATAGATTCTATGTCACTGAGTGGCCGGTTCCACAAACTGCTATCGGTGAAGGGCCTAACTACTGTATGCCACTGAGTTAAATCAAACTTCAATTATATGTCATTGCCATTAGTTAGCCTCCGTTTGGTCCTGGAAAAAGACGATTTTGTATTTAGTTCAAAATCTATCCCTGTGATAAAAATTAAATATAGGGTAAATTGGCTTAGCAAAAAATTCTAAATTTTTTTGGGTGAATAATTAGGGTAATGTACAACTCAAATATAAAACTTCATGAAAATGCAAAATAATAATTTTTAGGAGATATGTGATATCTTAGTAGCATGTGATAATTTTTCCAGAATTTTTAGACCTCATTTAGTCTCTGTTTGTAAATAGTAGTCTTTATTAGCATTTAAATTAAAAATCTAAAACTTTTCTTTGAACAGTGCCTTAAAATATTTTTCCTAGCTCACTGACATATTGAGCAACACCCTTGTGAATTTTCATAATTTTAGAGGTTATTTGCTATTTTAAATAAATCGGATATTCGGTCTTTTGGTAGAGGCATTTTGGTCTTTTTTTCAAAAGATAACGGTCTCCCCTAACGGTCAACTAATAGCAGTGGCATATAGTGGAACTAATATCAAGATTAGTGATATACAATAGTTAGACCCTTCGTTGGTGACGGTTTGTCGAACCTACCACTCCCCAGTGGCATAGAATCTATTCTCTCTTTAATAAACCAATTAATTGTTGCATCTTTTCATCTATCTATTTATACTTACCTATACTAATTAGTACTCTAGGGATAATTGGGGATTAATCAGGATAAAAAGAAAAAGATCTAGCTGTCCATGCACTTAGTATTCGTAGATTACTAGTGAAAGACAATTCTCAACAGTAGCGAATCAAATAGGGAAAGAGTATAAATGCCCAAATACCATGATGTCATGTTATCTTGCAGAAGTACAAAAACTAGAAAAGCATTTATTTGGTTTTGAAGTTCAACACATTCCTAGAAAGAAAAACTTTCTGACAGATCAGTTGGCATGGATGGCTTCTTCAAGATCACCCGTTCTGCTCGGAGTACTTCTCAAGCAACTCGACAAATCCTCAATAGTTGAGCATTCCGAAGATGCTCCAATGAACGTCGCTCATATCGACCTCAACAATGATTGGTTGACATCTATCTACGAATATCTTCTGTATAGCACACTTTCTGAAGATGACGTAGAGGCCGATTGTACAGCTCAAAAGACCAAGTTATACATTCTGATTAAATGTACCCTCTACAAACGTGGAACTCATAGAGTGTTGATGACATGCATATCGCAAAAGGATGGTTTCTATTTATTATCCGAAATACATGGATGAGTTTGTGGATCACATCATTCTCATAGAACAGTTGTCGATAAAGCCTTTCGATAAGGATACTATTAGGCAACTGTCCTCTATGAATGTAAAAGAATTTATGTCAAAGTGTGTACAATGTCAGTTTTATAGCCGATAAGTACATTAATTTGCATAAGCTCTACAAACAATAAATCTTTCCTGACCTTTCATAACCTGAGGTTTAGACATTCTAAGACCGTTCCTAAGAGCACCTGGGTGCTTTGAATTCCTTTTTGTAATGATTGATACGTTCATAAGATCGAAGCTGAGCCAACTGTTAACATAACAATTGAAGCCGTCAAGAAATTCATAACAAAAAATATGATCATATGATTTCGTGTTTCTAGTCTAATCACAGATAATGGTACCCAGTTTTTGAGCGAAAATTTTCAGAAATTTTGTGAAAATCTAGGTATCAAGGTATGTTACACCATCCATAGAGCAACGAAATAGCATAAAGATCCAATGGTATACTAATACAAAAGATTAAACGCCGAGTGTTTGACCAATTAATACAACGGCTAGGAGCTTATGTCCAAGAACTTCCTTCGGTATTATAGGCGGTTCAGACCACTAATAGTCATTTGACCAGAGAAACACCCTTCTTTCGAGTTTACGGAGTTGAAGCCATGCTTACCCGGAATTAAAGATTAGCTCTACTCAGATGGATTGTTATAATGATAACAATCAAGAAAATCATTGGATTCATGATATTGATTTCCTTCAAGAACTAAGAGATACAACCTTAATACAATCGGTGGTTTACCATTAAGCTATGCGAAAATACCACAGTCCTAAAGTGATGCCTCACAACGCCTAACTGTAGGAGATCTGGTTTTTAGGAAAATTCAGAGCCAGGCAAATCACAATAAACTTTTTCCTAAATAGGAAGGTCTCTACATTGTAATTGAAGTCATTAAACCAGGTTCGATATGACTAGCCATGTCGGATGGGCGTGTTCTTCCTAATTCTTAGAACATTGATCAAGTATGTAAGTTCTATGTATAATTTACTTATTTTCATGTTTCAATAAAGTTACATTGTCATTCTTTTTCCTATGAGTATTTTTATTTGTACCTTATTATCCTAAGTTTGGTCACAAAATATCATTGTTGTCAACACTACTTAGAGAAATATACATATTTCTCTAAACTCCCTTCTTAGGGATGTTTTTTTTACTTTATTGGCTTTAATATTTTAGTTAAATGCCATGAGGATCATTATCGTAACCTTTGCAACGAGGGTTACTACAATAATCTGCACACTTTCTTCCGAGAAAAACAAGTAAAAAACAAAATAGACAACTAATATAGTCACTAAAACCTCAGGGGCTCGAAGGCTTTATTTCTTACTTCTTCATTCTGTTTTTCCCTTGTTTAACCTAGTTGAGACATGGAAAACCACCTAGTCAAAATATCTCATCTCTATCCATGGTCACGCCCACTGGAAGGAATTTTCTAGCGATGACCTTTTTCCTAAGATCTTTGCTACTTGTCGAAACTCGAGATTGAACACATTTTTGGGAAGTTTTGTTTACACCTTTTGTCCTCAGCTATTTTACGACCAGTTCAGATAACAACCACAAATAAATAACTTTTTTTTGCATATGTTCTTGCATTATTTCTTATCAATTTTAATATCAATAAGTTTATGTCATAGTACTTTCTTATTAGCTTAGTCTACTGATCAGAATAACCTACATCTTTTTCTGGTCTACTGCTTACTTAGTAAGTTATACAACTAAACAAGCAGTTGAGGATTAGGAGAAATACGACCACTCTTTAGAAATTTGAGGAAAATGACATAAACTTTATTACTAATAAAGGTAAGTTTTCACACAAAGCATTTTATTTTACATAGTGGCTAACTACTCATCGAAGTCTCCCGACTAACCACTGTCTGATGGAGACCCGACCTTCATCTGTTCAGCTATCTAGTTCCCAAAGGTCACCTCTTCAAAGAACTTGGCCGCTTCTTCCTCCAAGTAGTTGAATTCCACTCTACGTGCTTGAAGATTTGCTAAGGTGAAGCTGACTCCATTTGCGACGGCATCCCTCATGGTCCAGTCGTGGTTGCTCCTGGAGGTAGCCAACAAGTCTTGAAAGCTTTCGAGTTGTCAATCAAGACAACTTACCTTCTCGACTAGATCCTCCGAGGAGGCAAGTGCTTCTAAGCCCATCTTGATAAGCATGTTGTTGACAATAATGATATTTTCTTGAATAGTCCTTTCAATCTCCTTCTTCTCCTCCTTGGAACCAAGAGTTTTTTTTCCAGTTCTTGAACTTTCAAAGCTTGCTCTGCACGAATAACTCCAAGTTAATCAAGACATCTTATAAACAAATTAAATTAGTTGAATCAATTATTAGTTATATTGGTTTTCTTCTCGTAAGTTTTAATGACTTCCTTATGCTAATGGACACTGAAATTGTACTTGGTCAACCAGTCTTCGATCGATCGGTCCTTAGCTTTGCACATGTCTTCGAGCTCTAAAATGATAGTGCCCTTCGCCTTTGCCTCCTCAAAATCTTCTAATTCTATCGACCATAACAAATAAAGAAGTAAGAAATAGTAAAGATTCAGAAACAATATAGACAATGTTAAGAAGAGACTTACTCTTCAATTGAAGGCTCTTTTCTCCAAGGGTCTTGAGAAGCTGTTCGTTCTCAGTCAAAGTTGACCCAAATAGTTCCCTCTCTTTCTTGAGTGTATTCTCAAGCACCTTAACGGTGCTTCCCGACCTGTAGATATGTTTGACGGGTTATGACAAGAAAGACACTTCATGACTAGAATGTAATGAGAAGAAACATGATCATTGCCACTCATCAACCTATCAATAGAGAGTAGCCCTCTCCTTCTAGAGGGCTAATGAGCGCCAGGTGATCTCTTCGATCAAGGAAACTCCTTCTACCATGTGCTAAAAAGGAAGAGAGAGAAAGAAACTTAGGAAAGTTTTGAAAGGATCAATAATGTATCATAAGTGATCTTAAAACCTTACCAAGATCATTTTACTAGCATATCTGGAGTAGAGTTTTTCAAGACCGGTCTTCAGCTTAAGGGCCGATACATTCCTCTACCAAAGCTCCTTGTTGATGATCCGTTCCTTTCAACGAGGAGCTCTCAATCTCTGGCCCTTCGAAGAAGGAAGGAAGCATTTTTCACTTATTCCTCTTTGACCACCACTATCTCAGCAGATGGGACTTCATCTCTGCTTTAGGACCCTTCGATGGTGTCGGAGCCACCGAAGGATCTTTCGTCATATAAGCTTCTATTGATTTCATCATTGGTTGAGGGACTGCTATGATCACTTTCTCCTTTGATGCCTGTTCGGTAGAAGCACTAAGGAGGAAAGTGATCGGAGTGGTTGAAGCACTATGAAACCAGAAGAATAAGAAGAAATGAGTAAATCTCAAGACATAAAGAAACCAAAAAGGTATAACTCTAGACAATTTCATATGAATAGTACATAACTTGTTTTCTTCATCTTGAAATTGAAATGCTTTGGAGCATAATCCAGAGTGCTCGCCTTCCTCTTCTTCTTCTCATAGATTTTACCAGTGTAATACTAGTAGGGCTAGTTGAACCCTTTGTATCTCTTGATTGGATGCTTTCATCCTTAGTCAGTTCCTCCTTGGGGTGATCGGAGATAGCTTCTCCACTCCCCTGCACCTCCTTAGAGGGTTGGGCTTCCTTGATCACTGGAGCTGTTGTCTCCACTAGTGTTGCCAGAACCTTAAGAGTGGTCACTGGGTCTTCAATCTAGTCGGTGACGATTATTTTGGAGCCCACAATTGATGGATCTGATGTCACCATTGGCTCCATGGTCGTGGTATCCCCATGGCCATTCCTTCTCTTCTGCCTTGTCATCAACTGAGATGAGTTTGGCAGTGAAACCCTTCATCCAAGAAACACACTCCCGTGGGTGCAATTTCTCTATTCTTTCGTACAAGAGCAAGTGTTAGTTTGTAAGAAAAACTCTCAAAGTCATAGTAAAAGCATACCTTTGAGGGGATTTCCACCTGCCTCTTAGGAGCCTGGGTGGTCAGAGGAGTACGAGGCGTAGTCGAAGGAGCACTATGTGATCCCGATGCCCCATACAACTTCTTAACACCTCATCATTTCTTGGGTCTAGGAGCAGCTTCCTCCGAACTCTCAGCCAGCTCTACACTCTTCGACTCTACCATCTGCACATGTCAAGAATGTTATGACACATCGATTAGAAAAGGAAATTTGGATGAAGAAAATTTTCTATTACCTTAAGTCTTTTGTTCCTATCTTCTGGAGAAGTAACCGCCGGGATCAAAGGAACACTTTCTTTCTGCTCAGGTTCCCCCTCATCGATTGTATTTACCCTCTCCCTTACTTTGGAAGGAGATAAGGCTACAAAATCAAAATAGAAGAAAAATCTTAAGGTAAAAAATTATAACTAAACAAAAAGCAATTCAACCAGTTGGAATTCTCAATGCTTACCTTTCGAGGAGTTCCTGGTCAAATCTTTTGTGCCCTCATACTATAGCATAATATGCTTGCATGATTTTAGGGGACTGATTCGGCGCATGGAGAAATCCCTCACCATATGCCATGAAGTTAGCCCCTTGTCCATGAGATAGACAATGGCATTAATCCATCGCTCTATCTTTTCCTCCTTCGGAGAAGATCTCTACCTTGGGTTCTCTACTGCAATCCATCTAGCGCAGTAAAGGCTGTCTTCTTTGCTGACCACTGTGGGGACCCTGAGTGTGGTAGCGTCTGTAGTCACCGCATGTGTTCTCCTATACTAGTCCCATGATCAGTAGCTAGCACACACATTCACAACATTGAGATCACATCCATACACATCGCATATATTTTTTATTTATGCCAAATGGGTGAATACATAAGCAATGTATAATCTTACATCATATGGCTAATCGGCCAAGAGAATACCAGAGTTAAGAGTAAACTGCAGTGGAAGATAAATAAATAAGTAGAAGTATCCAATGGTATGCCACCATATCCATAGGAAACCGACTGGTGATTAGACCCTAGAAAACCCATCGTCAAAATCCCATAAGCCGGGGCGAAGTACACATTATCTGGTATGTATCCTTCTTCATTCTCTAATCAACAATAATTTAAGCAAGGTTAAGTATATTATGTACTCAACAAGACTTGTGGTGTATCACAAATTTTATATACACACACACACACACAAGGCTATCAAAGGATGAGGCTCTATACTAAGTTATTTTTAGCATGAAGCAAATTTTATTTGCAATATCCATAAGTAGTAATTTGCAACAGGATTGTAAAGAGCATTTGACACATACTAAAAATAACATTTACATAATTTTCATAACAGTAGCTCAAATCCATTCACAGCCTTCCTCAGCTGAAAACATCGTACATATCCCACCCATGGGCGTGGCACATGATTAGATGTTCATGCTATCCCATATGTTTAGTGAAACAGTTTTAAAAAGGAAAAATATACCCTTTGTGGCTACATCCAAACTTGCTCATGACCGTGAGCACGGTTATTTAAATAGTTTTTAACACTCTATAGAGGTTGTGCAGCTTTACCTACATGAGATAAACACACATACTGTCGGCCATTACACGCTTCCTTGGGCGTGCGACGGGAGTGATTATCTTATAGCCTTTAGGTTATCTAGTCCTAACCTTGCACCAGCTTGATGAATGGACATGCCCTCACTTGGATGCGCCAAGTGCACCGCATGACAGACCCTCACCTCAACGGATTACATCCTTTGGTCCCAACACCTTGGTGAAGGGAGCCCCTACGAGCCAGACCATTATGCGGAATGGTCTTACCACTTCTGTGCCTACCACAATGCAAGGCTAGACCTAGACAACTTAGTTAGCTAAATGCCAGAGCCCATATAGCACATATGGTTGTACGGTGTGACTTAGATGTGTGGCAACAACGTTCGGTCCTTAATTGACCCGGGTGAGAATCTCCCCTATCAACATGCGAGGTTCCGTCCCACATTCAATAGTTTGCCATATAACTTGCTCGCGTCCAAACATTATGCTTTCATTTTGTTTCGTACCAAGCTAGCACAGGTTCCTCCTTTGGACCAATATTTTGAAACCATCTATATCCATAAGTAAATTTTCTGAAATGTCAAACTTAGTGAAAGCAATTGCTGGGCTAAGTATCTAGACCATATATCAATATAGAATTCCCAATTTGACACTATATATTGTCTAAACCATGTCCTAGAGGTTATAACAGTGAGGGTATCAAATTTTCAAGGAGGTTTAATGCATACGAGTGGTTGTAACTACCATTAACCACAGTATAGCAATTTTAACGGGATATACACGCATGCATAATAAATTTTGCAAACAATATACAATGATTGAAATACTAGGATCAACATGGTCAAAGGGGGTGCTTGCCTTGCTCCTGTTGTTCAGAGAATGTTTCGGATGCGTTCTCGGCATCGTCTGGCATGGAGTTGTCTAACCAGTAAATAAATCCAGATAAAAAGCAAATAAGAGCCAACTAAACAAAGACAAGACTCAAATGTTTTTGTAAATCCAGAAAGATCTTGTTTTTATAAAAAATTAGAAACAAATATCACTAAATTTGGAGTTTGTATGCAAAAGTTATGAGTGTTTGAGTTTTAGCTTGGTTTGAGTTATCTCAGCACTTTTTACGACTATCCAAGTTCCTCTGTCGTTACGATGTTCTTTCGACTTCTAACACACTTTGGCTGCTAGCTACTCAATTCCACCTACGACTTCTACATCGGGTACAATAACTTATGACTATAACTGGATACTGTAAATTATGACTACATCCGAGTACTTATGATTACCAATCACGATTTACGACTATCGACCACATCACGGTCTACGATTATCGACCACGGCTTACGACTATCGACCACGGCTTACGACTATCGACCATGGCTTACGACTATCGACCACGGCTTACGACTATCGACTATAGCTTATGACTATCGACCATGGCCTATGACTATCGACCACGGTTTACGGCTATTGACTATCGACTATTGATCAGTATTGTAACTTATGACTATCGACTATCGATCGGTATTGTAACTTACAATTTATGACTAATCTTATGCACTTATGACCGATCTACCACACTCGAGGATTACGAGTCCGACTGCGGTCAAAGGTTTTGACTACAGCTGCGGTCGAAGATTTCGACAAACGTGAGTGGTCTAAGATCATGACCATGCCAGCGGTTGAAGATCATGACAACGCAAGCAGTCGAAGATCTCGATTATGCAAGTGGTTGAAGATCACAACTACATAAGCAGTCGAAGACCACGATAATGCAGGCGGTCAAAGATCATGACCACGCAGGCAGTCGAAGATCACAACTATGCAAGCAGTTGAAGATCATGTGACCACTATAGTTTTCTTTTAGGGTTCGACTACTTTAGTTCTTTTCTTGACTATGATTGCTTTTAGTTCTCCTTTCGACTATTATTACTTTAGTTCTCTTTTTGATTTCACATTCTCTACGGGGAAGGAGGAGCTCACCGAAGATGATGGTAGCTCACGAGAAAGAATGAGACACGGCGAAGGGGTTCGCGGTGACAACGATGTCCGGTAGTAGAGAAGCTACAAAAAGAAATACACATGAGCTTGCATGCATGCATGTGGAAGTACGGGTGACAGGAATCGAGGTACGGCTCACCGGGGAGGGGAAGTCTTGCAGTGGCATCCTGGTCGGAGATGAAGGAGAGGCCTAGTTCGAGTGATCCACTGCACGAAAGGCCAAACAAATGTGTAGGGTGCTTGAAGAGGTAAGCACATTGATACGGAGATTGGGGAGGAGAGGGGATTACCGGAGTTGCTAGAGCACGGTGGCATGCTCGCTGGAGTCACGTACGACTTCAGTTTTCTCACCATTCGAGAGAGCGGAGTGCTCAATGATCACATGCAAGAGACTGAGTGGCAAGCTGAAGAGCTATGGCACGATCGGGGGTGAGTTTTATAGGCATAGTCTCGGGCTCTCGCCGTGGAGTGCTAGGTAAATAAGATGGTAATAGGGAAGAGAACTATCGCAATGGAGAGATGGGTTAGGCAGGAGTGGGCAACAGCAGAGGGGAAACTACGAGCATGATGTATAAAACCAGGGGCAGCTTGGGCCATGACCTCGGCGGAGCAGCACATGCACATGAGGTGAAAGACAAACCATGTCAGTGGGCACAGCGCATCAGCGAGCGCAGAGAGACATCCTAATGGGATTTGTTTTGAAACACAAAGGGTTTAGGATCCGTGTATTTGAGAACTCGTGTGTCTGAGCACTCGTGGCAGAACTTGCTAGCTGGTCGAAACTCTTGAGGGCCAACTTAGCGGTCGAGAGGCAAAGGTGGGCACAAAGCCGGATGCATGGAGGAAAGGTGTGGTGCAGGGCATGGGCTATCAGCAGAGTTGAAACAACAAGCGTGGTATTCAAAACGATGAGTATGGTGTCCAAAACTAGTGGCCTATGCTCATGCAGGCTAGAGGTGGAAGAAGGGTCCTGTAAGTGGGCCACACTCGACAGTGAGAGATAGAGAGAAAGGGTGAGGAGAGCTGAGAGGTTTGAGAAAAAGTTAGACACATTAGATGAGCTCTAAAAATTATGAAAATCTTTGCGAATGCTCCTTGTTGGAATTTATCTAGACTTGATTAGCAAACATTGATTGCAGAGTACAAGTTGGTTCGATCCGGTTGTGGAGTAGAACGAGGAGCTCAAGTTGTTTTCAATTTTTGAGTCTAGTTTCAGTAAGAAATCAAGTCCTAGTCCAATTTGTAATTGGCGATGTTTTTGTCTTTAAGTTGTAAACTTAAGTATAAACAGAGGGGAGTTTACACCAGAAAAGGTGTGGTGATTGAAGTGCCACCAAAAGATCTTGTTTATTCTATTGCTCTATTATTATTAGGTTGTTGTCGTTGTACTCGAAGAACAAGAAGTCCTGAGAACTCAGAAGGCTTCAAGTTCAACTAATGAAGCCAGTTGGACGGTCAAAGTTCGACTTCGAGCAAGAAGTTGAAGAGTAGCAGACGGTGTTTGAGCAGCAAAGGAGAATCGGACGATGTTCTAACAGCTTCAGAGCATCAGATGATGTTCGAGTAGTAGAGGAGAATCGGATGGCGTTTGAGTGGCTTTAGAGCATCGGATGGTGTTCGAGTAGCAGAGGACAATCAGATGACGTTCGAGTGGCTTCAGAGCATCGGACGGTGTTCAAGTAGCAGAGAAGAATCATATGGCGTTTGAGCGGCTTCAGAGCATCGGACGGCATTCGAGTAGCAGAGGATAATCGGGTGACATTCGAGCAGCTTTAGAGCATCGGATGGTGTTCGAGTAGAAGAGGAGAAATGAACGGTGTTCGAGTGGCTTTAGAGCATCGTATGGCGTTCGAGTAGTAGAGGAGAATTGGATGACGTCCGAGAGGCATTGTGAAGGATTAGAGTGAGCAGCAGTTGGAGATTCCGAGCGCAAGAGTGGTCGGAGATCCCGGGGCACACAACGGTCGGATGTTGCGGTGGTTGAAACTAACACTCCTTATATAGCGTAGACGATCATGTAAATTTTCAGTGTATTATCTTCTCTTAATTTTCCTAGAAAAATCTGAGAAGACTTCTTGTTGAGTTTAATTATACTCATCTGATTTGTATTCAATTTGATTTACATTTCATGCACTCTTGGGTTTTGAAAACTAAACTTTTCCAAAGAAACTCCAAATAACAGCCAAGGAAACAAAAATGCATTCAAAAAGTTTAAAATTTTTCTCATTTTTGCATGCCCTAGAATTTAGGATGTTACAACCACCATGTAAGACCAAAATTTCTTCCATGACGACCACGAAAACTTAGAGAACATTGGAGCATACTCCCTCACCTTTCCATCGTGAAGCCGCAGAGAATAGCTCCCAGGTGACGTCCCCGTTTTTCTAGCTCTTCCCATCATCCTATAGTAGTATGTAAAGAGCTCCAAGTTTGTTGGAATCTACAGATATGCTTTGCATAGATGGATGAAGATGCTAAGATTGGTGATTGAGTTGGGGGCCAGGTTCACCAACTCAATCCCACAGAACTCTAGAACTTGCGATAGAAAAGGATTCATCGAAAGCCTGAACCCACACTCCACATAGGACCAAAAGATTGGGATTTTGCCATTGCTTGCACTTGGAAAGTTTTCCCCTATCATTGACCTCCAAGGAATCAAGACCTTATCAAGCATTATCCCTGACTCTTCCATGGCCATCAATTTCTTTGATCCATGTTCAGATATCAGCCAATCAATGATCAAATTAGGCATTTTGGCTATGGTGGCTAAACATCTAAGTGTAGATTGATAGGATTCGAGGCTATAGTTGAAGAGCGCTAAGACAGAGAGGTAGAGGAAATCGAAGAAGGTGAAATTTTTTGTCTAGAACACATGAAGCTAATAGGTACCACGCTAGGTTTTTATAAGGGTTTTTCCAAAATAGTAGTTGCTCGATTTGAAGCCTAACCGATAGAAAACCTTTTAGTTTTCCCATTTAGTTTTCTCAACCTTAAGTGAATAAAAATTGCCTCTTTACTCTTATTAAAGAATATTTTTCAAAATAAAATCCAATCAGAAAAATTCAGGTTATAAATTCAATTAAAATTTGGGAGCTAGCTAATTAGGATTAAATAATTCATTAAATACAACTTTACACTTAATTAAGGCCCTAAGACTCATGTGGTTGTAAGCTTTGCAAAGCTATTACCCGAGTACCCCTGGTTGGAGGATTGCTCTATATTTTGCCTGACCAATAGACCACTTGAAGATTCTATGAATTGGAATAAGGACCCGCTTCCACAGAACTTCTCCTGTGCTATGGATAAAGAATGTGCTTTATCCGCTCTGAATAGCATGACATTTCGACCCTGCATCTCTCACAACAACCGCCATGCAATTGTCTCCACAATTTTCTTTGACTAACAACAACCGAAGATCTATTATCACACATATCTCTCTCTGATAGCAACCACCCCTTTGATTAGACGCAACGATTCCACAAGACATTTCTTTAGATGGATAACTGACACCCATTCAACGCTATTTAAGAGTTGATGAGAGAAGAAACAATTAAGTCAAGTCAGCGGAACAAGCATAATTAGAACTAGAATCCGAAGAATCAACCAAGATCTTCCGATCAGTGGGAAGATTATAGAGATTAGGGCTAGTTACATCCCATTGTAATCCCTTAGCGATAACACCTTGTAACTAGTTTATAGCAATAAAAATTACCCTCATTTTCTTATCGAATCATTCCAAGGAATTTAGCCACCTTCTTGCATATTGGTAAGATCGATGACTTGATCATTGACAATAATATTATGGAATAAATATCTCAATTTTTTACTTTTAAACATTTAAAATTCATAACAAAAAATTAAAAAATTAAAGAGTACAAATATAAGTGTAATAAGTCCATTGTCATCTATAATTTCTTTCAAAACAACAATACAAATTATGGACTATGAGAAAATTACCATGCTAATCTGGATTATTTAGGGGGAATTTGATTTAGCCATCAATGTGGTGGACCCAAGTTATAATGGCTTAGATTAGATCTTAAAAGATGGAAAGGAAGGTCAGCGTAAATTATTGAATAAAAGTTTCAAATTTTGATAAGTGGACTAAATCTACTTAATTTCTATTTTATTAATCATAATTTTCAATATTTTAAAAATCCAATTCAACTTTTCACAATGCTTCAAATTAGTGAATAAAATTAAAAAAGTAAGAAAATCCCAAATATAAAAATCTCAAATATAAGTTGAACTACTCTATTTTCCACTATAACAATGATTGAAAATGAAAAGTGTCCATGTAGATTACAAATAATTATAGGAGGACAGCTAAATTATAAATAAAAATTGTAATTTGTTTTTGTCATATTATAATATTCCAAAATAGTTACCCGAATGTTATAAGTTTAATATTAGAAATGTGAAATTAAAAATCATAAAAATAGTAAGAGTCCTAGCAGAGATTATTGATTTTTTGTGGAGTTGAATTAGATCATGTAGTAAAAAATATCTATTTTTATCTAATATTATTATTAATATATGGAAAGAAATATAGTAGTCTAATCCATGGCTTTCTGCTATTAAACTGTATTAATTTACCATTATGATTTTATATTTAAATACTAGTGCACGGGTTTAATGACTAGTCTAAATAATCCGCATCAATTTTGTTGCCTCTGCGGCACTGCCCCGTAGGTACATATGAGTTACTAGAAAGTCGAAATGACCGGGTGGTGATCATTTGGGCTTTTTTGGTAGCTTATGGCTGAAAAGCACTGTAACTGGCTGAAAAAACATTGTAGCTAACAGAGGCTTATTTAGCATAATTAAATTTAAAAAATATAAAATATAAAAAATATGTTAGCTCATTACGTATAATACAAACAAATACGGAAAAAAAGAACCGGCAAAAAAGCTCAACAAAAAGCCAAAAGTTCAGAAAAAGACGAAATTTATAAATAGTGAAAAATAACCCAGAAGCTAAAAACTGAAGCCAAAACGATCACAGCCTAATCAAGTGGCGCACCTTCCAAGTAAAGAGGATCTAAGTGACATAGATTACAAGTTTACGGATATAAATGTCATTTCACAGTGGTAAGTTTTGGATATCCGGATATGTTAATTAAAGTATTTTAAGGTTTCCAGAACTAAGCAACACCCAGCTGAAGTTTGGATAGCTTCGATGTAATTCTCTTTTTCAGAACAACTGAACAAGAAAATTGGTGCATCTACCGATTATTTAGCTTCTTTGCCGTTTCAAATATATGGTTAAATTGAAACGGGTTACCTCAACTTAAAAGGGCTTTCCGAAGATGTTCAAGATGAACTATATATATATATATATATATATATATATATATATATATATATATATATATATATATATATATATATATATATATATATATATATATATATATATATATATATAAGTGGGCTTTTTTAGGCTATGGTTTATATTTTTAGCTTAAAATATTGAATTATGTCTGTTTACAAGAGAAGATATGGAGAGAGATACTCATGTGTGATTTTGACCGATATATATAAAATCAAAACAGTGCTTACTACGATCAATTTGTAGACTCTGTTTTAAAAAAGGGTTTTGATAAATATCATCCGGATATTTTCTTCATAACTATCATCCAGATTTAAGGCTGTTGGATTAGAGATCCAATGACCAAGAATTCTTTTCACTCCCCTTTGAATTCCACCCCCTCCTCTTGAAAAAAAAATCTCTCTCCTTCAAAAACAAGGGCCCCTTGATATCTAATCTAAGGGTCATAAATTTGGATGATATATAGTCAGAAAGAAAATATTCGGGTGATACCTAGACAGCTAGTTACTTTAGAAACAAACCCACCCTCCGACGCAGTTGCACTAGCAGATCACGTATGGCTGGACCACCAATCTGATTTTGAATGACTACTGGCGATCGGACTCTTGCCACGGTTAGGGGTGAAAATGGATCGGATAGTTTCCGCTGGATCCGGACGGATACGGATTGTGTCAGATCGGATTTTTTCGGATAGTTCTCGGATCGGATACGGATACAGATTTTTTATCGAATACGGATACGAATACAGTAAGCCTAGTATCCATCGAATACGGATAAGGATTATCTGGATAATACGAAAACGGATATCCGAGGGGAGGGGAGGGACTTTAATTTTTATTTTTGATTTTTGGATTTCAAAAAAGTCTGAGAAATTCATTTAAGCTCAGAAAAATATGAAATAAACTTCAAAAATTCCAGAAAAATTCACAGAAGTTCCTGGTGACATTTTGGACTTAATAAAAATATTTCCAACTAATATTGGTATTTAATTTTCATACTTAAAAATACTTTTTAATTTCAAAAGTAGACCTTTAAACTCCAGAAAATCCAGGAAACCAAATAAAAGCCAAATAACTCCAAATAATTAATTTAAAGTAGGATTTTTATAGAAAATCAAAATATCATTTTATTTAATGTCTATTTTTTTGTTTTCACTTAATTTACATTTCAAATCAGGCTTTTTCAAAAATAGAAAATCCAGGGCAAACCCAAAAATAAAATTTAGGCAACAAAAATACTTATTTTAATTTTAATTTTATTTATTTATATTTTAATAAAAACCTGGGCTGTTACAACTTGATGGATGAAATGGAGGAATGAAATGTTCTTATGTTTGTTCAGATTGCTATCATGTCATCATGTGTATTCCATGAATTGCACGTTGTTGTTACTTATGTAGTTATGTTATGATCGACTATTGAGTATATTTTCATTGTGGATGAAAATACTATGCTTGTTTAGATTTCATGAATGTTTTGACAAGATGAACTATTTACGTATTTTCGTTAATTTTGGATGTATAGTTTAAGAGGTTTTCATGTCCCGATAAATATTCGTAACCGTATTCGTTTCGATTCGTATTCGATCCGTATCTGTATTCGATATTATTCGTATTTATATTCGTATTCGAGTTATCTGTATTCGTATCCGTATCTGAAAAAAATATGAAAACAAATATGATAGAGACATTATCCGTTCGTATCCGATCCATTTTCACTCCTAGCCACGGTGTCCTTGCCGCCCGTTACACGGCCTGTTCCCCTCCGACTGCATGTTAGTCGGTAGAAGGGACGAAACATTCAATGGACGAAACATTCAATCCACACATCATTCTCTGGAAGTTACATAAGACTATAAGAGGACTTTTACCAAGTAACATAAGACTATAAGAGGACTTTTACTAAGTCCTAGCGTCTTAGCGACAGGGTCTCACCGACCATGGCAGCTATATATATGCAATAGCACGACGCAGCACGGCTCGTCATCGGCACCTCAAACTCAAAGGGCCTTACTCCTGTGCTTGCACCAAGCACCAGAAAGCTAAGAACAGTTCATGGAACAGATTGAGTCCAATAACCAGACGGCGTCCAATGGTCGGTCGGACCGCATAGATGAGCCGTCGTGGGAGTACCAGCTGCGGAAGTACCTCGTGCTGCTGGCCACGCTGGTGGCGACGGCAACGTACACTGCGGGGCTCGCGCCGCCCGGGGGAGTCTGGCAGGAGACCAACACCGAGGAGGAGCACAAGGCCGGCGACCCGATCCTCTACAACACCGGCCGGTACCTCGCCTTCTACTACTTCAACGCGACCGCCTTTGCGGCTTCGCTCGTGGTCAACCTTCTCCTCCTTGTCCTGAACAAGGTTTCAAATAGCCGGCTAAGACATTTAGCGGATGGGTTCCGCAGAGGTTACAAAGGCTATAGCGGGCTATAGCCTCATTTAGCGGATTAGTAAAAGTATATGTAAAAAACTCAGAATTCAATGTTTTATGCGCATACAAGCATATAATCAAGGATATTTTAGCATACAAAAACATTCATAGCAGCAAATAGTGAGGCATAGTGCATTCCTTTAGGACATTATCAAACAAACACATAAGTTCAATATATTACAGTCCATAAGTTCAATAGACTTCAGGTTTTTTTCCTCTTTAGCGGGCTAAATAACAGTCCATTTAGCGGATTTAGCGGGCTAAATCCGGCTAATAGCGGCAAACACTGTTTAGCGTCAAAATTGAATTCTCTTAGCCCTTAGCCTTCCCAAAGGCTAAATCTGGCTATAGCGGTGGCTATAGCCGGCTATTTGAAACCTTGGTCCTGAACGAGAAGAGACCGGCCTGGCTTGCCGTGCTCCGGTTCGTCATGGTGCTGGACCTGCTCGGCCTCATGGGGGCCTACGCCACCGGGAGCTGCCGGGACAAGCCGACAACCGTCTACGCCTCAGCGCTGGTGGTCATTCTCGCGGCCTACGTAGGCGTCCACGTGATCCTGGCTTCGTACGCATCATCGGAGCATTCACAAGTGGTGCGGGAGGAGAACCCTCAGGACTCGCTCAAGCTCAAAGAACAGCGCAAGGTGTTGATGCTGCTTGCGACGTTCACGACCGGCATCACGTACGCTGCCGGGTTGAGCCCGCCAGGCGGCTTCCGGGACGACACCGAGGGCGGCAAAAAGGCGGGCGACCCGATGCTGCAGGCTCACCAGTCCCCCCGCTTGATGGCGTTCTTCTACTGCAACACCGCCGCGTTCGTCGCGTCGCTGTTCGTCATCGTCCTGCTCCTCAGCAGGAGGCTGAGGAGGACCTACATCGACAAGGTGCAGTCCGCCGCACGCTACGGGTTCACCCTCGTCTCGCTGTTCGGCCTCCTGGGCGCCTATGCCGCCGGGAGCTCCAGGAAGGCGGACACGACATCCTATGTCATCGCCCTGGTCGGCGCGGTTCTCGCGTACATCTTCCTTGTGATGGTGGTCATCGTGCTTGCCTCGGATCCTCTGAAGAACAGCAGCTCCTGGCGACTTAAATCGATCTCCGCGTCCACGTCGACGTGGCTGCGAGAAAGAGGATGTCACCACGGCGATCAACAGAACAATACTGAGAGGTAATCACGCAGTCCTATGCTCACGAAAATAATTGTCATCAATATGCTGCTCCTAATATTAACTCTGCATCTGTGCACATTGTAGGGACGGACAACATAACCCATCGCCGGCACGTGAATTGTTGGCAGCATCTGACGGTGGGCAAGGCAGCAACGTCGATCAGGTGAACGCAAGCAATGCGAGCGAAGGCCTGGAGAAGGCTAAATCTCTTGTTCTTCTGCTTGCCACTCTCGCGGCAACCATCACTTACCAAGCGGGGCTAGACCCACCGGGTGGCGTCTGGCCGGAGGACGGCCGGCAGCAAGGGCACAAGGCCGGCGACCCGATACTCTTATCCACGGACGCTAAGCGGTACAAGGTGTTCTTCTACTGCAACTCGACCGCGTTCGTGGCGTCCTTGGTTGTGATCCTCATGGTCAAGAGTAAGAGCCTAGTTAAGCGCCACACGCTGGAGGTGGTGATGATACTAGACTTGCTCGGCCTCATTGGTGCGTACGCTGCCGGGAGCTGCCGAGATGTCAGCACCTCCATCTACGTCGTGGCCTTGGCGGGTGCCGTCCTGGTCTACGTGGTGATTCACGTCGTGTTCTTCACGCTAGACCAAAAGGAAATGAGCGACGAGGAGAAGCAAAAACTGGAGAAGCGGCGCAAGCGGCTGCTGCTCCTCGCGATCCTGGTGGCCACCATCACCTACCAGTCCGGGTTGACCCCGCCGGGTGGCTTCTGGCAGCAGGAAGACCAGCAAGCGGGCTTCCCGATCCTCCACGACACCTACTCGAGAAGGTACGAGGCGTTCTTCTACTGCAACGCGACGAGCTTCATGGCGTCCGTCGCGCTCATCATCCTGCTCGTGAACCCAACCCTGTACCGTCCGGGTATACGGTGCTACGCGCTCTACGTGTGCATGGCGGTCGCCCTGTTCGGCCTCATGGGCGCCTACGCCGCCGGGAGTGCCCGGCTTGTGCGGACGTCCATCTACGTCTTCGTGCTCGTCGGCGCGGTGATTGCCTTTATAGTTGTGCTGCTTGTGTTCTTCTTCTTCATATTTAGCGATACCAACAAAGAGGACAAGTCCTCCAGGCGGTCAGGAACCGACAACAGAACAAATGAGTCCTCTAGGCCAGGAGGAGGCGCGCGCAACGCCAAAGAGAGTTCCAGGCAGAAGTACCTGATGCTGCTCGCGATCCTGGCCGCGAGCGTCACCTACCAGGCCGGCCTGGACCCGCCGGGCAGCGTGTGGCAGGCCGAGCACGCCGAGGGGAACCCCGTGATGCACGACAGGCACCGGGGGCGGTACCGCGCGTTCTTCTACAGCAACTCCACCTCCTTCGTGGCGTCCGTCGTTGTCATCGTCCTGCTGCTGCAGGAGTCTCTGCAGAACCACGGTTTGCTGCTCTACGCCATGAACACGGCGATCGTGCTGGACCTGCTCGGCCTCCTGGGGGCATACGCGGCTGGCAGCAGCAGGGACTGGGAGACGTCCGGGTATGTCATCGCGCTGGTCGCCGCCGTGCTTGCCTACATCAAGATCCACCTAGTGCTGTGGTTCTTGAGTAGGAAAGCCCAAGGAGGCAGCCGCGTAACTCACCTGCAGCCGTCTCATCAGGAGGAAGGAGACAGTCACTGATGCATTACTTGCCTGTCTACTCTGCGATTTGGTTGATACGTGGATCCAGTAGTCTTACCTTCTTTTTTTTTTTTTGTCCTCTTTCAAACACAGCCCATTCATTACTTAGAAGTTAAGTAGATACTTCGCATCATATATACGAAATTAAAAATGGTTGTCAATACCCGGATCTCTAATCCAACGGTCACAAATCTGGATGATAGTTAGAAAGAAAACATCCGGATGATGTTTATCAATACCCTGAAAAAAATTGTCTATGAATTTTGTAGGGTTCTAGTACACACAAGGTGTACTTGGAAACTGAGTTGTTAACTGTAACGCGCAAGGTCCATGAATCTATCGCAATTGGATCTTTACTGGGTTTTGTTTTGAGTGCCGGAAACTTAATCTTTGTATTACGCGTCATCCTTTTTCTGAGATATATGTTAAAAAATAGTGCACTCGAGTGACTAATTTAAACCGATAAACAGAAGAAAATGCAAATTTGTAGATTGCAAATACATGTGTACTATAGGTTCTCAACAGATTACCAAACAACAAGAACAATAGTATGGTAATCTTGCATATATCAGATAACTTCAGAAGTAAAAATGACATTTCACTCACAACAGATACTGGGATCAGTAGGAGAGTTGCAGGAAGCAGGAAGCAGTCGCGCGAGGCACTTTCCAAAAACCTAATTCGCCCCTTCCTATGCAGGACTCGAGTGGTGACGGTTTCGAAAACATTGCTCTTCTCACGCAGGTGCACGCTAGCGAAGGAACGGGGAACTTGAAGTAGCTAAGTGCAAGAACAGTGAGAAGAAATGAGAGGGAGAGAGCAGAAGACTTTTCTTTTCTGGTCACCTGAAAGCATGAACCAGTAACTGACACATTAAACACAATTTATTGTGTTGTAATGTCTGCATTAGTACACGCGTCATCAATGCAAAAATTCGCTACAAGTGCAAGTTAAAAAAATTATGCAAGGTGTAAAAGGAAGCTATGCCTATGCAAGCAACTAGCCCCGAAATTGCAGCACCATTCACGCGCACATTGCATGTGGGTGGGCGATGGCTTGGCGTGGTGAGGCGACGCGTGCTGAGGCGAGCGAGCGCGCACGTATAATCTTCCTTTGCTTCTCTTCACTATAGCTATACCCACTCTCTTATAAATGGGTGTGACTCTCTTTTGGTGAGCAATACGAGACTATTAGTCCCATCACTTGCCATGCATGAGTTGGCCTTTGTGATTATGCGATTTAGTATTTGAGTCCCATCACTTGCCATGCATGAGTTGGCCTTTGTGATTATGTGATTTAGTATTTGGACCATTTGGGTCGGGCCATTTGGGTTGGGGCCCAAATACTCTAATAATCGCCCATCCAATCTCAAAGGGACACAGAGATTTCTCACTACATTAGAACAATGTTAATATACCAGTTTTTCAGTGAAGACCTAATTAGGGTTGAACATCCACCTAGAATCCCAAGCTACAGTTATCCACAATTACATAATGGACTAGGCCTTGAATTGATAGTTTTGTGTAGATGAGTTTCACTTAGGATCTAATCTGATACTTGGCTAGTCTACCTCTCAGATAGAGCATATAGATCAAACTCTTATATTTTTTTCATGAGCTTCCTAGAGAGTTCCCATACGTGGATCCAGTAGTCTTACCTTCTTTCTTTTGTCCTCTTTCAATCACAACCCATTCATTAATTAGAAGTTAAGTAGATACTTCGCATCATACGTCCTTAAAAATGGTTCTATAAGGATGAAAAAATTATCTATAAATTTTGTAGTGTTCTAGTACACACAAGGTGTACTTGGGAACTGAGTTGTTAACTGTAACGCGCAAGGTCTATGAATCTATCGCAATTGGATCTTTACTAGGTTTTGTTTTGAGCACCGGAAACTTAACTTTGTATTACGCGTCATCCTTTTCTGAGATATATGTTAGAAACAGTGCACTTTGGTGACTAATTTAAACCAATAAATAGAAAGAAATATAAATTTACAGATTGCAAATACACGTGTACTGTAGGTTCATAACAGATTACCAAATAACAAGAACAATACCATGATAATCTTGCATATATTAGATAACTCAGAAAGTAAAAATGACATTTCACTCAAAGCGGGTACTGGGATTAGTAGGAGGGTTGCAGGAAGCACCGAGTAGTTATGTGAAGTGCTTCCTAAAAACCTGATTCGCCCTTTCCCGTACTGGACTCGAGTGACCACGGTTTCAGAGACACCGCTCTTTCCACGCTGGTGCATGCCAATGAAGGAAGGGGAACCTGAAGTAGCTAAGTGTAAGAACAGTGAGAAGAAATGATAGGGTGAGAGTAGAAGACTTTTCTTTTCTGGTCACCTCCTCTTTTAAATATGAACCAGTAACTGGCACCTTAAACATAATTTATTGTGTTGTAATGTCTGCATTAGTGCAAAAATAAGTTACAAGTGCAAGTTTAAAAAAATTATGTAAGGTGCAAAAGGAAGCTACACCTACACAAGTAGCCGGGCCCAAAATCGTAGCACCATTCACACGCGCACTGCATGTGGGCGGGCGATGACATGGTGTGGCGAGGCGATCGAGCGCACGTGTGTAATCTTTGTTTGCTTCTCTTCACATAGCCATACCTACTCTGTCTTATAAATGGGTGTGACTCTTTTTTGGTGAGTAATATAGGACTATTAGTCCCACCACTTACCATGCATGAGTTGGCCTTTGTGATTTATGGGAATTAGTATTTGGGCCATTTGGGTCGAGACCCAAATACTCTAACAATCCCCTACCAGATCTCAAAGGCACCCAGAGATTTCTCACTGCGTTAAAACACTATTAATATACTAGTTTTTCGATGGAGATCTAATTAGAGTTGAACATCCACATAGAATTCGAAGCTGCACAATAGACTAGGCCTTGAATTGACAGTTTTGTGCTGACAAGTTTTACTTAGGATCTAATCTGATACATGGCGGCTGATAGGCTATCCCTTGAATGGGGCATATAGGTCAAACTTCTACGTCTTTATATGTGCTTCCTAGAGAGTTCCTACATCTCATGGACTATGACCAATAGTCAGGCTCATATAGGTGTGTTCTTACAAGAACACTCTGCAGGTCCATATCTTGCTCTTTAGAACCTCAAAACACATTAAGACAGAAGTCATACTACCATACAATAATGAGAGTATTGTATCTCCAACGGAGTGGCTCATTAATATTAAGGTGTACTCTCTAGTTACACATATAGCATTTTTTTCCTAAGAACCTACTTACGGGATCTCCGATCATATAGGGTGGGTTACCATTGTGTGTAACTCAGGTAGGTCTCAAACCCATCTCCTTAGATGCATTATCAATCATGTTTTGCGACAATCCCTTTGTAAAGGGATCTTTCATATTTTTAGTTGTCTGAATATAATTCACAAATATCACTCCGGAGTTTCTCAATCTTCTGACAGTCTTCAGTCGCCATTTCATGTGTCTTGGGGACTTCATGTTACCCTTAGCACTTGTCACCTTTACGATAACTATTTGGTTATCACAGTACATAAGGATAGCCGGAATAGGTTTCTCAACCACCAGCGAGTCCATCAAGAGCTCACACAACCATTTAGCCTCAATAGTTGCTGAGTAGTGCTGTGAGTTCTGCTTTCATAGTTGACCTCATTAAAATGGCTTGTTTACACCATCTCCATGAAACAATAGCTCCACCTAGAGTGAACACATATCCACTCATAGCTTTAATCTCATCAACATCTGATATCCAGTTGGAATCACTATATCTCTTGAGGATACTAGGATACCCTATATAGGCTCTGTTCTTTTCAGCTTCTAAAAGCTGCTTTTCGGCTTTTCTACAGTAACTAGCTTCTAAACGAAGTATTTTTTTAAAGATAGGGTCTACTAGTTAATTGTAGTACATACTTCACTGACTTCATTTATATCAGCAAAAACCGCACGTGAGTTTTTGTTAATCTGTTTTCTCTCGTACAAACAGCCCAAAAATCACAAGCCGCAGCCAAAAGCCACAAGCCACAGCCAAAAAGAACAGGCCCATAGTGAATTCCATAACTCATTGTGCCTCTCAAATAGTGCAAAACTCGCTCAAGTGTGTACCAATGATCATCTCCCGGATTAGAAGTAAACCGGCTTAATTTGCTCATAGCAAAAGAGATGTCAGGACAGATAGCACTGGCTAGGTACATGAGTGAACCAATGATCTAAGAACATCTCAATTGATCTTTTTCTTGTCCTTTGTTCTTTCAAAGTATTAAACTAGGATCATATAGTGTTGAGGAAGGTTTGCCGTCCATATAGCCAAAGAAGGTTTGAAGAAGACCTTTTCCTCATAATGGGATTGGGTGAGAGTAATCCTATTCTCACACTTGATCAGTTTGCTCCTCAATATAACATCAGCCTCTTCCAAATCCTTCATGTCAAAGCTTTGGGATAGAAATGTTTTGACCTTATTTATCATGTCAATATCTATCCTAAAGATAAGTATGTCGTCAACATACAAACATAGAATTACTCCCTTACCCCCACCATGGTGGTAGTACACACATCTGTCAGCTTCATTTATCATGAAGCCTATAGATGTTAAAGTTTTGTCGAACTTCTTATGCAATTGCTTAGGTACTTGGTTTATGCCATACAAAGATTTTAACAATTTCCACACCCTACCCTCTTGTCTGAGTGCTACAAACCGTCAGGCTGATCCATAAAAATTTCCTCCTCTAACTCTCCATTAAGGAAAGTTATCTTTACACCCATTTAATAGACAAGAAGAACATGTGAGGCAGGAAAGGTTGGTCATACTCGGATGGTAGTTAACATGGCAACAGGTGAGTAAGCATCAAAAATCTTCTCCTTCTTTTTGGGTATAATCCTTAGCTACAAACCAAGCCTTGTACTTGTCAATAGTATCATCAGGCCTGAATACCCACTTGCATCCAATTGGCTTACACTCAATTGGATAATAGGTGATTTCCCAAGTTTCGTTAGTGATAATAGAGTCCATTTCGCTACAAATAACATCCTTCCAGTATTCTGCATCTGGAGATTCATATGCCTTTGAAATGATTCTGGGAACATCATCCATGAGGTACACAGTAAAGTCATCACCAAAGGATTTTAGCTACAATACTGCCATCCTACTCATGTGTACTATCATATGTCTGTTCATAATTAACACCGTGTTCAGGAGTTAAATCTCTTGTTTGACTAGATGAGCTATGTGAGTCTTTCATAGGAAATATACCGTCAAAGAATGTAGCATCCCGAGATTCCATTATCATATTGATAGGCATGCCTGCCATCTCGGATTTTACAGCTAGAAATCTATAAGCTGAACTATATTGAGCATACCCTAGAAAGATACAATCAACTGTTTTAGGTTCAAGTTTATGCTTCTTAGTGATTGGCACATTTACTTTTGCCAAACACTCGCAAGTGCGCATGTAGGAGAATGATGGTTTTCTTTCTTTCCATACTTTGTACGAAGTTACCTCACTATTTGTAGTAGGGACTCTGTTTAGGACATGGCATATGGTCAATACGGCCTCCCCCACCATGCCTTAGACATTCCCGCATTATCTAACATAGAATAGGGAGGTGTCCTCTCATGGATAATTTCATGTTCCACACAAAATAGAGAAACCTCATTCGAGAAATATTCTTCGCCCCGACCAGACCTAACTCTTTTTTATCTTTCTATCTAGTTGATTATCAACTTTAGCCCTATATTTTAAAGTAGCCTAATGCCTCATCTTTTGTTTTCAGCAAGTACACATAACAAAACCTACTAGCATCATCTATCGAGGTCATAAAATATCTTTTTCCTCCTTTAGTCAATATTTCATTCATCTCACACAAATAAGAACGTATGAGTTCTAAAGTTGCTGAATTTCTTTCCTCCACCACCTTATGAGGTTTTTGAGGTTGCTTTGCTTGCAAACAAATTTGGCACTTGAAACCTTTGACTATGGGAATTTTCAGAATTAAATTCAAATTGGATAGCCGAGACATACAACCAAAGTTTATATGACAAACATGAGTGCCACACATTGGCCTCACCTCCAATAGTGTCATAAACATGGTTCACAGGCTTATTACAAAAATTAGAAAGGGAAAGGCGAAAGAAGCCTCCACTCTCACAGCCTTTACCATAAATAGTCCAAATTTGGACACTACTTTATTGGACTCAAAAACTAACTTGAACCTGTCATGACACATTAGTGATCCACTAACTAGGTTCTTGTTTACTGAAGGGACATGCTACACGTTCTTCAATCACATGATCAAAGTGAACTTCAGATCTATCATGCCAACACCAAGAACAGAAGTATGTAACCCATTTTCCATCAGGACGGAGGAAGCCCATGTGACCTAGATGCTCTGGCATCACCAATAGTCACGTTGGCAATATTCTGCCTTTGCTGAATTTTGATGCCCTTAGCTTACAACAATGCTTGGCATAATGTCCACTATTGTCGAAACCCGAATATGTAAATCTGGACTCTCTTGTGTAACCCGCACTAGTCCAGAATCACGCTAGTGCTCACAGTATAAACAAAGATGAATTGTCGACCATATCATGATTTACTAAGAAAAGACTCAAATATTATTAATAATTATCAGAGTGCGACCTTGTGGCTAAGTTTACAAATAATATCCTGGATGGCTTAAGAAACTAGCAGCAAAAAAACAGAAAGAAGCGTAGTAGCCACTCGACATGCCCGCAGGCAATCGACTGGGGAGTGAAGTCCTAATCCGTGAATTCGTTAAAGTATCCTCCTTCTGGTGCCACCTGCTGGTCTGGTCCTTCTTCCTCAACTGAGCAAATATGGATAAAGCCATGAGTACATAGAGTACTCAGCAAGTCGTTTGTAACAAAGATACAATATAGTATGCAAGCTTACCAATGGATGGCTAAAAGGTTAATTTTGCAAAAAAAAACAACAATTTAACATAAATACAATAGATAGATTGGATAGCAAAATTGGTGAAATGATTAATGCATAAATAATCAAAGGAATTGAGAAAACCACAAGTGAACTGACTATTCACTCCAATGAATCACCTGTGAACTAAGATTCACGAAATAAACCACCAGTGAACTAACCATTCACTCCCCAACTTAACCTAACCAGGTTTTTATGAAAACTCTACCCCTCGTGTGAAATCACCAAGCATTGTCCATAACCGAGGACACGGCTACTCGAATAGTTTTACACTTTGCAGAGGTTGCACAATTGTACCCACACGATGTGATAATCCTCATGTTAAAGAAAATCACAATAAGGCTTTTACAATGCTCCATCTCAACCCGATCTCGCTCGTTAAGGTTTCACCGTCGAGTAGGCTGACCACCTAGTCGATAATTGCCCCCCTTGAGCCAAAACAACATCAGTAGCGAAATCAAAGTTGAGACTTCACAAATTATTATGCTAGGTCTATCTCATACTAGACATATGGTTTGTGCGGTATGACTTAGATCAATGGCGCACAAAGTTAAGTCCTTAGATTTACCCAGGTGAAACATCCACATCACAATGTGAAAATTGCACCCGCTTTACTGCACGATCATTCGTCCAAGTGAAAACCATTTTTGTATAACCAACACCAATGACACTACCCATGTCATGGTACCCAAATTTTATAACGTGGCTGACCACCACGTTCCAATATATTATTAAGTCAAAATTAATTAATCACATTGATCATAACCCAATGTTACTATAAGCATGGCCAAGCAATTTAAGCGTACAACCCATGTGACAACGAATATTGCATCATTATATAAGTACCCATCCTATGGTAACAATAGAATCATGGCATACAAATTAGGGAGGAATTAATCAATTTGGACAATAACTATCAATACAAGGGTTTCTAATAAAATAGCAATGCATGATAATTTAAAACAAAATTATACATAATAAATTCGAAAACTAGGTTCAACATAATCAAAGAACATGACTTGCCTTGGCCTTGCTCAGTTAATGGTTCTTGATCTTCAAATCCTACTTTAGCTCCTTCGAAAGAATAATCTAACGAGAGAGAAAATAAAATGAAGCACAAAACAAATTCAAATAAAATTCAAATGAACTCCAAAAACTTCAAAACTAGAACCAAAATATTGATCTCAATTTTAGATAAATTTAGGAAAAAGGATCGGGTCAATCAGAGCTAGGATGGAGGAGAACGGGCTCTTGGAAAATCTAATATAAAGAAAAAGGCTGAAAATAAAAATTCTACTGTGTTGTAGACTCGGCTAATGGAAAAGTAAGTCTACGGTGAACCCGGTGTACGAAATAGTGCACAGTGGCTGGGCGTGCTGACGTGGCGGCTAGGGCTAATGTGGTAGGTGAGGTGGCGGCTGACTCGGCTCAGTCGGTGCATGGGTCTATGGCACAGTGGATCTAACATGTGGGACCCACATGTCAGTGGCTTGATGCGACAAGGACCCTGTCCACAGAGAAGGCAAAGAGGTGTACGAGTGCGGATGCGGTGTAAGCTGGCGGGTGTGCAACCCAAGGCACGGTGCACGTGAACCGAGGTCAATGATTGGGGAAGCGGACCAAGCCGAGTGGGCAAGAGCGGAGCATATGGCGACGGGGTCGGATGGCTAACGGCGACTCACCAGCGGAAAGACGACGGTGGAGGTCGACGGCAACACCAGGCAACGCTGGAGAAGTAGGCGATGGCGGCGGTGAGGGCAGACGACATCGGAGACGACGCTGGAGAAGTGGCTACGGCTGACAAGGGCAGCGGAAACTCGGGACATAGAAAACGAGAGGGTCGGCTGGCTTTTTATACCCGATCACTGAGGAGGTGGGGTCGGACACGGCTGAGAGTCCACGGCAGAGATGGCGACATTGTGCCAGACGCGGAGAAGGAGCTCAGATTGGAGACGAGCGTGGCTTGGGAAGTGATCGAATGGCTTGGATGCAGGTGGCAGTCAGCGCATGGCCACCACATGGCCAAGGGCAGGCAAGCCGGGCCGACGGGTGGAGCAGGCCGGGGCAGAAGGTGGGCTGAGCTAGGCTTCGGCCCAACTGGCTTTTGGAGTTTTTAGGGATTTTTCTTTTTCCAGAAATTCAGATAAAATCAAAGAGCTCTAGAAGATAGCAAATAACTCCAGAAAAAACCAAGAAAATTTTAGAAAATTCGTTGAGACACAAGGAACCCAAATAAAATATTTTTCAGTAAATGTTAAAGTTTAATTTAGTCATATTAAATCCTTTTAATTAATAAAACTCTAATTAAGCTTTAATTAATTCCAAAAAATCCAAATGGTGAATTTTATTTTAAAAGCCTCAAAAAGTCTTTGAAAATCAGGATGTTACAACTATCACCATAGACATAACATGTAACATCCTCTATATTTTTCTTCCTTTTGTTATTGTTGGTCTTTTTAGAACTCGTGGTTGGAACCACCTTCGTTTTTCCCTTGTTCTTCACATTGGTAGCACGCTACACAACATTAGCGCTAGACTATCCCTCGACTATTGTTGGTTCATCCTTTGCTCGGGCCTTTTCTTCAACATCAAGACTAGCAACCAAATTCTCAACAGAAATATCTTGCCTCTTGTGTTTTAGAGTTGTGGCAAAATTCCTCCAAGATGGAGGTAATTTAGCATTAATGCCTCCAGCCACATACTTGTTCGGCAACTCACAACTAAAGTGTGTGAGTTCTCTCATGATGACTTGTAGTTTATGGGCTTGCTCAACCATAGAATAGTTATCAACCATTCTGTAGTCATGGTATTGCTCCATGACATACATTTCTCGGCCAGCATCTGAGGCAGCGAACTTATGTTTGGGTGCCTCCCACAGCTCGACAGCATTCTTCATGTGCATGTACACATCACAGAGCTGGTCAGACAACACGCACAAAATGCATCTAACAAATATTGTCGTAGTCATGTCAAATTCTCTCTACCTTTTGATAGTGTGAGGTCCTAGAGACATGACCCAAAATAGATTCATAGCTGAGAGCCACAACTGGACTCTTATCTACCATCTTTTGAAATTCACATCAGTAAACTTGTCTGGTTTCATTGCCTCAGCAAAGCTAGCCATCACTAAGTGCCTATTAGGTTTTTGGATTGTTAGAAAATAGTGCACTTTAGTGACTAATTTAAACCATAAATAGAAGGAAATGCAAATTTGCAGATTGCAAATACATGTATACTATAGGTTCTCAAAAGATTACTAAACAATAAGAACAATAGCATGGTAATCTTGCATACATCAGATAACTCAGGAAGTAAAAAACGACATTTTACTCACAGCATGTATTGGGATAAGTAGGAGGGTTGCAGGAAGTAGCGGGTAGTCACGCGAAGCGCTTCCCAAAAACCTGATTCGCCCCTTCCTATGCAGGACTCTAGTGACAATAGTTTCGGAGACACTGCACTTCCCATGCAAGTGCACACCGGCGAAGGAATGAGGAACTTGATGCAGCTAAGTGCAAGAATAGTGAGAAGAAAACTTTTCTTTTCTGGTCACCTCATCTCTTATAAGCATGAACCAATAATTGACACATTAAACACAATTTATTGTGTCATAATGTCTGCATTAGAGTGCACGTCATCAGTGCAAAAATTAGTTACAAGTGCAAGATAAAAAAACTTATGCAAGGTGCAAAAGGAAGCTGTGCCTACGCATTCAACCAGGCTCGAAATCATAGCACCATTCACATGCACTACGCACGCGCGGGCAATGGCATGGCAAGGTGAGGTGTGGTGAAGCAAGCGAGCACGCACATGTAATCTTCCTTTACTTCTCTTCACCATAGCCATACCCACTCTCCCTTATAAATGGGTGTCACTCTCTTTTAGTGAGCAATATGGGACTATTAGTCCCACCACTTGCCATGCATGAGTGGGCCTTTGTGATTTATGGAAATTAGTATTTGAGCCACTTGGGTTGGAACATTTGGGTTGAGGCCCAAATACTCTAACAATATATCGATTCAAATAAAAACTGCAATGCACACCGGTGATTGCTCAGTGAGGGACACCACAATGTCGATGTGCCTTGGTGGCATGGTGGCAGCAACCCACCACTGGCGCCATGCGCCTACCCATGCTAGCCCATGAGCACAATCATTAGGGCTATAAAAAAGCTCAAGGCTCATGAGCTACACGAGCTCAGCTTGAACTCTAAACAAGCTGAGTTCGAGCTTGATCTCGAGATCATGAGCTTCAATTAGCTGAGCTTAAATTGTTTGTTAGGGCTCGATTCAAACTTGAATATTAATGCATGTTAACTTTTACTGAGTTTTTTTGTTGAAAATTAATGCACATTGAATTGTTTTGACTATTTATTGAGCTATGTGAGCCAAGCTCAAGCTTTTCTTACTGTTAAAATTTTGTGTATATTAAATTATTTTGATTGTTATCGAGCTTACTCGAGTCAAGCTCAAGACTACTTGAGCTTGAGCCGAACTGAGCTCGAGCCTAAGTCTAGGCTCATACCCTAACTTAGACTCACTTCAGCTTGGCACAAGCTTCTACTGAGCTTAAACTTAGAAGGCTAGGCTTGGTCAAGCTTGGCCTATTTATAGCCCTAGCAACCACAACTAGTCGCGCATCTGCTCGCTCCGCTCGTTGCTGCACTCTAGCTCGGCCTGCCTGCTACGCATCAAGGCCACACCTGCCACACACCTAGGCTGCTGCGCATCCACCACCTATTAGGCTGTTTCACTTTGGGCTGATGGGCGTTCAGTGGAGCAACCCTAGCAAGGCAAGGTTGCAGTGTCAAATGTAGCACTGGACGTGCGGCAAGTCAGCAACAGACTTGCATGAAGTGAATGGGATTCGTAGCAACTACAGTAAATTTAGGACACTGGATTGTTAAGCATGGATAGCTACACATCAAGTCTTGCGCTAAACAGGTGCTAAAATAAGTCATATGCTAAAAGAAAATGGATTTGTTGTCCATGCTCAAGTAAAAATTATGTGAGAACCAATCGAATTTCTAATCTTTAGTGTGCTCCCAGATTCATGTGGCATCGCCTCCACCTTCATCAAGTAGGTCCTTAAATTCAGGGAAGTTGAATGATAGTTCCATAAATCAAATAGGTCAGTATGAAAAGCATATTTTACTTCTAACTAGTATAAGTGGGCCATGGAGCGACAAGTCAAGAGGGTGTGAGAAAGAAGGCAAAGTGAGAGAGACATGAGAGTAGAGGTGGCAGTCAGGCCAGGCCATTTCATTCCATCTCGAGGCCTAGCCAGCCCAACACGGCATAGGCACACCATGTGGCAGGCCGGTCTGGCACGATACGGGTTAGGGACTAGGCTAGCCCTAGAAAATCAACCCGTCGAGTTGCCCAGCCCGGCCCGACATAGCTTGCCATGCTCACCCTGGCACGAGTTGCACGGCCATGTTATCCAGCCCACCTTGGCATTCTTAATCATCTAGAAGACACGCACCACAGCCAGGGGGCCACCATCATGGCATGACCACTACCAGCGCAGCAGCAGCGGGTGAGGCAAAGTAGCACGAGTATGCCAAGTACGGTAGGGAGCATGGGCATGATGGCAATAGGTAGCCACCTTAGAGCTTGTCCGAGTGGTTCTCCGGCAGGAAGAGCTCGTCGGCCTTCTTGGTAAGCGCAAAGAGCAAGGTGGCAAAGAAGGTAGCTAGCATGGCTACCTTTGTCTAGATGAGCTGCCATAGATCGAGGCCAAGGCTAGCATAGGCAATGGTCCATGCCATGGTTCCTCTTTTCTGAACACAAAAACACAGTGTGATCACCACTGAGGAAGTAGCCTAATAAAGCGATACACTAAAAATTACATGTAGAAGAACACATTGCCAACGACAACTATTTGCTCTAGGCCGCATTGATTTTTAGTTTGGGCTTTAGTTAGTAATGCCTAGTATGTAATGGTCTGTGCCTTGTTGGGACATCATCGCCCTAAACAAGTGCCTACCTTAGTGTTGTAGCTTATTATTTAGATAACAATTACAAGCTAACATAAGAGAATTATAGGGTTTAAGGTAATTAACGAATCACATAGGGAGAGGCCATTGCTGAACACTACATGTACTAGATGATTTTAAGATAGACAATAAGATTGTTTCTTTAACTCTTGATAATGCATTAGAGAATACGACAGCTATGAATATCCTCATCCCAAGGTTGTATACATATAATGGTGATTATATTCTCCACCAGAGATGCGTATATCATATCTCGAACCTTATTGTTCAAGATGGTATGCAAGTGATTGGTGGATATTTGAATAATATCTGTGATGCTATTCGTTACCTCACAATTCCTCACAAGTGGTAGTCAGGTTCACGGAGTATTGCGCAGCCAATTGCGGAGTACTTAGGGAATTCCACTCTAGGGCGTAAGGTTTTTAACGAAATAGTAACGTTATATCTATAAAATATCAAGAAAAATCCACTTTTTCCCTTGAAATATTTACTACCCATGTTTTCACGTAATTAATTCAATTTGAACTAGGTTTTTAATAAGGTGGGCATGGTGCAGGCTAGTGTAGCCCCAGAAGTAACGATGTAATTCAAACAGCTAATGCATGCATCCCTTTAGCCCTTTTTCTAGCTATCTCACAAGGCATGCATGCATGGTGCCTGCAATGCTAGCCGTGTCATCTTGTCACATTCAAGTGTCATTCAAATAGTTAATGCATGCATCTCTTTTGCTAGCTATCTTAGAATGCATGCATGCATGGTGCCTGCAGTGCTAGGCATCTTGTCGCATTCATCTTATTTGCAACATGCATGGTGCTTGCTGGTACTCTCACCACAATTAGTCTAAAATATCAAGACAAAAAGCTAGAATTACATAATTAATTTAATTTGAATGTGGTTTTAAATGAGAAAGCATGAGAGGAATGAAGATGGCGGCCGTCGCCACAATCGTCGTCGTCATCTCTACTGTCTATAGTTACTTAGCGCTAGGCTAGGCCCAGCATGGCATAGAGTCGGCTCATTGTGCTTTGGGCTAGGCCTAGGTCTGGCCAGAGGTGAGGCGGGCCAACACGACATGACACAATGGGGTGGCCAAGCTAAGCCGGCACAGCACGACGTGGCCCAAAGCACGTAGGGCCTACGCTGAGCTGGCATGGCACAACGGGGCCCAAAGCACATTGGGCCCGTGCCGTGCCGTCACAGCACGTACGACCCAAGTCCTACCTCTACATGAGAGCTCCAGCCACAATAGCAAAAAATTACCACATTTGAGCCATAGTAGTGTATCCTGTATAGTGCTAACTTTGGCTAATTTGGACCTAAATAAGTATCTTAAACAAGTTACACATAGGTTTAAGGACCTACAATGCACTTTACTCGCTATGTTTTAGGTTCTTTTAGTTGTCTCTGATGCTTAATTTGAAGGTGTTATCTAAAACAATGGCATAGCAAGATATGATGGTCCAAGAGGAGGCAGCGAAGGTCCAGTGAGCCAAAGGGAGGCACGGCAAAGATGAATAACTAAAGGGAGGTTGTGTGCAAATTTGAGGGCAGCAGTGCACATGACTAGCTAGAGGGGCGGTAGTGTGCAAATGGGTGGGAAAAGGATGAAGTTTACATATAGGAACATGGGAGAAATATCTAGGGTGTAAGATTAAGTAAACTAAAGATTCAATTGTTTTCTATAGAAAAAACACTCATGTTATATAGACACTCCAATTTTATTAGCGCCAGGAAATGAGGTTGTCAATATGTCAACCTTACAGTTTTTGAAGAACTATGTTGAGAATGTCCACAATTTATTTGTACTGAACAATTGGTAATTGACAATCATGTCGAGTTAAAATTTTCATTTGTAAAAGTTTGGGTCTTTAGTGCTACCTATCAGGGGCGATCTGACTGCTCTACAGAGGCAGTTGGATCGGCCGAGTGCCCCTCAGGCATTTTGCTAGGGGACGGTCTGATCGGCTTGGGTCAAGCAGTCAAACTGGCATGTGATCTCTTAGCATTTGGACACCAAACTATTGTGTAGTAGTGTCTTGAGATATATTTGCACTAGGTGTCACCTCAAATGGAGTTTTGAGCTAAAACTAAATAGTGAAATACCAAATTTCTAGAAAGGGTCATTCTGATGCTCTACCATGGTGGTTAGATCGGCTTGAGGCAAGAGGTCAGACTGGGCTAGTAGTCTCACTGGTCGCACAATGGTAGTAAGACCGGCCATGACTATTTCTTGGCTGAGAGGGGTTTTGGAACTTACGGGAATTGGTCGTGGGTTGAGCTTTGGGTTCTAGGTCTTTACATTCATGTTGCATGAAGCATGTTGGACTAACATGGGTTAAGTTGTGAAAAACTTGTACCCGTAAATGATTTCTTGGTCTTTGACGCATAGGGTGCTTGGAGATAGCTATGACTAATGGCATAGACCGGGACTAGGCTCGAGGATGAGATGAAGTATGATCAAGAAAGTCAGGCGGGATTGTTGGGCTCAAGTGAGGCACAGGAGAAGACAAGAGATATTGAAGAGAAGGTTCGAGAAATGGTTCATCGAATAGTACTGTCGGTGCAAGTAAGGCGTGGTTGGTGGAACCAACATAGAGAGATGTGCCAATGTGTGAGCTATTGGTGAATCTATATGTTACAAGTATGGAGATTGCTTGCAAATAAGGAGATGACCATAGACTTGGCTCGGGGAAGAGGTGAGATCATTGGTCAAAGTAGGGTGTTAGGTGGGGAAGCTAAAATACCAGAATAAATGAAGGGACCAAAACCATGGTGTTTGGAGAGAAATTTAGGTCAAGAAGGTGTTGAGGAGGCCAACTGGATGGAGGTTTGCTCTTTAGTGGGTTTGAGCTTATGCACTTTGAAAAGTGTGCATAAGTCATATGTGAATGTAAAACCTAGTGTGTGTGGAGTTAACAGGTTTTTCAATTGTGCTAATGGATAGTATCTATTAAGATTAGATGTGGACCGGTTACTCCATCTATTTGAGTGGGTGAAGGTGGTGGCTAGGAAAAAGGAAGGAAGAAAAGGGGAAGCAACTAACCACTCATTCTAGAGTTTAAGAGAGAGGCTTCCTTAGAGGGGAATCTTACGGAGTGTGTGTTCTTGGGAGAGAGAGAGAGATCCATCCTCTATGGTGGAGCAGTTATAAATTAAATATCTATAAGTTTCTATAGATCAATCTTGTTCATCCTCTATGGTGTTTTCTTAATCTTGTTTGTTTTGCTCTTGTTTTTGTTGATATTTCTACCCCCTCTTTTCTCTCTTGGTCTTGTTGCATTCTAATGATGTGTAAGTTATAGACATACCTCATAAGATCATATCCCATCTATCTAGGGGTCAGCTATAGCAAGATCGTGAGGTGTTGCCTGGTTTGGTTCAATTTGGAGCACTTATAGTGAAATCGTGATTCTAGGGTTTGGTCATGATTTTTTGGGTGTTTTTGCTTGCTGTGAAATGTAAAAATATAACTAGAGCCATCTAGGCCACATCAAACCCACGAGCAAGTCATATTTGATGTTGAGTTTTGCCCGGTTTTAATACAACCTTGTTTATCTTAAAGAAACGTTGAAACTTTGGTGAAGATCCATGTGATTTTTTCAATGGATTAAGTTCCTGAGATCCTTGGCAAGGTGTGTGCAATGTCTCAAGTCATTGGACTTGTATTTTATGGATTGTTCTATTTTGGGTTTTGGCTCAATCTAATTTCCAGGTTTGGATCGGGGGTATGGGCAGACCGCCCCATGCTAGTGGTCAAACCAGTTGTACCCAAGTGGTCAGACCGCTAGCACCAGGCTGGTGAACCCACTTTGTCCATAGCAGTTGGACCGGTCATGAGGTGTTGAACTCTATTTTGCTTCCGCGCTTTGGAGAGTTCTTTGTTAGTGGGCTAATATGATTTTCCTAGTTTTTAGTAGCTAGTGGAGTGAATGTTTTGAAATAACATCTGGGAAGGTCGAATTTAAAGGAATTATTCATCCCCCTCTAATTGCCATATCAGGTCATATAGTTTTTATCCGAGTTGCCAACACTTGTATTAGTTAGCTCAATTGCAGCTCAGTATGCATGCTGACACCATGGACAGATAAAGTTTTCACACACAGCAGAATTAACAAGAAAACTATGTTTTTCTTTGCAAAAGAAAGATAGTCTTTAAATTGCATTTCATATTTACACTAAGCTGGTATTTACAAAACCATATACTTTTATGCCTGGAACTAGTATTCTTTCTAATATTATAGCTCCATACGGATTGCCATTCAAGGTTAGACACATAGCCACGTATTGTTAACACTATCTATCCACATATAATTGCATGGAATTTGTAGCTAGTTCATATAGAAGCCTCTTCATCGTCTTTGGCGAGCCACCCTCATTGTCCTCCTCACTGCCACCACCGTCCACATTGCCAGCTCGTTCCACCCCTCCTCAAGCTCCGCTTTCACCACTGATGAATTCTCTTCCATCCCAAGATGCCCTCCTAGCTTTTAATTGGCTTTTGATGCTACTGGCCATCATTGTGGCATGCACCTATGCTTTACCACCGTGTAGCTTACCACCGGTCACCTCGTGCACTAAATTGGGCCTCGCCACCTCGCCTAGAGGTGCAGTCCATGGCAATCAACCATGTTTGACCTCCCTCCGGCTGTTGTGGCTCTTCTCACCAGTGACGAGCCGTGCTTCCCTCGATGGGAGAAGAAGCTTATGTAGCACGTTAGGATTAGTTTAAATCCTTGGTTAAGTTTTAATGACCATAGTTAGAGTTAGTTATTCCCTCGCTAATGTGCGGGCCCCTCTCATTAACCATTTAACTCTATAACATGTGGGCCTCGTCCATTTAAAAATCCTTTTAAAACTGGTTAGGTAACTAAGAGCCACTAGCAAGTAGGCCCCATTTCACTATGCTGAACAATGATTTGTCCCACTTGTTAGCCCCTCAAGCCTTTTTCTTTTAGAATTTAATTTGAAGAGAAATTAAAATCCGTGGGTCCCACCTATCAGCCTCGGTGACCTTTTCTATTTAAGAAATAAATCAAAAATCAAATTTAATTCTATGGAACCTACCTATTAGTGAGAGAGTACTCTCTCTCCTTTGTTTATTTTTGGATTTAATCCTAATTACAATTTGTGGTAGCACCGCCCAGATAACTCTAATTACTGAACATTATGTTGATCTCCCAACGTAAAATAGTACAACCATAAGTCTATAATTTGTATAACCTGGTTAACTAATTTGTATCCACTTATGTGGGTTGCACTATTGGAGTGATCTACGAGTCGTGTCACTACTTTTAAGCCATCGTGGACACGAGTCATGTCGCTGGATTTAAGCCGTCGTGTGGCGCAAGAGGGGGTCATAGTGCGGTGGATGTAACCGCACTAAGATAAAACCTTAGCAGGTGTAACTTACACTAGGTAATGCATTCTAAATGCCTTATGGTGATCTTCTTGATTCACATGTCCAAGAAAATGTGTTAAACATAACAAGTTATTTATCTCTTATAGGTAAAGTATACAATCTTTACAAAGTGTAAACTGTTCGAATAGCTGTGCCTACGGTGAAGTGTGGGCATGAAAATTTACTCGAGTTGGTATCTATTTTCAAAACTTTTGGGTGGAATAAAAACTCGTCGAGTGGATGTAAACCCGATTTTAGTTTGCGCTATGTGGATGTAACCTAGTATCAAAAACTAGCATATGTTGGATGGAACCATGTAACAGGTGGATGGAACCTGCACCATTATTAATGTTGCACACTTTTACCTTCTTTAATAAAAACATGGTTTAGATAAAATGCTAAGTAATAGGGATTTCTATTTATGGTCATTTTCAAATAATGCCTTTAGCAAATAAAAGAATCCGAGCCTACCTTTGTCAAACTTTGCATGTATAATACTGCATTCGGCGTGTTGGCTCATGGAGCACTATTGTTTGTACTCTCCCTTGCTCACTAAATACCTCAAAACCTACGAATCAAAGTCACTACGCATACTACGACGCAGTGGCGGATCTACCAATATGGCATGCTATGGCAGCTGCCATAGCAACCGATTGGCGCTAATACCCCCTACCCCCCATGTCTCAGGTGCTTTTGTACCACCGGCGGCGGCCATGGATGGCTCCAGAGGCTTGCTCGGTGGCTGGAATGCGTGAAAGGAGGAAGAAGAGGCTGAGGTGCGCAACTGGGCTTTGATGGCCCGTGAGGAAAGAGGCCCACCCGTGACCCGTCAAAGCTTAGCTCTAGGGTTGGCACCCTCCTCCTCCTGCCTCCTTGCGCAGCTGCGCTCGGCCTTGGCGGCGGCTGAGAGTCCCTTCCGCGCGCGGCGCGCGCGACCAGGGGACTCGGCGGCGCGACGGCACGGAGGCCAGCGGCAGGGGCTCCTCCAGCTCGGGCGCTCCACCTCCACCTCCACGGGCTCGGGTGCTCGGCGGCTCGGCCTCGGTGCCTCCACCTCCACCGCTCCACGGGCTCGGGGCTCAGCAGTCGGCGGCTCGGCCTCGGCGCCTCGGGCGGCGGCAGCGCGGCCGGCAACTCGGAGGTCAGGCGGGGGGCTGGGCGGCGCCGGCGCGATGACAGGCAACGCCGACACGATGACTTGCGGCGCCGGTGACAAAGTGGTAGCCGGTGGCGGCGAGAATACAGAGGGGGGAGCGGCGCAGCCGGCGCTGGCATCGCCGGCACAAGAAGTTGCGGCCGACGGCTCCGGCTCCTCTATTCCGAGACCTGCAGCAGCACCTAGCAGAGGAAGAAAACGGCTGCAAGCACCTGAAAAGGCAGAAAGTAAGGGGGATTTTGAATTGATATTTTTGCTACTTTGCAATTGATGTGGCCATTTGTGATAATTTTTTATTTCTTCATGAATAGATGTGGGATTGAAGAAATTTTTCACCACAATTTCTTCAACCACCCGGAGCACTGGTGCTAGTGGAACCGCTGCAATTGCCGCTGCCGTTGTAGACTCTTCCCCCTCAGATGATCCAGCACCGGCTCCTCCTCCTGTGGCACCGGCTCCTCAACCTCAACGTCAACCGCAAAATGAAGTGCGAGGTATTAAGGAATTCAATCAAGATTATATTGTAGATGATCCAGCATTGCGCATTCCCATTGATGATTTTGATCCGGACATTAGAGATGAGGTTAGAAGGGTTTATGTGTTGAAAGGTCCAACCCAACTAATTGGTCATAAATATCCAACAAATGGAAAAGATAAAAGGAGCTTTTGTGAGGCATGGTACAATAAGTATGAATGGCTAGAATATAGTGTTGAGAAAGATGCAGCCTTTTGCTTCTATTGCTTTCTATTTAGACATGATTCTTTGGATGAAAAATTTGGACATGATGTATTTACAAAAGTGGGATTTAAGACTTGGAAGAATGCATATAAAGTATTACCTGGGCATGTTGGAGGACCTACAAGTTTGCACAATCAAGCAAGGACATCATATGTAGACTTTAAAAATCAAAAGGCTAGTGTGTCACATAAGGTTAGCACTTATAGCAAAGAGGCAGAAATTAACTGTGAGATTCGTTTGACTGCATCTCTAGATTGTGCAAGTTACCTTCTAATGCAAGGTCATGCGTTTCGTGGACATGATGAGTCTTCATCTTCTTTAAATAAGGGCAACTTTTTAGAAATGATTGATTGGTATAAAGAGAGGAAAGAGGAAGTGAAGAAAGCATTTGATGAGCTATGTCCAAAGAATGCTCACATGCTTGCACCAACGATTCAAAAAGACTTAGCAAAATCCTGTGCTCAAGAGATCACTAAAGCAATAAAGAAAGAGATGGGAAATGGTCTTTTCTCCATTCTTATTGATGAGTCTCGTGATATTTCAGTGAAAGAACAAATGGCTGTGATTGTTAGGTTTGTGAACAAACAAGGAAAAGTTATGGAAAGATTCTTCGGTCTCAAGCATGTTAAACAAACAACATCAGAGGCTCTAAAAAATGCTTTGCTTGGGATGCTTTCTAGACATGGGTTAGCTATTGCCAGATTGCGAGGACAAGGGTATGATGGGGCTTCAAATATGAGGGGGGAATTTAATGGCCTTCAAAAACTGATTCGTGATGAAAACCCTTATGCCTTTTATGTTCATTGCTTTGCTCATCAATTGCAATTAGTAGTTGTTTCTGTGACAGGATGTTGCACATCTATTCATGAGTTCTTTGAATATGTGAACATGATTGTGTCCACCACAAGTACATCTTGTCAAAGAAAGGATTTGTTGATTGATAGTCAGCGTGTGCACTTATTGGATAAATTGGAGAGTGGTTTGATTTTGCCTGGAAGAGGGAAACATCAAGAAACTAGTTTGGCTAGACCTGGAGATACAAGGTGGGGCTCTCATTACACAACTTTACTTCGTATTGAGTCAATGTGGGTTTCAGTGATAGATGTGCTATCTTTCGTGCAAGAAGATGCACGTAATCCAACATCGGCAGTTGGTTTGATGTGGATAATGGAGAGTTTCAATTTTGTATTCATTATGAAGATGATGTTGAAAATTTTTCACATTACAAATGAGTTGTCTATGTTGTTGCAAAGGAAAGATCAAAATATTGTGCAGGCTATGTCCTTGCTTGTTGATGTGAAGACAAGGTTGGTCAACTTGAGGAATCTTGGTTGGGAGTCTTTATTTGAAGAAGTCAAGACCTTTTGTGAAGATAATAAAATTCCGGTACCAAATATGAATGAAGCAATACCAAGATGGGGCCGATCAAGGTTAAGTGGGATCACAGTAACTCAAGACCACCACTATCGTGTTGATGTTTTCTATGCCGCTCTTGATGCTATTAACACGGAGATGAATCATCGCTTCAATGAAGTATCTTCAGAGTTGCTTGTTTCTTTTTCTTGTCTTGATCCTAAAGACTCTTTCTCCAAGTTCAATGTGGATAAGATTGCTAGACTTACTAAGATCTATGAGAAAGATTTTACAAGTCTTGATCGTGCTGCCATAAAAGACCAACTTGAGACATTTATTCTTCATGTGCGAAGAGTTGATGGTTTTACTCTTTGTCAAGACCTTGCAAGTCTAGCTGAAAAGATGGTTCAAATTGAGCGGCATATTGTATTTCCATTGGTTTACCGTCTTATTGAGTTAGCATTGCTTTTGCTGGTTGCAACGGCATCTGTTGAAAGAGTTTTCTCAGCCATGAAGATTATTAAGACCGATTTGCGTAATAGGATGTGCAATGATTGGCTTAATAACTTGATGTTGTGCTACATTGAGAGAGACTTGTTCAGAAAGCTTGATCCTAATGCCATCAAGAAGAGGTTTCAAGCTATGAAAGATAGAAAAATGACATTGCCGAAGCATCCTAGGCAAAACTAGTTCTATTGTAAGTATTCTAGTTTGCTTTCGTTATAATGCTAAAGTCTACATGTACTAATCCAACTACCTTTCCTTTGCAGGTTCTTATTTTTATTTTATCTTTTGTCGCGGAACTTTCATTTTACTATGATTTGGTCTAGATTCATGAGGTATTCTTCTATTACTACCTTCTTGTTACAATTTAGTGATTGTGGTTTGATTTATTGTCGGTTTTGCTTGAGTTTAATAGTACAACCGCTAGTTCACTAGTTTGTTTTCAAGGACTCCACCATAGCAAGATTTTTAGGCTGGATCCGCCACTGCTACGACGCCCCACAAGCTGATGAAGAAGAAGATGAAGTGATTAGGATAGTCTTTAGTAGTCTAAATTCTTACCCACAGTCAATCTCTTTCCTGTGGCGAGATATGCTCTCCACTTGGCTTTCTCTTCTGCTTCCACTTTATATAATGTAACCATTTGGTTTGATCGACCCTATTGAAAACTTGACCCGTTGCAGTCTATTTAAAACTCTAATCTTTAATACTAATTCATGGTATGGTTTACATTATATGTGAAATAATTCAGTGATATATCTGTGAGCACTATCTACTGATTTATGGAACTGTTTCCTGTAAAATTCCTGCAAAATTCCTGTGAAATTGCTCTGTTCCAAACAGACCCTTAACCGGTTGGAGGTCTGTCAATGCGGAGTAAATGAAACGTACAACCCTCGTGGACCTTGTCACGTTCTTGACAGAACATATTTTTCTATTTTTAGCTGCGGATTTGCCAAATCTTGGATAACTAAAGTTTTCTTAAAAATTACGTAGTCATATTTCTAACCTTTGTTCCAATGGATACCGTACCATGTGATCAAGCACAGAGCGCCATGCAATAGCTCGATCATTGCACCTTTGGCGTGTCGTACATTTGGCCAGCTGGAGGACACCCACCACCAAGTCATCAGTGTAACGGCCTGTTCTTTTCCTCCGAAGCTGGCGGCTTTTGGCTTTTACTACAGTACCTCATTTTCAAACAGAGTATTTTCTCAAGACGAGGTTTACAAGTTAAATGATCTACACGTTAAAAGCCCAACATCTGTATCAGCCAAAATCGCAAGTGAGTATCTGTCTCTCCGTAATCTGTACCGTAAACAGCCAAAATTCAAAAATTTCAGCCAAAAGCCATAAGCCGCAGCCGTTGCCAAACAGGCCCTAAATTAAATGTACTGTACATCGCTACGTGGGGCTAGGCATCTCTAATGGTTATAGCTAGCAACTAACTATAAGACTTCCACATCATCTATATAGTACACACTAAAGCTAGCATTCTAAAGAACTATCTATAAAGATAGCTATTTGATGCTTACATGCACACACAGAATTTATGGAGACTGCCTCGTTTGGCGCTATAGACTATCTCTAGAGCTGTAGAGAGCTGCGTTCTCTTTCTTCATTTAATATCTTCCACGTAGGACAGTTGATGACATGGACTCTCTTGTAGATAGCTGCTATAGACCCATTGGAGATGCTCTAAAGAACTATCTATAAGGATAGCTATTTGATACTTACATGTACACACAGAATTTATAGAGGCTGCCTCGTTTGGCGTTATAGACTAGTGCTTAAGGAAGAGCTGGCTCAATTTTTTTTTTTGCATACTCTCTTTCCTCCACATAGGATATATGCTGATGTGTACATGCATATAGCTAGCTGACTCAGACCATTGGAGATGTACGAGCCAACCGATCATAGATAGAACTCCGACGATAAACACATGAAGTTTCAGAATGTAAATTTTGGATTCTGACAATCTGCACTTTATTCCTCTCCTTTTAGCGAGTACTATATATTACTTAATAGCAACACATTTATTATCGTTCATACACCGTTTAGTACATAGAGATTTTGTAGGAAAGAGAACATCCAAGATACGGAAGGCATGCTCAAACCTCTAATTTTCGTGGTTCCTTTCGTTCGCAAACAACAGTGTATATGGCTGCAACAATAGATGGATATGAAATTGACTCGTCAGTGCCCAAGGGTGGCTGCCACGTATATTAAGCAGTGCACAGTGAAATCCCAAAAATTTGAACTGAACTGGTGTGCTGCTCTTGTGGATCGTCATGGTATTGGGATAAAGTACGCACTCATCTCCCAGTTCCTATCACAACAGGATAAACCGGGATGAAAGAATATTTGGAAGAGAACAGATTAATTCTTGGCCCTGATCAACTCGGCTTCGGCTTCTGACTTCTGGCTTATTTTTCACTATTCATAAGTTTTGTCTTTTTCTGAACTTTTGGCTTTTTGTTGAGTTTTTTTACCAGTTCTTTTTTCCCGTATTTGTTTGTATTATACGTAATGGGCTAACATATTTTTTTTATTTTTAAATTTTTTTAAATTTAATTATGCTAAATAAGCCTCTGTCAGCTACAGCGTTTTTTTCATCCAGCTACAGTGTTTTCAGCCATAAGCCACGAGCTTTTCAGCCAAACCGATCACCACCCTCCCTAACTTTCCTTTCCTAATAGACATACAATCCTAATGCTTATTCTTATTTATCTCTAAGTGAACTTTCGTACTGAACTATTAAACCAAGGACGTCCTCCTGGACACTAACATCAATCCTATTGGGTTCCATCTTGGGCACCGACTCCTTGCTGGTTTGGTCTCTCTCCTTGAGCTGATGGGTAGGGCTGTAAAAAAAGCTCGAGGCTCGCAAGCTACTCGAGTTTGGCTCGAGCTCCAAACGAGCCGAATTCGAGCTCCATCCTAAGCTCGCGAGCTTTAACGAGCCGAATTCGAACAGCTCGAGAGCTTACAATTTTTTACCCCCTCCACCCAATTCCCCACAGTCCCACACTCCTCCCGCCTCTCCTCTCAAATCCATCCCCCTGGCCAGCCCCCACGGCCCCACACGCCACACCCCCTCCCTCCTCTCCCGTCTCCCCCACCCGCCTCTGGCCCTCCGCCTGCCCCCCGCCCCTCCTCGCCGCCCCCCGCCGCCACCGCCCCTCTCGCCCCCGTCGCCGGCCGACCCCCCCAGTCCCGTCCCCCTCGTCGCCCTCCTCCTCTCCCCGCCGCCGCCCCTCCTCGCCCCCCCCCCCCCGTCCCCTTCCTCTCCGCCGCCGCCGCCCCTCCTCGCCCCCCGCCGCCGCCCCCCTCTCCCGCCCCCCCGTCCCCTTCCTCTCCGCCCCCCCCCCCCCCCGCCGCTGACCCCCTCTCCCGCCCCCCCGTCCCCTTCCTTCTCCGTCACCGCCGCCCCTCCTTCCCCCGCCGGCGCCCCTCCTCGCGCCCCCCGCCGCTGCCCCCCGTCCCCTTCCTCTCTCCCGTCGGCCCCCCCCGGTCCCCCTCCTCACCCGCCGCCGCCTCTCCTCGCCCCACCGCCGCCCCTCGTCCCCCCGGCGGCCCGGCGCCCCTCCTCTCCCCCGCCGTCGCCCCTCCTCGACCCGGCCCGCCGCTGCTCCTCCTCGTTCCCCCCGGCGCCCCTCCTCTCCCCCGCCGCCGCCGCCCCTCCTCGACTCGGCTCCGGCCAGATGGCCACCCGTCCGGCCGTCCCCTGCAGCTCGGCGCCTCGGCCACGGCTCCTCAGGTACTCCCTCCGACCCTCCCTACTCCCCCACAGAATCTACACGAGCCTAGCTCGAGCCGAGCTCGAGTGAGCTCGAGTTTTGTTCAAGCCGAGCTCGAGCCCAACTTCAAATTCGATGTCGATCTCAGGCTCGCTCGAGCTCGGCTCGAATTTCTACCGAGCTCGAGCTTGCTAGGTCAAGCTCGCTCGAGCTCGGCTTGTTTATAGCCCTATTGATGGGGACTCTCCTCTGTTTCGTGCTGTCCGAGTTGCACGAGGACTGCTGCCGCCGCGCGGGCTGCACGTCTTGCCCTTTGTTGCCACCCGTGTTCTTGTGCACTACCGCTACTATCTGTTGTTGCTGCTACCCATACGGCAGATATTGTCAGATAGGTAAGTATATGTTGTCGTAATTGGACTACTATCTGACTACTTGATGGAGGGATCCTAGCCATTATTATTACACGTAGGACATCTGATGGATGCTTGAGATCTTCTCTTTTTCTAACGATAAATGAGAGAATTTCTAATGATTTTCTTTTTATGATTTAAGGATTATCATAGGAAATTTTAGTATTTAAAACAAATATGGCGCCTTTAATCTCACTCATAGTGTGTGTCTCTCTCTCTCTCTCTCTCTCTATATATATATATATATATATATATATATATATATATATATATATATATATATATATATATATATATTTATATTTATATTTATATTTATATATATGTGTGTGTGTGTAACCTGTATAGTTTTTTTATCGAGTTGCCCACACTTGTATTAGTTAGCTCAATTGCAGCTCAGTATGCACGCTGACACCACAGACAGAGATAAAATTTTCACACACAACGGAAATTAAGAAGAACAATGTGTTTTTCTTCGCAAAAGAAAGATAGTCTTTAAATTGCATTCCATATTTGCATTAAGCTGGTATTTACAAGACCATATACTTTTACGCCTGGAAGCTAGTACTCTTTCTAATATTATATTTATAGCTCCATACGGATGTAATCGTTTTGGCTTCAACTTTTAGCTTCCAACTTATTTTTCACTATTCATAAATTTCATCTTTTTCTGAACTTTTAGCTTTTTGTTGAGTTTTTTTGCCGGTTCTTTTTTTCCCAAATTTGTTTGTATTATACGTAATGGGCTAACATATTTTTTAATTTTTTAAAATTTAATTATGCTAAATAAGCATCTGTCAGCTACAGTGTTTTTTCAGCCAGCTACAGTGCTTTTCAGCCATAAGCCACCAAAAAAAAGTCCAAATGATCACCATATTGTTAACACTATCTGGCCGCATATAATTGCATAGAATTTGTAGCTAGTTCATATAGAAGCCACACCCAACAAGTACATATAACCACACAATGTGATATGGATTTCAAACTGCAATACAATCTACAGGTGGTACAATCCAATAAACACATACAAATTTTCATGTTCTCTTGAGTATAAGTCACATTTTTTTTTGTCCATTGGATCAATATCCAATTATATGGCACATCAATCTCTATACAGATCCAATGGTCACAAAAATTGACTTAGATTTAAGAAACTTTCATGCGACTTAGAAAAGAGCAAATCCGAATTTACAACCAGAAGCATTGCAGATCAGAGCAAGAGAAATAGCACAAGTCAGCAACCATTACACCAAAGCACCGTTGCCGCGGACTTGATCGGTACTTCCTCCACAGTATTTCCACACCTTCAGCTTTTCGGCCTTCCTTGCCACGGCGTCGAACGAGAGCACCGCGTGCAGCGTGATGTACACGACCACGGCGACGACGAGCGCGATCACGTACACGGAAGTCTCCAAGTCCCTGCAGCTGCCGGCGGCGTAGGCGCCAAGAAGGCCGAGGAGGTCGAGCACCACGGCGGTCTGCATCGCCCAGAGCGGCGCGCTGTGCCGCTTCACCGTGCGCTGCAGAAGCAGGACGATGACGACGACGGACGACACGAACGACGTCGCGTTGCAGTGGAAGAAGGCGTGGTACCGTCGCCGGTAGGTGTCGCGCAGGATCGGGTTTCCCGCGACGTATCCCTTGTCGTTGTCGCCCCACGTGCCGCCCGGAGGGGCGAGGCCCGCCTGGTACGTCACGCTCGCGGCGAGGATGCCGAGCAGCATCAGGTACTTGCGCTTCATGTACTGCTCGGTGTGTTGCCCAGAGTCCTTGCTCTTGCGGTCGCCGGGCTTCCGTGGCGGCGGCGACAGCGTCTCGAACAGCTGCGATAGCAATGGCGGCAGCTCGACGTGCCTCGCGAACACGAACAGGAGGATCTGCAGGACGAGGAACGCAATCACGGCGGCCACGAGCGCGAAGACATAGATGGACGTGCGCAGTTTCCGGCAGCTCCCAGCGGCGTAGGCACCCATGAGGCCCAGCAATCCTACCATGACACAGGCGTGGAGCGCGTTGCACCGTATGCCCTGCTTGTACAGCCGCCGGTTCACGAGAAGGAGGATGACGGCGACGGACGCCATGAACCCCGTCGCGTTACAGTAGAAGAACACCAGGTACCGTTTCGGGTAGTGGTCGAGGAGGACCGGATCACCGGCGTGGCTGAAGTTGCTCTCCGGCCAGAATCCTCCCGGCGGAGTCAGCCCTGTTTGGTACGTGACGGTGGCGGCGAGGATCGCGAGCTGCAGCAAGAACTTGCGCTTCCTCTCCAGGTCGTCGTCCGTCTCGGACTGGCCGTCCGAGAGGTGCAGCTTCTGTAGAACCTTCTGGACCATGCCGTCCACCAAGAGCATCAGCTTGTTCTCCCTGCGCTGCCCCAGAGTCGAGAACGCCACCACATTGGCGATGGAGTAAGCAAAGACGGCGACGGCCAAGGCAGACACATATATGGTGGTGGTGACGTCCCGGCAGCTCCCTGCGGCGTACGCGCCCATGAGACCGAACAGGTCCAGTGTCATGGCCGCCTGCAGGGCGCGGCGCTTGACGACGGCGCCAGAGCTCAGCTGCTTGCTCTGGACAATGACGATCACGACCAGCGACGCCACGAACGCCGCCGTGTTGCAGTGGAAGAACGCCTTGTACCTCTTGGGGTGCATATCGAGGAGGACCGGGTTCCCCGCGCGGTGAAGCTTTCTGTCGTCCGGCTCCGTCCAGAAGCCGCCCGGTGGGTTCAGCCCCGCCTGGTATGTCATCGTCGCCGCGAGCGTGGCGAGCAAGAGCAGAAGCGACCGCGACTCCTCGACCGTTTCTTCGTCGTCTTCGTTGCCGTCGACTTCCGTGGCATCTTCTTCCGGAGCATCACAACCCGTGTTTGGCGTTGCCGGCTTCGGCTTCATCTCCCTAGTCAAGCGACATGCATATCACACATCAGGTCAGCTTGTAGAAAGGATCCTGAATGGAAAAAGAAAGGTGCGAGCTTACACGTACTTCACTTGAAGGGGTTCATCCCTGCTGGCCAGTTGCAGTTGTTCTTGCTCCATGTTGCGACGGCACTGCAGTATCTTGCAGAGCCCGACTAGCCATTTCTTGATCGTTCCCATCGCGAACATTCCGATCACCACCTGGAGCGCAATGTACAAGAGCGCGGCGCCGGCGAGGGAGACGACGTACACGGTCGTCTCGACCTTCCTGCAGCTCCCTGCGGCGAAAGCGCCCATGAGGCCGAGCAGCTCCACCATGACGCACACCTTCAGCGCGTATGAGCGGGCGACGCGGCCGCTCAGCGTCCTGCTCATGAGCAGCATGATGATGGCGAGGGACGCGACGAAGGACGTGGCGTTGCAGTAGAAGAACGCCTTGTAGCGGCTCCTGAAGTGGCCGTCGTGCAGCACCGGCACGCCGGCTTTGTGGCCGTGCTCGTTCTTGTCCCAGAAGCCGCCCGGCGGTGCCAGCCCGGCCCCGTACGTCAGCGGCGTCGCGAAGGTGGCCAGCAGCAGAAGGAACTTGCGCCGTTCTTGGTGGTCCTCCTCGACGCGTGACTCGTCCTGATCGGTGTCGCCTTTCTTGAGCAGTTCTTCCAGCTTCTCCGTGAGCGCGAGGAGCGACTCCCGCAGACACTCCACCGGCGGGAGCGCCGACGTGGCCACGAGAATATGCAGCGCGACGTACCCGAAGACCACGGCGAACAGCACCGAGACGTAGACGGACGCGAGCACGTCCCGGCAGCTCCCCGCCGCGTAGGCCCCCATGAGGGCGAGCAGGTCGAGCACCATGGCGGACCGGAGCACGGTGAGCCCGACGCGGTTGCCGCTGACGCGCCTGTCGAGCAGGATCATGATGATGACGAGGGACGC